>CAJVRN010000231.1:12790000-13390000 GCA_911728415.1 Lagocephalus sceleratus | reverse complement strand
CTGTAAAGACTCAATGGCCCAAATGCCGGATAAAAAGAAGTGAAAACATGCTGAAGGTTTAAATAAAATGAAATCGAACCAGCCCTGCGCAAAAAAGCAAATACTGCAAAGTAAATAGCTGCGAGCACAGTGGAGGACAGATCAGCAGTATTCACAGAACACAGGATCAATGTGCCTGGCTAAAGGTTGACGAATGCCAGGCAGGAGAGCAGGCAGGCCGAGAGAAGAGCATCAATTTCCAACGTGGACACTTTGACACAGCACCATGCTGACTGCAGGGGCTCTACTTATCATCGTGAGCGCACTCAGTGCTCACGGGCAATACCTGAACGTGAGTTTGCTCAACGTTGACTCAACTCCAGTTGATTCTGTCTGAGATGATATGACAAACACATTGCGCTGATCTCTTCTGGTTTTGTGGTTTTCAGTTGGACTCATGTAAGGATCCACTCTGCGCTGACACTTGATGGCATGCCTTTTTAACTTTTTTGCAGTTTGAATTGCTCTTCATGTATGTGTTCAACTCCTCTCTGCACTGATCTCTGTTCTTAGTAGACCTAAATTATGGAGAGTACACCACCGACGCCCCGGGTACCGTTTTCGACTTAGGCGATTGGTTATTTGACCTCCTGGATAACAGTATGTGCCGCTTGTTTTTGCTATTCTGGTCTCCATCTATCCTCCCAGCTTGTCGACTTGTGTTATATCCCGTCTTCTCCAGATCTTTGCGATCCAAACCCGTGCTTCAACGGTGGCTTGTGCCAAATTGCGTCTGATACAAAGTTCACGTGTCTTTGTGTGGAACCCTATGGGGGCAAAAGGTGTCAGAAAGGTCAGAATCCACAGATAAAAGTTTATGGTCCTTGAATGGATGAAAGATGCATCTCCTTTAATGGATCTGATGTGTTTCCAGTGAGAAACCTTTGTGAGAACGTAAGGTGTGGCTATGGCTCATGCGTGGTCAACCTGAAAAAATTCCCCTACTACGAGTGCAAGTGCAAACCCCCCTATCAAGGACCCAACTGCATGTCATGTGAGTAGCAGTAATCATCACCTTTGCACATTGATATACATCTTTATCTTGAGAATATGAAAAGAAGAGAAACCTGTAACCTTATCATTCTACGTCAGTGCCAGCGTCACCGTGCAAGCCCAATCCTTGTAGAAATGGAGGCTCCTGCATGGCAGGGAAAGGCCGTCTCAACTGTACTTGTCCTGATGGGTACACTGGGAAGTTCTGTGAAAATGGTCAGCCAACACACACGTTGATCTGTTCACCATAATTTCAGCAGTTGAAATAATCCCAGTGTTCTTCGTGACTTTTCCCCAATAGCTCACAATGATTGTTATGTGGGAAACGGAGAGACCTACAGAGGTTTTGTCAGCATGACAGACGACAATCAGGAGTGTCTGAGCTGGAATTCCTACATTATTTTGTCAATTGGGGAGGATCCTTACAGCCTGTACTCAGACTTTGACGGACTGGAGGATAACTACTGCAGGTATCATCACATATTTCTTCATATGGGGGTTTCAGGCAGCAGCATACCTCAGGCACCTCAGAGCAAGATGTCTGGATCACCTGTCAGCAAGAAAAAGTTTTTCCACAATAGCACTCACAGTTAGGATGATTGTTGGTAGAGATTTTACTGAAGTTTGAATTCAGATTTTTAAGATTCAAAAGATCAATGCGTAATCATAATATAGTTGATTACTTAGAGCAGATTATTCCAAATACGTAATATTTTTACATTGTATGACTTTGATTTAAGTAATAATTTAAGTGGCCTTTGTCTTTTACTTGGTTATGTCTCGCAAACAGCATGTTAAACGCTCCAATTGCTTTTATATCTGAATTATCTCTGACTGACCTTGATTGTTGCCAAAATACAGGTGATGCAACTGATATAAGACAAATCACCTCTTCATCATCTTTTAATAAGTAAGAATTGATGAAAGTTTTCTTATTGACTGATTCTTCACTTCAGAAATCCAGATGGGGATCACAAACCATGGTGTTACTATAAAAACCAAAACAGACTCGAGTGGGACTACTGCAAAATCCAGAAGTGCGCTGAAGGTTAGTACACACACACACACACACACATACACACACGCGCGCGCGCACACACACACACACACATAAACACACACACACACACACACACACTGCCATGCAGATTTTTTTCTTCTGATCTTCAGTCCCAGTCACTCCAGCTCCTCCAGTGGTCTTACCAGTTCCTGGATCTACTGCATTCTCTCAGTGTGGAGTATCTCAGCCCTCTCGCGTCAGCAGGATCTTTGGCGGTAGCAAGTCCGTCTACGGTGCCCACCCCTGGCAGGTATCAGTTCAGATCAGACCCAAAGGCGCACCCATTCCGTTTCGCCACCATTGTGGAGGGGCCCTCCTCTCCTCCTGCTGGGTCCTTACTGCTGCCCACTGCATGTAGGTGTTTCTTAAAAGTTTTGGAGACATTTACAATGAATATATTTATTTTTCAACACCTTTTTTCTGCACCTGCAGAGAAGATAATGATGAACTCCAAGTTGTACTTGGAGGAGTGAATATTGACAAACAGGAAGACATGGACCAGACCATCCCAGTAATCAGAACAATTGTCCATGAGAACTACAGGAAAACCCCCATTGCTGTTTACAATGACATTGGTTTGTCAAATTTTAGTACATAATATTTATAAAACATATTTTTTTTAAATTACATTGCATTGATACTATATTTGATTGCTTTAATCTCTAAAATATCCTTGAATTTGAACGTCGATGAACCGAGGTATTTCTTCTTCATGCAGCTCTGATGGAGCTTAAAGTTATGGATGCTCCTTACTGTGCAAAGGAAACCCGTTTTGTGAGGGCAGTGTGTCTGCCAGACCAAGTGTTCCCAGCTGGAAAACAGTGCATGATCTCGGGATGGGGAGCCACTGAAACCCGTAATTCATTTTTTTCCCCACAATATCCTTTCAGGTCTAAACAGATTTTACATGACGATGGAATAATTGTGTTGTGGATTTTTAAGTGCGACATCTCATGGTGCATGATAAGAGGACACTGAACTGTGATGCTTCGGAGTATTTATGTGCTTTTCCCTCCACTTGTTTCAGAGGTCTACAGCAGCCAGCTGTTGAATGCTAATGTTTTCCTCATCTCCAATGAACGTTGCAAATCTCCTAAGGTCTATGGGAACATATTGGACAGCAGCATGCTCTGCGCAGGGGTTCTGCAGGGGGGTACTGACTCGTGTCAGGTGTGTGTTTTGAAGTTACCTGTTGAGCTGCCCTCTCTGAATACTCCTTGAAAGCTTGTCTATCTGCAGGGTGACTCAGGGGGACCCCTGGTGTGCGAGGCAAATGGACAGTATTATGTCAGCGGCGTGGTGAGCTGGGGAGACGGCTGCGGAAAACAAAACAAACCTGGAGTCTATACCAACATCCACATGTTTAACAGCTGGATCAGGAGCAAGATTAACTGAACTTTGCCATGAAAAAGAGATGTTTATTCCATTCCAGTGGTAAAAGCGAGGGCAGGGATACAAAGTCACAAAGCTGAACCTGCCAGACAAATTTAAAGTATCATCATTTCTGAGGGTCTTCTGCTGCTACATTTCCACTAAGTCTAGCTTATAGTGCAGCTCAACTTGACCCTGTGTGTTTTTCATCGCAACATGATGTTTGTGTGTTCCATTGACATAAAAAAAATCATGAAATGCTTTGTAGAGAGTTCAATCTCTCCTTTAGCTTCACATCTTCTAAATGAGCTTAATATACAGTAACAAAATATAAACTTCCTGTCATCCATTTCCTCAAGCAAATTGCAGACTTCAGGTACTTCATGAACACTCACACAGTTCAATCAAATATCTCAAATACCTCGATTATGAACTTCATCCTGAATATTTCTGTTTTCCACATACAGAAAAAAGTTCTTTCCTGATCAACATGCTCAGTCCCTCTTTAACTTTCAGTTCACAGCAGCTCGTTTCATCAGCTACACACTCATTTCATCAACACAGACACTACTGGCAAAATCATCCACTCTGAGGCAGAAGACCACACTTCGTTAAAGTCTTGCGGATCTCTAAATATCACCTTCCCCCTGCCACCTCCCTCTGATCTACTCATCCTCTATGGCAGCAGGTTTGCTAGACATGGACGTGTTTGTGGTGTTCTGCAGGGCAAAAGATGAAGAAGTGCTGGATTTCTTCTCCATTGACTTGAAAGAAGTGGTGGTAGTGGACGTTGACTTTTTCTGCACCCTCTGGATGGTCTTATTCCTCTTGACCTGAAGCACCTCCATGGCGTCCATGTTGACGCCTGGTTGCATCTGCTCTGTGGTCTCCACCTGCTCACACATCTGCTGCTGCTCCATCTGCTGCTGCTGCTGCTCCATCTGCTGCTGATGGTGCAGCTGAAAGGATGTGCAGGCCGTGAGAATCATCAGCAGCAGCAGCACACTACTTTTCCGCACATTTCCTCACCATCATCATGTGCTGATATTTTGCGATGGCCTCATCGGTGCTGACTCCCTCGGCGAGCCCCAGCTCTGCAGCCCGGCGGGCCAGCTCGGCCTTGTGGGAACCAGGAGGGGTCCAGCCCACTCCCTTAATCCAGTTCAGGTCTGATTTGTAGTTCACCTGCACACATGATGTAGAATGTGCTTTTAGCTTTTAGACAACCTTTATACAAGCTAAAACATATCACAGGTCATTTTTTTAAAAATGTCATCAGTCAAAACATATTTTTTATGCAATTAAATAATTTGTTGGTCCCAAGACAACACGGTGAAAGGTTACTTTTCTTCTGTACCTCAAGCGTGTATGCCACTTACATCACTCTGTAGCTTGTAGGCCTTCTTGGCGTGCTTGATGTTGAGCTGCTCGGGGTCACAGGTGTAGTCGTGGAGCCTGTTGCGGTAGACGACGTCACTGGTTTGAGCCTGACTCTTTTTAGCCTGCAGGAACTCCGGCTGGTCTGCATGGATTTTGTAGTGGGCTCGGTCCTCCTTGGACTGACGTTTGTACTCCAGGTTGCTTTGCAGTTTGCTGGCTGCCAGAGAGTGCACCATCTTGGGGTCATCCTCCACACAGCGAAGCCCCACCTGCTGGCCCCTCTCCTTCAGGTGGGACTCTTTGTAGTTGAACTGTGCAATTTATTAAAACATGCTTTAGTAATACCTCTTGGCATAAAAAAAATAGTTCTGAGCATTTCTGTCAATCAATAAACAATTAAAAAGTTATATTCAGTCACAAATGCTGCGAAATATTGTATATTTTTTCAGAATGATAAATAAAGGAGTTAAAGAAAAACTCACATCACTGGCAATTTCTCTAGAGGCCTTGGCAGTCTGGAAGGGAATAGCATCCAGCCTCAGATCATAACCTGCTGTCCTTACGTGCTCCCCAGATGCCTTGTAAACTTTCTTTAGGAGAAACAATAAAAAAAATGTTTAGGCCTTGAATATATTTTGCATATAAATTTGAAAGCAAATTTTGTTTGAGAGAAGCTGTCCTACATCGCTAATCTGCTGGGCGTTGACCTTCGCTCGAACAAAGTCAGGGTCATCTGGATGTAAAGTGTATCTGTGCATGTCATCGTTCTGTCCAGATTTGTAAAGCCGCTGCAGCATGAAAGCAGAAAGTTTGTCATGGCGCGTTATAACCCCACCAAAAACTTTTAAAAGAACTGATAATAAATGAATTGACGATTTCATGTTGTCTCTTTCTTTCCTCTCACCTCACTGCACTGCTGGTAACTCGCCTTGGCGTGGACAATATCCGGCGAGTCCGTCACTGAGGTGAACTTTAGGCTGTCAGGCTGCTGGCGATACCTCTTCTACAAGGAGGAAGAATGTACACGCTTGTTTCAGTGGACTTGAATTAGAGTGACTTTGTAAAAGCCGTGTTGCGGTCACACGAGACAAATGAAATGTCACATAGATATTAGATATTATTATAATTCATCCAAAAGCTTGAATGTAGTAGTGTAAATAGTGTTTTCAAAAGCTTCATTTACTTGAAGGCCTGTTTTACATGTACTTACTTCACTGATGAGCTCAGTGGCTTTTTTAGCTGACTCCAGCTGAGGCGCTCCCATGCCATCCCAGGCCACTCCCTTCATGAAGCTAAGATCTGATTTGTAGAGTTTCTGTTTTAAAAAAAGGTGTTAAGAGGTCAGCTGAGTTCAGAGAGATCAGAATCTGTGTGTGCGTGTGAGTGTGTGTGTGTGCGCGCGCGTGTGTGATGTCTCACCTCACTCTGCAGGTTGTAAGCCTCTTTGGCCCACCTGACCTTCATGTCATCGGGCAGCACTGTGTACTCGTGCAGTTTCTTCCTGTAGTCCTGCTCGCTGGCGAGGGCCTGCGCGTTCTTGGCTGTCACCAGATGTATCATCTCTGGGGTGAGGTGGTACTGGCCACTAGCAATCAGGGCGTCCTTCCTGTACTCCTGGTCGCTGGCCAGACGGCCGGCGTGCAGGCAGTGGAGGAGACGCGGGTCTTCTGAGACACTTCTGACACCGATGTGCTTCCCTTTATCCTGCAGGTGGTTGTACTTGTAGTTGTACTGAAAAAGGAAACAAAGCTCCACTTTAGCATACGAACACATTACTGAGACAGATCATTTTAAAGCAAACATTTCTATATCAGACAATAATAACAACATGTATTTACATCACTGGCGATGCCAGTTGAGCTCTTGGCAGCCTGGAAGGGGATGTCTTGCATGGTGAGTTTGTAGCCCTGAGCCCTCAGAGTGTGCCAGGACTCTCTGTATTTCACCTGCATCAGAGTATCAAAGATCATTCACCTTAAAATGACACAGTAAAAAAATGAAGGCTACATCTGTTCACAGTAAACACAGAGTATGTTGGTCTTTACCTCGCTGAAGTTGGCCGCATTGACCTTTGCTTGTGTAATCTCTGGTCTCTCAGTTGTCATAGTGTAGCTGTGTTGGTCATTCACCCCTTTTTCTTTGTACAAGCGCTGGAGGACAGAACAACTGCATGTTAAGTCGCTGTCAAGGGTTTGAAAAATGCAAACAGTAAGCAAGTCATCTCACTTCGTTAGTGATCTGCCCGCTGAGTTTGGCATGGATGATGTCTGGAGAGTCGGTGACAGAGGTGTGCTTGAAGGTGGATGGCTGCTGGCGGTACGTTTTCTGAAGAAGAAAAAACAAGTTTCATCTTCATGAAATTCAAAACAAATGTGTTTTCAGGTATAGTCTAGAGTGGACCTGATGGGCTTTAGAAAAATGTATGCTTCAGAAATAACATTCCAGGATGTCTTACATCACTGATGAGGTTGGTGGCCCTCTTGGAGCCTTCAATCTGCAGAGCTCCTGTGGCGATCCAGGCTGCCCCACGCAGGTAGTTCAGGTCAGAGCGATAAATGTTCTGCAGCAAGCACACACACACATATGAAAGTCAAAATGCTGCTCATTGGGATCGTTTCCAATTCAGCATTCCAACTGTGCGGGGGTCAGATAGAAGCAGCACGCAGCCGTCTGTCTCACCTCACTCTGCAGGGCGTATGCCTTCTTTGCTGCCTGCACCTTCATGTCATCGGGCAGCGAGGTGTACTGATGCAGCATGAGCCTGTAGTCCTGATCGCTGACCAGAGACTGGGCCTTTTTAGCGTGGGCCACCTCCATCATGTCCATGGAAAGACGGTACTTGGAGAGGTCCTTCGCTGAGTTCTCCTTATACTTAATCTGTTGGGAGATAAAGGGACAAAGATGTGAAGGCTGTTTCAAACGTATTTTTTATATTTCATTGTGCCCATTATTATTTGGTGTTTTTTTTCCTGCTTTGAGGAAGGGCTTACATCGCTTTGCAACTTGGTGGCATTGACAGAGTGAGCGATGTTAATGTCATCCTGGAGTCCCTTCAGACCAATCATCTTCCCTTTGTTCTTTTCAAATTCTGCTCTGTACTTTTGCTAAAACGACAAGCCAGAAAGGTGCCAAAAAGTTATTATGTTTCCATGAATTTTCCGTATACCTTGAGTAATTGAACGTTAGCAGAGCACAATACTAATACTAGTACTAATGTTATAAAATTGTTGCACTACACTAAAATACATTTTTCCAATAGATGATTCCTGTTTGGCTTCATTAGGATAATACATCCAGAACTTTCATTTGCATTGGAGTACTTTCAGTCAAGCAGAGGGTCAAAGGAGAAGACGCTCACATCACTGAGAATCTCTGAGCACGATTTGGCCGACTGGAAAGGAATGGCATCCAGGCGCAGCCTGTACCCGCCATCACGGATCTTCATCCAGGATTCCTTGTATGTGCTCTGAAGTTGTCCAGAAGCAGATGAAGAAAGTGGGTTTGATGTGGAAACCACATCGCACAACGAGGGAACAGACGCCCTTTACCTCGCTCAGGTTTCTCGCGTTCAGCTTGGCCTGAACCATCTCAGGCAGATCTCCGCTCAGTGTGTAGCTGTGCTTCAGGTTTTCTCCTTTCTCCCTGTACAGCCTCTGGAAATGACATTAAGAGCATTCATGAGATGAGAGCAGTCTTTGTTAAGTTGAACTATTTACCGGTACTATTGTTTCTTTTACATATGATACACTCACATCCGTGGCCAGTTTGTTGCTGACTTTGGCCTGGATCATCTCTGGAGTGTTTTCAACACTGGTGAACTTCAGGTCACTGACATTTTGACGGTACTTTGTCTGCAGGATAAAGGGAAACATAAATATGTTATATATGGAATATGACAAAGTTGTGCTAATAAAGTGATTTACAGTGATGATTATGTCAATACAGGTCACGGTATGTCCCCAAAACAACATCTATTCTGTAATACTGAACAGAATGAGATCCATTTAGTGAAACTAAATCAGATAATTAAACAACAGCACCATCTTCAGCCTCAAGAAGAAACCTGTGAAACCTCATTTATTTCATGCAATGACAGTAAAGCTCTTCCTGATTCTAATTCTAATTAATTGTTACAGTCTGTCTTCACCTGTAAACCTCAATATATGCCTTGCTCATGGGTGCATTGCATTTTGGTACTTTGCCTACCTCACTGATGAGCTCTCCTGCCTTCCTTGCCTGCTGGACGTCCAGGGATTTGGATACCTCCCAGCCAACGCCCTTCATCCAGTTCAGATCTGACCTGTATTGTTTCTACATGTAGACACAGGCAGAGTCTGAAGTCACAGGAACCTTTTTCTCTCGACACAAGCACATTTTTACAGGGAGACTCACGTCACTCTGCAGTCCGTAGGCCTTTTTAGCCCAGGAAACGTTCATGTCTGTGGGCAGGCTTGTATAGTCATGCAGGACGGTCCTGTACGTTGTCTCCGTCGCCAGGTCTTGAGCCTTCTTTGCATGGCTGATGTGCAGCATGTCCAGATCAACACTGGGGACAGAGTTCTTATCACACAGCAGCTCACTTTCAATATATTTGTTTGACTCATCTGTTGTGACTCTGCTGCTTGTCCCCAGTCAGATCCGGTCTGCTCTGAAGAGGACCCTCACCTGTACTTGGCCTTCGTGTCCTCATATTCCTTCCTGTAGTGGCGGTCACTCTGGATTTTGGTGGCCAGAGCTGAATGAGCCATCTGAGAGTCATCGCTCACCGATTTGATGCTGATCACCTTGCCTTTGTTTTTCTCATACTCTTCCCTGTATTTCACCTGTGAGGGGGTGGCATTTTAGCACCTCTGTGCACGTAGCCTCCAGATTTTCTGCAAGCATTTCTCGCAGCCTGTTGACAGACTGACTTACGTCACTGGCGAGGTCTCTCTTGGCTTTAGCGGTGAGAATAGAGAGAGAGTCCAAACGCAGTTCGAAGCCCTTGTCCCTCTGCTTCTCCCAGTTGCTCTTGTACATTTTCTGATGAAAGAAAGTAAATCAGATTGATTTAATATGGGATTTGGTTGGAATGAAAAATTACAAACTAGGTGGAAAGATACCTCCACAATGTTAACATCATATTAATTTTCAACTTTTTAACTTTTTCCTAAAAATGAAAGCTATAAAGTCCTTGTTTTTTTCCCAGAGACTATCATTCCTGAATGGAATCAATGATCTTGTCACAGGCTACCATATAGAGTCACATGATTTATTGCATCGAAGCACAAAATGACCATTAGTCGCTCACACGGGTCAAAACGAGGTCTAATAGTGATATTGTGTAAACACAGATCAAAGATAGTTTTCACATTGTTTTCATTAATATTTCAGATTATTCACATTATTAAGTTTACGAATAAAAGAGCTGAAAGCATTTTCATATTCATATTCATATATAACAATAATAAATGAACTACCTCCATTGTTGTTGAAGTATTGAGGCTTCTGTGTTATTCTTATTCCTACTTGGATTAAATTCCCTGAACTCACCGCGCTGAGAAGGTCGGCATTCGCCTTCGCTTGTCTGAAGAGAGGTTCGTCTTTTGTCATGGTGTACTGGTGGAGCATCTGTTCGGTGTTTGCTTTGTACGCCAGCTGGAAATGACAGTCACTCATAAGACAAGTTGCACTCCCAGTGAGATGCGCATGTTTAGAGTGAAAAAGCTCACATGGCTCTGCAGCTCCTGGCTCTTTTTAGCATGCTGGGTGGCCAGATCGTCTGCCACCTGGGTGAACCCGATGCTGTCTGCTTTCTGACGGTACTTAGTCTGTGAAAAAGAGGAAATGGGTTTGATGCACTGTTGTGAATGATTGGACAAGTGTGCACGCAAACACAACATTGCACTGACATCACTCAGCAGCTGTCCTGCTTTTTTGGCCTGGGTGATGTCCAAGCTGCCGTCAGCCTCCCAGCCCACCCCCTTCATCCAGTTGAGGTCTGAGCGATAAAGGTTCTGCAGGGAACAGGCAAACAGATCTCGCTATTGTGAAGCTGCTCCAGCAACAGGACATACTTCATTAGGCCATGTCTCACCTCACTTTGCAGGGAATAAGCCTTTTTGGCCTGCTGGACGTTGATATCATCAGCCATAGCGGTGTAGTCGTGCAGCTTGGTGCGGTACTCCAGGTCACTGGCCAGAGCCTGGGCCTTTTTGGCATGGCTCAGGTTGATCATATCCAGAGGAAGACTGTAGTTGGCCTGGTTCTCTTTAGAGCCCTTCTTGTATTCAATCTTTGGTAAGAATTAAAAAATTAGGCAACCTTTTTTTTATTTGTTTCCCATTGCTGATCAGAAGAAGAAGCTTCTGCTTACATCACTGCTCATCTTGCCCACTTGGAGAGAATGCAGAGTTTTGGAGTCACTCATGTTGATCCCCACTGCCCTCTCCTTTTCCTTCATGAAGTTACCTTTATATTTGATCTGGAAAAAATACCTTTTATTCAGTTCTATATTCAGCAGAGTTGTAAATTAAAGTTCACCACATACTGCGGTGGCCGAAGTGATTAGAATACCTGACAGATATACGATATGCTCCCAAAATTGATTTCAATTTGTAATGCTTTTGAAATATGCTGATGGTTTAAATTTCTTTTTTTTTTTAAATATCACAGCAATAAATATTTGAAGCAGTAGTTACAGCACCTCAGCTCTCTGGTAATCTCCTCAAATTATCCTAAGCTATCTAAGTTATTGTGTCCACCACTGTATAATTACATAACTGAAATTTCAAATTACATCCTGAACTGCTGAAATGACTCAGTGACTGACCAGACTAACAATGAAAATAAATATAAATTTTTGTCCAATTGTGCTACTCTGGCTCTAATCTAATCTGTACAGTAAATAGAGTTAATTCATACTTTCATATTTTTCTTCTAATGATGAAAGTGCATTTACATCGTTGAAGTTGAAGTTTAAATGTTCAGTGTGTAATATTTGGTGCCATCTTGTGGTAAAAGTAGAAATTGCAAAACTTTTTTGTCTAATTAATGGGAATTTTAGATTCCTCTTTTAATTAACAAAATGGATGTATCAATTTTTATAATTCTTATAAATTTTTTTTATAAATCTTAATAATCCTAATTTCTTAAAGAATGAATCATTTTCTATATTTGAATTACTGTAAACTCTGAAATGGTTGTCTGTATAACTAGAAGTATATTATATAGAACTTTTAAATAGTAAACCCTGGACCTTCAAGGTGGCCAAAGAAATATATATATTTACATCAAAATGAAGTTTGTGTGCTCAGGACATTACACAATTAGACTAGATTAGGGCTCAGATCTTAGTTTAATCTTCAAATGTGTGTGAGACGAGTGTGTGCTCACTTACATCGCTGGCGAGGTCACGGGATGCTTTAGCTGCTCTGACGCTCAGGTCGTCCACGCTAATGTCACAGGCCTTAGACTTGGTTTTCTCCCACTCCTCCTTGTATTTAATCTGTAGGGAAGTGTGGCTTGAGGTACAGGAATCTGAAGGGCAATCCAAGCACACCCACCCGCGTGTGTCCACTTACATCGCTGCACAAGGCTGCGTTGGCCTTGGCCGTCTTGATTTGGGGCAGGTCCTTGGACAGGGTGTACTGATGTTTGGTCTTCTCATAGTCAGCTGTGTAGTTGAGCTGCGACAGACAGAATATGGCGTGAGGCTCAGCAGCACGGCGCTCCTGGAGCTGGAGCCATCGCTGAAGGTTGCAGCTTCACCTTGCTGACTAGCTGAGCATTTTTCTTTGCCAGAATGATCTCAGGGGTGTCTGTCACCGGACTGTACTTCACTTGGTCGATGTGTTGCCTGTAGTTCTTCTAAGGTATTTAAAAACAAAAACAAAAATAAACACTTTAATATGAATCAATGCAACTTCTCCTCAGTCAAAAAGGCAACCTGCCTTTGTAAGTGACTTTGCAACTCACATCTTTCAGCGGGTCCAGTTTCCTCTGGCTCTGGTATCCAGGGGTCTGTGTTGCTGGGTAGTTGTACTCACCCTGCTCCTGCTCACAACCTTGTTTATATGCAATCTGAAATGTGTAATTTTCAGTCAGAATATTTCTCAGCAGTTTTAAATAAATATTTCTGTCACCATATGAAGACTAACATAATGATATTCATTTGTCTCTGTTTTTTAAAGTGGTTATAACATAATGAGGGTGTGTGATGTTTTGTCTGTACTTGTTAATGCTTACATCACTAGCCAGTTTCCTGGCCTTCATGGCGTGCATGGTCTTCTTGTCGATGCCTTCGTAGTGGCCTTTCAGGTTGCTGTTGTGCTTCTCTTTGTATTTGATCTTTTCCAAATGCAGAAAGATGGAGACTGATCAGTGTGCAGCAGCGTGTTTTTTCATTTGTTTTGTTTTTATTTGATGACACTCACATCGCTGGCGAACTTGCCGACTTTGGCAGCATTTTGAAACTGTGGAGTCTCACAGAAATTGATGCTGTGACCTTTACTGTTCTCCAGATCCTTCTTGTACTCCACCTGCAGGAAAACACTAATCGTTACAGCAGGTACCCTAACCCTAACCCTAAACCTGTCTTCATTTTTTTTTGTAAAACCAGTCCTTAAAACTCTCTCCTCTTAACAATGATGGGCATTTAAGTCACAGCTAAGAATAGTGTGTGAGGTAATATTAGTTAGAAGTGCCGTTTAACCTTGGACGTAATCTGTTACCACACTTGACAGGCATGTCAGAGGTTGCAAGAATGCTCGTTGGGTGGTTTCATGTCTCTCGGAAACTGACAGAGTATCCTTGATATCTGGCTCTTAAATACACACACACACACGCGCGCACACACACACACACTGGGTAGCAACATGCCTGTGGAAATACTCTGTCCCTTTCTGGATTTACAGATGTTGGTTACAAAACAGCAGGGAACAGGAAGCTGACCTCGCTGACAATCTTGTTGATTTTCCGGGCGTTCTTCAAAGTGAGGTTGTCCTCTGACGTCAGGCTGTGGAAGTGCGAGGTCCCCTTCATCTTGTTCAAGTCTTTCTTGTATTTTAGCTGTAAAAGGACATTCGTTTGGAGTTTAGACAATCGTTTGTGGCTGTGATCGTGTTGCCCCTTTTCACTCCACAGAAGTCAGGTCGATATCACAACGTCCTCATGTTAAACTTTTGATCAGGTAAAGAGACCCCACATCTGCGCATACTCACATCACTGGCGTTTTCCTGGGCTTTCTTTGCAAGATAATAACCAGGAGTAATCATCGCTGGGAAGCTGCCTTTGCCTCGTTGGTGCTCAAACTCCTCAGTATAGGCAATCTGTAGAAAACAATAAGTAACTAATACAGCAATTGGAGCTCAGTTAAATTTATAGAGGTACTTTTTCATAAACTGTCCTACATTTTGGAGCCAAATGCTGCTTTAATTAGATTGATAACCTGTTTTAGAAGTTATTGTGCAGATGTTTTGTTCTGAAATGAAGGAAAGTACACTAATCTTTATCAGGCATATAATGATTTTTCATTCAGCTTTATAGAGCTTGTGCTTTCTCCACAACTTCCATTAGTTTAAACATAATTACATATTACTATATAAAATTGTATCTTTTTTTCCATTCATATTTTTCAAGACAATATATTTTTAACCAGACAATACCTGTTTTATTATGGTTTGTAGAACCACAAACTTTAAAAAGATTACTCGAATAAAACTCATATAAGGGAGTTTTATTCTAATGTTTGGGTTTTTCATTTTTTTCAAAATTGTATTGTTTTTATTTTTCATTTAGGGAACTTAATAATAAAAACTCAAATGCATACAGCTGAACTGGCCAAAATGTACAAAGAAATTAGATTCAATTGCTTCCAAGTTGCATATCGAGGCCCTTATATTTAGAGTGCAGTACATTTCTGACCTGACTGAAGTTCTCTCCGTTTTCTCTGGCGTGGACGGCTTCGGCCATGGCTGCTTCAGTGCTGGCTTTGCCTTTAATCTCCTGTTCATACATCTGCCGATACTTGATCTGTCGGTGGCACGACACTCATTAGCTGGGGCTAAAACGGAGTCTGCAAAGCGGGGCCTGAATGCCGACTCACATCACTGGCCTGCTCGCTGGCCTTCTTTGAAATCTTGTATCCAGGTGTGAGATGTGCAGGAAAGCTGCCTTTGCCTCTCTGATGCTCATATTCTTCTGTGTAGGCATACTGGAGGGAGAAAACCACTCACCCAGCTGCTCAAAGATGGTGATTTTCTATCAAATCAAAGAAATTCTATGGAGCTTACGTCGCTAACAATCTGGCCCTGTTTCTTGGCCAGCAGCACCTCTGGTGGGTCGACGAATGTGGTGTACTTGGAAATTCTCTCCTCGTGTCCTTTTTTATATTCCAGCTGAGGAGAAGGAGGGATGCTGCCATTAGCCATAACAAACACAGAGACAAATATCTACCTGAAATACATTTTGGTGCGGAACATTGCGAGAGGCTGGCGTACATTACTGGCCAAAGCACTGGCTTGTTTTGCAGCCTGGTAGCCTGGCGTGATCATGGCGGGGAAGCTGCCTTTTCCTATGGACTGCTCATACTCTGCTGTGTACTGCAGAGAGAAACCACATCACTCAGATCTGACTGATGCTTAAAGATACAAGGACCCCATGATGATTCTACAAGAATATAAGGAAACTCACATCACTGATGGTGTTTTCAGTCTGGGATGTTGTCACTATCTTCTGGTTGGTCACCGTGCCTGAGTACCACATCTGCTGCTGCGAAAACTCCGACTGAGACTGAAAAGTCTGTTGGGACAGTAAAGACTTGTCTGAACAGTGTTTCCCCATGTAGTGCAATTCAGCCTTACACAAATGCCAAATCTGTTAGCATTACAGGTGAGAGTTTGGGCCGGGGTTCTTCCTAAATGGTCACTAGGGCCAGTCGCTCTACGGGGAGCTCACCTGGCTGGCCAGCTGATTGGCTAAGCGAGCCTTCTCCAGCTCCAGGGACCTCATGTCATAGTGAAAGGTGGACAAAAAGCGCTCGCCATCCTCACGATACTTCAGCTACAAGTGCACATAAGCGATAAGCGTTAAGCGGAAGCCTGCACCAAACCACTGAAGCATGCGCTGCGCAGGCTATTAAAGCGTCCTTTTTGCAAATAAAACTCACAAATAAAACATGTGCCTGCTATGTTAAAGTCGGAAGATAACGTTTGAATTCTAATATTAAGCTGCCTAAGAAGATCTGGACCAGTGCTGTGGAATCGAATATTGAAATGTCTGAATATAGTAATCCTAAACTAATATTAGAATAGCTGTGTGTGATCTGAGAAACATGACTGACAACAGAATCCAAGCTTCCTAAATAGCAGATGATTAGCTTGCGAACCGCCACTAATATAAGCACAAGACCGTTGCATGAGTTTGCATCAGTTTTCAGATGCAGACGAGTGCAGACACACGCGCACACACAAGCAGACAGACAAACAGACAGAAACAGGTGGCTGAGGGCAAGAGGAGAGGAAAGGATGTGGGGCTGTTTTTCTCCTGACATATAATTTTAGACGTACATAAAAGTGGGCTAAGGGGAGGCCAGGCGGGGGGGGGCAGACTCTGTTGCCTCATGAACAGAAATAACCCCCAGCAGTGCCCTCCATTCCTCCCCACTGCCGTCACCGTGGACTCGGGGCAGTCATCTACCCTACCTCCCTCTGCTGTCCATTAAAAAAGTGGAACGGCACCTCTTGAGACAGTAACATAGTTGTCTGCCTCCGTTTATAGCTCAGCAGATCTGAGTCAGAAGGCACTGACGCCAAATGGGAGAATTTGGTAGCTGCTGATGATTCAACTGTGTTTAAATACAGTTTGACTGCATGCATCCAGTTCTATTTTTAATGCAGTCACAGTATAAATATATCAGGGCTGTACAGAGGGCGACATACGTCTTAGACCCCGACTTTCTCCCGGTGAGGCCGCTTGTCTTTCCAAGCACGCCATCATCTTACCTCGCTGCTTGCTGTGCTTTGCTTCTTGGCATTGATGTTGATGGGTGTTTCATAGACGCTCGTGAACGTGTTGTTTCGGGGATTATGTCTGGAGGGGCCAAACATTTAATATAACGTCATCTTTTAAAAAAGAATGACCTGTAACACAGTGAAACGGCAGCCGAGGCGATTAAACACGAGCACTTACACAGAGCAGTAAGGCCTCTTCTTGTGGCTGACAAAGTTGTTGGCAGTGAGCACCATCTTGCAGACATCACAGTGAAAGCACGCTTTATGCCAATTCTGACAGAAGGGAAAAAGAGTGGAGGTAGCACTGATTCCATTTGTTGTTTGATGCTTAATGTGATAGAATAAACCAATTATTACATGTAAAAAAAGATGACATTTTGAATGTGATTTCGTACAAGCAGTCAGTATGTTATATGCATATATGTTGATGATTTTAATTGATGATGTGGTCTATTCGTTTCATTTTATACAAGAAAAACATCATGTTTTATTATTGTTCTTTGCTTTTCTAGTGAATTGAAAGAAATGTAAATGATGTGTAAATTCTTACAAACTTATATTAGATAAAGTGTGTCTGGTCAGTCCCATTTGATTGAAGATGATTCATTTGATTGAACATCTGAAACACCAATTAACTGACAATTGACAAATGTGCCTTGAATAAAGCATTTTTGCATTCTTAATAGATACTTAAATTCTTAGTTGACACATGAAACAGTGTTTGTTACCTGGTCGATGCAGTTGATCTTCTCAGCCGGGTAAACCACAAACCCACACCTGGCGCAGGACTGCATGGTGAACGCTTGTCCTTTCCTCCGAAAAGGTATCAAAAAAGAGGAAAATAATGTAGCAGGGAGTCAGGCAGGCAGTTCACAGGTCAGCTCGGGGGACTCGCGGTGACTCCTAGAGAGTTGTAACAGTGTGTCTCTCTTGGTGTTAAACTTAGCTCTGGGACTGCCACACTCTGAAAGTCTCTTTTACATGACACCAGGTCCCAGGATGGACCACCCCCCCCCAGAGGACTGGCTGAGGCCAGCTGTCTGTCTGCAGGATGACAAAGACAGAAGGACGGGGGGGGGTTCAGATGTCAGTGTGTATGAATAATCTTCCTGACTCCAGTGATGACACTGATGCATTGTGTAATAGTTTTACTTAGTTCCTTAAGATACTCTGTTAACAGCAGAGAATTCAACTCTCGGGATGCCAAAAGGACATGCAGCAAATATAGAAGCATTAGTCACTGCTCAGTGAAAAGTTGAATTTCTGCACAGAAACAGTGGAGTTTGTAAACACAAACACAAAACCATGCTGACAACACTGTAGTCTAACTCAATCTTGTCACGTCTCTACTGTGACAATAATGCCAGATCTCATCTTCATCTCTAGAACTGAACACAGAACTCAACACATACAGTTTCTCACTCATGGACTCTGAAAACATTAATTTACTAATGCATTAGCATGTTTTTGCCATTTCCTGCATTTTATATGGCACTACAATAAACAAAAAGTAATATCATGTCCTTAAACATGTTATATTGCAACCATATTAACCATGTTACTTGTATGGGCCTTTTTCATGGCCCTTCACTGAGCCTTCTCGTATGTGCATTCAGATCCTTTAAATCATTGTTATAGATACCTGAACCCCCACAAACCAGTGTAGCCCATTTTAAATCCATGTGGGGTCCAGCTTGACTTACTGGTGATTGAATGTAATTAAAGGTGTTCTTCTATCATGTTTATCAAATGAGTGGGTTTCATATTATTGAGGCTGTGCAGAATTTGAAACAGTCATCAAGTATCAAAATGTATTAAGTATTAAGATCCATGCTTATCAGAGGTAACTTTGATAGTTGTGTGAAGAGTTCTCTAAAGTTTCAACGACCTCAGACCCAGCGGGTGGGCGTGGTAACGCGCCAGCGTCCGTCTGGTTCCTGTCCATTCATGTGGCAGACGGGCTTGACGCACACCTCTGACGTCATGACGCACCGTCCGTCCCCAATTCAACATTCTAAGTGTAACACGGAAACTCGACTAAACTTCGGACAAGAGCGACTAAACCAAAGTTGGTGTGGGAAAACTGCCTCGGAATCACTTCAGAGAAAAATAAACTGTAAGTCTAGGGTTTCGGTTCCGTCTGTTTCAACGTTTTGATGACATCAATGTTAGTGATTATATATATTATAATATATATAATTTAATTAACTTATTGTGTTTGTACCGCGGCCATCAACATTTTAACGTTCCGTTTAAGAACGGAAATACGACGAACAACACTAAAGTAGTGCTGAAGGATGTGCGAAGGTTGTTGAAGCGTCGTGGAATCTCTGCAGATGTCTGGAGAGGCTGCAGGGGTGTGTGAGGCTGCAGAGGTGTGTGAGGGACCCCCGGCCGAAGACAGCACAGACGCCAAACCAGACCGAAAAGGCAGGTTTCTGCTCTTCAAGAGGTGATTCACGACGCATCTGTGGACAGAATGTTAAAGGCCTTAACCATGAACAAAACCCCGCAGTTGTAGCTTTCGTTTCATGCCATGTTGCGTCATAAGGCCAGTCCTAACTTTCACTCTCGTTTTGTGTGTTTATTTTGAAACTGCATTTAATAAGTATGGGATTATTAGATGAAACAATGATTGACCTTTTCATATTGTACTGCCATAGTTTCCACAAATATGTGTAGAATTTAAAAATGCAGCAGACAGGAAGCTGAGATGGACACCGAAAGAGAAGTGGAGAATGCACAGAAAGAAGCAGGACCTGATGACTGAAGTCGCCATCATTCCTGTCCACAAAAAGGCTCCAGGCTTTGCTTCACTGGCCACAGACCAGCAGCACTGACCTCTGGAGTCCCGAGGAGCACCTTTTCTCCTGCCCTGCCTCCCTCCAAGACTTTGACCTGTGGCAGTTTGCTTACCGGGCAAACAGAAGTAGACGCCACTCCTCTGCACCTGGCCCTGATCCACCTGGAGAGGCTGGGGAATGACACCGTGGTGCTTTTAGCTGATTCTTGGTTGGGGTTTATAGTCAAACCTCACACAGGCACACCTTGCGGGGTGGGTCATTGACCCTGACACCTCGTCACCAATATGTGCTCAATAGGTACCTGCAGCAACTGCACTTCTGCTGCAGAAGCGCCACCTAGATGCCAGTCCGCTTTCTATCAGTACACCAGAGCAAACATGCTATTGCACGACTGTATGGCGTGGTGTTGCAGGGTGCAGCGCTCAGGAAAGGAAAGCACTGCTGGCTGTGACAAGAGCAGCACAGAGCCTCATTGGGTATTAGTTTAGGAGTCTGTGAAGTCTCAGGAAGCAGTGTCTCTGCTGTGCCTTCTTGTTTGATCGCTGTGGCATTAACTCACCAGGTCAGGTTCTTCCATGATCTCGCTGAAAGTTGGAGACCCTTTTTGATGCGTTCATTTTTTGTCTTCTAACTGTAATTAGCTCCTGTGAAGGAGCAGCTTGTTTTGTCCCCATTTACCCAGCAGATGCTCCACCAGAGATGGGCGAGTCCTCATACTAGAGCGCCCATCTCTCTTGTTCAGTGGTGTTCTTTACCAACTTGATGTTGGTGCTGCTGGTGTGGGTAGAGGTGCAGCTGTGGGTGTACGAGCGCTCTTAGCCCACAGCCATGTGGGGGCTGATAGTCAAGAAGATGTGGGGGGGGGGCTGACTCCTGGTGGAAGCTTGAAATCCAATAGCAAATGGAGGAGGGCGGTTTCGGTTCCAGTTATGTCGCCTACCTGATGGGGGATATTGTGGAGCAAAAGTCCACAAAGAGAGTCCTTGCAGAACTCTACTGCTGCTTGAGGTGACTCAGGATCGTGTGGACTTTTGGCGTCCTCTGTTGGCCTGTTCCACAAAGGACAGGGGGCAGGTTTGATATCGCCTGATCTAGCACCAGTTTCTCAAATCACTTCATGACCATGGACACTGGTACCACAAGCTTGTAGTCATTGAGGATGGCGATGGTAGTTCATTTGTCAGACGAATGAATGATGGATGACTTTAGACGGGCTAGAGACTGGATTAAGATCTTGGTGAGGGTCCTAGCCATCTGCTCTGCACATTCCTTTAGGACACATCCAGACACACCATCCAGTCCAGCAGCCTTCCTCTGGTTCATGGCCCTCAGTGTGCACTTCAGCTTGTGCTCCTCCACCCTCAGGACGCAGCCGCAGTGGGCTCGTGGGTGGAAAGCAGCCCCCTCATGTGGCTCTACTTCAAAGCAGGAGTAAATTGTAGCTGGTGGGGACCCCTCTGCCCTCCTTCTCCCTCCTTCTCCCTGAAGGGTTTCCTGGCCTCTCTGATGCTTCTCCCTCAGCCTTTGGCTGCCTCGGGTTAAGCCTCGGGTCAAGCCTCGGGTCAAGCCTGTAACCAGACTTGAAAGCACCGTCTCTGAGAGGGATCAACCCCTCTTTTGTCTTCCAGGCCTGCTGGTTGGGCTAGACATCCACGAGCGTATTGATAGTGTCCATACATACATCCACAGACAGCTGCTGTGTAATAGTCCAGAACCTGTTGATCACAAATTAACAACTTTGTTCTCTCAGAGCAGTCCAGGATCTGCTGAGAGACAATTTCTGCAACGCAGAATTAGCCCTACAAAAACAAAAATATACGAATTTCATATGATGTCAGAAAATGTGAGAATGTCTCTCAGTGCTTTGAATGTTGCTGTATCGAAGTCACCATTCTAACCCTTCTGAGCCACAGGGGGGCACTGTGAGCCTTTGTAGGTAGGGAAGGGCTGTGTTTTTCCCCCACACACTTTTTGGTGCTCTTTCTGTTTGTTATTTATGTACAATTCTTACCATAAATGTTCAGGGAGGGTTTGGACAGTTGCAAGGGTGTCGACGGAATCCATTGGTTTAAAATGAAAGCCATTTTAAACGTGTAATTATGGTGTGTTTGTGCTTAAGAGGACATGACTCAGGTACAGTATGTTTGGGTTCTCCCCAAACCACAAACTAAACCCAGGACTAGATATTAACCTGTCTGAAGCTGGGTCACCCATAAGGACTAGAGCCATATCAAAGGAACTACAGTCCTCAGAATCCCATTCCTGAGACTTCAGGTTTGCCCTAGTGAACTTTGTTCTCACTCCATATGCATACAGTATTGATTCTAATGACAATTGTTTAAGTGATTCATGCTGTCCTTGCTATGATTATGGCATAATAACTAAGATGTTTGGAGATTTTCTCTAATATTTCAATTTGCAGCCCTGTTGAATTGCTTGAGCGCTCACAGTGTGTGTGTATCAGTACAGGTGGATTCTGTGCCTGTCAGCAGAGGAGCAACTCGTTGCCCTGTCTGACCTCAGCAGGGAGCGAGGCGCAGGGGCCATGTGTGAATAGGCCTTTAGAAAGCACTGGTGCGGTGGCGAGGGTGCTGACTCAGGGGGCTCACAGTGCGCCGCCCCTGTCCTCAGCGCCTGCTGGCCCAGTCAGGTGTCAATCCAGTACAGAGAGCATGTCAGTATCCTAGCACACAGCCAAAAATTAAGCTGCCAGTTCTGAAGAAACTTATTGTTTTTTTTTTTTGGAGAGGAAAAAAAAAAAAAAAAAAACAAAAGAAAAAGAGACAAAACCAACGAATTTCAGATGCAGAGTGGCGTAGCGCTTAATGACGAACCCAGGTAAGGCAGACCCGACCGCCTCTTATTTCTCTCCGGTGGCCTCCTGCCCGCTCCTCTTTCTGCCGTGACCAGCCCACAGCCGTACTGAGCTGCAGCTCTTTGACCACCCTCGGACAGTTGTTTGGTACAATATGATGGCACGATTTCGAGGTGGGAGGGGGTTCTCCAAAAGTTCTGGATCACATGTTTATTAGAATATGGTTGTGCTGCCTGGGACTGTAAGAGACTGTATGCATTGCTGTGCATTGTTCCCGCGACTGCCTGACTTGATGACTAGGCTTTTCTGGAACAAGCTTGGCATTTCGAAGCCCCCCAATAGGCCGCTGTCAGTCTAGGTATCCGGGCGGATCTTTTGAAGAATGAAATATAGCAAGTCTGTGAGAATTGTCACTCGTGGAAGATTTCCTCTTGCTGAATCTACATCGACGTGTTTACTACTTATCGTTATCTGAGCAAGGCAAACATGTTCTAGTTTCTTCTCAAGCTTCAACCTGGATCAGTGCAACCAAATTTGGCTGCAAAATTAATGCCTCATTTGACAACGTATGTATTCTTTGGTTTTTGAAAAGCTTCTGAGTGTGCTTTATTTGGGTTGGAAGTCTATTTTGTAGAAGATATTTTATGTGTGTGGTTCAGGATATTTTGTGAAAAATAGTAAATGTGTAGGTCACAGCTACCTAACATACAATTTACTATTCTGAGTGATTTCACAAGCTTGTTGACCTATTTTTAAGTGATTTTTTTTTTCCTCTTCATCTGTGCCCTCAAAGAGGGTTTTATTTTAATGGGTTTTTTTTGTGTAATTGTCTGTTTGTTTTTGCTGATAGTTTCATTTTTGTTGATGTGTTTTGTATTTATTCAATCCAGGTGAGAGTTTGGAATCACCTGTTGCACAGATTTGGATGTCTAAAAATCTAGATTTCTTATATCCATTATATCCACGATATGAGCCATATCGTGATTTGAACCCTAAATTGAGAGTACCTTTATGTAGCCTTAAACAGCCTTAAAATCTCTGATGGGAAAAGTAGAGTGAAGCTGTGAACTGCTGACAGAGAACAAGGCTTTTGTAGGCCAAATGCTAGTATAAAATTACAACTCAACAAAACAAGCGTATTTTGTATTTTAGAAAGCTTAATAGGTTTTTATTGGTTCATATTTCGTCAGGAGGTGTGTTAAGTGTCAATGTTCCAATGAAGTGTTTCTTTTTTCCATGAATTCGTCAGTAAGAAGAATAAGGATGGCCAGATGCGGGAGCAGGACTACTGTTCTGAAAGCCATTACAGAATTGTTTCACCAACATTCCAGTATAAGATGAGCCACCAACGAGTGGGAAAGTGTATCATCATCAACAACAAAAACTTTGATGAGAAGACAGGTAGAGAAAAAGCATCTAATCTGATTTTGCTGATGTTGTCGTGCTAAGAGCTTTAATTCTGAGTAGGTTGTTTATGTGTTTTAAACAGGGATGAATGTACGCAATGGTACAGACCGGGACGCCGGCGAGCTGTTCAAGTGCTTCAAGAGCCTTGGGTTTGATGTCTTCATCTACAACGATCAGACATGTGAGAAGATGGAACGTCTCCTCAGAGAGGGTGAGACTTTCAAGCATCATTGTATCATGTTGCTGCTGCCACACATTTCTTTAATTTTCACGGGGATGTACTGTAACCGTGTACAATGTAACCATGCCCTACCCACTTAAGGGCCTCGGTTAGCTAAAACAGATCTGTAGTAATCTTTATTCACTGCAGTTTAGTGTTTAGTGTCCCAGCAAAACTGAACGGTTGCTCTTATAAAGACCAAAGTCGATGGGGTCTTTTGTCTGTAGGTCGGTCAGTTAAATCAGTACTTTGCTGCATCAAAAGCTGTTTCCTGCTTCTCAAATCTAATATTCATCACACTTGACTTTCCTGACGTGTGCTCAAACCACATTTTGCACTTGACATTCAGAAACTCAGAAAGCTAAATATGCAGTAAAGCAGTGGATCTGTCATCCATTTATGAAGGAAGCACCAAATAGTCTTGGCTTTTGCCACAAGTCATACCCATTTAGTTATGTAACCCATTTAGAACGTATCACAGAACAGCTCCACTACTAACAACTGCTTCATTTTCAACCCATTTCATGAATGAGGGAATGTGGAATCTGTCCCAGATGGATAGATTACTGTAGATTATTCAGAAAACACTCCAGTTATATCACTGTGACTACAGTGTGCACGTTCATGCCAGAGAACACTTACAATCTAGCTGCATTGAGGTCTGAGCCAAGCTAAGAGTGGACTGTTTGTTTGTGTGTTGGCCAGCCTCCGAGGAAGACCACAGTGACAGCTCATGCTTCGCCTGCATCCTGCTAAGCCACGGTGAGGAAGGCATGATCTACGGAACAGATGGAGCCATGCCCATAAAGACCATGACCTCTATGTTCAGGGGGGACATGTGCAAAAGCTTAGTCGGGAAGCCCAAGCTCTTCTTCATCCAGGTAGGAAATTCTGAAGTCTTTCATTCATTGACATCAGCTCAGTTTTACTACCTCCCTCAGTTGCATTCCATTCCCTTGCACAGTAAGTTTGTGCATAATGTTTTAGGGCAAATGGGCCAATAAGCTATTAAAAAGGAATTGGAAAACATATAAATGGTGTTGACTTGCTCCCCTCAGATGGCTGTTCTGTGAAAATGTTCCTATCTCAGCTAAAAAAAGTTAATTTTTAATTGCCTCACCAGGTCAGCGCTGAGAAAGCTACTCAGGATCACAATGAAATGTCGTTTCATTTACTCCACCAGGCTTGTCGGGGTTCTGAATTTGATGATGGCATACAGACGGATTCTGGTCCGCCAAACGACACCATGGAGACGGATGCTAACCCGAGACACAAGATCCCAGTGGAGGCAGATTTCCTGTTTGCCTACTCCACCGTGCCAGGTATACACAGATGCTCAGGTTTACCCACCTAGAAGTGTTTCTCTTACCTCAGATGTGCCCTTGTGCTGGATTTTCAGGGTATTACTCCTGGAGGAACCCTGGGCGCGGCTCCTGGTTTGTTCAGGCCCTCTGCAATGTCCTCAACGAGTTTGGCAAACAGCTGGAGATTATGCAGATCCTGACTAGAGTCAACTACATGGTGGCTACCAGCTTCGAGTCGTGGTCGGAGGACCCTCGCTTCAGTGAGAAAAAGCAGATTCCCTGCGTGGTCTCTATGCTGACAAAAGAACTATACTTTAACTGACTGTTACCTGAACCGACCGACTGACCCAGACCGACCGACTGACAAGACTGTGCTGATTATGTGATCAAAGCATTCAGGGATGACTCGGGCCCAGGAGGACACTGCGACGTTGAGGCACACTTAGCAGGTACACTTGGGCCTGAAAACAAGCACGCTGTTGGATGAAGACAAAAAAATATATATATTCATATAGCACTCCTCGTTCATGTTTTTATGGTGGAACTTCTTCAGGCTCTTCTTCAGAATAATGGCGTCACACTTGAGCTGATCTTCTATTTTTTTTTTTTTTTTTTTTTTGACAGGCATTGTAAATTATCCATGTTAAACTACCAGCCCAGAATATGTGCTGCCAGTTCTTGTGGGTTTAGGGAATAATAGCTGAATATGTGTCTCTCCATTTTCCGGCATTTCCAGTGATAAGCGTAGAGAAGAGCATAAAACTCTCTGTGAAAGTGTGTTCTGACTGGTCCATTTAGGTGTGTTCACTTTCAGACAACATCGTCTTTGTCTGCAGTCCAATTACACGAGGACAGTTACTTCACTATTACTGAACATTTTTAGACAGGCTTTATGAAAGAGTTTGAACCATTTTCATGTCATTAGTAAAAGTTGCATTTCAGCAGCTCAGAACCCTCCATGAGTGCTACAAGCACGGAGCATCTTTGGCCTATCAAATGAAGGCAGGTTGTGAGTGATGAAAGGAGCAAAGACATTTGGAAAATGGGTCAGGCTTTTTTCATCTATCTGTTTTCTCGTATTCACAATTGAAAAAAGAAAACCCACTCCTGAGAAACACAATAGTGAATGGAATTGTGTCCCAGCCTTCCTAGCATAATCAAATCGAGAGCAGCATCCTCAGGTTCTTTAATGTCACGTGTTGTGGGTAAATGTTGTAACTGGAAGTTTTGAATAATGTGTTTGGCTGGGAAGGTATGGTCTCCTGCTGTGTGCTGATTCTGTGAGGTTTTGGGTCAGGTAGTACACGGTCCACTCCCATATTTGATTTGCAATTTGCTTTTTTAAGCATGAGGATGAAGACATTGACTTGCTTGTTGTTTAGAGGAAGTGCATGATTTGTGTAATCAACACAGGGTGTGATTTTCCCCTTTTCAAATTAGACAAGATGACAGGGAAACTGCTGAAGGAACCTGAGATTGAGGGAGGGATTTGTCCAGAAATGTGTCTTAAACCAAGGAAACATCATAGCATCAGGATGGACTGAGGCCCAAAACATTTTACTGTATATTGATGTTGTCATTTGTCATTTCATTACACTACAATATACTATAGAGGAGAACTAGTCTTTCAAAGCCTAAATGGAATAATAAGCATCAGATTTAGGGTTCAGTCTGAAGTCATAAATGCAGATTTTACTCACAAAGTCTGTTTTTGTCACGTTAAAGTCCATCAATCACAGAGGCAGCTATTACTGGTGGTCTGCACATACTCAATCCACACGTCTGCAATGCACACTTTTGTAATCGCAATGTGTGTGCGTGTTTTTATTCATTACATTCACATGGTTCCATATGTCGGTCACACAGGGGGAGGTCAGCGATGGCTGAATATGTCATTTCCCCCCTTTTTAGTAGGATTTTACACACTATACAAGTCTGATCAGTGACGGCCACAGCTGATGATCTGTCTCAGTGCATGGATCTCTCATCAGTGATGTGATGCCCAACCTGTGCTGAAAAGAGTGTTTGCTCCACTTGTTTTTGGATGGATTTAATTTTTTTTTTTTTTTTTTTTTTTTTTTTTAGAAAACAATTTGAAAGCTTTCAGGTGTTAAATGCTGTTGTCCTCAGGAATATATTTGATAAGACTTGGGAAAAAAAAATAAAAGTATGACTAAAAATATAATTTGGCCCTTTTTTAAAAGCTATTTATTTTGGGGCACTTAAAAAATCAAAACAGATGCTTGTGTAAACATTTTACTGTATTAAAACTTAGGAAATCATTATGTAATAATGAACTGTGTGTCATTTTTCTTGCAAACAATAAAAGCTATGCTGTTTTCTAATGACAGATGCTGTTTCTAAAATGAAACTGAAATATTGACATTTCTAAACCTTAAATAGTAAAAAAAAAATGCAGAAAGCATATAGAGACTTTTAGATGTCATTTGTGTCTCCAGTATGAAGGAGAATGTGAATGATTGGAAATGATTGGACTTGAATCTAAATGGAGATGAGTTTAAAAACAAACAAAATAAGCTCCTTTGGTTAAGTTTAGCTAGAGATGTGCTGCATCTACAATGACGTCACTGATAAGGCCACCGGTGCACATGCCACATTCCTGATCTGAACACGCAGCACGCTCTCACGTTGATGCATGTCCAGTTTTTGCTGCTGTTGTCTTGCTTGTCCACTTTGAGCACGCGCCAAGCCTCCGCCACACACACGACCTTGTGGTCTTTATGTGACCTCAATGGCTGTTGATGTGGGAGAGCTAATAAGGCTCTAAGTGCGATGACAACGAAGAACTCTTCTGAGAAGGAACTTTCTTTCAACACGGTTGCAGGATAATTTTAATAAACGAGGAAGTGTTCTCATTCACGCCTCGTCAAATATGTAGAATGCAGAATTTTGTTCCTCTTCTGCGCTGAACATCCAAGTTACATTTCCTGAAACCCAAGCCTACGTTTGCTCTGCATCACCAGGGGAAATATGCTTTGAACTTCAGAAATCAACACATATCGGTGCTCGTCGCCCCTGAGCTTGGTGTCCAGCTGGGTCAGCATCCGAATTCAAGGTCAATTCTTCACATCTTGTGGTGCCACGTTATTTGTGTTCATCTGCATTAGAGGATCATTTCCACCTCTGCTGACTGATACTTTTTAAACAGCACCTTTCTTATAATGACACTAAAAATGTATACTAACTGTGAGCATTAGTGATAATGAAAAACAAAGGGCTCCTCCATTGCTTCTGTGGATTTTCTTCTGTCAAGTTTTGTCTATTAAATCTAACTATTTTGTCTTCCTAATCCTAGAGACAGACAAATCTACAGTGGCGAAAATTTGACCTCTACCTTGGTAGAGGTCAAACACACGGTTAATGAGCGAGCATCTGTCATGCATGTGCTTCTGTGTGGGGGCATGAAAAAAAATGTGTTAATGTGAGAAATCCCAGCAGTATGAGACGCAGTTGTTAGGATGTGCACGCCATCATAACTCATTTAACTTTGAATTTAAAAAGACACAAAGACAATCTCAGCATTCCACTTCTGTTGGATGGGATCAAAAGGTACTTAGTACTTAATAAATTATACGAGACAGAATAGTCACAGAACAGTGAAATAAACCTTAAAGACACAGTAACACGGTGTGCATTCTGATATTTTCCCACTCAGAACACAATGGACCCTTCACTCTTGATTATTTATGTAATAATTATTTAAAATAATAAATTATTTAATTATTTAAAATAATAAATAATTATTTCACCCCAAACCTCTGAATTTTCACAGCACACAATATTAAGGGTATAAAAGAGCAAAGTTAATTAACAAGTGACAGATGCGAGCGCCACACAGCTGAACACTCCGTGACCAACTCACACTTATTTCTGTCTGCTTTTCTGCCTGTAGGTCTTGACTGTCTCTGTAGGTGACCACAGGGGAAACAGATGATGAATATTAGCCCAAGAATCAAAGGTTAAAAGAGGAGCGAGGTCAGATGGGGTCTGTCGCGGTGCCTGCAAACTGCTGTTCGAGACAGACCCCCGTATCTACACTTGATTCAGAG
This sequence comes from Lagocephalus sceleratus, assembly GCA_911728415.1. Lineage (NCBI taxonomy): Eukaryota > Metazoa > Chordata > Actinopteri > Tetraodontiformes > Tetraodontidae > Lagocephalus > Lagocephalus sceleratus. Next base: position 13,360,547 of record CAJVRN010000231.1, on the reverse strand, counting down.
GAGGAGAGAGAAGGAGGAGAGGAGAAAACCGACTGGTACACTTTAGAGTTTATCTTTGTGTCCGGTAGACTATTTTATGGTTGCCACAAGGGCAATAAATCCTATGCCTTTGGAAAGCCTGTTCATTTCCCCTTTTTGAATGGTGCCACATTTGTAAGGAACTCGCATTAGCCAGGTCTCCTCGGCTGGTACCCAACAGCTAATTCTGCTGCTGGCTCCAGTCTAGTGTCTGGTGAACGGGATAAATGTCTGATGGGGTGAAAGGCTCGGTCATCCGGGAGGGGCTCAGCGCGGGGCCGCTGCTGCTCGGCATCGAGACGATCCAGATGAAGTGCCTTGGTCTGGTTAAAACACCTAACCATGCATGCCAGTCTGGTGAGATTTTTTTTTGGGCATGTTCCACAAGGAAGAGGCCCAGGGGATAAACCAGGGCGTGCATGAAGAATAATGTCACCGAACTGGACAAGATGTGCCTTGGGATTCCCCCAGAAGATCTGAAGGGAATACCCAGTGAGAGAAAATTCTGGGTAGATGCATGGATGGATGGATGGATAGAAGGGAGGGAGGAAATAATAAAAAATAAATGATCTACCAAACATGCATTCCCCACTTTTGGTGTTCTCACATTCAGAGAAGTTTATGAGGCATATTATGTTCTGTGAACTTGCAAATCACAAACCACCATTTCTATTCATCAGAGTTTTCCTCCTTAAAGAAGCCTGTGTGGAATTTTGGCTGTACAGCAACATGCCTGGTAGACCTTAAAAGCCACTGGATTGAAAACCAGAAACTCCAGTTCCCAGTTTGAAAACCTGGCTGCTGTTTGCACGGAGCAGGTAAACAGAGCTCTACCACATGCATCAACGCTGCTGAGCACAACCTCTCACAGGTGGGAATATGGGAATTTAATTTTCTTAATGTATTTGAGTCCTGAGTTGATTTACAGACTTCTAATATTGATTAATTTAATTCTAATTTTTTTTTGGCTAATTCAAATATTAAAGGATAATCCTTTGTTTACACATGAGTTTTTTCACTCAAAGGTTTTTTGTTGTTATTTTTTCATTGAAATTATTTTAGTCCTTAAATCTTTCACAAATAATCAAACATTAAATATGTTCTTTTAAGAGGGAGTGTAGTTTTTGGAACTGCTATGTTTAAGAGAGTAACTATTTCCTATTTTTACAGAGACAAAGCCTAGCTCAACATGCAAAGGAAGAACACAGGTAGTGTTTGCTTTGGAAAACTTGTTTCATGGTCAAATTAATGTGTTGAATTAATGACATTCCAGAAAGCAGCATTTGTTAAAGTTTGATTTAAGCAGGTGAAATGGTTGGAGACTGAACTATGGAATAATATTTAATACATGAGTTTGTTCGTCTTGTTTCCAAAGATACCAATAGATTTCAGAAGACAAGCTAAAAAAACTATGGATATTTTTTTCTCTCAGGAGGAAATGCAGTTTTCTACAAACCAGCTGCTTTGGCAAAGGAAATAAGAGCTGGATGTCTATGGAAGTCTCCCCCTGAAAAACAGTTCAGGACAGAGGTAACACAGTGGGTTCTATGTGTATTGATGATGATATTCGCGCAGATTTAGTCACCTTGTTGTTTGCTGCACATGTCCTGCAGAGATCGTGGAAACAGCGGCATTTTGTGCTGTTTAAGGTCACTGAGAAACAGTACGAGTTGAAGTATTTCAAGTCAGCAGACAAAAGAGATGAGCCGCTCGGTGGCATAGACTTATCGCAGTAAGTCTCCGCAAGCATACTCATGCACTATAAGACAGCCTGCACGTATTTTTGCATGTGAATTTTGTACAGTAAAATGACAGTGCTTGACAGTAAAGCATTGTAAACCTTGTAATCCTGCATCAGGGTCTCTCTACTGAATGTGAGCCCTCAAGAACACCAGAAATGGGGATGGATCGAGAAGAACCTAAAGTGTTCCCCATCCTGCGTGCTCTACCTCAGAGCTGGAGAGCGGGATTTCTTCCTCATTGGGAAGACCAGGTCAGACAACTGTTTGTGAAAGGCTGCCAGGTGGAATTTATAGCTGCTTTGTCTTTTTACATCGTATTGTAAAAATGCCATGGATGTCAACCTCCAGATACACACTAAAGGATGTTGTTGCAACATAAATTTACAACATGTTACCAGTGTAATGATGTGATCAAGTCATTGCAAAACTGTATTTTTTTATAACTTACTCATAGGGAATAAAAAAGTTAAAATACAGATTAATACTGTTTAAAGGACATTTTATTTTCACTTCCTGTTGTCACTGTCTGCTATTTGGGGATTTCTAACAATGAGATAGAAAAAATAATGATAATCTTTCTGGTAACAATCAGTCAGTCCAGAATTTCTCTTTGTTTTCCCTCCTCACAGTAATTTTCCATCACGCTCGTCACTTCTTATTTGGATTTTCCAATTGAATTTAAAATGAATGCAGGCTAAAACTGATCAACTAAGGAAGATTAGCTTTTTAGTGTTTCCTGTCCAATTATTGCTTTCAGTGAAGAAGTGGATGACTGGTTCCATGACCTATATGAAGCCATGAAAGACCGGCCACATAAAATCATGGAATCAAAGGTACTTGAGAATTTTCATTTGAAGTGTTGCTTTCCTGACATTGCCACTGACCATCTGTCTTATACTAAAGGAAAGATCAAATGGGCCACCGAGCATTCAGGTAAATATTCAAACTCTGCTCTAAATTCGTTGACCATGAACAAAATGAACAAACCATGTCCAACATATTATAAATATGATGAGAATTACCATGTTGCCCAGCAACAGAAACATCAGCCTTCTCCTTAAGCTTCAGGAAGCAAGGTGGAGGGGGGGAGAGGAAAAGAGTATTTTGTACCTACATCATTCCCTTTATTTTCTCCTGCCAGGTTATTTCCAAACCCTTTGCATCAAATGTGACTCTAGACTTTCTGACAGAAGAGGTGGGTCCACATGGCGTCACGTGTTTTTGGGGCATCTTTGTGTGAACCTATTTTTGTTATTTATAGACAACAACTTTGTAGCCCGGATGCCACATGGATGCTTTAGTGTGATTTTTTTTTGTATCTCTTTCCTTTCCAGCAAGATCTGAAACTACGGTCCATGTCTGACCCATCCTCGAATTCTATGGACAACAATACAAAAAACTCCAAGGTGCCACACCTCTCCTTCTACTGCATTTGTGCATCCTTTAAGATATTTGTTCCCTGATGATTGATCTGATTGTTGTGTTGTTTGAATGTCCTCTGTAAATTTGCTTTTTGATGCTCCAATAGTGTGAGGAGTTCTCCAAAAGACGAGCATCTGAGCCGGTAAATCCGATCTACAACATTCCCAGACCCATAACAAAGGTACAGAGAACAAAAGTTGCATCTCTTTTGTTTATACCTATATATAGCAGTTAACTCATGTGGGGTGTTGTAACTGAGTAGCTTGTTTTTGTCTTCTGTTTCATGACATGATTAAGGTTGAGAATTGTCCAACTCATCATGGCAGTTTGGACTCAATGTGAGTGAGTTCTGACATATTTTATATTTAGATAGAATTCATGACATCATATCCTAAAACCCTTACATCCATTTCTTGTAGATATGAAATGATGCACACTTCCACCTGTGACCAACTGGCTGCGTAAGTTTCACTGTGGCAAATCAATGCAAAAAATGGCAGCACTCGAACTGAACCCTCGTGTTGTTGCGGCTCCAGGGACTGTGAAGTGGAGGTGGCTACCAACAACTCCCTGCTGAAATCTGCCACAGAGGGAAAGATGAAGACACAGAATTGCATACTCTCTTCCTTCCGTGAGGAGCAGTTTCCTAAAACCAGGTAAACCTCAGATGAATTACTATTGAGCTTGCAGGCCAAGCTTCAGAGTTTGGCTTCCTGCGTCATCATTGCCCTTATGTTATTTGTCAAACTTGTTTTGCCTTGGATACCAAAGCAAGTGACTTCTCAGAGAAAACTGGTCTCATTCAATGAGACACATGTAAGAACAAAGGCTGTGTTATTTTTAAAATGTTGGGGCTGACACACCAGAACTAGTCAGTAATCTTTGAGTTCCTGTTTAACAACTTCTGCAGTGATCAACCTTGGCCTTGAAACTGATGTGGTAATGAGACTAACATCAGTTCAGCAACATTTATGACCTCTTAGGTAGACCAGTACTGTTTATGTGTGTTTATGTGTTTTTCAGTGCTGCATGCACAGTCATGCATGCAGAGTAATTTGCATATCATATTGGCTGCCAGTGCTGTTATTGTGCTCTTTATGGTGAATCCTGTAGGTCACCATATCTTCTCTCATCTTATGTTAATGCAGCAGCTGAAAGTAAACAGGGTTAATCTCCTGGTGGCTCCTCCAGTTGTGCCGTGTCTTGTATAAAATGTTATTTTCCCTCTGTTTTTCCTCTTTTCTGAGAAGCCACGTGCTTGCTCTGCCTCTTTCATTGATTTCTACCTAAGTGGCTGACTGCTGTGGCAAACTTCATTTGACACAAGGGTCAACGGATTTGTGTCTGGATCACCTGTCAGTTCAGATTCCACCTTATTTTCTTCTCCCGTGCTGCTTTTGTCAACGTTCTGATGGATTGCCACGGTGTTTCCACCTTTTTCTATGCTAACACACGTGCAGTCATGCCACAATGGTCTCTTTTTTTCCCATGCTTTTGCAGAGATGAAACACTTCCGTACTCAGACTCTAGCGGAAACTCCAGCGACAATGGTTGCACCTCTCCTGTTGAAATGATTAAGAGACCAAATATGTTCAGACATGACAGACAAAGTTCGACAGAAAGGTGAGAGCATGTTTACACTTGTACGTCATAGAGGTGCTGTTTGATGGTGGCGCTGTTCTATGGGATGGAACTGGACTGTGAAGGCACTGATTCACTGGTTTAAATCTTTGCATCATTTAACATCACAATACGCTGTCACCGAGGCCAACATGGTAGACCGGTTTGAGCAGTTTCTGGAGGCTTATGAAAGCAAAGGTTAGGCTGATTGAAACAGTGGTGGAAGGATAGTTGCATAAATGTTAGATGAGTCTGGTTTCAAGCAGCACAACATCCCATCTCTTATGACATACTGTGAAGTCCACACCTATGCCAACATGACAGCATTGAAGATTTCGTTGCTTGCCTCCCCTCAGCCTGGATGACATCTCCACAGAAGAGAGGGATATTGAGGTCAAACGGGCCGACCTGAAGAAACACCTGACACTCATGGACGTGGATGGGAAGCCAACGTAAGTTCACTTGTGATACGCAGCCACATCACAGCTCCAGCTGAGTTTACAGCAGAGAGGCGCAACACAAACCCAAATTAAAATCTAGACATCTTTGCCCCCGAGCTAGGGTGCTTCCTAGCTAGGGCGGGGCTTGGTAAGTAGAGAGCAGACACATCCAAATGCACTCTAGATACCTGCACACAACAAACATAATTAAAAACACAAAGGTACAGGGACCTTTGAAGAAGGTTACCTTTGAGGAATACCTGCTGAAGAGTATAGCTGATATCTTGAGTGAAGGAAATGCCAGTAGGAATATGCTTGGTTATTATATATGACAAAAAGTGCAGACAAATAACTGCAGGCCAAACCAAAAGAATTAAAGTCCTTCTATTAGAAAGGAGAGAATAGAGAAACATATAATTATACACTTCTCTCTCTGGTTGTGTGTCAGTGTGTGTAGTTGGACTGGTCAGCCTCATTCAGTGTGCCTGTTCCACAAAGGAGATGAAATCCTGGCCATCAACGACCTGCACGCTGGCAGCGTGGAGGAAGTCAACATGTACCTCAGCAAGTCTCTGAAGAATGAGGTGAATTCATCCTCCCATCCTCAGAAAGATCACATGAGCATGTTTTACAGATCATTGACACAATGAGGAAGAAAACAAACAACAAAACAAGCCAATAATGCCTCCTTTCAGGTGAAATTGACCATCCTGCGGCTCCACGGGTGCCGGCCTCTGCATTCGCCCACCAGCATCTGCAGCGGCTGACTCCAAACCATGTGCTCCAGGACAGGCTGTGTGTCTGGGTGTTGCTCAAATGGCTCTTCCTTTCTGTGAGTGGTGGCTTTGTTCTGTGCGCTGACCACTTTGGCCACCTGACCGTCATTTCCTAGGACTGTGGGTGCTTCACCCTGTCTGTCCGAGGCTGTTTCAGTGAATCTCAAATGCAGCGGCTCACTGTGAAGCTGATGGAGCAGAACGAGGGCTTGTTCCTCTGACCTGCATTTTTAACAAGACCGGTCATCATATTCCGTGTTCACGCTGCACTGAGCCTTCTGTAGAAAAGACTTTTTTTAAGTTGTCCAATAGAACTAAATGGATATTTTGTGCGCTTCCTTGTATCATCTGCATGGTGATAATACAAGTGCACAAACATATAGGACAGAAAAGGTGCACCATGCACAGTTCCTGCAGAACTATATACCATTGCACAGCTTTACTACTCCTAACTCTGATAAATTGTAAATACACTACAGTGGAACTAGTAGATTTCTGGTGATTTTTTTTTAACTGACTGAACTGATAATGTGATTTCTATTGAATGCTCGTGCAGTTTTAATCAAATCAGATACAGAATCAGTATTTATGCATTTAAATACCTTTTACCTGGGGGGGGGTAGTAGTAATAAAGCACACTTACTCAGATTCTAGTTGTGTGCCTCAAATGCAGTTTGAACAACAAGTTGTGCAAGCAGTTAGAATGTCATCCATCAGACACGCTGATATCCAGTTTGCACAACAGGCAACACCTCTGACGCTTTGTTTTCCCTCAGCACAAAAACAGAATAGCAAAATGTCAGCACGTCTTTGCTTTATACATGCTTTGTCAAACACGTGCATCTATATTTAACCTGTCCTGTGTTTGTATGAGAATGAGTTTGAATGTGGGAGTTTGAACCTCGTGCACAGACGAGTCCCGGTTCAAACTCCCGCGAAAACAGTGTATTTATACAGTGGCGTGTATTAAAATGTAGACACAACAGCTCTGCTATGTTTCATCCACTACACCAGGAATGGTGGATTAATAAAGTTGGAAAGCAGGACTGTAGCTTTTATCTTGTTTGAAATTGCACCTGGTGACTGATGTTACATGGAGAAAAACTGACGCCAAATATTAAAAAAATCTAGCAAGAGTGTTCACTTGATGGGCTCACCACGACTTTTTTTTTTTTTTTTTTACATTTCCAGAGGGGACAAAGCTCATCTCTAAACCAATATCTGACATTGACCTTCATCATGAGTCAGTCCAGTCACAATGCAGGAACCTTGAAAATGATTTATATTTGAACCCTCTTTGACTTTAAGGTTCAAAACTGTATTACGATAACACTATTATTCCTAAATATGTCCCTCTGCAATGCGGGCCACAAAGGCAAGCCAGGTTCTTTTTTGGGAGAAATTGTGTTTTATTTGACAGATGTAGCTTTCTTTATTCTAATAATGTAAAGCCTGGAACATTCATTCAACCTGTATTTTACTTATGGGGGGGATCAAATCAGTAAAATCAAATTTTAAGTTTTGTGAAGTTCAAAAGAGTAAATATGTTTTTGTAACCAAGTCTTTGTTAACTTTGTCTCTCAAATCACTTATGTGACTCAAAGTGATTTGTTTTGTAGCTGATTATAGAAAACTTGGAGGCGATCCAATGCCTTCAGCAGGGCCAAAGGCTTGCAAGTGACAACCTGAACTTCCAGTTTCTGCAATCACACACACACAGATCTATATCTTCCTTTCTGAACAATTCAAAGTTTGCTGCTAATCAGTTCAGCCTTACTGACATAACCAGAAAGTAACGACTAGCTGGTGGCTCACAGAGGAGCCTGTTCCATCTCACACAAATATAATTCATGGCCATAGGTGAAAATACAGCATTATTACACTCACTAAAAATGACTCACTAGGGGGGAAAATACTGTGGTTATGAGGACATCTGTCACCTAGTCAATAAGCATCAAATCCAGGTATTGGCACATTATATGCTAAACAATTACGAAGGAGGGTTTGAATTTTAGTACTTAGCGGCTAAATATCTGGCTCATCAATGCCAAAATGATCTGTGTTCATCCTGGGTATCTGCAGCAACATTCAAAACAAGTCTTGAGTAGTTGGAAACTTACTGAGGGCAAATTTAGTGAGAGGACGTTCTAATCTGTGCACTGCGTGTCTCACATGGCTGCCCTGGAGATAAATACATCTGCCAGGGAACCTTCAAGGCAAGTTTGCACTTAGAAAACAACTTCACAACTGGTATTAATTCTGGAAGCAAAGTCCCAGGAGCAGCACAGATGAGGTCACATGTGAAGTTAAAAACTAGAATAAAACCTTTATTTATTCCTCAATCATGCTAAATACAGTAATATACAGATCGATAGCTGTGATGCCACATCCAGTTGTAGACAGGTTTGGCCTCAGAATAGTCACCAATTTTAGCTCAGCTTGTTGAGGACAAAAGCAGCATTGTAATCCCTTGAGGGCTACCCAGAGTTTCCTTGAACCTACAGTTCATACACTAAATTCCTTAAAAGTTTAGAGCTCAACAGTCCGTAGAGAACTTAACATGAGACCTGTTAAAATATCGTTCCACAGCATTTAAAGTTGCGATGATGGTAATTAACTGTTCTGCTCCAAGCCATTTTTCTTCCTGATAGTTAGCGCTTAGCTTCCGTGAGCCATTCACCAAAGACCTTCTCCATAGCTTTCCTGCTAGTCCAGCTGCCATTGTTGACGGTGGGGATGATCTTGAGCGGCTGCAGCCACTGGACAAAGCGCTTCATCTCCAGAAAGCTGCTGTGTTCGCTGTAAGGGATTCCTGTTGGCAACAAATAAAAACGGTCACCGTCGCAGCGAAGATGCAAAAGATTTAATCTGCCGAGGTCAGCAGGAATGGTTCATTGGCTTTGTGGGGTTTTAGAGTTTACTTCAGTTACTTCATTACCGAGTTGAATGGGAAGGAGTCCGCACAGTTGCACTCAAGAGCAACTGCTTTAAAAGCTTTCATGACATCTTTGGTAATGGCTCCCATTTATCCTCCCTGCACCCCACCGTTGAGTTTTCTTTTTAGAAATCCCTCGCAGAATCTATAAGGCTCTATAGTACACACCCGGTGACCCCCACATGCGGAGAACAATATTAGGTGCAGTCGTAGCATCGGGCTGCAAGGACCAAGGAGGAGGCGATTAATATGGCCCAAGGAGGGGGGGGCAAATTGGTGTCTGCCTGACTGACACACAAACCGTTTAAACGTGATGTGCATCACAAAAGCCTCTAGCTGGAGAGTGGAGGTTGCAGCCAGATGGCTGATGTACTTATTAAGTATAAGCTAGAGAAATCAACAGGAAACAGCAATTACCACAAATTAGACCCACTGTCAGTAACGCTCTTGGTTTTCAAAGAAATGATTAGTTGTCTTGTCTAATTATTAGTCTGAAAACATGATGTTAAGGCCATTAAAATGTGGAGGATGCTGGCAAAAATCAGAACAAGGACTAAATCCAAGCTTCGAAAAATTATGTCATTTTTAACCTTAACAAATAGATCATTTTGTTTAACATCAGGTTTCTTTGCAGGTTTGATAGATAATCTTACAGTAGTATCCAAAATAGACTTGTGTCCCAGAACATAATTTCAATTTGTAATATAAGAATGTGTAACAGCCAAATCAACAAAAACTGCCCTGTATTATAAGTCCTACACACACTATAAAATGTAGCTTATTTTTCATTTTGGTGGAATACCGAATTTCATCAGATCAATCGTGAATTTCTGGGCGCATTTTACATTTGACACTACTTCTGGTTAAGAGCGTTTGAGCTCAGCCCACAACGCTCTTAACCAGAACGGGGCGCTGTTGGACAAATGGAAAGAGGACAATTTCTGTATTCCCGGAGGTAGAAAAGGGCTGTTTGTTCACAAGAACAGCATGCGAATGAAGAATTACTATTATTATTAATTAAGAAAATACTATTACAGAAGTCTGATTAATAAAAGCAGTAAAAACCTCAAGCTTTCCAGATTTATAAAAGCAATAATACTGACTGGTCCAACTCTAATTTAATCTGAATTGTACATGAAGTTAAAATGTATTAACTTATAACGCATTTCTGATTCATCATCAGTTAAGTCCATTTTTACGCAGCATTTATCAACATCAGCAGTCATACCATAGATGGAGACGTTGCCACGGACATCCGGCTGAATGTCTCCCACTGATTCCACCTGCTGGCTGAATGTCCATCCTGTTGGTTTGAAGGCCACCAGCTGATCATACTGGCTGGAAAAGCGGGCCAAATGTTGCTCCAGTTTCTGGGAACCAGAAGAGGTCAGAATAGTAATCAATAGGATATTAATAAAGTTGTCAAATTAAATTAATAGAATTAAAAAGAACTTGGTCAAGACTGCTTCACGTACTCTAAATGTGAGCTGCATCATAGGTAGAACATGGACCTGGGCTGCCTTCCAATCTGTGGTTGTACATCGTTTGACTTGCTCCGACTCTAGACAGCACATGGTGTTGTATTTGTCTCTGGAGAGGCACACTTTAGACCCCAGAACCTCTGCGATGGCTGTCAAGAGAGCAGGCGAACAAGCGTAAAAACCACCAGCTTGTTTTGAGTCCTAAATATATAAAGGCTGTTTAAAAGCTGATTTCTCTTGAATTAGCCAAGTCCGTGTTTCTGTTTCATGCAGAGAGTATCAGCGCACAGGGTGATAACCACATGAATCCGTGTTCGATTACTTCACTACACCCAATCAGCTCCAACCCGTGCGTCAGCAGAGGACTATTTGTCTCCACACGAGGACAACACACAGAGCGCCTTTCTTCTGAAAACAGACTAATCCACCTGTCCTCTACACCACTCCCACTTCAATTTGTCAGCACTCATGACCTTTACCACAGGAGGAAAGGCCAGGTTGCAGTACAGCCACTCCATTAAATTAAATCCACTCATCTACAAACAAAGTTTGTTGTTGACACAACTTCACTTCTAAAATAGAAGAGACATATTATTTACAATATTAGTCCAAAAACTCACCAAAGAAGACTTTCTCCTTTCCCACGGAATAAGAGCCACACACTACAAGAGTGCGCGGGTTGAGTGCCACCAGTTCAAAAGCAGTGCTGGCTGCAAAATTGATGGCTTCTTGCTGTGTGGGGAACGTGTACTCAGGGCTGCAGTAACTAGAACAGATTAAGAAAATGCCATTTCAAATGTGTGCATAGTCCAGCCAATATTATGAGACAGAAAGAGGCGCTGACGTAGTGTCTAAGTAGAGAGTCTGCACACGGCAGCTGAGCAACTCCGGATAGATCTCCATTGAGGGATCGGCTCGGAAGTCTCCCGTGTGGAGGACAATTTGTCCATCAGGCAGGAAGAACAGAAGCATGGCGGCTCCTGGACAACTGGAACAACAAGAGAAGGATTTGGTGTAGGGATTGTTTCATTTAATTTCAAAAGCAATGGATTAAAAACAGCAAAACCTCCCTAAAAATAGTCTTTTATTCCTTAGAGAAGACATAATTTAGTGCTGATGCTAGGGGCTACAGTACTTCGAAATTCAATTTGTCTTAAACCACCGTTTATATTATGATGCAAAGTCTGTGGAATAAAGAGAAGAGCTGGACCTTCAAACCACTATTAAGGATATGATCCCCAGCCTCAGGGCTGGTGGTTGACTCACTGGTTGGCATCCAGCAGGACGACGGTGACCCCCTCCACGGTGACCCGGGTGTTCATGGGGAGGACGAGGATGTACTGCTCCGCTACCTTCAATTTGGTTTTCACCAAGTTCCCTGTAATCTGACCATGAGACAGAGGACATCAGCTACCATTCACATACAGGAAATTTGTTGTTTTGCTGTTGCTTCATTGAAAAAAAAAAAAAAAAAAATTAACTGAGACCTACAAAATAAATTGCAGCCTCAGTAACAAGAAGCCATGAATAAAGATGTGCTTTTAAACAGTCTAGTCAGTTATTTAGCATTCACAAGCTGATAATGTTCTTGGATATTAAATATTCTTGCCAAATGCATGATTAAAAAGGAAGTCTATTTTGAGATCCCCTCAAAGGGATGAAATGTTTATTTCAAGGCTGCCTAATTACGAGAAGGGTCATTGCCACAATAAACTCTACTCCAATCCGTCCCTCCAATCATGTCATAGGTTAATGTCTTCAGTAGCACCTAGAGAGATTAATCACACTTTATTCTGCCAACTATAGATACTGCTTAGAATCTAATTTTAACAGAAGCACAACTTACTTTGTTACAGTAGATTGGAAATGTGGAGTTCTTGGTCAAACCTCCATAATGGTCCGAGTGGAAATGTGTGAGGAAATAAGCAGTGATGCCCTTGATCATTCCATAGCGAAAAGCGTCAATGACAAATGTTGTACCTAAAGAAAGTTACAGACACCTTAAAATAGAATGCAAACGTAGACACAAATCAAAAGGCAGAGCTTTGTCCACTGAGACCGTGCAACGCACAGCAGCCTCTGGACCACACATATTCTAGAGTGTATGTAAATATAAACATACACTGTGTATATAGTGTCACTATATTTTTAGTACATGTGAAAATATTCTGTCCGATTCATGCAGTAAAGTGTGATATATACGATCACTCACAGACCTGGAATCTTTTTGTAGAAAGGACAGCGCGGTAGCTCCACTTCTCCATCAGCATTCACTCTATTCCATCTTCTTCTGGGTTTCTTTACTTCTCTCTGAACATCCACAACAGGGTTTTCTACCAAGTCCTTGGAGGTGCCTGCGGGGGCATCGGCCTTGCTGCTTCTTTGCCGTGGCTGCCTCTTTCTCCTTGAGCCTTCCCCCAACACTGACGTAGAGGAAACGTCCAGCTCAGTTGGTCCACTTTGAATCTTTTTCTCACTTTCCTTGAGTGCTTTGAGGCCAAAAAACACTCCAATGTCCATCTGCTTCAGACAGGAGGCCTGGCCTGGCTTGGCGTGGCCCTTCTGCGGTGGCATGGTTCGAGATCTTTCAGATGAAGAGAGTTGAGCAGCGCTTTTGTGAGGCTGCTCTGAATCAAAGTTGTCTTTCGAGCTAACTGAGCTTTGAATCGTTTCTCTGAGGCGCTCCAACACAATACTTTGTGGAGACTGAATGCTACTTTTGCTGGTTGAGCTATCAGGAGATGCCTTTTCTACCAGGGACCAGCTCTGTTTTCATCAAATGAAGAAGCAGCTTGCTGATTTGGCTGATTAGTGGGTGGGCCTGAGATAACTGACACCAGCTGGGTCTTTAAGGGTGCATCTTTTTGTACTGGCACATTATCAGAGTCCATGCTCTCAATGAATTCAGCCAAGAGTTCATCTTCACTTGAGAAACTGTCACTGAAGAGTTCCACTGAGTCCTCAGGTTCATTTAGAGATGCATCTTTATTAGAAAACATTCTTTTAAATGCACCAGTTGTGACCTCATCCTCAACACGGAGCTCAGAAAACGGAGAATAAGATATTGAGTCATCGGTGGTCAGGGAAGTTTCACAATTGGGTAAATATTGAGTTTTTGCTTCACTTTGTGCTTTCAGAGGAGTGGATGAAAGTTGGGTTTTACTTTCCTGGGAAGAAATGACAGACCTTTGGCTTTTAGCTGATGGTGACCAGCCTTTCTTTTTCTTGAAATCCTCTGGGCCAGGGGAACGGAGGAGCTGAAGGCCATTCCTAATTTTAGATATTCTGGTCTGACTACTTAGAGGGGAGGCACCACAGTTGGATAAATCAGAGAGACTCTCCTGTGAAGTCTCTAAGGTCAAATCTATCACCCTACTGTTGGACAGACCTGGGACGGAGGTCTCGCCTGTTCCCTCTTCTGACACGCTGGGGAGAGATGCGCCGCTTTTTGCTCGACTGTGGGCCAGGAATGTGTGGTTGAAGTTCTTGTAGTGGTTTGGATTAGTGGAGGAGCACTTAAGGCCATCTGGACATTCTGTGTACAAAACAAATAATATAAATTACATATAAATGAGACTAAGCACAGGCAGATCAGATCCAAAGGCGCATGACGGTCCTCGCAAACAAGACACTGGTCAGATGTTGTCCCTGGGATCTCTTGGAACCGTTCATCCAACGTGGGGGTCACAGTCCTGACCGCTCCGAAACATAGTTCTAATGAATTTTTGGTTTGTTTTTTTAAAATGTGGGCATAACTTAAAAAAAAATAATAATCACATTGAAAACTTAATGTGATATGAAGTCAATTCAATCACTTCACATCACAGAAACACAATGATAATAAATGAACAGAACTAAAAATCTGATTTACTTGTGACAAAAGAAGAGCTGGGGTATTAATAAATCCTAATTTGATTGCACTGATAATCTGCAAACTCCACTGGACGTGCTGCATGGATCTTGTATTTGTGTGGTGGGGATGTTGCTGGTGACAAATGTGATCAGGGGCTTTTAAGGTTTATAAATACTGTGTGTGCATAAGATCTGTGTATGATAATCTACTAACTACTGCACAAAATATGTTATAAATAAGCCAGTGGGTATAATTGTGCTTGTGAATATATACTGACCCTTTTTTCTTTTACATAAATCTAAAATCTACTTTCATTGGTGGCAGTGATTGACTCTAACTCTTTCTCCAGAACTCTTGAGGCTTCTGGAAAGGTGTTGGAATTTAACGATGGCCACTTTTGAAACCAGGGGGACCTCTGGAAGCGGCCCGGGTGTCTTTACCTTCACATCTGTCCCTCACAGCGTCCAGACACTCAGACATGTGCCATCGTGGCGTCTGCACCACCAGAATGGAAAAGGGCATCTGGCACAGGGGGCAAAAGTCTGCAGAAGAATCCCCCCGAGCATCACCCTGAGGGTGAGCAGGAGCCCGTGCATGGTTAGATCTGCCTGCTAAGTCGACCTCGGGACAGTCCCCGTCCCTGTCCCTGTCAGCTGGTCCGACCGGGACAGAGTGGATTTTCTCTGACGCTTTTCTGGTCGTGCTTCTCGCAGACGAAGACGAGTGGGCAGACAGTCGCTTCCTTTTCTTCTTGAGGGGTTTGTAATCCCAAATCTCGTTTTCGGAGTCGTCCTGCTGTGACATCTGGACCAAAGGAAACCCAGATGTGCCGCCACAGTCGTCCTCAAACCCCCCGCTTTTACACGAGATCTAACGATTATTAACATACCGCAGTCACTGGAAATAGGAAAAGTTGCGAGAGAACAACAGAGAGTGAAACATGTAGCCATGCATAGCGGTTATTATGGGTATTATCATCAAATTTGATTCTTTTTTAGCAACAACCGAGATGATGACAATTACCGCCACTGTCCACAAGGAAGCAAGTAAAGACGAGCGCAGTAGCACAGCAGCACATTCCACACGTTTTGCAAAAACTGAATTGAGTCATTTTTAGATTAACACGTCCATAAAATGCGTGCGCGTAATTGTGATATGAAACGTCGCCTTTTTTTAAATATTCCAGGAAGATGCGGCGAATAACCTTTATTTTAGTGACGTTTCCCTCGTGTCGAATCGTCGACAGAGAGCCCGCGTGTGTTGTTCCCGTGCGGCCTGGCAGACATGGCGGCCGGCTGCAGGCTGCGGGGTCTGCAGCAGACTCAAAGTCAGCTGGAGGAACATCTGGAGCAGACACCCTCACAAACACACCAGCGACGCCTCATCTACAACTACCTGAAAACCCTCGACGAGAGAGACGACCTGAAGATACCCGATTTCCAGCCAGGTCGCCCGTGTTTCCAGTCCTCTCTGACCGCCCGTGCTTTGACAGGATATAACTCTTTTTTCCTCCTTTCGACATGTTCCTACTTCTACGCTATGTTCAGGACAGTCTCGACGTTTTCATTTCGTTTTCAGAAGCCCATTAATCGTCATGTTGTAATTTGTCACCTCCGATTGTTGAAGTAGAGACAACTTTAGAAATGATCTTGTTTACACTCTGTTGTCGATTACACGTCAAATTTCGACTTTCCCAACAGTCCAAGAAGTATAGTAATACCACCCGTGAGTAAATGATTCACATTTAATGAGGAGGGTGTTTTCCCTGACTGGATCAGGCTGGAGGGATCAGTGAAGCACCTAGAGAGGATCTGGACTATAACAGATGGTGTTTAAGTAAAGTCTCTCAGCGCTTGGCTTCATTTATAGGCTGTTAAAAGCTTCTCACAACACACCTTTAAGCTTGAATATGTACTCTTTTAAGTGTATATACAGTTTATAATGGCAGGTTGTCACTGAGTCCAGCCAAAGTAATTTGAATGATAAAAAAACAAATCTAACATTTATGGGGAGCTAAAGAGGTTTGTTTTTGTTGATGTTTGTCTCTTTTGGGAGCGTCTGAAGATCAAAACCGAGGACTGAACCCAAGCTTCTTAAGATGACAACACCAGTAGTTAGCTTTTAGGACAGACAAATACCACCTTGAGAAGGAGACGTGCACAGGTTCAACACTTTCAAGTGTTAACATATTCAGCTTATCAGAACAACTACCTTAACATTTTGTTTATGTTATCTGTTATCATCAACTGATTGTCGGAGGGTTTTCTCCGTTTCTCCTGGAGACCAAATATGGGATTGGTGTTTGGTAATTTGGAGAATGTTTGTGAATTTTACTGCTCTCTCCTGAATAGAAAGTATATCATGTGATGTTTTGTGTCGGGGAGGTAAAACCAACAATGATATTGATTATGTGAAACTATGAACACATTAAAATCACAAGTTTTGATCTATCGCCCTGCTTCCTCATATCATAAAAGCAGCATCAGTCCTGTGACCAATTTAGCAGCTGTAAAACAGTTGCTTGCAGTGTGACTAAACATAATTAATAAAATGACACTATCATTTTTCCACTTTGATTCTTGCTCCAGGCTTAGAATGGATTAATACAGAGGGTCCCCTGTCTCTCAACAAAGAGCTTGCTGGTAAAGTGGTGCTGCTGGATTTCTTCACTTATTGCTGCATCAATTGCCTGCACATTCTGCCTGACCTGCACCAGCTAGAGAAGAAGTACTCTGTTGAAGGTATGGCCTTGTACACATGTTTATTATACCAGAGGCAACTATATTGAGTCACTTGAAATAGAGCATTTTCCACCGACATGTTTGATGCATGAGGAGTTTGCGCAGCCTGCTCAGTTTTAAAGGGTTCTTACCATTGTTAATATGACATTAACCACATGTCAGTGAATAAAGGAATTACTGCGATCAGGCAGGGTTTCTGCAGTTGACTCTGGTGTGGCTTTAAAAAGGCATGAAGGTGAAATAAAATTGTCTATTAAATTGTCATATTAACGTTATTCTCAGTTCATTTCAAGAATGTCACTGAATTCACTTGAAGTGTCTGTGACAGCCTTTTTGCAGCTTGACTCATTCTTTTGAAGAATCCAATAAGGTTTCAGTGACCAGCCAGCAAAGGTGCCTGTGGGAGATTTGGGGATTACGATGAGGGTGGAGAAAGTAGAAGCCAGCCACTCCACCTTCTCCACCACAACTTCCTGTTGGTCTAGGGGATTGAATCAGCAACCTTCTAGTCACAACCGCACACCTCTATCTTCTGGGTCAGCACTCCAGAAGGTAGAGACGTGAGCCTCTAGACATTGATAGACATGCCGCTCTTTACGTCATGCACCATTTTTAGAGGAAATTCCCGATCTTTTATTTGTCCTGTCATTCCAACCAATGAGAGGTTTCTCACATCTGACTGTACCTTTCTGTTGTGTTTGTTTCCTCTCACACAAGATCCTATAAAAACAAACTGGAAAAAAACTAGCATTAGTGTACCGGAGGACATTTAACGCACTCTTCAATCATACAACAGCTACAGAGACACTTGCAGAGACAGCCTCCAGGCAAGACAAAGCAATTCCATAAACACACATGTGATTCTGTTGCATCACAGTGACGTGTAAGTTCACTGGAGCACAGAGGCTACAGTCCACCAGAACTACTTTGTTTCCGAGAGCACGTGGATCCCTATCTGAGCCGTGAAGAGCTAACTAAAAATATTTCCAGCCGGTGCTGTCACTGAGCGCGGTGGCCATAATTGAAACCTTCCTGCGGTTCCCTGTATGGACCTTTATATAGCAACGCTGCATTAAGCTCTGTCACAGTCCCACTGACTCTGCCTTCCCGCTGGCCCCAGAAGAGATCATCAGAGGAAGCCTCGCATCTCGAAATCGACGCACCATCCAAGGCAGAGCATGCGCGGTCACCGCCGTTTCACTTATCAGCCTAGCGCTTATCTTTGGCACTGCTGCGGGTACATTCTGTTTACTGCCCTGGTCAGTGAGGTGTGGGAGCCACCCAGCCCAGCTACTCCCACAGGCCACCCACCCATCGTCACTGCAATCTGTGCCGGTGCTGTACTGCCTGGCAGAGGATGTGGGTGATGAAATCCACTGCAGATAGAAAATCTGGAGGTTTGAAATCAAACTGATAGCATTTATGACACAGAGAGGAACTCCTTCCTGTGTAGCAGTGAGTAAATACAGCTACTCTATTACCACTGATTCTCTACTTTGATAGAATCTAAATGGTAATGAATGCATATGATCTTTTTTATGAACCACTACCGTCATGTTATTTGCATGTTTAAAGCGTTTATGAAACAAGTTGATTCAGAATGAAGGGATGGATTTTTTTTTATCAAACAGTGGCATTAATTGTTTGAGGGCTGAGGCACAGGAAGTAAATTAATGGAGGTATCGGCTCTGTGAGGCCACTTGTGTCGGGTTTCTACAAAAGAGTTTGTTCAAAGGAATATGAAAAACACATGTTTTTGGCAGTTTCAGGCAATTTGGTTGTGTAACATTGTAGCATCTGCTCCTCGTGTCATGTCCAAAACAATAAATCACTTTAATTGTGTGTAGTGTATTGTATGAACAAGTCATCATGTCATTATATCTTTGGCGATTTCTCAGAACCAACTGCAGAATTCTTGGAGGTCTTGAGGGACTAAAACACTTGTGATGCTGCTGTGTGTTTTTGGGGGGGTGTTTCTTTGAACTGCACATTTTAACATGTGAGGTTTTGTTTGTTTTTTTTTTAATCCTTAGTAGATAGAAACTGCACTATGTGTCCTTTAATGTCACAGTCAAAGTCAATGAAATACTCCTGTTTATGTTGTTTTTCTTTTGGCTCCCTCAGATGGCTTGGTTGTTGTTGGAGTGCACTCAGCCAAATTCCCTAATGAAAAGGTAAGTCTTTTCACTCCTCTTTGTCATTTTTATTTTTAGATGATCTACAATGAAAAGGATAAACATATGTGGCAGCAAGGATTTATGTCAATGAAGCTAAAAACTAAAACACATCATAAAATGTATCATCAGGCCCGAGAGGCTGGCATCTATAAAAACCACTGCTTTGATGCTCAGGTCAATTGTCTAAGTTGTATATTAAAATAGTTTTATTGATCTGTGTTGCAACAAACAAATTCAAAAGCAGGTGACTGAAGTTCTTCGTGTTGTGTTTATTTGTTGCCAATTCCTCCAAGGTGCTGGACAACATCCGCAGCGCCGTGCTCCGCTACGACATCCGCCATCCGGTGGTGAATGACAGTGAGGCGTGTCTCTGGCATGAGCTGGAGGTGTCCTGCTGGCCTACGCTTGTCTTCCTGGGCCCACGCGGCAACCTGCTCTTCTCCCTGGTGGGCGAAGGCCACCGCGACATGCAGATGCTGTTCGCCGACGCAGCCCTTGGTTACTACAGGGAGCAAGGCCTGCTAAAGACGCACACGGTGCCAATCAAGCTGTTTCGGGACTCTCTGCCCCCCAGCATCCTGTCGTTTCCAGGGAAAATAGCCGTGGATGACGGGAGAAAGCGACTGGTCATAGCAGACACCGGCCATCACCGCATTCTGCTGGTGTCCACCACCGGGCAACTGCTACAAGTCGTAGGAGGTAACGCATAGGAAACACTAGGAGGATGCACAAGGTCTGCACAAGTATTTAGGAACAATATTGCACTTCAATTCTATTTTTAGAGTACTCGCATGCCTTCGCAGTCCTCAAAGGAGTCATATGGTAACATGTTACTTGCCTAGACCAACAGAGAGGTTAACCTCAGCAGGGGGCATGCTGGGAACTGTCACTGAGCCAACTCTGGCCAATACCAAATATTTATGTTCCTTGACCTGCACTTATTCACCAGTCTGCTCCCCCTGGATGAATAAAATATGTCTGTTCTCACAGTATGAGCAATTAGATTTACATGAGAAGTTTAAACAGTCGATCAAATCTTAAAAATAGTAGGCCATCAAGCTGCGCCCACATAATGTATTGTCTAATTAACTAAAGTCGACAACCTTGTTACGTGGAGTGTAATCACGTTAGGTAAAATAGACCACAGCACGTTTAACCTCTTAAGACCCGAGCTCTCTCTTGATATGCATTCTTAATTTGTCTTTGATATTTAGGATTATTGGGACCTGAGGACGTGTAAAAACTGAGAATCATGTTTTAACAATATTTTGAAACAAGTGGTTTTTGGGGACAATGATGTCCACATGCAGGGACAATCAATCAAATTTGTAATAATATAATGTTTATGGGTCCATGTATGTGGACATTTGGCCCCATACTAAGAAGAATTAGCTTTTATATGATAAGTGACCCAAAATCTAATGTCCACATATGTGGATGCCAGGTCTTAGGAGGTTAAAGGACAAATCCACACAGCAGAAATCATCTGTTTACCTTCATTAAATGCCATTTATATTTTTTTTTAAAAAATAGTTTTTTGTATTGAATTTTAAGCAGCGAGTCAAAGATAAGGAAAAAACCTGGTTTAATCACTGAAAGTGCTTTCACTCGACTGTTTTAATTTTAAAACTAAAGACTTAAGAGCATCTGTACTGGGTGAATAGATATTGTGTCTAAGGAATAATTTGACTATTCATTTCTGCCTTAGGGCCTGAAAGTGGGAGAAAAGATGGTGACTTGTCAGAAGCTTCTTTTAACTCGCCTCAGGGTGTGGCCATCAAAGGGGACACTGTGTACGTGGCCGACACCGAAAACCACCTGATCCGAAAGGTCCTGCTGATAACTGCCTCTCTCTGTTCAACCGTATCTCCCTTGATGCTTATCTGCATGCCTAAATGCTTCTGTTTGCGTCTATCAGATTGACCTGTCGGCGGGAAAAGTCAGCACGCTCGCTGGAACAGGCGCACAAGGCACGGACAAAGATGGAGGGGCACCAGGGCCTGAGCAGCCAATCAGTTCTCCCTGGGATGTAACTCTTGGTACTGCTGGTGGGTAGTACAAGTACCTTTCTATCATTGTTCATAGCTCCCCCCGAACCTTCCTATATATTTTTTTTCTGTACTCTGACCTGTTCGATAAAACCCTCTGAGACGAGGCTGACCCCCGTCGCCGTCCTCCCGCTCCTCCCGGCGCCTGGACCGTGTTGGCTCGGGCCACTTTGCAGGTCACAGCTCGATTAAATTGAGGTGAATTTGAAGCCATAGAAAGTCCATCAACAGCAGGAAACTAATGCAGCTGAACTTCCCAACCAAATGCAGGGATCTGGATTGTGTGGTGACGGGGCCAGTTAGAGGCACTGATGCCATGTTAAGAGCCAGAGATCAAAGTGTGATCAAGCTGTTGATTCTGCGAGCAAATCCGGTTACTATGCAGGGCATCACGCCGTCAGCGGAGCGCTCCTGTCAGTCCTGTATCCAAATATCTCCCAAATATTGATGCTTCCTGGTCCATATGCACGACCAACTGAAGTTCAAACTGTTTGGACGGTGATGGACGACAGCGACACCGAGGCTGTTAGTCACCTGCCGCAGACCTTAGACGTTTTTGACAGTCCTCCAGTTGGTGATCAAGACAAGCCTCAACATTAAAAAGTCCAACACAGATGCTGCACGTGTCCCTGTCACCAGCACCGCATTGTGTCTGCAGAGCGCGTTGGAGGTGGCAGACAGGCCGCCTGCGCCACACTCAAGGCTGCTGGTTAACTTCAGTAATAATCAAGTTTTATCCACATGAACAAATAACCACAATTACAAATAACTTATAATTCGTTCATCATAAAAAAAAAAAAAGCTTGATTAAAATCATGTATATTATCTCTGGTATCACTAATTCATTTGTGTGTGCGTGTGTGTGCGTAGGCGGGGATGAAGGTAACGTGCTGTGGATAGCAATGGCAGGAACCCACCAGATCTGGGCTCTGTTCCTTGCAGATGGGAAGCTGCCCAAGGGAAGGTGAGAGACTGGTGCAAGACCAGTAAGGCCAGCTGGCAGCACGTGCCAATTCATAATAATAACAATAATAGTAATAATGCACGTTTAGACATACATGTAAGAATCCATCTCCAGCAGAGGGGAATGCATCCAGTCTTGTTTTTAGTGTAGTATTTTTTGTGTTTTTAACAGTGAGTCCAAGGCTGGTACCTGCGTGCGCTGGGCGGGGAGTGGCAACGAGGAAAACCGTAACAATTCCTACCCCCACAAAGCTGGCTTCGCGCAACCCTCGGGCCTGGCTCTGGCCCCCGAGGAGCCCTGGAGCTGCCTGTATGTTGCCGATAGTGAAAGCAGCACCATCCGCATGCTGGCGCTGAAGGACGGCGCCGTCAAGTCTCTGGTCGGTGGAGAAAGAGACCCAATGGTGAGTCCACAGTAGCAGAACAGATGAAGGACATTTTCAGTTTACCCAGCAACAGTGCCTCATTTTTTCAGCGCCATGAACCCCTCGGTCATCACGGGTTGGAAGAACATTTGTTTCTGAACAGTGTTTGCTGTTAAAAGTCATAATTATTTGGTATTAAATGGAAAAAAAAAATTACCGAAATGTTTGTCAAAGCAAGGAAGATAAAATCTGGTTTTATTTGGCTTCTTCTGCCAAATTATGAACTCATCTTCCACGTCACTGCATTTCAATCTGAAACAGATTTACCTCCCCCGCTGTGCCAAAGACCATCAGATGGAGCACAGGGGAACCCACCGGCTCGCTTCCCTCTATGAACAGATTTTCTTAACGATTGTCCTCTGGGACTGTTGAGTGAAAACTAAAGAGTCAAAGTTGAATACTTAAATAAAATGTCTTACCAGCAGATAATATTCTTATTAACTCTTTAAAACTTCTCCAGAACTTCTTGAGAATGACTCATTGCTTAAGAAACGAAAGTGGTTCAAAGACACTTATTTCCATTCTTTTTTCTGTTATTTAATGAATTATTCAGAAACCTTGACAGAAAAAGAAATCAGCATCGTTTTCATATTCTTGTTTCCAGTGTTTTTCAAATAGAACCTAATCATATAATAGTTGCACCCAGGATGTTCTGATCATGATCTTTTTTTTTTTTTTTTTTTTTTTTTGCTAAAAACAAACTTGTTTCACGAGTTCAGGGACTCTGTCCTCTGATCTGTTTGGGGGAGGGAGACGTCACAAATTGCAGTCTGGGTCCTTCTGCTGGCATTTGATCTTTTGTGAACATTGTGAACCAGAACCTTTTTGCTTTCGGGGATGTGGATGGAAAAGGGGTTGACGCCAAACTGCAGCATCCTCTAGGCGTCGCCTGGGCGCCTGAACAAAGCCTGCTTTATGTGGCCGACTCGTACAACCACAAGGTAATTTTGCATGTCACAAGACTGTAAACTGTTTGGTTAGTTGTTGTTGATGCACAAAGCCGGTACCTTTTTATTTTTTCTCAGCCTAAATGCTGCAGGGCCTTTAGTAAATGGTGTGTGTGTTCCATGTGTTTGTGTAATGGCACCAAGATCAAGGTGGTGGATCCAAAGGCAAAGCGCTGCAGCACATTAGCGGGGATGGGAGAGGCCGGCGATGCTCTCGGCCCTGCTTTCCAGGAATCCCTGTTTAATGAGCCCGGCGGGATCTGCCTCGGCGACGGCGGGAAGCTGCTTTACGTGGCCGACACCAACAACCACCGAATCGCAGTGCTGGACCTGGACTCCAGAACCGTCGCTCCGGTGAGAGAACAACCTCCCTGCCTGGAGGAAGCACTTTGCATCAATCTGCTTTTAATTAGATTTGTTTAAATGTTTATCATGATGGGACAATAAAAATCACGCTTCAACATGTCTTCCTGTAAAACCAAACGTTACATTAATATTGTCCACACGCCTTTTAGGCCTGAACAAAATATCTACCCATGAAAATGCTAAAAAAAAAAAAAAAAGAGAAAAAAATGACTTCATATTCAACCAACCTGACATAAGTTCAATGTCATTCAGCCTTTAAATCCACTAAAAGGAAACAGTTTGATGATCTATATCATCACTGTGAATAGTGCATGCTTGTTGTATTCAAATGGCAGATGTTGAGCTCAACAGGGTCGTCAGTGTCGGTCACTTGTCCATTTTCCACTTGACTTGAATCCCTCTCTTCTCCAGTTCCCCATCTCCGCGGACTTCACAGACTCGACACCTTCAGGTCCCGCTAAAGCGCCCGTGCTGCCTAAATCTGCCACCAGGATCAAAATGCCAGCAGTGGAAGTGTCTGCAGGCCAGACCCTGGTCATGTTGCTCAGCCTGACTCTTCCACAAGGAACTAAACTGACGGCGGAGGCCCCCAGCTGCTGGGCTCTCACGGCCGAAGGTGAGATTCGAGCTTAATTAGAAATGAAATGTAACACTCATCTGATTACACTACATGCCCGCTATTCTGGAATTTGGACTTTTCCCTGAAGCCTTGTTCTGTTGGTGTTTCTTCGGTTGCTGTGGAGATGGAAGCAGCCGATCACCGTTCCTCTAAATGGTGCTCCCTACAGTAACGAGTACGAATAAATTGGAACATCAAAGACAAGTGGCTTCCATAAACAGGAAACAAACATAGTATATTTAAGTTCATTCCACTAACTCAGTAAAAGTAACAGAGTTTTATTGTTGCAGGAGTGTGTGAAAAGCTGGACCAGCTAAGTTTAAAGATTATGTAAGAGCACACAATCACTTCCTTACACTTTTGCCCTTGACTTTGGGTTTTATAAAAGCGATAGGAACACAAGCGCTTTGTGTAATCATTTTAGCCACAGTCCCGTGTTGACTACTTCAAGATGTGGGGAGTGCCAGTGTTCAGCGGGTCGCCTGAGCCTGGTTCCACTTGCTACGCACGCCGTGATTGGATCATTCCTGTATAAGGGAACCGTCCGTGAAAAGCGCAGCTGCGTTTGACAAAGACGGAACAAATACCTGCTGAAATTAGGTTTATGCGGAGAGTTTTAAATGACAGCCAAGGAGAGAAACAGAAAAACCCAGTTTTCTCCTCCTCTGACATGGAAATAAAGGAAATGTATGCTGCAGCTTCAGGAGGCTTGACTCGTGTTTCAAAGGATTTTTCCTCTACCTTTCACTGTAGTTTTGCAAACGAGAGTCGTTCTCTCTATTTATACTAACCCTATTGTTGATGTGAAGCACCCATCCTCTCCTACTAGGTTTTTATTTTGGTCCCTGTGCGCATGAGCCTGTCAAAAAGTGAATGGTCCTCAACATTCATTCTCCAGTGCAGCGATCTTATTCTCACTCTGCCCTCCCACATGCTGCTAAATGGTGCTCAGAAAGTTTTGTTAACTCCTCTCCTCTCTAAATTGTTTATCCTCTCCTGTTGGAACATGTGCACTTGGCCAGGACGAGGGGGGGGGGGTCTTGGGACGTTAAGATCATTAGGTTTGGAAGAAAAGTGTGGCCGTATGTCCCGAGTGATGCAGCGTTGCAGTCGGAGATATCAGCGGGCTATTTTTAAAGCCTTGCGATAAGACAACATGCCTTGGTTCACATAATTGTCTAACAGCCTATGTTACGTGATCCCGCGCTGTCCTGTTGTACTCAGTCTAGACTTGTGCTGATCACATCAGGGCCCAGGCAGGAATTTTAATGGCTGGAGTGAGAAGTGCATGGCAGAGCTAAATAGTCTTTTTTTTTTTTTTTTTTTTTTTTTTTTTAAACATTTTAGCTTCCCTGGGACCTCGTGTTAAGCATTAGCTTCATTAATCACTGCTGCCGTGGATTTGACATTCTCTCCCACATATGAGTTTCTCACAGTTTACATTGGCTTCGAGTTCCTCCTCTTTCTTTTGACTTTCATTCATCTTTCAGCAATGGTGTCATGAAGTGTGTATTTGTCTCTGAACATTCACGTCCACATCCTCGCGCTGCCCTTTCATACGATGGTTGTCTTCAGCGGTGCTGAAGGGAGTCCAGCCTGATGGCGCTCAGCTATGAATCCCTGTACAGACATTTTGAAAAGAAATTTTCGGGAACCAGGTGGTCACGTTGGCAGATGCATGGCCGTTGCACCTCAGATCATGCCTGCCGCTGGTTTTGTTTATTGGTTTGGTACGTGTGTCCCTACGCTCTGATTTCATTGGTAATTTGCTCACATTATTGTTTTTTTCTGACATTTTGGTGGGCACCAAATTCTGAGCATAAAATCAATCCTTCTGTTCGAAGTATCGTGTGCTTCGAGAGCAAAACACCACCTCAACACTCCCCAGGTTCAGCTTCATACTTTCATACTCATACATTCTGCTACAATAATGGGCTGAATGTACATATATGTCTTTTGGCATTTATTTTCCAAATTATTCATGATTAATCTGATGATTTTATAAAAATGTCCATCCACAAAGCACAATGATTAAACTCACTACTGTGTATGTGCTGTTGGCATTTTATTCTGGGCAAATTAAACTCAAATTAACCTCTAATCTCATCAAAAATGATGAGATTAGTGGTGCCAACGTGACTGCTTGCATCTTCTTATGTCAGGCTGCCTTTCATCCTCTTCTCTGTTGTTTTCTGACAGGCTGTGAGTGGCTGCTCGACAGTCCTGTGGTTACTGGTGACATCGTGGATCTGTCGAAACCCCTCAACATTTCAACCAGGCTTCCCGTCACTGTAAAGGATTCAGCTGGCCCTCCAGGTCTCACTTTGAGCATCTGGCTTTACTACTGCAAGGAGGCAGATCATACCTGTATGATGAAGGCGGCCTCCTTCACTCAGCCAATTCTGATAAGTGCCAAACCGGGAGAGCAGGAGGTCACCGTGGCGATGGCTCACGCCTTCTAGAACCCTGAGAAGAAAAGCCTCAGTGTTTAAAAAGAGGAAATAATGCATTTGTCTCACTTATTATCACAAAAACCTTAACCTGGACTTGAAAAACCTCAGCGTTTCTTTCTTCTATCTTCTCTGCTACCAAAATGACTGTCTGGCTGTTCCCTGTATTTATGCCACATATTTGCACGAGGACATGTGGTAACTGTCACACAACAGAAGCAGATATGAAAAGATGCCCAGCAGATTTGATAAAACGATATGTCTTTCAATTGCTTCCAAAACAGAAAAATTAGCAGACTTTTGGGCTTGAAACCTTTTCCCATGAAGAAAATCTGGAGCTTTTTCATTCGCTCCCAGGAGGACCTGCGAAGTTTCTGCGAGGTTAGGAGATTGAGGTTCCGCTCCCACAGACAAACGCCTGCTCTCGCTCATCATATTGATTCTGACAGGAACGTTAAAATCCTGACGTTTCTTTTAAAACCAAGAGCAGCTGTGTTAATTTCTCCTCCAAAAAAGCTTTATGACTAAACACTGTGTGAAACGACTCAACCTCTCAAAAAAGTCTTTTTATGATTGTTGACTTTTCTGTATTTTTCAAAGCCACCTTAAATGAATTTTTTAACTTGTCCTTTGTATTAACTTTGTAACTCAAGCAAGAGGATATTTAAACTGCTATTTTATGCAACATAAATCTAAAGGGAAATAAAGTTTACACTGTTCACGAACACTCTTGTTTTGTCCAGCTTTTCTCTGTATTAGTTTCCTTCATACATAAATAATTATTTAGGATGAAGCAGCTGTTTTGAGTTCAGATGGAAGATTGCTCTTCTTTGAGTCCATATAATGGATGCTGTGCTGCAGCAAAACCACAAAATCTCACTTTGATACATGTAAAGATGCTCCATTAAAGCTTTGCTGCTGTGTTGTGTAACAGAGTGTGGACACTGTTTGCGCTGATTTCCGCTGATATTGTTTGCATTCAAAGTGATGAGTGAGTGAGTTCATGTTGTGTTTTCGGACGTTGTTTGGTCACAGCGCTATGAATCACCGGGCTTGTGTTCCTGGTCTATTTATGACTGTACCGACAGCGTGAGACCCACAGCACGTTCTCAACAGCACCAACGGTGAATGGAGAGAGAAACCCTCTCCCTGTTGTTGTAGATGTCTTCCTAAAATGTGTGCACCTCAACCCAGATAAACTGGAATCATGCTGGAAACCAAGTTGCTGATGCTGATGTTTTTAAATCCAGCCTGACTGCTTTGGCTGGATTTCTGTCATTTGTAACATCCGCCGTTTTTCTCTGCCCTGGTCAAATTGAGCTATTTAGAAGGTTTCAGGTGTCATGTACAAAAACGGATAATAATTTGGTCATACCACCTGTTATCTTCTGTTATCTCGGTTTTTGCCAGGATCTGTCTGTCTGTCTGTCTGCCTGTCTGCCTGCAACATAACTCAAAAAGTTATGGGCTGATTTTGATGAAATTTTCAGGATTTGTTGGAAATATGAAAAGGAAGAACTGATTTCATATTGGAGGTGATCCACAAGAAATCCTGGATTCTGGATCACTTTGAAATGTCCATTAACATTGTGGTGAATGGGGCCAAACATTTTGTTTCACCATATCTGGGTTAATTATTGACCAAACCCCATGAAATTTGACTCAAGGATGGACAATAAGATCCTCTATCATATTCCAAAGGCTGATCCTGATCTGATGCAGAAGACGGATTTTATTGCAATTTATATAAACCTGGCGTAGGTCTGCGCTCTCCGAGTGCTTTCTAGTTATTTGCTGTAACCAAGAAAAAAAAAAGACATTTAGGTGTTTTGTCCTTAAACAACGGCAGAAAACAAAGGCATTATCAATTCTCTGACCATGTGATGAAGGCTGGGCAGTCTGAGAGCCCTGTCTGCAGAAAATATGTGATGCACTTTTGTGGCAATTCACATCCTTCTCTCAAAAAGACAGGTTATTTCATGTCCTTTACACAGAGAGGCAAAAAAAGTACGTCTTTAAAAACTCACGGTATGACAGGAAACATGGCCCAGTTACCCAGCAGAGCCCACAGACCTTAATCTGCTCTTTTGTTAAATATTTTCTCTCCAGTGCTGATGATGGGATGAACCACAAGCTTTCTCAACAGCAGCTTCGTATTAAGAAAAACATTTTTGAAATCATGGCTATGAAAGCTTTTGTCTAAAACAGCCTGTGCACGTTTCTAATGATGTATGATGATGCCCTCAAATACTAAAGTAGTGTGATGTTAATAAAGTGGCTGTGTTACCGTGAAACTTTGACCACCATCGCTTTTCTTGTTTCTGAGACGCGTGTGTAAATAATTCATGCAACTCTAGTGAATTAAGTAGCACTTTCTCTGTTGAAGCGGATAGTTAATATCATCGTACATATTTTAAAATATGAGGTTTCCCTTCCTGCCAGAAACACAGCGTCTGACTGCGCTTCCATGCTGCGGTTACACAGTCAGCCTTTCTCTGGTGATTGATAACAACCAGTCAGATGTTTCATTTTCCACAAATCTGCCACATCTGCTGCTTCATCTGCTCTTCTGATCTATCATTATTGTCCTCTCTTGCCCATTGACGTCTACCGCCAGGGCTGCTGGTGCTTGTAGGGGGGGGCATCTTAAGGAAACTAGGCTGGAGTCCAGCCTTTAGTTGGGGGCCCACAGTGTCTAGCAACACTTAATCATTTATTGAGATAGATCGGGAAATGTCAGAGCTGACATTGTAAATGTTGTTATGCAATCTATTGTTTGAGGTAATGTTGCATGTTCTTCCAGCATCTCTGTGTGTGTGTGTGTGTGTGTGTGTGTGTGTGTGTGTGTGTGTGTGTGTGTGTGTGTGTGTGTGTGTGTGTACTTACTACATATTGACTACAAAAATCTTCATTCTACAATCCAAGTGAGGAAATTTTTGGGAAGTGAGGGTATTTTGGCTGGTCCTCATTACTTCAAAGGACTGTTCAGGGGTTAGGACCTGGTTTTAAGTTTAAGTTAGGATTGGGTACAGGATTAGTGTTAGGCATTGAGTTGTGATGGTTAAGGTAAGGGGCCTGGGAGTGCATGCGTGTGTCAGTGGCCTGGCGAACTGTCCGGGGTGTACTCCTGTGACTCCAGGACCTTTGTGACCTTCAGTTATGGGTCACTTCAACGAGGACCACTCCTGATCCTGACTCTGCTTAGCAGACCCCAGAAACGGCTTCACTGCCCCAACCAGAACACGAGTTCCAGATCTGAGGATGAAAGCAGATTTTTCTGTAGTTTTAATTGCTGATTGTCTTCGGTCTTCACACTGCCTCTATGGGCTCCATTAAGATCATATCTATGAGAGAGATAACTCGTTTCTAGGCTGCATAGCTGTGGGTGGAAAGGAACATTCAAAGCAAGGAAATGAGGTTCCGTTGTCGGATAGAGTTGCTAAAAACCACCCTCTGGATGTGCAGTTTTGCTGGCTCTTCTGTTAAGAGTAAAGCCTCGCTGCCACTGATGCTGTGACTTTTGACCCCATGAGGTGGAAACACATAATGGAGTTCAACCTGCTGCCTTCTCTTCTGCGTCTGCTATGGGAAGCTTTCACTGGGCCGCGTAGGACGTGTGTTTGGGTGGTGGAGAGCACTTTAATTCAACTTATTTTTGTGTGCACAAGAGTGGGAGCTGAATGACTGGAAAAGAGGTGTGGTTGTTATAAATCTAAGTGAGAGACCATTAGAAAGGTCAAGGGACACATTAAAAGCTCAGAGTCATTGAACTGTGTGATCCAAGGTAACAGTACTGTAGTGCTGATACTTCATACTTCACTCATATTCCTCACACGTGACTCTTACCTGTGAGAGTGCTGCTGCGTCTTGATGCTAATCTCAGTCGCCTTGGCGATGGCTGCTCCTGCTTCACTAGACTGCTGCTCTAACCGGAGAAGAAGCTCTTGGTTATGGTTATTCCACCCTGGTGGTAGTCTGAGCCCCATTTCAACTGCCGACACAGAGTGAAGGATTTTAATCCCAGCCCCCAAGATGACATTTTAAAAATTCAGCAGCCACAGTCGGCCCTGCTTTTACCCAAGGCAACCCCAGGGACTGCACTCTGAATCACACGCAGGTCAAAGGCCAGCTATTTGGTTTTATTTGATCTTATTTAGCAATCACCAGGAAAAAGGGCCCATAAATTCAAATTTCTCAAAGTCCAAAGAATAAATTGCAATCATTCTCTCATATCTGTTTGGTTATAACATCTAAATTCCATATTTGCTTTAGTCCTTGTTTTGTTGTCTTTCATTATAAATACAATTAACACCACCATGGTGTTTAATTGTTTCACTAAATGGTAAATCATTTAATTTAATCCCAATTTCAGATTAATTAAAATGTGTCCAGGTTTTGAAATTAAGATTGCTTTTACAAGTTTTGTTTTTGTCCTCAGTTTTGTTTTTGTCCTCAGAAACTGGTGGAAACAGAAGAATGTTTAACACTTTAGTACAGATCTATAGTGGTTTATTTGAAGAGCTGCATTCTTCATTAAGGGTCAGATGAATCTTATTTTTCAGGGTTAGGGAATGCCATACCCTCTGGACCTGGGTCACCAGGTTCATGAAGATAAAAATCAACAGCAAACAGCAAAACAAGACAACAGTCAACCTTTTTCATACAGACGTTGTGTCTGTCTTAATATAACATTGTTTCTTTTAATTAGAATCTTAAAAATCATTTGAAATAAATCAAATATTTTAGGATGCATTCTGGGGGTGCACATGAAAAATGCTTATTCTTCCATGGATAAATCAATTTGATTTATACTCCACATTTATTTTCTGTGAATTGGAGGGACTTGTACTAGAACTTTTGAATGAATAATTTGACTTTTGATCAAGACCTTTCCAGTTATCTTATGTAACAGCTGAGGCAGAGGCCTGCATGCTCTCATGGCCGTGGAATGTATTCTTTGTGATGAAAACATAAAATGGTCCAATAGATCTTGTTTGTGGTGGCGACTGATGAAACCCGTCTGGCTTTCAGTGCCTTTCATTAATTTGCCAGGGCTCCCCTGTTTCCAGAATTTGGCAAAATTCGACAGATGGCAATCGAACAGGGTCTGCGTCTGATGAGACGTGTTGGTCTCTGATTATTTAGAATCAGGGTGATTGTGGGATTCAGGTGGGGTTTCTTTTTTTGTTGTTTTTTTTTTTTTTTTTTTTTTTGGTCTTCTTCCCTTCACTTCGTGTGAGGATGATGATCAGCGTTGATTGGCCATTGTGAACAGTGATGTCACCGCCTGCTCTGATGTCCTGGCCGACCGCGCAGCTCGGGCAGGCTGAAGGCGAGAGCGCATCTCCTGCTGGAGCTGGCGCACGGCGGACCTCGAGCTGGAGCTTGGTGAAGACTGCCCTGCACTGCCTGGATGAACTCGATCTGGTCACGCAGACAGTGCAGCAGCGCGTCATGGGGGACGGTGACCCGTCATCGCCGGTCAGTTTACAGAACAGCTCCGCGTCTGACGCGCCGGACTCCGCTGCGTCCGAACATTGGATAGCGTGCATGAGCCTGGTGATGGGCTTGATCGTCCTGTTTATCGTGTTCGGGAATATCCTGGTTATTGTGGCTATCGCCAAGACGCAGAGGCTCCAGACCCTTACCAATGTGTTCATTGTGTCACTGGCGAGCGCAGACCTCATCATGGGACTCCTGGTGGTGCCGTTTGGCGCTGCGCTGGAGGTGCGCGGGTCGTGGCAGTACGGCTCTTTTTTCTGTGAGTTCTGGATCTCCGTGGATGTCCTGTGCGTCACCGCGAGCATTGAGACACTGTGCGTCATCGCCATAGACAGATATGTGGCCATCACGTCGCCTTTCCGCTACCAAAGCTTGTTAACTAAAGCTCGGGCCAAAGCGATGGTGTGCGCCGTCTGGGCCATCTCCGCGCTGGTCTCCTTCCTCCCAATCCTCATGCACTGGTCCCGGGACAGTGTGCACACAGCCTGCTACGATGACCCGGAATGCTGCGACTTTATCACCAACAAGGCATATGCCATCTCGTCATCTATCATATCTTTTTACATTCCTCTGGTGGTCATGATTTTTGTGTACGCGCGCGTTTACAGAGAGGCCAAAATGCAGCTGAGGAAGATTGACAAGTGCGAGGGCAGGTTTCACAACACCTTAACGGGGCTGACGTCAAAGTGCAAAAAGAGGCCATCCAAAATCCTGGCTCTCAGGGAGCAGAAGGCGCTCAAAACTCTGGGAATCATCATG
Organism: Lagocephalus sceleratus; assembly: GCA_911728415.1. Taxonomy (NCBI): domain Eukaryota; kingdom Metazoa; phylum Chordata; class Actinopteri; order Tetraodontiformes; family Tetraodontidae; genus Lagocephalus; species Lagocephalus sceleratus. The sequence continues at coordinate 13,327,263 of CAJVRN010000231.1, read as the reverse complement.
GGGACGTTCACCCTGTGCTGGCTGCCTTTCTTCATCGTCAACGTCGTGCGTGTGTTCAGCGCAGCGACGGTGGACAAGGACCTCTTCGTGTTCCTAAACTGGTTAGGTTACGTGAACTCAGCTTTTAACCCCATCATTTACTGCCGCAGCCCGGACTTTCGGAAGGCTTTCAAGAGGCTGCTGTGCTGCCCGAGACAGGCGGACCGAAGGCTGCACGTCAGCTCCTGCGACCTGTCCCGGTGTTCCGGAGGGTTCGTGTCCCCGCTGGAGAACGGGACGCTGGGGATGTGGTCCGACTGCACCCTGGACAACAGCGACAGCAGCCTGGTGGGGACCGCGAAGCTGCCGCACTCAGAGTCCAAGATGTGACGGGGAACTTTTAAAGTGGATTACAATGGTTCGGTGATGGTGACGCAATGGATGAACGACAAGGACGCGCCGAATCGCGCAGTTTTTTGTTTGTTTTTTTTAAAAAAAAGGAAGCCACCCGCTTCCTCTCAGCATCGGACAGTAAAATGTGACAATTAAGCAGACGTGCTGCGGGCAGGCCACTCCTCAAAACCAGGAAAGACAGTTCATTGATGAAGAGATGACCCGTGTTGCCAAACTGACCCACATTTACGCGGATATGAAAACTCATATACGGGTGCGTTCATGCGTCCAAGATAGAGGAAGTCAGGGAGTTTTCAGAGATGGCACGCAAATTACCATCGCCAGGACCCGTATTTTAATAACACTTATTATTTTCAGTGAATCACCTGTCCACAGAGATGGAGGGGGGAGTGAATCTTCTACGAGTTCAAGACTGTCCGCTCAGACGCGCCGATGGATGATGAAAAGAGGCATTTAGCATTGGCTGTACTATAGTCTTGATGTGTCCACTATGTGTTTTACCTCACAGCCGTTAAAAGTGCAATTTGTAAGACAGGCATTTGTTTATATTAAACATTTACGTATTTATGTATTTATTCCGCGCCGTCTAACGGAACTGAATCCATGCGCGCCGTTCGGAGCCCACACAGGAAATACGAGGCGCAAAAACTTTGGAGGATTGGAGCTGTTCATGGTCTTTCTCAGCTTAAGCTTTATGCTGTTTGTAAGGTGGTGCTCTGGTTCATGTGGTAATAAAGAAAAGCTCTTTTAAATGTGCTCGAAGCGTGTCTCAATATCACTTCAAGCCATCAGAGCGAGCCAACGCGACAGCGCGTAAACGCTTTGTCCGTTTTGGGTCATCTGATGCGTCGTGAAAGAACTGAAGTGACCGGAATCATGACCTCTTCGGGGAGATGAAACCGATCTGAAAACAGGATTTCACCCACCCTGACTCACAGCGGATGAATATTTCTGTGTTTACGTGTTTATTATCGGCTCTGTTCCACCGAAAGCCTCTTTTCTTAAGAGCTCATGCAGAGCTTAATTGGCATTACACTTCAATGCAGAGAGCAGACGCACTTTGTTTGCTTTAAAACGTCAAAATATTGTTTATTATTGTCAACATATGTTGCTTTCAGCACTAAAGGGATTGGTAATAAGGCGCAAGTACCAGTGTTTTTGTGTGGAAGGTCGTTTTTAAAAAAAATATAATTTCCAACAACAAGCGAGATTGAGTCACAAAACAGACACACAGACAGTATTTATTGGATTCAAAGGAGAAGAGGAGGGGAAGCGGCAGCAGAAAGTACAGGAGCAGCGAATGAGGAGCAGAAGGTCACCCGGGGTCAGGGTCAGCTCTGCCCGGCTAAGAGAGTTGAGCACCGGAGAAAATACAAATGGCAAGATCATCTGTCATCAGCTTTGCCATCCTCTGTCTTCTATATGTATTCCACTTTCTGTCTGGTTCATAACCTGGCCACCTTTTGTTTCCCCAGGGAGATCCCAATCGATGAATTTGCAAAGACAACACAAGGAGACCGTAGATGTCTGGAGGGAGGCTTCGACTGCAGGATGTTTTGTGCCCATTTATGGATGTCAAAAGTAATCAGCTGACAGCAAAACACAGGCTTTTAGTCTGTCACAGCGTTCTCTGAATTAAGGGGCTCGCAAAAAGGAGCACAAATGATCACCACCCTGCAGAATGTTCAAATGAATGTTCAAACACCGAGATATATTTTGGTACAAAGCTGGAAAGCTTTTATTTTTCCTCTCAGAGCATCCACAGAGAGGGGGTTGGAGCCGATTCTGTTGTCTGGCATGGGCTGGAGAAAGACTGGTCCTGACCAGTGGGACCAGTGGTCTGTAGCGCTAGAGATGGCAAAGACACTGGTCAGTGTTATGACCAGAGGCACAGCGGTACTGTCTTCTGTTTTTAGAGGATCAATGTCGAGGTCCACTTGGTCCCACTGGAGGCAGTCCTCATGGTGATGGCAGGAGAATCCGTGTCAGGAGGGAAATGTACAGCCGCCATCACGATTAACGTGGTGCGAGCTGGGGCAAGAAATCCTGTTGATCATGGAGAGACCGGCAGTGTGTGTAGACCTAGTGGAGCACCTGGACAACTTCCAGATGAATGAAGCCCTGGCTAAGGTGATGAAGATTCAGAGACAGCGGACGGTGCTCCAGCTGAGCAGACCTGAAAATATCTTTGAAAGTTCTCTCAATCTTTGTTCTTTCTTTCACAATGTCATGAAACAGTTGGTGGCTGCTGCAAGAGAAACGCACACAGCTGGCATTTTCCACCAGAACCTAAGGTAGAGATATTTTACTGATTGAATATCATGACGCCCTGCCTGATCGTTTTCTTTGGTTGCGAATGACTGACTTTGGATGCATTTGGTATCTTCTATGTAATCCTTTATTGATGTGTTGAGTATCAACTGCAGAGCTTTTCAGCAAGCTTTTATTGAAAATGTCCTTCTTTCCTCACACTCTTGCTGTCAGCCTCCAGAGTATTGCACCCAGCGACAGATGAGGTTGGCCCAACCACAGTCCCACAGTTGGGCACCATCCTCTTTGAAATGCTCATTCAGGGCGTTGATTTGGACAGCTGTCAACTTCTTTTAACAAAAGAGGTCATAGAATGAAATGTGTCAGATGGAAGACAAGACAAGACAATGTCAGCAGAGTTAAGTCTCCTGAACACTCTGCCATTCCCTGAACTTGAACAAGTGAAGCTTTCATTCTAAACTTGACATCGCTCTCTGTCTGCCCTTTTCTCAGACTGCAAGTATTTTTGGAAGAGATGTTTCAATTTTAACCCAGATGCACCCGGTGCATTACCCCCGAACAGATGTGGAGGCACCCATGGTTGAATTCAAGCCCTCTGAAGCTATAGTTGTGGCACTCTCAGAGCAATCTGTCTATTCATGCACGGAACGTCTGACTGTGTGTCTGCCTATGCCGCCTAACTCTCCAACCGCTCATTCGATTGATCTTAAATTTAGTAGGTTTCATCCTACTGGTACTGGAGTGTGTGCAGTGCCGTTTGGACGAGAAATGACAAATATATCGGTCAAAAACAAGTGCCATGGCTTTGCGCCGGTCAGCTGGCAACTCTAGCAGCCGCACATGCTCTGCGTACGGGCTTTGCCCCAGTGCATATAACTCCAGATCCTCTGAATATGACCTGTGAAACCAGCGTGGTCATTTTGTTCATTTTGGTACTGGTCTGATGAGCAACATTAGAAAACTTCAGCCAACCAAGGATAGAAACTTTGAGTGGATCAACTATAATTCTGGAGCACTTTTTATACATGAGGAATCTAGCACAAAGCGCTTTACACCATAAAAGTAGACAAAACACAGCAAAGCATGGTGTGGCCTGTCTGTTGGTTCCACAACTTGCACACCTTTCAGGAGCAGGACGGCTCAGCGGTGGTGAAATATTTGACTCACCTGGATGCCAGAGGGCAATAGCACTCTGAAATAGATCAATAACATTTGATAGACAAAAGATGAAGTGTCTGATATTTATTAATTTAACAGTGTCAGTCAGTCAACAAGGTTGCAAACAAGGTTACAAAAACTTTTATATATATTATATTATTGAGGGATTTGAATAACACCTACAGCACAGACCAGAAACGGTGCGGACAACAGGACGGTGACCAGGACCGTAGGACAGACCAGTGAACTTTGGCGCCCCTGGGCCTGGAGCCAGTGGCTGCGACCGCTGAGAAGCTGGCCTTTTAAACGCACACGTCACGTTTCTCAATTATTCCCCCACAGATTGCTGCTGGCCCGAGTGCGAGCGTGAAAACTTTTCCTGAAAATGTTTTATCACACAGCTGGTGTTCTGAAGTGGCTCTCGGATGACAGATTTCCACTTCTCCTCTCTTTCTGGGGAATAATAATTAGCTCCTAAGATGGACGTCTTTGAAATTCATTAGTGCGATGTGTTCTGCTAATGATGCTCTCCCCAAAGCGCTGAGCTTCACATATTCATTATAAGAGGAGGAGGGAAAAAAAAACTGCTTTCACTCCTCACAACTAAAGAGAGACACCCAACAACATGGCTGCTGATTGGCTCCATTGTTAAGTGCTGCTTGTTTATTTTTTGCAGATTCACCTGCAGGATAAGTTAATCACTGTTGTGACTCTTGTCATGAATTACTGGGCAGGTAAGGCCTTCTTCTCCGAGTCAGAGCTGATGAGCAGATGTGTCTGTGGCTTGTAAATTCATCACAAGTCCATTTCACTCAAACTGCTGGATTTTGTGATTAAACTAAAGAGTTCCTCCCGAATCTGCGCTGGTTCCTTTCACTGTGTCACCGAGACGTATTGATTCAGACCAGATGCCACTGAAGGTGCCTCATTAAACCACCGGATTGATTAGACCATAAATTTAAATGTGTCTGCACCCCAAATTACTCCTGAAACCCTAAATGGTGAAAGAATTGTCCGGGGATTCTCTTCTTTCAGATGATCTCATCAGACGACTGATCTTTCATTCATTCATCGCCGAGGCTGATCCTCCTCCTCAGACCATGAATGAAACTTAAAGAGCCATCTCCAACCCCGTAAATCATTAAAGATCCACTATTTCTGTGACTGACGCGCAGCTGCGGTGAACAATCTGGCCTGTTTTGGCTGAGAGCTGTGTGGCGTTCCAGCAGAGGAGTGATCAGGAGTCAGGACAAAACTGAAAGGGGGGAGGCAGGGGGACACAACAGCAATAAAAACAACAAGAAAAACAAGAACAGCGATTTTCATTTTTCATTCATACCTGAAGCTAAAATGTCATCACCTGCAGATAATTGCCCCAGATCACTGGCTGCTGATTGCAACCTTATCAGATTCCAGCTGCTGGTCGGGAATGGCTGCCACATTCCAGACATTCGTTTGTTTTGACAGCAGATGTAATTATATTTAACGCCGATGAAGCTCATGTAGAGTTTCTATATGTCAACGAAACCAACGATTGAAAACAATTCGATGGAAGTAGCACACGAACCCAACTTCCATAGAGCAACAAGCACACGTTACAGTGCCCCCCCCACAGTCAGTGAGGGTGCGAACACCAACGGGCCCATCTGTTTGGGTTCCCATGTGAACTTGGAGCTCGGCAGCCTCCATCTGCTCCGCCTGGACTCTGGTTCATGAACAGATTAAGCAGTCTGTAGGCTTCCTGGCGTTCCGCTAACGCCAACAACCATGAGGTCCTCACCAGCAAAAAGCTGCTGGTCTCCTCGGACTGAAGCGTGCGTGATGAAATCAGCCATGTGAAGGTGCTCGAGCCTTTTGATGGGAGAAAGAAGTAGAAAAACGACACCACAGCCTTCACGCTCCACTACAGGCTGCGCTTAGCTTAGCTTAGGGAATTTGTACACAGCATATTCTAAACAGAGTGGAGCGCCATTTTTAAAAAATTTTTTTTTGGTCTCTCTTTTGGCAGGTTTCAGCTTTCTCCATGGATTGATTCTTTTGAATAAACATGTATTAATACTATTTTAAGACAAAATGAAAGAGATGCTCCTCCAGCAGATGGCAGCACAGTCAGCCACCGTCTCAAAAAAACCTAAAGTAGCGTCTGACAATTTTCTATGCACATCTGACTGCTGTCAGACAGATTCACAGATTTAATCAAATTACAAAGGTAATCTTTCCGCAGCCCCCGTAACTTTTCTAAGAGTTTACCACTGCAGACCACTATCGTGCTGAATAATTTCATTTCTTTTAGCCACTATGGAAGTATGTTTTACATTTGAAATAAATAATCATCAAGCACATGAAAACACCAGTTTAGAGTAGAGAAGGAAATGCACACAGCTACATTTTGAGTGAATTTGTATTGCTTGGAAATTTGTTTTTGTTTTTTTTCCCCAGAGCCTTTTCATTGGTAGTTTATATTTGCTCAGACACCCATGCATACCAAAGCCAGAAGATTTGAGACCATGCCGGTACCAGAAGACGGGCCATTTTGGGCTGTAGGATGACAACAACCCAACAGCAGGACTGCCATCTGCTCCTGTGTGCAAGGAGGCACAAGAGCACTGACCAGAGCCCTACAAAATAACCTCCAGTGGGTCACTTGTGAGTCGTGTGCATGTTCCTGTCCCACAAGGGCGGCGTGAGGGCCCTGTGTACAATACAGGACACTTTGGGAGTACACTCGGGTTGAAGTACACTTGAATTGGCAGATTTGAAAATGGCTCATCTGATTCCCTGCACAGATGATGCCAGGTTTATGAGCTGAGCACATCTTTCTCCACGCCCGCAGCCAACAGAGTTTCTCTGCGACATGTTATAGCGTTGCATCCATTGCCATTAGTTCCACCACAGAGTGTCACAGCACTGACTGATGCCTCGAGGGAGGAGGAGGAGATGCCCCAGGAGACCATGAATGCTTTCATCAGGAGCGTCTGCAGAGGTTGAAGGGAGCAACTGAGTCAAGTTGTTATTCTTCTCTATTCTTATAAATTATTATTATAAATGATTACTGTTATTATTATTACTAAAGATGGTTGATCAGCTTGTGACCTGATTTTCCCCACTTTAATTCAAATTATCTAAGTTAATCTATTTTGACTTTTATTTATACTTTTCTCATGAGAATTGTTCAGTGGTTTATTGCTCAAGACTGTTTGGGTTTTATGTTACCTTACTTAAAGGTCACATCTCCTCAATATAGTTTGAATATAATCTTTAGATGGATTAGAATGTTTTGTCTATATTTGCATTCAATTTTGATAGTTGTAACAAAGGAGTTCTGAAATAGGTGTAAAAAGGGGTATAAAACAGAAAGAGGGTCCCATAAAATCTCTGTATGAGTAGAGACCCAAAGGGACAAAGGGAAGGAAATGAATGAGTAGTTGTATAAAAGTCATTCAAATAATCCATGCGTCTGTCATCATGCCTGTGTGGAGCTGACTGCTGTACACAAAACCAGCCTGGAAAGAGCAACAGCGTTATCGCAGCACCTGCAGACGCCCTGTTGTGGTTGCTGCTGTAGCCGAAAGACGCGCCTGGTGTTTCATTACTTCAAGAGGAGCCATCTATAGGCTGACAGGTGAATTCCATTATCGGCGAGCTAAAAATAGCTCGGCAGTGATCACTGGCCTCAATTGGATATGTGAACCTGCCGTCTCACTGTGCCCGTGGATAAAACGGGAAATTTTCATAGATGCGTGATGAGAGGAATGGGTCTTATTTCACTGGTAAATGATGCATAATTTTAAAAATCAGTCGGTCTGTATGTGCACATGTGCACTTGTGGGAGGCACTAAGGAAAAGCTGGTGCTCTGTTTCATGCGTGGGCATAGATTGATGGATGGAACAGTGTGATGTTGACCAGCAGGAGGACATGACTAATTAACTATTTCATCAACCATTCCCTGTCTCTGACTCTACTTGACTGCAAATATGCAGACGGAGGAAATGATGGATTTCTCCCGCATAAAGTCACCAAAGCCTAGAAGCAAGCATTTTACATGACCTCCAAGTGTAAACATTTAAAACATTTTACTCCTCTCTTGAACTGCAGTGAAAATGTGCCCATTTTGTCTGTGCCAGACTGTCCCCGTAGCATTGGCGGTGAAATGATGAGGAAGCGTGTTCACATTGAGTGACAGCGAGGCAGCGGTGTTCGTGACCTCCAGCGCTGCTGACGCCACCGATTCTGAAAGTGCACCTAAAGCTGGGTGCTGCAGATTTACTGTGTGAGAGGTGCAAGTATGCAAATGGGTGAAAACCTTATACACCACACAGCATACATTAACTCACTGCAATGTGACAACACATGTTCTCGTCAACCACGACCTTGTGTTCATGGAAAAACAAAGAGTCAGATGAGGTTGCTTTTAATCCCCAGAACCACCATATCATCATCATCATCATTATTAAAAAAAGATTCAGTTTAAAAAAAACAGACAGAATTTTACAGAATGACATATTTACATTACGTATATTATAATCACATGTCATAAATTCCACAAACCAAGACTGGGTGAATCATTGCACTGGTGCAAGAAAGCACACATTTAATAAATGTCACATTTATATACTCTGACACACACATTTATCAGCATGTCCATACAGTCAATCATCATCCATCCATGCATCTTGTGGCAAATCACAGACTCTCATGGTCAGCACAGAATTAGCGTGCCTCTGCAAATTACGGAGAATTAGTCGGGAAATCCTTCAGGACTGTTGCAGTTTGCTTCTGCAACACAACAGAAACTACAAATGCTACAACTTTCACCAATTTAGCAGCAACAAGCTCATTTTCACTTCAGATGCATAGAAAACATCCAGATAAGCTGCTTTAAATTCAACCTGGTTCAAGCTTGGGGGAAAAAAAACCAAAAAACCCGTAAACAGAACTGAACATTCTGGAGTGTAAAACATTATAGAGCTTCTTCTGAAAAGGAATAAATACGGAATCTTCAGATCTGAATGCTAATCCCACGTCACACAAATCAGTTTGTCTCAAATTGGAGTAGCGGTACATCAAACGCGTGGAGCAAGAGGGAGGCTTTCAAAACTCCATGATATCAATCCTGGAAACTTTTATCTACGTTCGCGTAGGGGGCCTGCTTCAACACTGCCTGAGGGTGGATGGGAAGTCTGCCTGAAAACATTCATGACCACTAAAGTGTGCTGATGAGCACTTCATAAGAGACAGATGGAGACATCAGTTGTGACAGATCAAATAAAAATCTAAAGATTGTATTAGTGTCTCTTCTTCATCCTTCACCCTGTCAGTGTTTGTGAGAGAACAGCAACAGCTGGGTAAAGGTGTAAACCTGCATGTGTGTGTGTGTATGTACTTTAAAAGCACATCTTGTTTTAACCTTCTGGAACCCATATGGAATAAACTTCATGGCCAATTTCGTATAAGCTCAGTGGCTCTGACTACTGAAATGTGCTTACAAAAACATGCCACGTGCATGGCCATTAACACACACACACACACACACACTCACACACACACACACACACACACACACACACACACACACACACACACAAAAATACGTGTGTGTGTGTGTAAGTCCCCCATGAAATGCATGTCATGCATAAATAAAAACATAAACTTGTGTCTGGGCACTCTACATTCATTACAAGAACAAGGGAACAAATCAGTTAGGGAACAACATTGCACTTTGCCCCTGCATATTTCTACTGGTTTGACTGGCTTTCCTGAGCTATGACTACAGCTCCCTTGCTCCCACTCTTCCACGCAATTGGTGACAATACAAACAAAAAAAGAAAAGCAATAAGAATAGCTCATGTTTTTCACAACACACATCTTTAGATGGTCCATGGGATTAAGTTGGTGTATAATAATGTTTCTGCAAAAGGCACACTACAGAAAAGAACCAAGTCAGACCCTTTATGATCTGGACAGCAAAGTATCTGCAGCAACACAGGGATATGCTTTAAAACACAACTGAAGGTCCTGATTAATTTGAGGAAGTACAGAATGACCATATAAGGCTGCCAAAAGAACCTGCCATTTATCAAGAGGGGGTCATTTCTGATCCGTATAGATCGATAATCTCTGCTCACATTCAGACACTGATCAACTTTCTGAAGACAAAACTGAAGACAGACAGAAGCAGAGATGAACAACTGAAGGAAGCTGTCTGAGAGGTCTGATGGGGCATCTGCAGGGACGATGTGCATCACCTCTTTGTTACAAGGAAGGTGCTCTTCATGAGATGTTGTCAAATCTCTTAAAGCTAAACCTCTGCACACCAGTTACATAGTTAGAGGTAAATTGTTAAAGTCATTGTCCAAATTATGAAAGATCTGCAAGCATTCATCATCTTAAAGACCAACAATAAAAAAATATAACTACAGCACAATCACTTAAAGAACAGACCTACTGATCTAATGTTTTGAAAATTAAAACATACATTCAAAATGGCATTTCACCTTCATATTTCTCAGATTTCTTTTTTTTTTTTAAGACAAGCTGATGACGTGCTGCTGTTGGCTGTATGTGTTTGCAGCAGCAGTGTCACACAGATGGACAGGCCGATGGCTCACATCTGTGATTCACGGGCTTGATTACAAGTGCTAACGGTGCAAGGCAAAAAAACAAACCCAAAAAAAAGGAAAAACAAAAACACAAAGGTTTCTCTTTCTGCCCCGCAAATGAAGAGCTGTTTGTCATGCAGGTGAATAAATACATTTGTTATTGGCAAGCGAGGAGATGAACAGAAAGGGTACACCGTGAGGATTTTTTTTTCATCTCCATCGTCGAAAAGAGACGCAAATCTTTTGGAATAACTGTCAAACAGTCGTTTATCTGTCAGGTAGAATTTGGCTCTACATTCAGAAATATGGCACCTGCAGTTCTTGGGTTTACGAGGCAGGCAGAGTTGGAAATTGTGCCTGAAGAGGGGTTTACTTAATGTTGCTGAGCCTCCGATGAAATGGATTGGAGGATGCTGAGGATGGAATGATGACAGTTCAAGTAAGTTCAGGCATGCTCTCCAAACAGACCCAGATCCTTCCAAAAGGAGGCCGAGGTGCTGTCGGCTTTAGCAAATTTCTCTTTACTCCTTTATTTGGGTCAAGACAGTGGTGCTCTGCCTTTTCCACATTACTTCACTTCCTTTTTGCTCCGTCTTCAGGATCTCTGTTGCTTGATGAGCCTCTCGATCTCAGCCCCCAGGGTCTGCAGATTCTCCTGTTAAAGAGAGTAAGGACTTGCTTGTTTTGCTGTGTGGAAAAAGGTTCAGCATCCTGTCAAATATCATACATATCATATCATGCATTTCAGCGTCTGAGGCGCCTTTTCATTTGTTTTCATATTCTGCCCACTGCCAACTATCTTTTAGCTGATCGAGAATACTCCCACAGCATTCCTCTTTTACTGCTTCATCAGCTTTGACACAAGAAGACAAAATCAAGCCGATGGTTTGCAAAATCTGACTACTTATGAATCAAACGTCCCAATAATTCTGGACACTTCTGAGCACGTTGACATTCCATTGTCAAGAACTCAAGCAGTTCAAATGTATTTTTATGAATAAATGAGCAATCCGAATCAGACTGACACATTCAGTATATAATAACAACCATATAAGAACCATTCAGATCTATGGCTGAGGAGGTGAACGTGAACTTTAAATAAAAGGTAAAGCTTTGAGAATTTACCAACTACATTTTCAGTGATGTCATTTTCTTGTGGATGCCGCAACTTCTGAACACAATTGGCCCAATCCCACCTTCACACAAGCTGCCATTGTGAACCGGCAGCTTTATGTGATCCACAGATTGAACACTGATCCATGAGAAAATGGATTCAGCTCATGAGCATGAGAGCTAAATGAGGATTAGATGGAGTTCTCAGGGGGAACAGCATTGTTACAATAAAGCATGGTTTCTTAGCAGTTTCTCAGTAACACAGTACTCAGGACAGTTTTGGGAATGTATCAGGCTTTGCTCATCTACTCAACTCTACAGCTTAGTCTATGGTGTCCACATTAAGGTCGGCATTCAGACTGGGAGCCTCTCACTCTGAGAACATGTGTGAAATAGAGCTTCCATGGGGTGACACTGCCATAACCAGATCTATATTAAATGTGGCAGTTCAGCTCAGCTTTTAATCAGCAGGCTGACATGCCCGCTGATGTAGATGTATGTTATACCTTCAGTGTGATATTCTTCAGCAGAGTGTCCTCCAACACCGCCTGCAGCTTCCTGTTGATCTCCAGTGACAGGTCCAGAGTCAGGCCGCTGTCCGCTGGGTGTGAGGTATACAGTGAAGCCATGATGCCTCCCCGTCGGCTCAGCTGTGCTTTGTTAATGTCTGAAGCCTCTGACGAGAGGGCCCCCGTCTCTTCTCTTAGCACATAGCTCTGGATAATTCTGAAATAGTTAGAAGGGAAAAAAAGAGTCAAACAGGGCATATTAAAAAGCAGAGGAAATAAGGAACACGCAGCCTCAGCCTCACAGCTGAGGTCTGAATTTGAATTTGCTCCCATAGAGCACTTGATCCATTTCCAGCTGCACAAGTAGCATATAATTTTACAACGTTATTTCCAGTTGGATGACATGTTGAATGTGTGTGCGCTGTAGCATTAGATCGGGTGACATATTGAAGGTTATTCTCATAATTCTTTTCATTGTTTAACAAGATGCTGCCAATTTTTGGGTCAGATAAAACAGGGGAGGAGATTCAATATTTATCTTCTTTAAATGCCCTGTATTAACAACACAGCCCGGGGAACACTGACATGGTTATATTTAGAGTAAAACAGAATGATTCAGGTTCTCTTTTGAGGTCTCATTCTAACATTGTCCTATGAGTCATCACAACAAAGGAAAATAATAAATAATAAATCTATTTCTGTCCTCTTTTACCCATCTATCTATCTGCCTGGTCCTGCTCAAACTTTCTTCCTGTCTGGCTCCTGGAAGGCATCTAGACACAATGTGGACTGTTATAGAGCCTGCCCTAAATCTGCCTGAAGATCTTAAAAAGACCTTCAGACACTGCTTCATGCAGAGTCACACTTAAAGTTTGCGTCATTTGAGAACTCAACAACATGGGTTGCTTAAAGTACTTTTTCCCTGGATCTAAATGAGTGCTTAGAGCAGTGTGTGATGTAGAAGAAGGGTTGAAAGAAAGAGAAATAGACCATGCATCATTGGGGCCATTGCATACATTCAATTACTGAAATATATTGCAGTTTCTCATAGAAATACTCTAGAGTAAAGCCCTTGAATTTCAAAACTCATTCAAATGTAAACATACTTCTGACAATTGTTGGAAAGAAAACAAACATGGCAACTAAAAGTGCACTTTGAAGGAGGGAGGTTACAATTACAAATAATTTCTAAGTAAAAACAAACACAATGTGCTGAATAATCCTAAAGGATTTTGTTGCATTACAGACTAAAATGCAAAAAGCTGAGATAATACAGCAGCTGTGCAAGCACTACGAAGAAGCCACCATTATAAATCTCCCCAATCCACACACGCATGCACACACAACACCTGGGCTTGGGCAAATATAAAATAAGACTTACCTCTCACTAGACCTTCAAGGGCCCATATTTGGACCCCAGTTCCCTCACGACAGTGTTGTGTAAAAAACAAAAAAGTGACAGAAATTAAAAATGTGGCCACGGGGCTGTGGTGAGGTGGGGGCAACAGTAATGTGTGCAGGAAGCTGAGTGACACGTCCTTCATTTTGAGCTGATAAAGAGCAACCAACAATTCAGTTCACCACTGCAGTGCTTACTGGGGCTACATCTGTGGCCCAAAATTAACAACAAAGCCAGACTTTATCGAAGTGCTTGCAGGACTACATAATCTTCTCTTATTATTACATACTGATGATGAAAAGTCTCTTTAAATACACCGTAAAACAATGGCACAGGCTACAAAGCGAACAGAAAAAGGAAGCAAAACTCAGAAAGACATAGTTGAGAAGATGACTTTGAAAGGGCTATCACAATTTCACGCATACAGGTTTGTAATAGCTTGCGCACATGAATAGATGAATCAATTATCGAACAAATGGGATCTGTCAAATAAATAGGATCTGTCAAATGAAACCTGGTCCTGCTTTGTTTCAGCATTATTTATTTCAAATGGCATAAACGACCAAGGTATGGAAGCACAGCACCATCCTGGTTTCCTTTTAGGTGTTTTTAGGACAGTTTTTGGCATCCTTACAGCACATCAATTGCCACCTATAAAAGATGGCTGTGTTGTCTTGACAGGTATGCCATTCCACAGTAAATGAGATTTAAATGCCAGGCATTGAAGGGAAGATTAGCATTTTCCCCATTCTCTTATTAACCTCTCTGTCTCAGGTTAATACCCTGCTCCTGAATTCTGTGTCGTTTAAGTCAGTCCCAGCTCAGGTTTACAGTTTGATTGTCAGTGTTCACCAGGCTGTTGTGGCAGATCAAGACCAGAAAGGCAAAAAGGACAAATGCACAACCTCAGTTCAGCACTGAAACACCTTATACTTAGCTGAGATTTTACAACACTAAATTTAGACCAGTGGCCGTGGGATTCAGCCTCAATTTTAAGCATTGAATGTAGGTTGAGTCTAAAAAAATAAGGGAAATGATTCAGGCAGAATCATCTAATGTGATGTGCAATTGTAATGAACGGTTACTCGAGGGGGGTCACATTCATATCTATGTAAAATGATGAAGTGACTATGGCAGCTTCAGTCCTCAGCACTGCTGATCATAAATATTGAAGACTATCATCAGGGATCCATGAGACGCATCATGAATAAGAAGTGGAACAATCAGGCTTTAAACTGCGTGTGCTTATATTATTTGCCAAGGTCAGTTGAGCACCAGAGAGGGACACCAGTATCATGTCCATCCATCTATCTTATGCCTCTTTATCCTTTAATGGGTCAAAGGAATGGAGGGTAGTGGTGGTGGTAGTAGTAGTGTGTGTTTGGGCTGCATCCTGGATAAGGGATCAGGGATAACACATAGTAAAAAAAACAATCATTCACGCTAACGTTTAAAGAAGCAAATTGTCCCCCCCGAAAAACGTCCAAAAAAAAACGTGGGAGGAAGCAAGGAAAGACCCCCATAAAAACCCCAAATGGAAATCACATCCAAGACCTTCTTGCTGTGAGTTTTGATAACTGCACTACGGTGCCACCTCATTATATTAATTCAGTATATTTGCTGAAAGTATCTCGTTGGTCCTTGAACTACCCTCTGCAGAAGATGTATCGCATGTACCAGCAACTGCCCCAGTCCTCCCATTTCCAAATGCAATGCCACCATTCACTGCACCAATAGATTAAAAACTCTACATAATCTTTTTCTAAGTTCCAGTCCATAGGAACACTCACTTGGTCTTTTTTCGAATCTCTTCCACCAGCTGCTTGATATGATCTTCCATGAACTCGATCTTTTCCTGTTTGCGAGCAAGTGCCTTTTGCAGACGGACAATTCGATCCACAAGCACAGACTTGTCAACTTCTGGAAAGTTATCCACAACCACCACAGAAGCACCCATTTGGCTGTCTGAAGACCGCTCTTCCACACCACTGTTCCCACCATGACGTGTATTTAAGGAGCCTGGTGTGAGGAAAGAAGAAAAGATGGAATACTTAAATATAAATTCCTACTAAATCCTGCTTACTTTGCCATTTAACTCACAAGTACATCAAGTTCTTAATACTACTGAATATACTGTTATTATGGTATTACTTCCCTCTGCCTTAAATACTAACCAAATCCAGGAGTAGTACCTGAGGAACTTGAACGACTGCCCATACTGCTGGCATCCCTGTCACAGCTTCCATTCTCAACCTGCTCAAGTCTCTTACGAACTATAGGTGATGAGGAAGTACAGAAAAAAAATTACAAAAGAGGTCACATTTCACTGCTTTACATGCTTAGATAACACATCACTACCCAGCTGTGTTTGAGGAAAGCAGTAGTAATTTCTTTTGATCCAGAGGTACTTCTGTTTAGAAGGATGGTTTTCTGAACTAAACCAAGTTTGAAGCCTTTTTGAATGACAAGCATCTATTGGCATTTTTCAAAACGCTTTGATTCTGACCTTGTGTCAGCTGTTTCGTCAGGTCCTTCATGTTGGCAGCTTGTCTTCTTTTCTGAGTCAACAAATCATCCGTCAGCTCTTCAATTCTAATGTTTTGTTGAGCCACCTCTGTCTGGAGCACTTTCCTCTCCTCCTGCAGGCCCTGCACCTCCTGCTGCCGCAGCCCCTCCTCCTGTTTAAGCTGTCGTGACTAAAGGTTGTAAGGGGACATGAAGAAAGTAACTCAGCAATAACAAAATAAAACATGATGAATGGATGGATGGAAACAAACTGATATTATTTCACTGAGCTCAGCGGTATTGCATTCTTTAATGACAAAACCATCTAAATATATCAATCCTTGTCTGTGACATCCCACCAACCTTTTCTTCCAAAAGCTTGTTGGTCTCTTCCAGCCTCGCCTGGAGCTCCTTGAAGCTGATGGTCAGCTGATCGAGCTGAGTCTGTAAAGAGTTGCTCTCTGACTGGAGCTGAGCATTCTTGCTGCTCAGCTTCTCAGTGAAGCCCAGTAGCTCAGCCTCCCGCTCCCTGCTGCCTTGTACATCATGCTGAAAATCGGCCATCTGGTTGGTCAGAGAATCTACTTCCTCCCGAAGAGATGCAACCTCTTGTTTATCTCTGTGTGGCAAATATTATTTTGTTACTAGCATAAATTGGTGTTCAAATTAGCAAGCCTTGTTCAATCAAATAGCAAGAGTGGAAAAAGAGTCCACAAACCTTTGCATAAAAGAATCTGGGTTTCCTACTAATTTAAAGTCTGGCACTCACAGAAAGTGAGTGGAAAAGTAGAAAAGTTTCTCTGTCAAATAATCACCATATGACCGGCAGAGCCACACAGGGACACGAGGTCCCATCCTGCCCTGTGTGCTATATCTGTGCACAGCCTATCTTTAAATTCAACCAGGGACAAGAACTATATTGCACCCAGTATCATAAACCGCGAATGTTTAAATGTAAGTAGACGGGTAACTCAAACTGTTGTATCAGCACGCATACACTATTAAGCACCATTAAGTGTGTTTGTACCGTTGGTGCTGTTCCTCAAGCGCGGTGACCTCATCCACTTTCTCTTTCTGGCGGCCAATCTCGGCTTTCTGCCGGTTGATGATCTCCCTGTACTTGCTCAGCTCATCTTCCCAGCGTGGACGCTCATCTTCAAGACACTTTAACTGCAGAATGGCAGCAATGCTTATTTAAACTGGTGACTGGGGTGTACCTGGCCGTTCAATTGATTATCTGAATGGCAAACCTTGGTGCGAAGAGTACCGAGTTCATCTATGCTCTCTTTATAACTCCTTTTTAGGTCTTCCAGCTCCTTGCTCTTAACTCGATGAACCTGTCAGAAACATTACTTCAATATTAAATATGACTCCACTCAAATCTCATACAGTGTAAGCAAGTTTTCTGTCTATCACCAAATT
Organism: Lagocephalus sceleratus; assembly: GCA_911728415.1. Taxonomy (NCBI): domain Eukaryota; kingdom Metazoa; phylum Chordata; class Actinopteri; order Tetraodontiformes; family Tetraodontidae; genus Lagocephalus; species Lagocephalus sceleratus. Next base: position 13,309,893 of record CAJVRN010000231.1, on the reverse strand, counting down.
CTTTAAATTACTTTCCTGAGGCACCCAATAGGAGAGTGAAAATTAAACGGAACTTTAAAAGAAAAGCATTATCAGTCTAACGCTGCTACAATATATTTCCAAATTTTATTTATGCCCTTTGGTAATGAAGAATATCCACATCATTAAAGCTGCGGGCAAATTTACTATGTGCTCCGTTCCTTATTTTTCAGCCACACAGTATTGGAGAGTAACCTGTTTTTCATCTATTATTCAGGAACTGGTTGCACTATAACTTTATTATAGCACAAGGTCAAATAAAAACTAATTAAAAGACTAAATCTAGTTATCAAGAGGGCAGAAATCTACATGGAAAGGGTCAGGAAATAAAAAGCAATAACTCTTTACAGAAAAAGCTTTCAATGCCTCGAAGCAAATCAAGGCATTTTTAAATATTGTTAGATTATTTTTAGATTAACATAAGCATTAAAATATAATAAAATTATCTCACTTATTACCATTTCCCATTTAAGTTCCTTTCACTCACATTTGAAGACATTTTAAAGACTTTGCAAACAAACTGGATCGACAACTCAGGAAATAAGTCAACAAACTGACGATTTTCTTTGGTTGTTGCTGAAAGCAACAGCTTCCTATTGATTATTTCTAGGGCATTTATTTTAAAGTGCGTCAGCTCCCTTAAGAATGGAGCAGAGAGAAAAAAAACAGGCCATGATGTTTGGATTGAGTCCATGTCTGTGCCTGTGTGAAATATGTGAGCCGCTTTATTAATACTTCCTATAAAACACTAAATGCCACATCAAAATTGGACATTAGTAGTAGTAGTATTAGTAATAGTAGTAAAATGGTGGCACACCATATTAAATTGAATGACCTGGTGGAACAGATTGTTCAGTATTAATAGCAATTATTTCATCAGGACCCACTTCAGCTCATGTGTACACATCAATGAAAGTTTGTGTTCATTGACACAGTCGTTGTGTATTTGTGCACAACAGCCCTCACCTCTAATTGGTCTGTTTGCTCCTGTTTGTGTTTCTCCAGCTCTCCTTTCGTCTCTCTCAGTTTAGCATCCAGCTCATTGGATTTCAGCTCTTCTGATTCCTGGAGAACAGAGAGGTAAATAACACAAAATCAAAGAAAAGGAGCTGAACAACAGGGTGAATGCATCAGCAGACCTCAATGGCTAATGTAGATAAATGGGTCAAAATGAGGTTAATTATTGGAACAATATGCCTTCGTTGGTATTCTTATTGCAAGTAAAAAAAAAATGCTCTTTCCAAAATATGTCATAAATCTGTCCTAGATTAGTGTTGTTTATTCTAAAATACTCATTGACACAGAACTGTTGTTTGTGTATTGTCTGACCATATAGTGAAAAATACAGTCGCTCAAAGTGACAGTGGAAAAATTGGGCAGCTCTTTACTACCATCACAAGGCCTCTATGGAAACTGCTGTGCACTAGAAACAGACGAAATACGAATAGTTCAATAAAAGTTCTTTGAGCAATTCTTGATCAGTAAACACTATTTTTGTTTGTTATAGATGTCCAGGTATCACGTTGGCCATACAATAAATACTTATATGTGAGAAATCCTGCAGACCTGATAGGTGCGAATCATGTCCTGGCAGTTTTTGCGGATTTGTTCAGTCTCCTCTTTAGCCTGGGCCAACTTGGATGTTGTCTCCCGCAGTTTTTCTTTAGTTTCCTGTGCACGGATTAACAAGAGTCCGAAATTATTCAATGAATTCACTTCATTGCAAAGCTCGTTATGTTTAAAGCAATGTAAAATTATTTGTTAGCGGCTCCTGTTTTGGACTATTTGGACAACTAATGTTTATGCGTTTTGGATTTATATGTTTGCCAGAAGGCTGTTCAAAATGTTATTTCTCAAAGTATGTTTTGCAAAAATAGCAATTTTGATAATGGGGATCATTACTGTGCCATTTTCACCCCATTTCATTTCTCTCCTGAACCAAATCTTGTTATTTGATGGAGCAGCTCAAGTTGAAATGACTGCAGTGACATTTGCATCCAGGAAACGCTCATCCTGTAAACACAACTAGTGGAGAAACAAAAACAGACTAAAAGCTAAATTAAGAAATCCAACAAAATACAAGGTGTAGATTGGATTTAAACTTGAACCATGGATACAGAAAGTATCTTAAAATAAGATTCCCATACTGAACACCTAAGTTCATCTGATCAGTTAACAGTTGTGTTTTTTTATATAATAAAATATTATTGTCAAATGAGTACATTCAAGACTGTGAATTAAAATCATGATGTGTGTACATCAACATGCACTGCAAGCAGAAATGACTGATTACATAAAAGAGCTCTGACCTCCACCATTCAAACACAAGCATGGTGCAGTTCATTTACCTTGTGTGTATCCATCTCACTTTTTAATTTGTTCTGGGCCCATTTGACCTTGATAAGATGCGAGTTGATCTCCTCCTTCATCTTGTCCACCTCTCGAGTCAGCCTGTTGACCTCAGCTTCCTGTGGGGATGAGAGTGGATGAAGAGATGCAGACTTCACGGAACAGAGATTTTTGCAAGGAACACAATCTTCCTGACACTGTCTAAAACTGATATGATGTAAAATAGTGGATGAATTCCTCTTTAGTGCCTGATACATTCAATTAAGCCAAAATAAATTGTGATAAAAGTTATCACTGTTGGACACTTTAAAATGAGTTTTAATAAGCTCTGTTAAATGACTGACCTTGGTGTCACAAAGCTGCTGCAGCCGGCCTTTGTCCTGGGCCAGCTGGTTGCCTCTGAGAGCCTGGCGGTCCACCTCCTTGGTCGCTTCCCTCAGCCTCTTCTCCAAACCCTCCTTATCCCTCCTCAGATCCAAGGCCTCTTTCTCTCCACGCACATATTTCATAACCATGGCCTCCTTCTCTTGGCGTGCTTCATCACATTTCTTGTTGGCCTGAGAATGTTAAGATCCGGAGCTTTTATCGATTTTCCCATAATTCTCTGTGAGCAGATTATACAGTTGGATCCTCTCAGGATTAGAAAATGTGATATTTTTCTTAGGCACATGAGACATATTTATTCCATATTTCTCAGCAGATTTCTAAGCCAACTATCTCAAATTTAGCTTCAATTAAATTCATGAATCGATTGTGAAGGTACTTTCAAATGACTTTTTTTATAATCACACTGCATCATGCAGGACATCCAATAAGCCCAAACTTCAGGAACAGCCTTAAACAGAACTGGTGTAAATTTCAGGTTTAATTGGGCTCACAGGGTAAGAAGCAGGAATACACCCTGTTGAATGAACCCAGAAACTTCTGTGTGTCGGGCAACTGCACTAACCACGGCAACCATGTATTTTGTCTAAAGATACCCCTTTTGAATAGTGTACAAAGTGTGTACAAACCATCAGGGCACATTTTTTTCCAAGACACTATCTAGATGGCAAAGTTAGTCTAAAAGGGACATGCACAACCGTTTAAAACCCCTGTGGCATAAATTCACGAGAACTGGCATCACTATCTTCATACAAACATTGGGCTTAAAGGTTGAAAATCTAGCTTGTATTGTTCACTGAGCAGTGAAATTAAAAACTCTAAAGTGTATCAAACTGTCAAGAGAAAAATACCCGATATGTGCACAACTACTGAATGAGAAATATATCTTCCTTTACTTTTCACAAGTGATTTCATCTGTAATAACAACCCTTTTATGTGTAAAGGCCTTGATTGTTCAGTGAGTTTTAACGTGAAGAACTAAATTGTTTTCAGGCCTAATATGTGTAGCTTATTTTAGGAATTAGTCAGAGATTCCCAGTGAAAAATATCACAGTGAAACAATGTGTCGAATAGCATTTTGAATTGCTGGGAGAAAAAACATAAAATCCACAGAATACAATGTACCAATTACATACCAGACGAGTGATTGTTGTCTGCATGCTACTTAGAATGTATCAATCATTCCAGACAAGTCTGCTGGTGTTGTGGCTGATAAGAGGGTTGTGTTTCACTTTGAAAAGCCTTCATGAAATATTCAAGTTAGCTGCTAATTCTTCCTCAATGAGGGAGGGATAATCACGTACATGTACTGATGCACATAACATCCCTCTGATTACTGTAGAGCTACATTTACTATTCACTGAATCAGATTTTTTTTATACATGAAAGGAGACCTGAGCAAGAATTTTATTTTTTATATATCCATAAATCCATCTTTAGTGTAATTTCCTATCACTCATTTCATGTCAAATGATTGTGAATTAAAAAATAAACTCAACTTTAGTGCAGAAACTAAAGGGATTATAATTATGACATTGTATATTTATAAATAAGGATTAAAAGTGGTTTAATAAAAGGTGTGTATAAAAAAAAAAAATTGCAAAACGTAATTGTACCGGTACACAAAACACTAGTTCTACCTGTTCTAGTCGGTAAGTCATTTCTTTTTGCATCTGCTGCAGGGCCGATTTAGCTGCCTGGTCCTGATGAATGAGTTTATCCCGCGACTCCTTCAGTTCTTTCAGGAGTTCCTCCACCCGTCCCTCCAACTGCAAAAACAGGGAGTATGCTGCGTAAGAAACTTGTTGGACTGCATTTGCGGCAGGGCAACACCTTGAAAAACATGCTCCACTGGCTTGGACTTGACACAAGATGCTGGACACAATAAAATCTAGGCAGGATGGTGGGGGCTTGGATTTTGGATTTTAGGATCTTTTCTTTTCCTTGAGATGTGAATGCAACTAGCAAGATAGGCTTCAAACACGACTGACAGAAATCCTTATCAGACTTTTATTCAATCAAAGTGAAAAACAAATAAGTAGGTGTAGGAATAAAGACAAGAAAGCTGATACCTTGATGATACGCAGAAAAGGTTATCCTGTCACATTAACAAAGAATATTCCACTGAATAGATGATGTGGTCTGAAAAGTCCCAGTATGAATCAAAGGGTGTCACTTCTGACACCTTTATGGCCTGTTTGCCAAGATGAATCCAAGTAATCGGAACTATGTGTACTTTTCCTCTCCCACCATGCTGACTTTGTTTGACATCCTTAATTACCTGCCATACATGACACAGAACGTGAACAGGGTTGAGCACCACCTGTTTGTGTTGACCTAACCTTGTACACACTAGAAAATGGTGATGTTTTTAATCTTAAGAAGATAAGAGAGAAGATAAAGCAATACGTTGTTAATGCAAACTTGAGCATTAACATATAATGAACAAGCACACATTTTATTTAATGACCTTATAAAGACAAAATCCTCGTGTTTTGATTAAGAAGAGCTTGCAGATTATCAATATTCAATGTGGAGGCTGCTGTGAAACTACGGTTTCCCTTTGTGCCTTTTTGATTTAATCACCGAAACTAATCATTCTACAAAAAGATATATATTTACATAAATGTTAGCACTAGCTGGCCACAGGTAAGCCATTATAGCCAGAAAAACCGAATGCAGTAATGTGCTTCTTTGTGTTTTTAAAGAAAAAGCCTTTTATTGTAATGCTTGCCAAAAATAGTCTGTGATTTTTGGGCTGAGGGACTAATACAATTCACATGTTTCAGCAAGTGAACAATAAGAATAGATCATATTGAGGTAACTGACCTTTTTAATACTGCTCATGTGCTGTTTTTCTGTCTCTGCCCTCTTTTTCAGCTCTTCCCTCATGCTGTCCTTCTCAGTGCAGATACCCAGGATCAGTTCTTGATGCCTCTTGTTCTCCTCTAACAACCTTTGCAAACACACAGGCGCGCACACACACACACACACAAATCATGAATTCCATGGTTCAAACTAAGGATGTGGCCTATGGATTACAATGAAATGTGTTAATTTACATTTTAAGAATAACAATCAGAATGTAGGTTGCTTTTTCGTTAAATTGAAGCTTACAACTATACAAAAGAAAAAAATAACATCATAATGTTGGATTAGTAAAACAAAGGCTTGTACATACTAATAATACATTTTATTTGTAAAACATCTTTGTGTGATAATTCCATTGCAATGGATGAAACTACTTCTTACCTATGAATAGCTTTCTCCTGCTGTGTATACTTGTATTGCACACACTTCTCAAAAACAACCATGCTGCCCTCTTGGTCTGCTGTAAGTCCGTTGGCTGTTGGACTCTTTTCCCCCTCGGGCAGCTGACAGGCCAACAACTCTGACTCCAGCTCATCCAGCAGCGACTCCTGTGACAGTGAGCGCTGGATCTGAGAGATGAGCTTTCGGCTACAATCAGTGTCATATGGGCTTGACAAGGAATTCAAAGGTGCTGGGGTGTTGGCACTGGTTTGTGGGCTGGACGTGGGCGAGGAGCCGACGGTGTCGGAACTGGGAGTGGACGGACCGTTGGAGATGCCAGATGTGGTTGTGGAGTCCGCTGGGGACTGTTTCGAGCCACACTGGACAGAAGAGGACGGACTCACTGCGGAAGTGCTGTCCTCGACAGGTTGAAATGCTGCAGAACAATCGGCAGCTAAATCAGAGGGGTGCTCATCACTGTTAGGATGGATGGCATAAGAATCCTTCGCTTCATCAAAAGTCAATAATGTTGCGGGTGTCCCTTCAAGGACTGATGGAGAGCTTTCCGCCACATCATCTACTGGTGTCACCGATGCTGCATCAGTGTGAATGGGAACTGAAGGTTTCTCACCTCCAGTGGAAAAAGCACCATCGCTGATGTCATCCGTGGGTCGCTCGTCTCTCTCCTGATCCTGACTGAAAGGTTGAGCTTTGGTCTCTGTGTCTGTCTGGATGTCTGCAGCAGTTTTCTTTTCTTCACTGTCAGGCTGCGCTGTATCACATGCGGGGTGGCCTTTTTCTGTTTCATTTTCTTCGCTGTGAGAGACCTGCTCCTCCTCCTCTGTGTTAAAGGTTTTGATGCTAGAATGATCTACCAGGTCTGACCCCTTTGCCACAGATTCTACTTCAGACGCTTCCATTGTGGGTGAATCTGAAACAGACCACTTTTGTTCACAGCTGCCTCTCCTGTTTAAATCTGGCAGAAAAATAGAGAGCGATTTAATGTCTGGTTAAATGCAGGTATATATTACACCAAAACTGAAAACAAACCCCCCAAAAATCACTAAACTAAACACAAGGACACAAAACACAATAGGAGGTGTGGCTCTGTTGGCACATCTGATGTGATTATATTTGTGGGTGTGAGGTGTGAAATGTCACTTAATCAAGATAAGTGATCCTTAATTATCCACAAGTGAGTGGATCCATCTTCAAAATGTCAAAGACACCAGCCCTTTTGGAGTTGGTGGTAAATGAGCCATGGTTGCTCTTGCACATATACCAGGGTAAGAGACAATGGCCTTCAGATAATTTGGTATCAGCTATGAGCCCAGGGTTTCTCATAAACCTCTCATGTATCTACTGCAGAAACTATGTCCATTGGGGACTTTGACACTTTGACACTTTCCCTGTACAGTTTATGCTTCACTTATAATGAAAAGTAACCAGTTGACGAGACACCAGGAACAAGATAAATAAACAAAGCAGCTCTGCCTCTCTCTGAACCACAGTGAGACAGAAACAGGTCAGGTCGTTAGTCTCAAACAGGATATTTCCTTTGACATACTTTGCTCTTGGTCACAGCTGGACGTCAACTATCACAATTATCTTTCAATACACTTTTCTTTCTGCCTTCTATAGGTAGGTAGTCTCTTTGCCCAGAAGTCCAAGTGAACACCCCTAAACACCCACGGATAATGTGCATGGGGCTCAGGAACACCGCTGATCTCCTTATGTGAACCAGAGAGAGGGCAGCTCCTCCTCATCCCCGTGTGGTGACAGGTGCTAAGATCTGTCAGGAGCAGTCAACATCCGCAGCCTTCATCACTCAAGCACACACACGGACGCGTCTCTGCACCCAGGCGAGTACTGTGTAGCATGTTTACCGAGCATGACGCCAATTTACAACGTTTATCTCCCATTAATAAACACTTCGGGCTATTTGCAGTTAGCTGCGCTAAACAAGCCTGACCCCGGCATGCTAGCTACCAGTTAGCGACAAGGAAATTAAGACACACTGCTTCCGATCACACCCTGAAAATGTGGTTCAAGTGGATTAAACGCCACTAAACAGGCTCGCACACACACACACACACACACACACACACACACACCGGGATGGAGCCGCCTGGAACCGACCAGGCTATTCCCCACAAAGACGTTAGCTAGCGGTGAACTAGACCTTCCTGACGCCGCATTCAGCCCGTTTCCATCAGCCTCCAGCACAAACGACGGCCACGAACGTGATTTCACCCACCGAATGCGAAAGCGCCATGGTACAACGTCGCTTGTGTGCGAGGAGGACAGAGAACGAGTGAACTTTTCTCGTTCGTGGAGTGACAGCTGACGAGTCTGATGTGACACATCAACAAATATGGCTGCGGCTGCGGGAGCCCCGGAGAGGACCGAACCAATCAGAGAGCCGCTGGTGGATGACGTCACGTGACGCCAGCGCACAAGGAACGCCCCCCACGGCCTGAGCTCTGTGAGGCGTGGACACATGGAGAGACAGCTAGAGTCAACAACAACTACAACAACAACAACAACATTTAAACAACAACAATGTATAAACAACACCACAAAGGTTCACAGGCTTGTATGTCACCTAAAGGTTGGGATTGTGTTTTCATCCAGCTACAGACAGATGATCTAGCAAACACAAGAGAGTCGTTACAGAAAACACACAATTGACGACACAATGATCAGCACAGTTTTAAGGTGATGAACTATGAGAACAAGTGAGGTGTTGTATGGAGCATCAACAATGTGGGTGGTGGATAAAAATGTAATGTAATGCTCGTATGGCTGTGATTGTTAGGAGTAAAAGTTGCAAAGGTATTTCTTCAGGTGATCTTTCACACTTGTGATAAATGCAGCTCTTCACTCTTGTGTTAATGATTTGTTAGATGTCATAAAATCAACCTAATCTGCTGGTAAAGTCAATATAACTTTATGTATCCAACTACGGCATACTGATTGTGGTGTTCCTGTTGTATATCCATAATAAGGTATTGATTGATTACATTGAAAATTTTATATTGATCATGCACATAAATTAAATAAATCAACAATAAATAAAAATAAGAAACAAATAGTTCCACCTGAATTTCAAGTCAATATAAAGTTCAAAATATATTTATATGGTCCTAACCCCTTGCTAATTGATTCATGTCAATAGTAACACACCACGAATGTGACCCCCTCTGTCTTTTGATCCTCAAACAAGGTCAGGAAAAAATAAATCTTTTAGGGAAAAAAGAAGAAACATGAAGGAGAGCCACAGATGAGTGTCCCTCTCACTGGGATGGACAGAACGTCAATAGATGGCACATAGTTGAAGCATCTATTGCAGGTCTGTCTGTGCACATACAGAGTACATCAACGGCTGTTGATGTTCGAACAGCAACAAATCTACATTTGTAATAATCACATCGATATTAATGTCGGCAACGATGATAAAGCTCATTCCTTCTACAGACAATAGGGACAGTAACAGGACCACCAACAACAGCAGTGATGGAAATCCAAAAACAAATGACTGATGAATAATGGATGTTAAGACTCTTCACACCTGTATTTAGTGAAAACAACCTACTTATACTTGTATTTGTATCGATTCTCATTTGGACAGTGTTTAATCTGTGTTCAGACTGGTCCCGAAGGGACCTTTGCGCATGCGTAGAAGACCATCTATCGACTACTCGTACGCACGTTTGCAGGTAAAAATGTGGAGGAAAAAAATAAATGTATAAAAAGAATACACACTTATCGTGCTTTCATGTGCCTCTATATGCCTCTATAACGGTATTTAACTTTCTGTGTGCAAATATTACTCAATTATCGCCCGTGTCACCTCGTGTTATCGGCTAGCCTATCGAGCTAAATTAGCAGGCAGGTCAAGAGAACACGTGACGTTAGCGCCAACGTTTTAAAGTTTGTTCCTGCAGCGTCTAAGTAAGCTTTCTTCAGAGCCAAGTATTTCAGCATTTTGTTTTTTTTTAACCCCCCACCTCCTAACGATCTGCTGTGTTGCAGCCACAATGAGCAACCCTTTTAGCCCCAAAGCGACGCGCCCTAACCTGGCCTTGAGGAAGCCCTGGTTCATTTGCGATGGCCCCGGCTCTCCTCCTCCTCCTCCTCCTCCTCCTCTACACGCTGCAGCCACCAACGGTAAAAGCCATCACGTCTTGAGAAACCCGCTTAAAAAAAGTTGTAAATGATCGGACACCCGCCTTTTTTATAACCCCCGTTTGGTATCACCAAATGTTGGGAGTCACAAGTTGATTACCTCCATTAGGTTAATGTATTGCTTTGTAGGTCATCTGAACTCTCCAAAGAGTCTCTCCCCTGTGGTAAGTAATAACTTTGAACTTCATCATCATCAACCAAGTGTCATATGACATTCACGGCTGTCGTCTTTTCGGTCCTGGTAGTTGACAGACTCGTCACCACAGCCTCCCAAAGCACACTACTGCATCTTCTGTGGCCAGCAAGGTTGTAGATCAACTGCCTGAAGTTCACTTTATTTGTTTTCTCTCTGATGCTTACATTTATGGCTCTAAAATGTTGCTGCGGTGTCCCTGTTATCAGCCAGAGCTTTAGTCGGTTGTTAACACGGACCTGTGTTGAGCCTGCAGGAAAATTTCGGTGCAAGCGCTGCAAGAATGCTTCTTACTGCTCTGTGGAGTGTCAGGGGAAAGACTGGACGGCACACAGGCACATCTGCAAACCCTCTGATCCAGAACCTGCCATGTAAGTTGGTTGAACTCTGAACACCAGTCACTGTCATCATATTTTTATTAATGGTAATAAAACCGTTGAAACTATCAGGTACATCAGTATTTATTATATTGCCTGACTCGTCACAAAAAACTCTTTATGTCTCTAAAAAAGGCAACATTAAACACCAATAAAATGCACTCTTCTTTTTATGTTACTATAAAGAGTGAAACCTATGGAAACTGGAAACTCACCTGTTTTAGGACAAAGACCTGACTTATTTGGTTCTGAGGTAATAGCCGTGGTATTTCAGTGCACGCATTCTTGCTATACGTTTTAGTACAATGACATGTTTTTCCTTCTGGCTAATTTTGTACCTTTTAATTTTGTTTCTGAAAGCCTGATGAAGCATCCAAACAGCATAGGATCTTTATGAATGATTTGCCTGTGAATAAATCCATTAAAGAAACCGGCATCCAGGTATAACAGGTGCAACGAGCCTCAGGATATCAGGACCATGAAGTCTAACAACTCCTGTTGTGATTTTTGTCATTCAGGCAAAGATTGTAGAGTTCTACAATCCTGGCAGGTTTTTCATTCTTGGCCAAAACTCAGAGGTGATGGAAGCTCTGCAATTCATTACCACAGAGCTTCAGAATACTTACAGATTTCAACCAACAACTCCATACATGCCCTCTGTGGGAGAAGTTTGTGCTGTTCAGTACTCATGTGACATGGTATGGTGAAATGTGTGTGTGTATGTGTGTATATATATGTGTGTGTGTATACATATATGTATTCACACACACATATATAATATATATTATACATATATATATATACACACACACAAAACATTTTAGAGTCTTTGGTCAGTCCAGTGTGTGTGTGTATATTTTTTTAAGAACTGGTACAGAGGTCTAGTTCAGACCATGGCTTCTGAACAGAAGATGGCAAATATCCTATACATTGACTTTGGGAATGAAGAGAGCGTTCCACTGGATAGGATCAGGAAACTGGTTACTAAAATCCAGCCATTTTGTCCATGCGTAAGTAAATATTCAGTTATCTTTTTATACCACTGTCTTTATTTCAAAATGTATTTGTTTTCATGATTAATACACAGTCAGTCAGCAACCCTGACTCTTTGCATCTTTTAGGTAATGGAGTGCCACATTGCCCAGGTAGTGCCAGTGGGTGGCAGCTGGTCGGCTGAGTGCTGTATTGCTGTGAGACAGCTGTTGGCAGGCAGGATTATCACTGTTCATCTAGTGGAAACACTAGAGAATGGTCACATCTATGCAGTGGATATTCAGCTGTCCATGGGTGTGTAATCCATGGAGATAAGCAGGGAAAAAAGCCATTCCACATGGGTGACAAGGGTAACAACTTTTGTGTGTTCTGTCAATTTGTCTTTCAGGAAAGTTGAGCACATTCCTCATTGAGCATGGTTATGCAACAGAGAACAAGATCACTGTCATGCCAACTGAGCAAGAAATCAGTAAGTCACAGTCATTGTTGCATTTCAGAACAATTTGCTATTGAGGGCTGTGAGATGTTGTATTGCTGAAGGGATATTCTGCTACTCTCCAGTTCCCAAAGATAAAGGAGTAAAAACGCCTGGTTTTATTAGAATAATATTTAAACAATATTTAAAACGGTGCCTCACTTTCCTGTATGGGTCATTTGTGATGCTTCCAAATTTGCATTTACCATAATTTCTCAGATGAACTGATGAATGCATCCTTTGAGAACTTCAAGCGCCTTTCTGATGGAAAAGATGACAATTCTTGGGCCCAGCCACCCGAGCCACTGACACAAGTTGTGGGTGACTCCTTCTCTGTTGTGGTCACCCACCTGCAGTCACCTACTGATTTTATTGTGCAGAAGGTTGAGAATGCAAGTAAGAGCCTATTTTTTCGTCTTTTTATGCTCAGAATTTAAGTTCCCACCATCAATATTTATTCTTTATTTTTCGATTGACAGGAGTGATCCAGGAGTTGCAGTTAAAACTGAGGGAACACTGTTATCAGGTTACATCGCCTGAGAATTTCAGACCAGCTCCTGGCACAGTTTGCTGTGCCCAGTTTTCAGGTACAGCAGAGCTCTCAGATATCAGTCAAAATTCAGTTATATCACTACACACCTTCATTTAAATGTTGTGCTTGGAATGTTGAATTACTGATCATTTATGCATTTCTCTCAGACCCAAATGAATCTTTTTTTCTGTTATTGACATCATATACTTTTCTAGAATGTTTGTGAAGCTAAGATCAGTGTTTGTCTTGCAGAGGACAAGCAGTGGTACAGAGCTAAAATCCTGGCATATTCATCAGAAGAGCGGGTCTGCGTTGGTTACCTGGATTTTGGGAACTCGGAGGATGTGGATATTGGCCATCTGAGACCTATTATTTCCTCACTGCTGGCCATACCCATGCAGACCATCCCTTGTGGCCTCGCAGGTTGTGTATCTTCTGGCATGGATCATGTTGTCTTTATCAGAAACCTTGAAAAGTTTTGACACAAATGTCTACGTACCGTGTTCACATTCCATGTTTGAACCTTTCAGGGGTGCAGCCCGTTGGGGAAAAGTGGTCACAGGAATGTATCTTGGCCTTGCAGCAAAGGGTATCCAACCGAATATTATATGTGCAGATTCAGGGAGCGCACGAGGGCAAGGCTTTGGTGACTATGACTGACAAAGGCAGTGACCCACAGTGTAATGTAGTTGAACTACTCATCTCTGTGGGTTTTGCTGCACCTTTGGCAGTTGCCACCAGTATGAACCAGCAAGATGACCATAAAACATCAGCTGAAGTACACGGTGAGATGGGTTTGCAGATCTTATTAGATATTAAGGATTATCTTAAATATACTTTTAATATATTCAGTAGTAAAAATGTTTCTACCTCTTCAACAGTATTGGATGTAACAGGAATTTCATGTACTTTTTTTCTACATATTGTGGTTTTCAGTACCTTTCGCTACCTCCGAGGCCCCAGCGTGGCGTTGTGCTGAGCTTCCCTTTGATGGCCAGGCAGTGTCACTGCTTGCCAGTGTTGTGGAGCATCCTCAAGAGTTTTACTGCCACATCAATAATCAAAAAGGTATGATTGCCTACAGACTTGAAGCTGGTACAAATAATTGACAGACTACATGACCAAAGGAAAATTCCTCCACTCTAATAGGATTTATGATTGCAGTAGATCCCTTAGCTATTTGAACCAGTGCTGTGTTTCTGAAATTATGACTGCAGTGTTATTATTTCATACAATACACTGGCAATGTGATCATAAATATGCATATTTTCTTTTGATGCTTGAATTACAAAGTCATCCATTTTAATATTTTATATCATGTATTTGTATTTTTAGACCTTCAGCAACTTGTAGAGCTAGGAGTTGAGCTGAAAAAGCACTGCGCTGCAAATGACTTGGTCTGTGTGCCAAAAGTAGGAGAGCCCTACTGTGCCATGTTTCCCGGTGAGACTGCTGTTCCCGTAGCTGTGATGCTCACTAAAGTGTCTTTGAATGTTCGGTGTGCTTTTGTCCCCCTTTCCAGGCAATGAAGAATGGTATCGAGTCATGGTCAGTGGTCTATCTGAAACCACAGTGTCCGTAAACTTTGTGGACTATGGGTATAGCATGAAATTGCCAAAGGACACTCTTAAGCCTATCACACCGTCACTCCTGACTCTACAGTTCCAGGCTGTTCGCTGCAGCCTAGCAGGTACCCCAAATGTGAAAATGTGCACAGTTTAGAGTGATTTTCTTCAGCGATATATAGATATAAATCTCTTATTGTACTCACTGCTTTTAAAAAACATTTACAGACGTTGAGTTTCCTGTATTATACCACAATATTGGTGTAACTTATTTCCCATGTTGAATGTCTGTGTTTTTGGATGTAGGTGTTGAGCCCCTAGGATCAGAGTGGGGCAATGAAGCTAAACAGTGGTTCCAGTCTCTGGTGGATGGCGAGCTGCTCACAGCACGTGTCCTTTCTGTCTCTGAACGGGGCTACGAGGTGAAACTGGAGATTAGAGGGCGGGATGTGGCAGCTGCCCTCATTTCTGAGCAACTAGCTAAAGCTCCTGGAGCAATTCCCAAAATGTCATGTGTAAACTCTGAACCTAAGCAGCAAGAAAAGATGAATGAAAGCCCATTCAACCAAGAACAAGTCCCCATCCCATCAGGCCCCATTTCCAAAGAAAAACCAACAGAAGGGCCTGCAGCACAAGCAAGCATACAGCTACAGTGTATGTGTTCTAAATTAAAACATTTAATCACGCAACCTCATTAAAATTGTGTTCTGTGATCTTGTTTCAGTCCCATCTTTCCCAGTGGACTGGAAAACAGCAGAGCTGCCTCTCAGCGAGACCTTTAGGCCATGCTTTGCAGCCATCATTAGTCCTTCTCTCTTCTATGTGCTTAACCCCATTCAGGGTCAGAAAAACGCCCTCTTGTGCTTGTATCTATCTGAATTATAAAATTGGTTTGATTCTCATTTCTGTCTTAATGTTGTTGTGCAGTGAACCAGCAGAAGCTTCAGGAGGTGATGAAGGAGCTTGCAAACTACTGCAACAGTAACAACCCTTTATCTTCCGCCTCCCCCTCAGTCCTGAGTAGAGCAGGTCCTGGGGCTGTCTGTTGTGCCCAGTTCTCTGGTGAGGAATACATTTTGACTCCATAAACGGATTTTTTGTTTGATAATTATTTCCACTCGGGGTAATATACGCTGTAAATGATTATATAGACGTCCTTCTGAATGTCAATTGCAGTAAAAAAAATATGGTTCTAAATCTTTTCATGGATTCCTGACTTTTAGCAGCTACTTGTGCTTGTTTGTCTTCCATTAAGGTTGTCAGCATGGAAAACTCTATTGCATAGGTCACATATCAATCTCACTAATTTAATGATGGCAGGTTAATAACCCTGTGAGCACAACTAATGCGATTGTGATGTCACAAAATCCCTCATCCCCATCACTTTTATGTTTGACCAGTGGATGCCTGTGACCCCACCTGCCCCATAGACTTTAAACTGGTAATTTGGTGTCTGCTCATAGATGTAATTACACAGCTCACATGTAGCCAAGTGTAGGAGTGGCACTTTTTTTAAACACAGTATGCAGGTAGGAGACTACGGCCTGGTATACATTCCGCAGCTAACGACAGGGTCGGTTTAAATGGATTTTTTTTTAGTGCTGTCTTAGGTTCTGGTAGAGGCCCATTCATTTTCATTTTAGTTGAGTAGAGTTATCTTTTGTTATCACTTATACCCTGGATTCCTTGGCTGAGTTATGTATTTTGTGTAAGATATTCTCTTCTGCTACTCACAAAAGAGCTAATAACTTATTTGTATTTGTTAAGATAAGAAATCCTTTATTTGTCACACCATGGGGAAATTTACATTGTACAGTAATGGTGCAGATAAGTAAAAGTAAGAGTAAACAGTAAACATTGTAGTGTAAACAGATGAATAAACATAAGTATGTGTACAGTAAAGTCTAATACGCATTAAAGTGACAGTAGTGCATTAGTGTTATTGCAGCCCATGAAGGAGTCAACTGGCTGTTGAACAGTGTGACTACAGATGGGAGGAAAGAACTCTGGTACCTCTCCATGTGACACTGGATGAAGCAGCCAGTTACTGGACAAGCTGCTCAGTAGTCTTAGTGTGTCCTGTCAGCCACCACTTCAACAGGAGGGCAACCCAACACAGATCCAGCCTTCTTCACCACCTTATTCAGCCTCTTCCTGTCAGCAGCACAGATGCCACTGCCCCAGCAGATTACTCCAAAGAAAATGGCTGATGCCTTAATAGATTCATAGGACTTGAGGAGTGAGTCCCTCACCCCAAAGGACCTGAGCCTCCTCAGCAGGAAAGGTCTGCTTTGTCCCTTTATGTACAGAGGTCTGGAATTTTCAGACCAGTCTAATTTATCATTTAGGTGAACGCCCAGGTACTTATAAGACCTTATGATCTCAATGTCCTCACCCGGGATGCGCACTGGTGATCCAGGAGAGAGCTGGCGCCTCTGGAAGTCCACCACCACCAACTTGGTCTTTCCAGCATTCAGCTTGAGGTTATTTCTCTGCCACCAGGCAGTGAAGTCCTGAATAAGTCCTCTGTACTCACGTTTGTCCCCGTCCTTGATGAGTCTGACAATAGCTTAGTCATCAGAGATCTTCTGCAGGTGGCATGTTGGTGTGTGGTGGGTGATGTCTGCAGTGTGAGGGTAAAGAGGAATGGAGCCAGAACTGTGCCCTGTGGTGGGGGGGCTGGGCTGCAGATAAAATTGTCAACTTTCTATCTCTTTGTTTACAGGTGACAATATCTGGTACCGTGCAGTGGTCCTGGACGTTGGTGAAAATGAGGTGAAAGTCATCTATGCAGATTATGGCAACAGTGAGACAGTGCCATTTTCCAGGATTTTGCCTATTCCCAAGCATCTGTTGCAGTTTCCTTTTCAGATCACTCGCTGCACTCTGACTGGTAGACAAAATTATTTCTTATCGGATCATGAGTGGTACTTGGACTGTGCACATTCATGAGAGTGTTTATAAATCTTTCTTTCGGATCTCTTTTTAGGCAAGGAACAATTCCCAGCAGTGTGGCCAGAGGAAGTGCAGCACACTTTTCAAACCCTGCTGTCAAAGGGTGTCCTCGCTACTGTCGAGTCTTTTGATGGCTCTGCTAATGTGCTATCCCTTTGTCTGGTCACTGAGAGTGGCAGATTGCAACTCACTGCCACAATCCTGGATGCTCTTCAGGAGCAGCCCAAGAGTAGCCAGGAGCAGGCCGAGAGTAGCCAGGAGCAGGCCGAGAGTAGCCAGGAGCAGCCCAAGAGTAGCCAGGAGCAGGCCGAGAGTAGCAAGGAGCAGGCCAAGAGTAGCCAGGAGCAGGCCAAGAGTAGCCAGGAGCAGGCCAAGAGTAGCCAGGAGCAGGCCAAGACTTATTTTTCCCCATGTAGCCCCTCAATGTCTGTAATACTGAATGCCCCAGAAGATGCACCAATTAGCACTTGCCACACCATAAGCATGGAGCCAGCAGCATGGACCCTCAAACTGGAGAAAAACACCCCTGCACCAACTGTCCCTGGTTGGTAAAGTTGATGTCAGTCAGAAAACTTCTATCGTACCTTCAATAAACCCAGCTTTTTCATGTGTTAATTGCTTCCATTTGTATGATGCACATAGTTTTGTTTAAGAAGTGAAAATGATTGAACAATTGAAGATAATGATCAACAGCCACTGTGTTTTCTTTTTCCAGTCAACCCAGTTCAGAAGATTGTTGAGCAAATGGAGCCTCCTCATACCAAAGCTGATGGTATGCATGTTTTTGAAACCAGAGTATTTTGTAGGAATAAGATTTTATTGTTACTTTTCTGTTTGTATATCAGATCTTCAGACTCCAACCTGTTGCTGTGTGAGCCTGAAGACACAGGTCAGTCTTTGTGGTTGATTTGATGCTGGAGGTCAAAGGACCCAGCATTAAATGATTTCAACAAACCAAATAGAAATGACCACAGCACTCTTCATTAACCCCTCCATTATTCAGTTGTCGGACAAATGGAGTCATATAACCACAAGATGGAAAATGTAATTTGTTTTAATGATTATGAGTGAAAGCTTTTTTCTTCCATAGATCGATCACTTGGAGCAACTGGCACAGCTGCAGCTATCTCTGATCAAGCAGTTGTTGCAACAAAATTAAAACAACTTTATAGCAGTTTTCTTCCTGTTTTTGTTTTTGATTTTAAATGTGGCATTCAGGAGCAGCCACTTGTCTCAGTTGATTTTAGGGTTTTTTTTTATGTTGATTTTATCTATGATCATTTACTGTTCCAGGTGTTTTTGAACCTGAGGTTGTAGCCCACTTCCTTATTTAAGTATTACTGCAAGTTTCAGGAAAAAAATCAGCACAAGACAAAGAAAACGTTAAACTTACATTTACTCAATGTTGTAGTTGTTTGCACATGTCCATGTAGTGCATATATTGATTCTGTCCAGTCCTCATTATTATCCAGCTGTGATATTCAAGCTGATTGAGTTATACATGACAAGTGTTTCAGTTATAAACAAAAACTTTGGACAAAAATTGTGTAGTTGATTGTTTATCTGTATCAACCTGAGCTTAATAGGAAAATCAGAATAAAACAAAGGGCCAACCTGCGAAGGTGAGGATGCACCATTTTACAATTCATATTGATGAATAAAAATAAGAGATCTCCACAATAATATAAAATGCAGTTTTAAATAGAAATGTAACACATTTGTCAAAACTATCTATTTTTAAATGAAAGTTTAAAGACTGAACTTAGATCATCAAGCACCTTCAAGGTAATTTGCGCATGGATCTGCTGAATGTTAGATGTGTACAACAGTAAGAGCCGGGTGGAGACGGACGGTTCTCACATCATTAGAAAAACAACGTGTGTGAATCTGACAACTTCATAGAAAGGCCTAGGTCGGGCCAATGGGAGACGAGTTCAGAGTCCTTAGCCACGCCCCGTCTCATTACGCCCCCCCCCCCCCAGCTTCTGCCTGTGGGGGTTGACAAATTAGAGCCTACCGGCGCAGGTACACCGACGGTGGGCAAGGCCGGTAGGTGGGGTCGCTGCTCGGGTCCAGCCCGGAGCAGAAACCCCCGCAGAGCAGCCCGAGAGCGGCCGCAGAGAGGAGCGGGGAGCCGCGGGGACAGGAGCGCTTCCACCAGAGAGACTCAGTACCGAAGAGCGCATGGTAGGAGACTGACAGTATCCCGTTTTTAATGCATCTGTCGCATCTGCGTCCTGAGAACAAAAAATATTTGACACTAGTTCATATTTGAATCTATTAGGAATAGTTCCTACTTAGTGTTCGTCAGGCCGAGATACATTTATTTGCCCTTTTGCGTGCACATTGTCTTCTGTTTACATCTTGAGGCTTCTTTGACCTTTGGCACATTTGAGAATGGCCGGGTGTGATTTGTTGGATTAACAAAACATCTATTTCTGACCTAATTTCTTGAGATAATGAGAGGTGGGGCTGGAGAACCAGTGTTAGAAATGTCATGTGTTCATCTGATATTTGTCTCATTAGTTTTTATTTCCTTCCTGTTGGTGGTACCTGTCCTGTGGAGGATGCAGAAGTGTGATGTCCAGCATGTATCTGCAGCACGTTCCTATACCTTACACAAGATATGGCTTTTAATCCAGACATTTGTCGCATGGATGTTTTCCACATTTGCTGTTGAGTCTCTAAAAAAAAGAAATTATAAATGGCAATACAGATGAGTCATCCTGAAATAATTTGTTACCTCAGGTTTTAAAGCACAACTTATGTAATGCAGGAGTACAGTCTCAGGCTTATTATAAATTTAGACTTATACATCAAGTTCACCAACATTTATGTTATTTACAGTCCAGAGACAGCTTATGTCAGTGAACATAAAGTGGCTCCACAGACAAGAACCTTATTGTAGAGAGTGAACAAAAGCCAGAAAAGAAAAAAACATTGAGGGGGTGGAAGGAGCCTCAAGAATGCTTGTGAAGAAGAAGGAGGGTGTACTGGAGAGACAGGTGTGTGTTTGATATACAGGCATGCATGACTGCGTCCAGCTACAAGTGTGTCAGATTTTCATCATGGACTCTCAACCTCCCGGGCAGTAATACAAGCTACCTTTGCAACATACAGCATCAGCAGCTTCTGGTAATATTTATCAGTCCCTCTGCTGCACATCCGCCCTGTATATCCACATTGCAGACATGAGACTTCTCTTAAATGCAGCCTGCATCCTGCACACAATTCTATGTCTGTCTCAGGACACACGAGACACATACACACATATACACACATTCACCTGGTGTCATTTGATTAAGACCTTATTTTAGATAAATAAAAGTGCCGTGGCTCACTGAATAATTGTTCATGTGTTTTGATCAAGAAATTGGACTTAGTGGTTGGAGGGCTGCATTTCTCGATGAAAGGATTTATTTAGTTTGACATAGAGTAAAGCTTAGCCATATGCAGTCACATCACATTGCTGAGAAAAATGTACATCCTGACCATACACGAGCGTGAGTGGGAGATATAATCTTGTTTGTTATCTCCATGACCCAGACAGAACACTGTCAAGGCTGTGAAATGTCTGTGTTTTTACCATGCTTGATCACCACTTATTATCCTTACATGGTGGATTTGTTTCCCCTGTGTCTAATAACACAAAACAAAGTTTTTCTTTTGGCCCCTTCTTTGCTATTATTCTATTTTTTTCTAACAGTGTGCTTTTTAATCATTCCAGGTTTGCCAACATGCACCCTAACATCTGTCTGTCCCTCCTCTCAGTACTGGTGCTTCTCCAAGGTCAGTTGAATTAATATTATTACTATAATTTATTTATTTTAAGTTTGTCATTACATGAAGAATCTCCACTGGTATTCATATTTATGTGTATATATATGCTGCAGTCTTGTGATAGCGTTGTTTTTATCCCACCTAACATTACAGGCAGAGCTCTGCCGTCAATCATCGAGTCTCAGCTCTTGACACCAAAAGTCACCAGATGATCAAAACATAAACATGGCTCTGCTGTTATGCTGTTCTGTTTTTGTTATGTTTTGTAATAGATGGCATAAAATATATTGCAATGTCAGAGGTGAAAATAAGCGTGCACTGTTTCCTGGTTGAGTCCTCTGGTCAACCTGAGATTCTTTATGGCACTGGTGTCGAAGTTTGGTCCAGGTTTTCCGATCTACCAGGTGGAAAGCAGATTTCCACCTGGTAGATCGGAAAACCCGTCCGGATCCCGGCCCTTGAGGACCGAACTCCGACACCCCTGCTTTATGGGGTAATTTTACTGCCTAACCCTGTCACGTCACAGCGCTGAAGAATTCCCATGATCTTTTCCTCAAAGTGATTTCCTTCCTTCTAACCATCAAACGCTGGCTGTTTCCAGACAAGTCAAATATTGCTTCAGTTTTATAGCATATCTTTAGCCTTTCAGTCCAACCCGAACGCATCGGCATGCGCCCCAGGGGAGAGGCGGGCTTTGTTGGGCGATATAATCTCTGAGTTGTTTTCAGAAATGACAGCTTCAGCACCATCTGAAGTATTTATTATTGGCCATTTTAAGACTTTGAACTTGAGCAAACCAGACTGCTTCACCTTGTCAAGACGCCCCCCTTTTCCTCCTGCGCTGACAGAAAAGATAACATGTTGTCGTACTAACAACTTCATGTGCATGTAATCAAGGATCGCCGTCCCAGAAAGAACGAATCTCCTTGTTTTTGATTTTGAGGAGATGCTCCTTAGATGTGGACCCTTTAAACCTCCAGTTTCTGTGCTCCAGATACTTGGTTTCACAGGCAGTCCTGTTCTGAACTGCATGGCCCCACCGGCCATGATGGATCTCCCCAAGAACATTAACTTTCACTGGTTCCAGCAGATCTTTGGGGGTGTTGGAGGTAATAGTTGGGGTATTACTTTCGGAAACCTGGGTGGTAATGCCTGCTGGTCGCAGGTAGTTGGTTCTCTGACCTCTTGCTTTGTAAACCCAGCAGCTGTTGTAGGAATTAGTCTCACTTCTGCTGGTTGATGGCCGACTAAAGACACAAAATTTTGGCTTTAGTTTTTCTCCAGAATGTCTACTGCCTCTGTCCATCACTTAGTATTAAAAGCAGCTATGTTAATGCAGTGGTCCCAAACCAGCCTGATTACTGTGACACTCTTCTGCATGTCTTATCCCCACAAATCCCTCCATTAGCTGCACGTCATTCTTAATTCCCGCTGCCCACTTCATCTCCAGATCCCCCTCCACTCGGCACATCACCCCAGTGCTCAAACAGCTTCACTGGCTTCTGGCCCACTCCCATATTGCCCCCCCCCCACCTCACAATCTCCTAAATACATACACACCCTTCCACTCTTTGACATCTTTACATCTTTTCAGACTGGCTTTCCTGCCATCATTTGAGATATCCTAGTTCAAGTGGTTAAGTTGTATTTTAACTGCACTGTCTCTTCTAGCTGGGACAGGCTCCGACCTAAAACTGATAAAACATGAGGTTGCGTCCTCTGTTTATGATGCCCCCATTTCCTCCTTAGGTGACTGATGTGGATCTCTGATGGTCACAATGACAGGTCATATGGGACAATTCCATTTCCCTTGAATTAACGTGAATATCTTAAGACAAAATAAAGGAAACAAAATGTTTAATATACAACTGTTACATAAATTACTAAGCGGTAAATGACTTTGTATCATGTTTGATTTCTGACAATAGAATTGCAGTTTACAAGTGTGAGTCTATTATTAAGACCAACACAGAAATAGAATAATCAATGAGGCTGAACAAATCGGTCTAGTCCCTGACTCCCCATTTGACCCCATCTGCAAGTGATAATTGAGGATCCAAAGCTAATGTGAGTGGACCAGTGAGCACAACCACTCAATCCTCCATTCATTCACTCTATTCCCTGAAGAGAATACAAGACAGCCAGCAACATGTGAATTCCCATTTGGAAAGCTGCCTGAATATGTTGTGGTGTTCTCCAAACTCCCCACAGAGTTTAGACAACATCCAGGGACTTTACAGCGATGAGAGATGACTCCATAAGCACAGTTCCTCTGATCACTGCCAGAGGTAATTGACAGCAGGGTGCTGTCAACCTGGCTGTAATCTTCCAGGCTGACTGCCTTCTGTTGATTTAATGCCTGTTATGGAGCCACACCGGGGGATGACTTACGGTGACATCTTGATGTGCAAAACATGATTGAAAATCAGAAGCACAAAAGCTGCCGCATAGTTTGCATAAATGAGGGAGTTGTGAGAATATAGTCACAGAATCCAGGTGCTGCTCAGATTCTTAGATCTTCGGGTAAGCTTTTGGTGATGTATTTGCCAAAGGCCACTGTCTTCTTGGGGTATTAAAGGTCAACAAACAGGCATTGTTTCAGAAAATGAACAATGGGCTCAGATTTGACTGGCATCCCCCCCCTCAGTCCAACAAGGCCACTCCCTGCAGGAGATCCAAACCAGCCATGAGAATATAATGAAGATCAACGCTGCTGGAGAAAGTGAGTTTACCTTTACAGTATTCTTAAAATTACTTTTATATCGAGCATCTGTGTCACAATCCAGCTTGAAGTGTTGTGGAAAGAGCTAATTCATTAATCCAATGTGTGCGGGTGGTCCTGTTATCAAGCAAATCAATAATGAGAGACAGACAGGCAGACAGCAGCGCGTCTTTTTTTAAAGAGCCTTGTTAAATGTGGCTTTTGTTAAATTTAGTTGCACATTCTGACATGACGGCAACACTGCTGGTTATTGTTGCAAGTCCAAACACGCTTGGAAGAGCATGTTCTTAGCTTGGTGATGATTTGTGCACCTGGGAGAGGGAAAATTGGAGTCTGGTATGCTAAGCTGTTTTTCTCCTGGTTTCATCTGGAAAGCCCATTTGATCGCTCTTAATCTCGGAATGTTTCCCTTTTAAAAGTCATACAGTGCTCAGCAGCCATGGACATCCTCTTCCTCATGGACGGCTCCTACAGCGTGGGCAAGGGCACCTTCGAGAGGTCTAAACACTACGCAATAAAGCTCTGTCAAGCTCTGGACGTCCGTCCAGACAAGGTTTGTGCGCCTGTCTTTTTTCTATAAGTGCCCTCATCTAAATCAGCAGTTAATGTGACTGGCCTGTCGTTCAGGTGCGAGTCGGGCTGATTCAGTTTGGCTCCACTCCTCGGCTGGAGTTCACGCTGGACCAGCACAGCACCAAACAAGAGCTGACGAGACACATGAAGAAGATCTCATACAGGTTGGTTTCTCTCTCAGCAAACCCATCCTTGCACACTAGCTGTTATCGTTTTGAATTTTATACGATTGAAGCAATATACTTAGATTGAAACAATGCCATCTAATTAATTTGAAACCTCTGAACTTGTTAAACAATGAAAGGTGCTGAAAGTATTGAGGCAGGTTCCTCTTGGGTAAAGAGGGCAGATATAGTTGAAAGCAAAACAATGAAATAAAGCTTTAGAGAATATATTATTTCAGGCTCTATTCAGGGGTTTTACCGAATGCTTGCACTCGCTCTAAGGCTAAGGAGAGCGAATGTTCCCAGAAGAAGAAAACCAATTAGTTTCAGATTAAAGAGGTACCCCACAGGTACTGCTCACAGGGTATTACATTTACTGCAGTCCATGAACTGATCCAGAGGAAGACAATTTAACCAGAGCAGGCTGTGAATTCCTAAATCATACTCTTGTTACAGTGTTTGTGTCTTCTATCTCGTTTTCTTTTTGCGCCTCCTGAATCAGTCACGTGAAACGAGCGTGTCAGCGAAATGCTACAGATGTCAGCGTAAAATATCTGCACATATGTTGGCGAAAGTCTTGAAAAGAGAATCAAGATTTATTGCTTTTGCCTCAGATTGGGTCCTGCAGGCAGGCTGTGCGCACACGCGTGCTCCTGTCAACTGAAAGGGTCTCCCGTTGTCACTGACATTTATGGGTTAACGATATTTCTTTTCAGCCCTGCAGCGATGAAACCTATCAGTCTTTCCCACACACATTTCGCAGTCCAAGCAGAACTAATTATTGGATTTCTAGCCCAAAGATAACCACTGCAGAGCTCACTCCCAGGCTTCTGTAATGCACCTCATGCCTTCTCTCCCAGTTTTAAAGAAATATGCTCTCCTATCTTGAACTCCCAGAGGAGGCAGCACCCAGACGGGCCTCGCTCTCAAATACGTGCTGAGGAAGGGTTTACCGGGAGGCCGAAACTCTAGCGCCGCAGCCCAGATTGTCATTGTTTTGTCTGATGGAAAGTCCCAGGGCAACGTTACGCAGGCTGCAGCGCAGCTCAAAGAGGCAGGCGTGGTCCTGTTTGCTGTGGGCCTTCATTACCCCAGGTATGCTGCGTGTCTGGAGACTGGTCACTAGCTCTGATCATTTGCAAAAGTCCAGTGGGCTCAGAGAACGTTTGGTTTGCCAGGTGGGAGGAACTGCATGCTTTGGCCAGCGAGCCCGTGGAAAACCACGTTTTCTTTGCTGAGCATTTCTACGACGCTGTCAACGGCCTGTACACCACCCTGTCCACCTTCTCTGTCTGCAGCGCCACACCCCAAGGTCAGTGGGTCCGTCCTACACAAGACAGCCATCCCACTGCAGACAGATTATAATAATTCTGGCAAAAAGTGACTGATTTGTGAGTTTTCAATATACTCTTCCTCATCTCTTCCAAATGAAATACTCCTCTGGAAAAAATGAACACTTTCTAGTGTATAATTTAAATCACAGCCTGGCAGAGGAGGTAAAGCTGCAAATCCATGTAAAGGGGCAGAGTAACAACGAGATTGATAGGGATCACCACACCTTTAAAATAATAATAAATAAATAAACAACCTCTCCCCCTAACAAAAAATATATGATTAATCCTTCTTTTCTATTGATGTCCACTACTTGTTCTCCAGGCTGCCATGTGCAATCCTTTCCCTGCGAGAGGAAGACACTGGCGACAGTAAAAGAGCTCTTGGGGAATTTCATGTGCTGGAAAGGAACCAAGGGTTATTCCCCTTACACGTCTCTCTGCCCACACTACAGGCGAGTGGGTAGCTTTTCATTTCTTTGAGTGATGATGAAAACACTGGGTGGGTTTATCAGTAATGAAACCAACACATAGTTTTGCCCCAGACAGTTTCCCAAAGGAGACTGGTGCAGTAGCAGAGTGGGAGGGAGGAGGGGGAGATGGGGAGGCTTGATATGTACACTCAATTGTCTGTGCTCAATGAACCACAAGACTGCGGCTTTGCTCGGTAAGGTCCCAGCACTGATGGGCTCCGTCAGGGTTGAACTTCACTGTAAAATAAGATTGCCTTTGTCCAAATTAATTTAACAGTACATTGCAGCCTCATGGCCAATGGCAAGAGGAACTCATAATCCATCTATGTAACTGTCACCACTTTTCATTCCTCACCGGTTTGTTTAACTGCACTCCCTTAGAGGGGAGAGGAAGTTGGAACATATGTAGCAACAGTCCGGAGCTCTTTAATAATCAAAATATAGATTTCTAATGTGCTTTAAAACTGAAATTGAGGTGAATTTGTGCACCATCCAAATGGCTGTTTCCAGGTACAACAAGGTCTACCAGAGGCACCAGACAGTCTGCCACCGTACTATCTGTCCAGGTAACAGTCAGGCAAATGCTTCATCTCTGATCTAGTGATGTGTATCGACGGAATGCCGCCTCAGTCCTTCACCTGTGCTGTAGATCCCTGTGACTCTCAACCCTGTCTGAATGGTGGAACGTGTGTATCTGAAGGATCTGAGGGCTATCGCTGCATCTGCCCACCTGGCTATGGAGGGGACCCGCACTGTGGTTAGTTCATGTTGTAGCACGTGCGTTCTCACATGGTTAAAGCAGAGAATGACCCGAGTCGACCCCTTCTGACCCCACAGCTCCTGTGTTGTTGCTGGACTGCTCTGTGGACTTGCTTTTCCTGGTGGAAGGATCTTCCACAATTACACTGGAAGGTTTCCTCCGCCTCAAGACCTTCCTAAAACGGTTCCTGCAGACTGTGATTGGGTCCAACAGTCCCAGCAAAGTTGGCCTGGCGGTGTTTGGCGGGGACACGAGAGTCGAGGCCCAGGTGGGCCAATTCAAAGGGGACACAAAGAGTCTCCTCAAAGCTGTTGAGCAGCTTCAGCAGCTCGGTGGCGAGACCCGCACCGGCCAGGCCCTTCGCTACGTCACGCGTCATGGATTTGTGAGCGCGCCGGTCTTCGCTGACGTCTCAGACGATCTCCCCCGCGTTGTGGTGCTGATGACATCCACGCCTGCGGTGGACGAAGTTGTGGAGGCTGCCAGATATGCACGAGACCGAGAGATCTTCCTAGTAGGGATGGGACCAAACTACTTAAAGAACCAGCTGAATAATATCACAGGAAATCCTCAAAGGACCATCACCTACTCTTCACCCGAGTTCGGTATCAAGATTCCGGAGCTTAAGGCTAAAATCTGCAGTGTGGATACACAAGGTAAATAGGACAGGAAAAACCATCATATTAATTGGGTGAATAATTTCAGGATATTTACTCCCTCATAAAACATGCCGTTTAATCAAACAGGAGCGTCACAGACCCACTACATTTATGTGTATGCTGATACTTTGGCGCCACCCTTTGGTATCCTGGTACATTTTTACCTGCATGACGCAACCAAAGGTCATACTGGTTAAAGGAATGAAGGGAATTTTACAAAATTAAGCACTGTTACTGAGAGATTAAGGTGTCTATTCTATATTATTATGTGTAAAATCAAACTGTCCAGTCTTTTCTAATAAGATTACCCAATTTTACATCTGAAACTTCTTCAGGTTGTCTGGGCCAGGCCTTGGATCTGGTCTTTGCTCTTGATGCGTCCGATGGTGTTGGCCGTGACAATTTCGTCACCCTGCGCGACTTTGTGCGCAGCCTCAGCGTGCAGTTCGATGTCAACCGCGACGTGGCTCAACTTGCGCTCGTGGCCTACAGCCGGAGGGCCGCCACCGTCTTCAACCTGGACAGCCACGACAGCGGCTCTGCCGTCCTCACGGCCATAGGCGAGGCCAACTACATGGGTGGCGTGGCCTCGACGGGCACGGCCTTGCTCCACGTCCACTCTGACGTCCTGACAGTGAATAAAGGTGCGCGACCAGGGGTCAACAAAGCCGTGGTAGTGGTGACGGACGGCTCCGGCGGCGCTGATGCTGTAGTTCCAGCTCAGAAGATAAGAGACAACGGGGTGTCAGTATTCGTGGTTGGCATTGGAGATATGCAGAGAGACAAACTGCTGCAGATCGCTGGGTCAGAGGAGCACTTGATCTTGGTGCCGTCTTACGAGGACCTGAAGTATTTTGAGGACGTGTTGGTGCAGATGGTTTGTTCAGGTAAATACACAGACATCTGGTTTCAAACCTGTCCAGTACAGCTTGTTCTCCTCCTCGTCTTAAATAACACTGCTCTGAAAAAGTAGTCAGAACTCAGACAATGAGTTAAAGAACCAAAAGATTAAGTAAGGAAACACTCGTTTTTAAATATGTCAATATTCCTTTTTTTTTATTGGTTATGTAATCTGGCACAAACTGATGAGGAAGGTAATCTTTAAAATATCTATATTTAAAAAATAAATGTTGTACTAATATTGTACTAACACACAGCACCTGACTGAATGTAACTAAGGCATCAGAAGGGATTTTACTACTAAACCAACAACAATGCCTAAAGTTTTTTTTTTTTTAATTACTGTCAGAGGCCAAGATGCCAGTAAGTCTGTGCAAACCCAACCCATGCATGCATGACGGCGTCTGCACGCTGTCTGGAGGGAGCTTCCGCTGCCAGTGCCGAGGCTACGAAGGACCTCACTGCGAAACAAGTCAGTGGCCTCGATGGCGAAACTCGTTCAGGCTCTCTCGCGTCCAAATAAACCCTGATGTTTTTTTTTCCCTTGGGGGGGGGTCCTCAACAGAAAGCAGCAGGCCTTCATCAAGAGGGGATCGCCCGAAGCCCAGCGGTCTCAGAAAGAAGAGCTGGCAGAAGAAGAGCCACCAGGAGCTCCTGCATCTCTTCAGACTGCAGCGCAGGAGACATGCAGCCTGACGGCATAATGGACTCACCCCGACACACAGCACAGTGGAGGATTCCTGCAGGTACAGAACGGAGGTGATGCAGTGAAGGGATGGATGAGGTTACAGTGTTTGAACTTTAACAAGTGCCTTTAGACTGATATCAGTGTCAGTGTTTGCTTTTAATGAGTTGATCTGTGTTCACTGTTGTCTCAATATAGTTTTATTCACGTATGTAAAGTTTCATAGATGGATATGTTTCATGTTTTAAATGTTAATAATCCTTCTACAACAGAAAATTATTTGTGCCAAAGGATCTCTCTCTTTTTACATTTGATCAGATTTTTTCTCCCCACTTATAGACCAATTTTAATTTGTAGATACTGTATGTATTTGAGAGCTGGATATATTATGAATTTTTAGAAAGACCAATAATTAAAGAAATGAATAAATGATAAATTCCACGTTGCTTGTTAAACTTTTGCAGTTGCTCACTCGTCAAGGCTGCTTCTGTGTTCAAGTTGTGTCTACTTTTATGAGGCATCAGTTTTTTGGTTGATCATCTGGTCTGTGGTGCAGCATGCAAAGTAAAAAAAGGTCTGTTCAGAAATGATCCATGACGATATTGTCAGTACATATTTATTTGAATAAAAAGTGCATTTTTAGCTAGCAATACAAGCCGAAGGCTGAAAAATGAATGGTGTAAATATATTTACATCTTGGCAACCAGCATATATGGACCAAGCTACAAGACTCAAGTGGTTGTACAAATTGGCTGTCTTGAATGTCTAAACATCAATGTTAGACTGGCCAACATATAACTACATGTGTTTTCCTGTGCCAGTAGATTGACTGCACTGCCACAGGTCGTATATCTCCTTTTCCAGTGGTATTTGAGAAGCCTTGTACACATCTGATTGGTTCTTCCATCACACAGAAGTTCTGAGGAAGATGACTGGGAAGATGACTTGATTTTCGGTGCTCTTGGGAAACAGGTTCATTTTTAAGTTGTGGATTTCTTCTCCCACTCCTGTTGATACAGCAGGGGATCAAATTAAGAAACAGCGTGTTTGAAATTTGTGGTTGCGTCAAGCCCGCGTCTGGTCTCACCTTCGCCTTCTGCAGGACTTTTCCTTTGGTGGCCACGATGGCGGTGGGTCTGGGTTTTAGCACAGATGCAGAATTCACTGGAGAGGCTGCATCCGTGCTGCTGTAACTGTTTAGGGGTTGGGATGTTGTTGCTGTTGCTGTTGTTGATGATGAGGATGATGATGATGTCTGGGAAGCAGGCGAGGCCGCTGCTCTATTCTAAAATGGTACAGATGTGGTTAACAGCAGCTCCAGCCGAGGGATCCACTTCCATTCACACTAACCGTGAGCGACTCCTGCAGGCTGCTGTCTAGTGTGGTTCCCAGTGTGAAAGGCCCAGACTCCACCTTCTTCAGGCTCTCCTTTACCTCCATGAGTCGGAGTTCCACCTCCACCCTTCTGTGCTCCGCTTCCCGACATTCCTCCTCCTTCTGCTTGGAACAGGCCTCCAGCGAGGCCTGCTGCTTGGGATCTGGGGACAACAGCAAGCCGTCAGTTCCACAGATCAGTGGAACTGACGGCAGTGTGTGCACAGTGATGGGGTTGTACCGTGGCAACTGCTGAGCTCCTCCTTGATTTCCCTCTTCTCCCTCTTCAGGTTTGCCAGACTGGCACGCACCTCCTCCCTCTCTTTCTCTAGGCGGTCACGCTCATCGAGGTAGCGCCGCAGGTCTGCCTCTGTGCGGTTCTTGCCTAGTTTGCCTTCGACTGCACTGGGAGAACCTATAATTTTTTTTTGTTTGTTTAATTTATTAGCACAAATATGAAGCACATTTCCCTCTGCTTACAAATACAGCTGAGAGTCTAACGCGAGTAATGGCTGATTAAAGCCACATATACAAATTCTGATCTTTACTTTACTTTGGGCTTATACCAAACCAAAAGTGATGACACACCTGAACACATTTTTCTATTGTGGAAGAGATTAATTTTCACTAGAGGGAGCTGTTGCTGATCGTATCCCGGGGAACAGCCCCAACTCCAGTGACAGAGAAGGAAATTCTGCCATCCTCACCTACAGGATGAGCCTTCGGCCGCGGCGGTTGAGGACTCCGAGGGAACCCTGCAGCATTCTGAAGGCCTCTGTGGATCTGCACTCCCGACAGGCTGAACGCCTGTGGCATTCCCAGACTGGGTTTATTAAGGGTCTCCTGAGCTTGGGAGGAGGTCTTGAGCAGCTGAGTCTGTGCCTGGGGAGGTGTTGGTGTCTGAGGTTGCTCTTCTTCTGGCTTGTTGGGTGAAATTGTCTTGTTTAAAGCAGGCGTTGAGTCAGGCTGAGCAGGGTCTGACGGAATGACCTGGGCCTGCTTGTAGAGTAAAAGGTTTAATGGAAGATAAACGGTTCCAAAAAATTATATTGTTATATGAACATATACAATATGTTCTACAATATATGAACACGCATGTAACCAAGTTCCGCACCTCTTTAATCTCAGATGAAGGCTCTTCCACTTCCTCTGTTGATACGTCAGTACAAGGGTCGTGCTTTACGGTGGTGCATTTCTGCCCACAGGATGTATGGAGGAAAGATCTGATGGGGATCAGGTCCAAGTAAACCCTGTTTTCATTGGTTGCTGGTTCTGTTCCCCCCTGGTCCTCTGTACCTTCCGTGCACGTGTCATTTTGTTCCTGCAGATTACTGTCTGCCAGACCGCTCTCCTCAGTATCCTGTAGGACACAAAAGAAGGAAGTTGTGAAATATAAGGCCAGATGAATATTGGCAAAATTAAAAGCTAAGAACTTATCCCGTGAGCAGATTTAATAAAATCTGAAAGCAATCTCTTGTTTATTTGATTTGTTAAACCTTAATTTATGAACAATCTGATCCAGGCTAAAGGTTTTGTTGCTAAAATTCCAAGGAACATTCAGGAGTAGATCTTCAAAACAACGTGAACGTTTTGATGAAGGATAATGATCCAGAGAAAGAAGTCGATTGTGTCGTGAGCTAGTCACATGAGCTAATATTTACATGCTCCTGAGTCTTGCACTGTGACCTTGAGGTCAGTAAGGCTGACAGGTGGAGTGGTACAGAGAGCTTGGAGCCAGTTCATAAGTGCTTGCAGTTGTGGCTCCATTTGTATCTGTAAAGGCGATAACAAACCTCTGGGTCAGCAGTGAACGCCACGTCATCATACAGCTCATCGGAGTTGTGAGGATTAGAGTGCAGCGTGTCGATGTACGTGTTTGGCTCTGAGTACCTCCTCTGCATCAAACTGCAAAGGCACAGATGAGAGCAGAAATACCAGAGTCATAAATAATTTGTTCCATGTGCTCACACAACAGCCAGAGGTGCACAGAGGAGCTCTCACTATAAGGAAGTCCTGGCAGCGTTGACGATGGTGGAGATCCTCTCGGCATTGACGTAGTCGTATGTGAGATCCTCGGGGTCTGTCTTGCTGCCAGTCTGTGACAGCAGTAGGCCCAGCCAGTGACCCATTTCAGCAGATGTCTTGGCCTGAGAGAAATGAGGAATGGATCTGATCAGGTCTTTCCTCTACCGATATCGATTATTAACAACACACATACTGAACTCAACACTGTTTGAGAAAAAAAAAAAAACAATAACAAATTCCATTGCCTATCGTTGCCTGAGCACTGCAGCATGGTACATACATACACACACACACACACACACACACACACACACACACACACACACACACACGTGACTTTGTGCTAACACATAAATTATGTAGGCTGATGTCAGTGATTTGCAGAAGAGGATTTTACATTCCTATAAGTAGCTGTCAGACTGTCTGTGATAAACAGCAGCTCAAGAAAAGCAACACCAGATATAAAGCTCTTTTCCTTTCGTCTGGCTCTTCGCCCACCAAATCCGTCTGACACCCTCAACCAACACTTTGGTGGGAACCGTTTACCCGGCAGCGGCTGAGCCAATATTTGTGTCACCAAATAACTGTAATTGCATCCAGCATTTGCGGTCAAGCCACACACTCCCAAACATCCGCTGGCCGGCGGGGCGGGTAGCGGGAACCTGACGGCGGCCGTCTACCTCGAGCGTGGCCAGCTGCGTGCCGTCCATGTCTATCCTGAAGGAGTACAGGTGCTCCGGGCTGGGGTCGGCCAGGATGTTGCAACCCTCCAGCGTCACGGCCGGCTGGCTCACTTTGTTCTTGCCTTTGTCCTGGTAAAACCACAGCTGCCCGTTCTTGATCAGACACCAGCAGGTCCGCCACTGGCTGTTTACCAGGACATTGAGGTAGCCTGAGAAATAGGAGGTGACTTCAGACAATGAATTATTGTAATTGTGTGGCCAAACTGTCTCTTCTTGAACTGAGTTGCAGAGCAAAGATGGACATTAACGCTAACAACCCCCGGGGGGTAACAGGTAACCGACATCTTGAACAATTGCAATGTCTGTGTGTGTGTAACTGCCCCAATGGGGAATACTGCACCCTAGTCTAACAGACCATCGTTACCTGCTGGTTAGTTACTGAGGAAGACCCAGGAGGAGTGTTTAGTCTGAATCAGGGGAGAGAAGACCTTGAGCGGACAGCTGTATCTGAGGTGGCTTGCACCGAGCAGATAATAACTGTGATGAAGGAGAATGTGTGCACTCAAATGACCCGTGTGTACGTGAACTCTCCTCACCTGAGGTGTCAACACATTTCTCCGGGTTGTCTAACAAGGACGATTTCTTCTTCCCGATGTTCATGAGATTGCTCAGCATTAAGCCTGGACCATATTTCTTCTTCACTGTGGAGGAATGAAAGGTAAGTTCGGATCACTGCACCAGCCACGTGCCACCGTGTGACTAAATGGCTCACCGTCTTTGTTTTCAGAAGTTTCAGCATGACTGTCGGTGCTGCTGCTGCTCTCTGACGCCAATGAGTGTCTCTCGCTCAGCTCTCCCTGGAAGTTCACAAAGCAGTGTTAAAGTTTCAGTGTTCAAGTGATAAAAATTTTGGATCTGTTCCGTATAAGCACACCTTTGTACAAATGAGCCTCGGGGAGTCAAACACAGACAGCTGGGGTTCACAGTTTTCTGCTGGCCTAGGACTGATCTCCTGAATTACCTGATGAAGGTAGGATTGAGCGTTTAATCATTCAATTTCAAATAATTCACCCAAACCGTCCACATGACTTCAGCCAAGGATCCTGAGGGATTACCCTGAGCCACTGCTCCGTTTGCTCTTTGCTCTGTAGAGCCAGCACGATGGTCTCTGCTCCCACTGGAATGATTTTCAGTTTGTGCTCTTTTCTCTTCAGCTGTTTCTCCTTGTACACAACGCTGCAGCCCAGCAGACTCACGTCCAGCAGCGGCGTCTGCTCCTTGGAGCTCTTGTAGCACTGTGAGAGGCAAAATGGCACCATTAACTACACGGACAGAAAAAACACTCTGTATATTTATAGCTTTAAGATTGTGTTTTAAAATTTTGCATACATAAAAGAAGAGCATTTCTATGGTTTAAAAGCTATCTTTTCAACATCGTTATCTTCCCATCCCCAGGTTTAGCCATTTGACAGAAAGAAATTAATTAAGGGAAAAGGTTAGCCTAGATCAACATTTTGCTATGGACCAAACAGTTCATTCATCTGGATAATAATCTAAATATGACAGGAGGAATGTGTGACAGGAAATGTGCAGTTGCAACAAGCTCCTCTTTTTGCGCCTGAAACCAAGGTCCTGCACCCACCAGCAGCCGGTGGTCCTTGATGACGCAGAGCTGCTTGGCCCACTGGCCCAGCCACTTCTTCCTCCAGAGGAAGGCGCAGATCCGAGCGTCCTTCATTAGCTCGATGGATGCCTCTGCTGACGGCCACTGGTGCTGCGTCGACGGAGACTTTCCTCTGGTCACTTCCTCCTCGTCGTACGACTCGTAGGAACTGCTGACTGCCTCCCCATCTTCTGTGGAAGCAAGGTCAGAAAGGTGATGCCGCCTCTGACTGAACTTTCTTGCAAGTCAGCCGTTACAGGTGGGATGACCATGGTGTTTAGCGTCAGCATGCATGAGGACTGAGTGCATGCTGATGGTGGCGAATGCCTCGACACTGAAACATGCCCACATGAACACACTGAGCCAGCGACATCTACCCCTGTTAATAACAGCATAGACCACACTGTCAGAGTGCTGCACTCGCATCCGGAAGCCTGAGAGGAGGCCCAAACAGTATAGATCTAAACAAATCCAAGAAGAAGAACAAACAGGAGTAAAAGGTGGGTAAACTGCAGAAGAAGTGATTAAAGCAGAGTGGGGGAAAGTGTTTCCTTCCAAATAATGAAATCAAAACAAAACCTTCATAAAACACTTTGGAGAAATTGTGCATAGGTGTGCTAGGAACTGCTTTCTCCGAAACTGAAATGATCAACAGTTGGACAGTTTGTCCTTGAGAGTTATTCTGGTTCTTACCGTTGAATGTTTCTCCATAAGGTTGAGCCTCCTCGTAGTAACTCTCTGAAGGGTCATTACAGGCTGGGATAGGAGCTGTGGGGAGGGGGACTGGCTCATGACCCCCCAAACACTGAGAGAAAACAAGGATGAGATGTAGTGTCAGACTGGTGAGAGATTTTCTTTAGTATTTTTTTTTATACTATAGACTCATGTGTAAGGTCATGTGTAAGGTTTAGAACGATCTGGTGCAGAAAGTTGAATAATAAAAGAGGGTGATATAAAAGAATATCTAAACTCATTTAAGTGAATTTGTCCATTTTGGGCTACTATAAATGTGCCAGAAAATTTGCATTTACAGTCAAAGCCTGATGCCCCCCCCCAGTAAAAGGACAAGTTAGAAGTGTTTTCTCTAGAAGTGAGAGAATTTATTTATGTTTAAGAGCAAAATGGCCGTGAACATGTCTGCCCATCCCTCAGATGTATGCCAGGCACTCCTCTAGCAGCTGACTTACGTGTCTGCCTTCGGGGGAGAGCGTATCTGTGTGCGAGCTTGGAAAAAAAAGAGAGGCTGCAGAAGTATTTGAATGTTTATGCATGTGTGTGTGTGGGCCCCGTGGTTTTCCTGAAATCCATCAGCAGTCTGCCTTTGCTTCTGTCTTTTTTACTCCTCTCCTGTGTGGCACAGGCTGTCTGTGGCTGCCCCTTTCCAAACGGCATGGAAGAACCAGACTTCCATTCCCACAAAAGATCTGCTGTAAGTACATCTACAGATATTTCCACACACCTATAGTCATTGCAGGAGAATCCTCTTCACCCCTGATGCTGACCATGATAATCTCACCTAGTGACGCCTGATAAGCCCTGTTTTGTCTGCATACAACAACTGAGATTATTTTTCCAGTGAAGAGAAGGGAGTTATGAAGCAATGGATGAACAGGAGCAATCTTGACGGGCTGATGCAATGTGTGTGCATGATTATCTCATCAACGGATTGTTCATTGTTATCGACACAAACATGTAAAGTCGTGTGAGGACACAGCTTATGCTGCATATTCACACTGTTGAGTGAACTCCGTAAAACCTCACTGTATATAGAACAAAAATTCCATTTCTTATATGTCTGAGGTTTCCTCCCACCAGTGAAATGAACTGTCTGTAGTCCTTCAATTCCCTGCCTCTCTTCCCCCAAGGCTGTCACATTCTCGACAAGATCAGAGAAATCCCAAATACAACTCATAAGTAGAAGAGCTCCATTTATCATGCAAAGGGAGACGGAGGGAGACCGGCTCTGTGGAGAATATGAGCTTTCACAGAGTTCAACATCTTGAAGTAAGCCAAAAGTGTTTGTTTTTCTTAGGGTGGAGATGAGTTGGTCAAGACAGCCAGGGTCTGTGTCTAGCACAGCAAGTTCACATACAACAAAAATGATTCCCTCCACGCGGTCTAATGAGATCAGCTCTGGCAGTCTAAAGATGCAACCATGGCGCTCTTTTTTTTTAATTCTGTCCATATCACCTCAGCTTCTTCAGTCACACACTGGAGATGGCTGACAGAGATGACGACTCTATAGACATATGTGTTATCATGGTTTAAGGAGGTCAACAAGAAGGGATTTTTTAATTATGCAAAGATCAGCAAACCTCATTGCCAGGATGTGGTAGAACTATCAGTTTCCCTCCTCCAAAGTCATGGGCTGTTGTGTTATTATAGAATGTACACCAAGATGGGCCAAAAACATACGTCAGAGCAACAGTTGCATTCCGCTGAGATGCACCGTTCTCCCATACTGCTCACATGGGTGTGTGTGTGTACACTAGCGGTTCAGTAATTAAGAACAGGGCCCTCATTAATGAGCAGTTTGCAGTTGTGACCACATCTATAGGGTGCCGTAGCATCCCACTGCATTCCTACACTTTTATGACGGTAATCATAAAGACAAATTCCTCTCGGCAGTCAGACTTATAGAAATTAGAAGCTGTCAGGCCTTGTGGATATCTCACCCTCAACAAACAACAGTAGCAAAGACTGTGTTTACTGCACAAGCAGACTGAACATCAACATATACTAACTGAAGACAGAATAATGTATATTTCCTGCTTTTACTATGAATAATTACATGAAAAGGTGGTCCTGATGTGTTTAGTTTCATAAATACATAATACACATGAACATCGTGGGTCATAAAACCTGCTTTCATTTCAGAGTGCACAAGGCAAGATATAGCTCATTCTTATTGCAAAGGAAATAATTTGCTCTTTCTGTTGTGGCTCCAGTAGTCTGATAGCAGCAAAAGTTCCTAGACTGATGGAGGCGCGACAGTAAACGACCTCAGAGTGTGCACCGAAAACATGGAGGCTCAGGCATCTGTTATTAATTAAAAGCAAAGGGCCGTGCATTCCAGAGCCCAGGAGCCCCCCTCCAGACCGCCCACCCAGCCTTATCTCTAGTTTCTTTCTCTTTCACTCTGTTGCACTCTCATCTAAAAAAAAAAAATTAAATAAGTCAGCCTCTTTTTTGTCCAAGGCTGAAGAGGAGTATACTGAGTCACAGGGCAGACCACCTGGCCTGAGATTAAACAGAAAACTGTAAAGAAACACACACACACACACACACACACACACACATATCCTCACCACAGAAACAGTGGGGAGAAGGCATGGATCGAGGAGTCAGAAGATAAATAACAATGCAAGCAGAGTGGGGTGGTGGAGGAGGAATAGGGGTGTGGTGGAGGGGTTCTGACTAAAAACGAACAGTCAAGAACATGGAAAATCCCTGGTTCCCATGCCAAAAGTCTGAAATCACACGCACACATACACACACACACACACACACACACACACACGCACACCCACTCCCAGCCTGCTCTGAGAGCTGAAAACAGTGGAGAAGTAAGCGATAAAAATAATCAGACAGAAAACTTTGCTATGTCTCTTCTCTTTGGTTATGCAAAATCAGAACTATGCCAATTGCATTCAGAGCACGGATGAATAAACAAAAAAAAAAAACTGTTTCACTGAATGATGGGAACAGAAATTTCACATGGCTGTGCTCATTCTCTACTCATTTTCCCACTACTTTTCTACATGGGAATATTTTAACCTCATGAAACATTATAATGTTTTATGTTGTATCCATGATAATCATCAGCAGGGCGCAAAATCACTGTATACTGTGCGTGTCAACAGTATACTGAGTTTTTCTCTATGCCTGACACTTGCAAGTGGCACAGCAGCTATCTATAGAACAGCTCTATTTTCAGACTGTGCAGACAGGATGCCATGGAACCCTGCAACCCTAATTTACAGACCAGCTGGGAAAAAATGGGAAAAAATGACCGATCTGCACTGGACTCACGCTTTGTTGTTGCTCAAGATACTATTTGAGGAACCAACGAAACTGGGATTAAAGAGATCATGGAAGTCCCTCAAGGGTCCGGACTCAATCGTGGTATTCAAGCGGAGAACTCGACCCTTGCTCTGGAGCGGCAAGACCACAGGGCTGGCTGGGTGAGCGTTAACGTGGAGGGGAGTCGGTTCGAAGTTGAGCGGTCCTTACTGGCGAGGTGCAGCAGCTATTTCTGTGCCCTCTTTAGGTCAGGGATGATAGAAAATCATCAGGACGAACTCCACCTGAGAGGAGGAGTGAGCGCACAGGGTTTCCTGATTGCCCTCGCTGTCTGCAGGGGAGAGGTTCCCACCCTCAGTGACCCGGACCAGCTTGTAGAAGCTGTTGAGTGCGCTGCTTTCCTGCAGGTTGCGTGCCTGGTGCAGCATCTGTGCGATATCATCGACTCGGACAACTGCCTCTTGCTTTATCAAGCCGCCTCAGTCTTTGGGTTGCAGGCACTCTACGAACAGGCTGCTCTTTTTCTTCGCGATTCTTTTGAGGATCTGAAGGAAGCTGCAGAGGACAGCCTTCCTCATGACCTCATTGAGTATTCCCAGTCATTGTCTCCCGCTTCCTACATTGCCATAGGCACACACTCGCCTTCGGTGGAGCTGCTCCACGACTCCTTCAGGGTCGTTTGCTACCTTGACGAAAAAGAGGGGGAGTGGAAGCATTTAACAGACCTCCCGACTCTGTGCAGCACCTCCATGGCTGGAGTCACGGTGCTTGACAACTGTTTGTATGTTGTTGGGGGAGTTTACGGTTATGGCAAAGACACTGTGGACAGCGGGTTTTGCTACAACCCCGATTCGGGGGTTTGGACTACTTTCCCGGGTCCCCACCAACCGAGATATGACTTCACTCTGCTGGGGCACAACGGACGACTCTATGCCATTGGCGGTGAGCACCAAAAAGAGATCATCTCCACAGCAGAGAGCTACAATGTGGAGACGGGAGAGTGGGCCTTCATACAACACACGCCAAGGCCTGTCACATCCGCAGCCTGTGCTGTTGCCAGGCGGCGGATATTTGTTTGCTTCTGGAAGCCGCCGGACACCACCGACATCTACGAATATATACCAGTGAAGAATGAGTGGAAACTTGAAACCACTATGATCAAACCTCAAAGCTACGGACACTGCATGGTGGCTCATAGAGACAATCTGTACGTGATGCGGAACGGGCCCGGCGCCGACTTCTTACGCTGTCTAATGGACCGCTACAACATTACAAGCAGCCAGTGGACGTCAATGCCGGGACATTACATCAACAGCAAGGGGGCGCTGTTCACTGCAATGATAAGGGGTGACTCTGTGTTCACCGTGAAACACATGCTAACCCTTGAATACACCATCACTGACGGTGCATGGAAACCCCGTAGGCAGATGAAGGGATTTCCAAAGAGCGGTTCACTCTGGACGTGTTTACTCAGGCTACCCAAGACGGGACCGGTTAGCCCACAGCTGGGAGAAGACGGGAAGAACAGAGAAAGGTCTTTGCCGGACACATCTAAGGGTTTGGGGGAGGATGCAGCGCCACGAGTGTGACATTGATGTCAAACTGAAGACAGTCTCCCATTTTTAAGGTTTTTGCACTGGAATAATTTTCATATTACAAGTTAAGTGAAACAAATGTTTGGAATTTCAGTTTGAAGGCACACACACACACACACACACACACACACACACACACACACACACACACACACACACACACACACACAGTGGCCTTTGCTAATATAAACCACAGTACCAGCTGTTGCTAATCAGAGCAAATGTTTTGTGTGTGTGTGGGGTGCGCGTGCGTGTGTGTAAAGTTCAAAGACACTGATGGGATGTTTTAAACCTTTAGTTCTCTCCTGTTTAGTTTTTTCTTTCAGTTTCACAGTTGGACAGCGCTCTCACTTTTGGAAACTCACTTCTCCCACGGTTGTTGCAGCCTGAATGGTTAAGTAGCTGTTTCTGTTGAGAATAGATTTTACAAAACCCAGGGAATGTTTTTGGCTTGTGCAACTACAAACAGAATCATTTGATCTGCATTAAAATGTGACAATGGTCTTAAACCACAACCACTAAACTTTTGACAAAAGTGGCTACTAAATGAATAAATGTAACTACATCATCAAATTGCATTTTTGGGTACGTCTATCAGCCAACCCATCTGTCAGTATATTGACCTGCACACTGATTCCAGTTATTGTCTTATCTTCAGGACCTTCTGGAAGTGGTGCTGGAACTTTCCCAGCACACCGCCTGTACTGCATCTCAGCGAGTTAGCTAATGTGGGTGTGCTGTCATTATCCCTGTAGCACTTGGGCCTGTCATGGACTTTTTCTGCTCTCCTAAATGTATGTCATTTGGCTTCTGGTTCGAAGCTTACGCAGAGTAGATCATGGAAAAAGCCCAGTCTAGGTTGGGTTCGAAGGAGATGTACCTGTCCACACGAGAGAAAATGGGCCCCTGACTACATGATTTTACTTTATTAGAAAGCTTTTAGAAAGCTGATTACTATTATCTAGCATATTTGCTTATGTCTTAAAGCTCCAGTTTTATATTGACTACTGGATTATTTTTCAATATCTGCTAAGCCTTGAATGTTGAATTATCAGACAAGACTTGCTCCTTCACAAAAAGGCAATACCAACATGCTATTAATTAGATATGAAGCTGGAATTTGATTTGGGGCTCCTAATACTTCCCATGCACTTGAGCGGAGTTCAACAAATCTACTGGGGTCAATTATGCTGTTGGCATTCTGACCACAATGGCACAAGCTCAAAACGCTGTACAAATCAAGCCAAATCATTTGAAATAATAACCCACACATCCATGCTGGAATCACTTACTGCTCTGGGGGGTGGCAGATCTGGAAGGCTCTTCTGTGGGACTGGGACGTGTTTTGCGGCTCTTCCATTGACCACACCATCTGATCTGATGTTATCTAGAGAAAGAAAAGCATGGGTTGTACGGTCATTAATAGGCAAAAGTGTGACAGAATGCCAAATTCTGTAGATCTTAACTGCATAAATGTATTTCTGGGTGCTTAGAGGTCTTCTGTACATCCTGTGAAGACAGAGCCTTCATTGTTAGATTAAACAGACTGCAAAACACAAAACAAGGGGAAGCTTATATATTTTATTATAAATCCTTACAATCCTTATTACAAAACTTTCAGCTGAATATAGGTTTTGGTGAGGTTGTCATAATTACAAATAAACAAATTCCAAATAAACCAAACTGGGATGGAAAGAAAGTGGTATATTTACCACAACCCTACAAACCCTAAAATAAAATGGCAAGCCCTACTTTCCCCATGCTACAGTCTCATTGTGTTAATCATCAAAAGGTGCTGATTTTATTTGATTTGGACCACATCAGGCATGTTTCCCCTGTTGCCTGCCTTTATGCTAAGTTAACCTAATATACTCTGGAGGCTGGAGGTTAATGTTTGGCAGACAGAGGTGAGCATGAATTCTATCTACAAGGAAGCAAATTTTCCCAAATTCCCTCTGCTTGTAAAGTAGTAAAGTAAAAGTTCATTGTAAAGAAGAGTACATATGAGGTAAGTAGTAATTAGACATTTTAACACAAAGACAAGAGATTATATGAGAGATTATAAATGCCAGAAATATGTTATCTGCTTTCTTGTCAACCTCATCGGTCCTTTGCACAATTATAAGAGTGAAGGCTTTTAAGCTTTTATGGTTTCACATGGAAAAGGGCAGGGCCCTTTTCTGATCTCATGCTTGGAACACAAGTGTTACACCATGACTTTGGGTAAACCCCCTGAAACCAAAAACACCATCATGTCGACAACACTGACATGACCATAAGATATGTATCAGACTTAGACTATAGTTCTACTTATTCCTGCCCTGAACTGCCCTACTTCTCTTCTGCTATTAACAGATTCATGCTACGGTCGAGAGCTATTGTTTCTTAGATCAGAAGAATCTGTGACCATGCTCCAGAATGCTAAAAACCACGTACTTCAACTATGTCCAAATAAAACAGGTCATACTCAGATGGTGAGCGGCTACGAAGAAACAGGCAGGAAATGGGGGTGGGGGGGTGGAATGGGATGTGGTGTACTTCTGTGTCTGCTCTTTAAATGGTGTCAAGAAGAGCATCACCTCAAATGAGCACTAGTTCATGTTTTTAGTGAGAATCAGTTTCTTATTCATTCTAGAGCATGCATGCTATACATTACGGAGGTCAGGAACAGGTTATGCATTTGTATTGTATGCATTTGAGTGCAATGTGGTCAATGCAATGATTTGGCATTTAATAGTTAATTGTAACTGAATGGGAAAGTTTCCAAAGTTCATATAATTGCCAAAAAAATTAAAGCTGCAAGCAGCATTGAACGGGCCCTCGCACCCCTGCGCCCGGGCAAGGGCGACTCCCTACGCGACCGCCGATCCCAAAGGAACGATGCACATCAGAGCAGGAGCCTAAAAGGCATACAAGCCCTGCAAAAGGGACCTAAAAACTGCTCACTTCAGCTCGACACACTGGCCGCGCAGTGCGAGCATATGGAAAAGGCTTCGTGATTTAACATTGCGTATGTCTCCAGATGACAAGCATCCTGACGTCAAAGGCCAGGGCGGCAGAATCCCAACGTGACTGCTGAGCAAAAAAGGAACGACGCCTCTCAGACTCTGAGCCTAAAAGGCACACTAAACCCTGCAAAAGAGGCCTAAAAACAACTCATTCCACCTCGCCGCCACGGCCGCGCCGTGCGAAATATCAAACAAAGCAAAAGAGCTTCGCAATTTAACATCGCACATGTGTCTAGATGGCATGTGTCGAAAAAAAAAAATAAAAGAAAAGCTCTAGGAGGAGTTTGTTAAATTCTAATGTATGCGCATTTCACAAAGATCCCACCAGAATCGGATGCTGGAGTTTGCCACACCCCCGCAAATGACCCATTTGACAGAAACTGAAATTTTTTTGACATTTAGTTGCACAAAGGTCTCGAGAATCTCCAGACTAAATTTGAAGTTAATAAGATCTATTCTGGAGAAACACGGAGGAAAAAAGAGCGGACCTGGAAATGGATGGAAATGTGACAAATTTGCACATGGAAATTAATATAGCTCGCCTTCTGTGGGTTTTAGCACATTAACTTTTTTGTACAGTCTGGGGTGCTGCACAAGTGTACCAATTTTCGTATTTCTGGGTGGAACGTGGCTTG
The DNA here is from genome assembly GCA_911728415.1 of Lagocephalus sceleratus. NCBI lineage: Eukaryota > Metazoa > Chordata > Actinopteri > Tetraodontiformes > Tetraodontidae > Lagocephalus > Lagocephalus sceleratus. Next base: position 13,265,559 of record CAJVRN010000231.1, on the reverse strand, counting down.
GGGGCTGCTTCTTTGAAATTTTCAAGGGGGCGCTACAGATACATTTAACGGCGCACCTGCTAGCTCCAAGAGGATTTTTTGTAGGTCTTGTCATGACACACATGCTTGCCCATTTTACTAAAGGTAGGTCACGCGCAGTCCTGGGGCTGTGTCATTTTTTTTGTATCTAGGTGGCGCTATAACATAAAACCAATTTTAAAACATCGATCTATTCTGGGCCGAATTCTGGGAAAACCCATGGAGTCAGACACGGATCGGACTACGTATCTGCAAGTTAAGGCAATTTTTCAAACCTTGATGTTTGGTGCACTGCAGAGGACACGCCCATTTTTTTTAATGATTTTTGATGGCCTTGTTGACTTACTCACCTGGTTTGAGGAGAATCTGCTCAACGCAGTCCGATCCGGACGTCGTAACGTAAAACATTTCCTGTTTCCAGGAGGGGGCGCTCTATTAATAACTGAATATTGATACATATTTCTGTTCAGGACGTGACTGTGACCTTTGACCCCGTTTCGACATTGTACAAAATGAAAAAAGCTTTGCAGTTTTACGTCGGGCATTAGTTTACATGGAACGTATTGAATATGAAGAAAATTGGATGAAAGCTCTAGGAGGCTTTACTTAAATTCCAATGTATGCACGTTTGTAAAAACGTGCCAAAATCGCACGTTTGGACGAATATGGCGGACTCCCTGTTTGAGTTAGGCCGTCGCTCCAAGACAGTTTTTCGTCCGTCCTGGTAAGATACATAAACTCACCAAGTTTCATGTGCATAGGGCAAACTCAGTCTGACGTAAAGCTGAATGTAAAACTGTGTTAAGAAATGGCCATCTGAGTTAAAATGCTAACAAAAGCCTCAGCAGCTTGAAATCAGTTTAGTATAATAAAAAGTTGTCAGTAAAACCTTTTCTCAAAGAAATCCAAGAATCTCCAGATTAAATTTGAAGTTAATAAGATCTATTCTGGAGAAACATGTCTCATGCTTGACATCATTAAGGTTTGTTAACTTTGTGGTCAGCTCATCACCTGATGTTCTCATCTAACAGAACTGCAGCCCATTATTCGTATTAACCAAGCACCTTTCATCTCTTTGCATAGGACAGCTTTGTGGTAAAAACGTAACATTAATGAAGCAACAAACAATGAAATACCCTCTAAAAAAGAAAGAGGCTGTTATGAATCTATCTGTCTGTCTGTCTGTCTGTCTGTCTGTCTGTCTGTCTGTCTATTTAATTAGAGACATAGAGAGAGAAGAAAAAGAGAGAGAGAAACAAAGAACTAATAGAGAAAATGTGATTTCAAACTACTATGGAATTGATTCCCACCTTTGTCATCTTTGTTGACAATGACTTTGTTCATGTAGATGTATTCCTCATCTGCACCTGCAAGGAAACAGGAGAAGGTTAACCTTTGTCACAAAGTTGATGTGGCGTAGTTGTCTTCATGTTGATCTCCTCTCCAACGTGAGTCTTGAATACGTATATGATCCAGCCTGGGGGTTTTGTATCTGACATCTTCAGGATGGTATTTGATGTGAGGATGGGAGCACAATCATTTGTGTATTGCATGAAGAGGACTGAGAACATGACCATGAGGACCTTCCCATGTTCAGGACCAGTGTAGCCTACAAGTCTGAGATTCAGCATCATGGTGACGTGGACAGGCTCAGGTTACTTATATAAAATCTAGATAATCTTACTTATTAAGTTGTATTTTTTTTTACAAATATTCTACCATGATCACATTTATAATACTCTTACAGTTGGACTGCTATCTAAATAGTGGCCCATGACCAAATGTCTTGGATTAAGGAGGAACTTCACCCAAACAAGAGTCCTATTGTGCAGACAGACGCTCCATTATTGACACCCACTTTCACCATGACTGGCATCTCAGGACATTCAGAAAACCTGTAGCAGATAGAGGGATGCCATATGTTGAATTAAAAGGGAAATAACAAGGGGCTTAAATTACAGAACCTTCATTTCATAATCAAATTGTGAAGGTTAGACTCTGCAGTGCTCCTTCAGTCATTGCAGTCTTGAGAATTTGACTTTCTTTTGCACTTGAGGGTAACTTTTTATAGGCTCTGTGGGAGTACTGTTATGATTTAGGCAGCAGATGATGAAACTTTATGTCATACAGGACAGCTGAAGTCAGCAGTGAGAGAACACCAAATGGTCTGTTTGGCTGATTGGCTAATTAGCTGGTAAAGAAGCTGCTATAAGTATTCTGGCATAATATTTCTTTACCTAATAGTTAAACTCTGTGGGTTTTTTCTGGTTGTTGTAGATGACTCTGGGGAGTCATCTGAGGTGCAGCACAGTTTTGGGGAAGGTTGTTTCATTGAGTTAAATATTTTAGCTGACTAAGTTTATAGCCCGAGAGGAAATCAAACAAAACTGGAACAGCACTGTGGAGAAGGGTTCTCCTTTGAAATCGATATCGTGAGGTGAAACTAAACTGAGGAATAAGACAATGTTTTGCCTGTACAGTGAAAACAGACTTTTCAGGGAACACAGAATGAAAATCTATTTATAAAGCCATGCTCAAAGGAAGTGAGCATCCCTGGAGAATGAATGTGGCTTCGGAAAAATGATACAGCTTGGAGCCAGGAGAGGAAGTATGGGTAGACAAGTATGGGACCTGAACATGGAAAAGCGTGACTGCTCATGTGTTTGTGTGTGTGTGTGTTTGTGTGTGTGTGTTTGTTGGGAAGTGCTGGCGTGTGACAGTGTGTGAGACAGAAAGGAAGTTGCAAAACTTATAAAGTTTTTTTTTTAATCCACAAAAAAAAATTACAGCAAGTCTAAAAAAAACACAAACCCAAAACAACAGGCCACTGAAACAAGATATTGTAATAATGAAGCCGCTTTTTGTTTTTCCTGATTAACAATGCACCTAAATGTCAGGTTCACGTGTTCATGTGTTACCTGACATGACTTCTGGGCAGTCAACAGGAGAAATAAGCATGTGTGCGACATCACTACATGATGGTATGGGAGATGTTTTGTTTCCTTATAACGTTGCAAAAGCAATGTCAAATCAATCAAAAAAAAACACAGGAAGAAAGGAGCTGCCTTGTTGTAATTTTAGGCCACCAAACACCAGCCCCAAGTCTTTTACTGCCTTTACTTTGACTTTGAAAGTTCTTAATAAGAACAGATTGGACTGATTAATATAACTAAATATAAGCTGAGGAAGTCCGTCCTGTAGCGTCCTCGGGCCACAAGCTGTAGGGGAGGGGATGCAACCTCATTGAAGTTGCAAATTTGTTCAAAAATAAGCAATCTTCCAATTTCTTCCTTGCCAAACCTTGTCACCCTCAAATTTGTGACTATTATTTTTGTAATTCTCTAACTTTCATCTTGCAAACTGAGTTTAAAATTAAATTAGTAAATCTAAAAACATGTCCAGTTCTTTTTATTCGCTAGACCTTCCTTCATCAGTATTGTTACTGACCGGCCGATGTGCAGAGAATAAAGAAACTTGTGGTTGCATTGATTGTAAGTTGCAAAATTGATAAAGGGTTTTTGGTTGACTTGGACTTTCAGGTATCTAAATATATCTCAGTGCATACTTAGAAACCAGGAAGAACAACATTTACTTCCTATCTCTGTACTCCCACTTTTACACCCTGAGGTATTATAGCCTCTCAGTGCTGCTGCAGATGGACCAAATCCCCTCAGTCCAGTTTTACCCTTTCGTGAAGTCATCTCCTGAACCCAACAGTATTATGTTATATGTTGTAGTATCATTTTTGCTAATAAAGTTTGGATGCTTGATGTGGATGGTTTTCTCACAGATACTAATTCATATTTTTGATAAAATCTTTTTTCCTTTACCATTGGAGGCCCTGTAAGAGTGGAGCAAGTCAGACAGCAAGCCTTTCTGGATGGTGGCATTCCCACTCAGGGTCTCGTTATCAAGGATGAGCAGGAAGCGGTGGAGCTCCAACAAGAGCTGGTCCAGCACTGGAAGAAAGCACAGAGCAAAGGGTGTCAGCGGTGGAGGAATTATTTTAATCCTGAATGGTTCTAATAAGATTTCACACTCCGGCCTGTAATATTAAAACACTGGCTTTTAATAAGACATGTTTCTCAGCTCCTATTAGAAGAACAAAGGAGAGCTATCTGAAGTCTTTGAAGTCCACAGACAGAAAATTGAATCTGCATTTAGCTGAGAAGCTTCAAACGGCAAATTCACAGTGTGCGCCAACCTTTAACATGGGAGAGGGTTTAATCTGACAACAATTGAAAAACAGTCATTTTGAGTCTCACCGTGGTGCTTTTGACTGTTGTTAGCCTGTTTGAACATATTTTGAGAGTTTAGTGAAAGGTCAAATCTAGAAAAAGGAGGAGCCTGGGGCCTCAGGCGGCAGGGCCACTGCGACTGGGTGCAGCCCACACACATCCTTCAGGGGTCAGCGCTGAGCTCACGGCTCTCTCCCTTCTGTGGAGAGCTCTTTGTGTTTTGCATCAGTGTCTCTCAGACTCATGAATAGGCTCCTTGCTACAGTGGGCCTCTGTGTGTGAAGGCTTCGGCAAAAGATGAGACAGGAGAAGAGGGACATTATTAAAAGTAAAAGCTTGAGGGAGCAGTGTCACAGTGTTCAGGAATGCATGAAACCCCCTAACAGAATGTGGCTCGTTCTCTTTCATGTATTTGAGGTGTATATTCACACACACACACATATATGTGTATATATATATGTGTATATGTATATATATATATATATATATATATATATATATATATATGTGTGTTGGTGTGGTGGTTAGCACTGTCGCCTCACAGCAAGAAGGCCCCGGTTGGAATCTCGATTGGGTTGAAGGCTGGGGACTTTCTGTGTGGAGTTTGCATGTTCTCCCTGTGCCTGCATGGATTCTCTCCTAAAATGCCTCACTGCAAGAGTTTCAACCAGTTATGTTGAACCATTCATGTCAGAGCCTACTGTGGAGTGGTATGTGATGATAAATTACCACATGGATCAGAAATTACAGTTTGATGATTTTTATGCCCTCTTCTAGTCAACAGTTGAAAGCATTACTGGCTGTTGTTGAATGTTGATGTTGAAAATGAAAATTCATATTTACCGACGGGCCTGTGCATCAGTAAGTGACAATCAGAGAGTCTTTGGGAAAAAGCAGAAAAAATGTCCTGCAATGAAGATGAAGACTCCCTCTTAGTCCTCATGTCTAAGAGAGAGCTGCTGACCATAGTTTGCTTGGTCATTTGGACAGAATATTCAGGCATTTTCTTGTAAAAAAATATTCAACATTTAACATGCCAAGAAGACAGCTTTTGGCTCAACCACCAGGAGCAAAAAAAAAAGAAGTGCTGTGATGAAATAGGAAATAATGACTACAGATTTTTTCATTTAAAAATCTGAGATAGTTTGCTGTTTTAGGATAGCCAGACTAATGCAAACAAACAAATCCAGTAAATTTGCCGGTCAATTCTTGTGGAGCTGTTGATGTGAAATTTGTTCCTGCATTAGTAATGATTCCCTCCAGAAGTTGGCCTTCGATATATTGCATCATTAGTTCTTTGTTTTCATAATGTGGAAAGCAAGGAAGGATCATTTCTGAAAACAGAGAAAGTGGTGCCAGACAGAACCTCTGATGCAGACATTCTCTGTTAACAGACCACCATAAATGAAACGCTGGACACGTCTTCTGGCTAGAAAAAGTTCAAGATCTGGGGGAAAAAAAAAGGTTGTGAAAATCATCTGACAAAAATGTAACTCAAACTGCCATAAAATAAATCACAGACCACACTGACTATTATAAGAAGTCTATTTTAGTGGCTCCTTCCGGTTCAAATGGAGCCTTGTGGGATAATGTTCTCCATCTTCCTCTCTACACACCCTCACATCAAAGAACCGCAGGGAGAAATTTCTGCAAAATAAGGTGTCAGAGCCTGGTAAGCGTTGCTTCTTGGAGATGACGGGAGGCTTTCCCAGAGCTACAGCAAGCTGGGATTTTAATGACTCCTGCTCAAGTTGAGTCAACTTCTGCAGAGAGGCCCCCATGGTCAGAGGGTCTCAACCAAAAACAGCACTTGTTTGCACATAGATGCATGATGCACACGACTCATGGACAGGTTAGATAATGTAAATCCACCTCAACCCTGGTAAATGCACACAAGCAGAAAAACAAAGCCCCTCAGCGCTGGCTCCTTGGGCTGTTTAAAACCTCACTCAATTACTCTCATTTCCACTAAACCATTGTTTAGCTGCTCGTGTTTGGCCGTCCGGTATGAATCTAAACATTTTTCCAGCTTCTCCCCCTCATGTGTTTGCAGAGACTGACTCTGATGGCCTTTGGCATTGGGAGACCCTGGGAAAGCGAGTCAGCTGACAGGACAGGGAGGTCTGCGGCAGGCCGTCTCTACAGGCTATGGGTTGGCTGAGTGCCCGCTGCACATCCAGCGGGTGACCACAACTTCCACAGCATAAACAATTCCCTTTAGAACGGGGGCCAAAAGGAATTGGAGTCCATCAGCCAGAGCCAGAACACTTAGGTGTTTTTCAGATGAGGAAATACTTGATTTTTGACAGGGGGGAGTAAAGTAATTGTAAAATACAGAGATACATTTGAGGAGTTGAATAGAAGGCTTTTCTTAACGTGCAGAAGGAATTTCCTTTGATTCCCTCCAAGAACCAGAAACTGCTGTGAGAAAACAGAGAGATATTGTATATATTCTTGGCGATCTCTACAGCTCAGACTCAAATGGAGTTTGACTCTGTATGATGGGAACAAGTCCCATCCTTTCAGATTAGCCAAAATAATTGCTATGCATTCTCTCCCTTTACATTTACATACTTTAGCAAGAAGAACCTGTGGCTGCAGACTTTAACTCATGCAACCCTTCCACGTGTAGAAAAGTTACTGAAAGTTGTTATGTGAACTTTGCAGTGAGCCACAAGTTCATATGAGGATTTGTAACAAAGCTAACTTATGGCAGATCTAGAGTAGGCCGGCTGAGAAATAAAAAGGACAAAAATAGGCCTGCAGTTGATGGGTCCATTTTGAAATCATTTATGAATAAAGACTTCATTCAAAGATGGGAAGAGGGTCTCTGGAATGGAGTCTATTTCTCCTTGTTGAATTTGAACAGATCTATGTCTAAATGGGGTGAGTGTCTTGTTGGGATTCATGGTAAAGATTTATACAGACTGGCTTGTGGTTCTGAGTCTGCAGTGATAGGAGGGCATCGTTCATTTGGTTGAATTAAAGAGACTTCCCGATAAAATCAGTATACACTACATGCAGTGAGATAGATCTGAGTCTCTCTTAACAAAAGTTTTCAAGACCCCAAAGAGTTGAACAAACAAACTCTATGGATTGACCCCTGGCTCCAGGGAGATTTGAACCCAGGGCCTTCGTGCTGTGAGGTTGACAGTGCAAACCGTGGCACCACTGTTCTGTGCTTCAAATGATTTTACACCACACTGACATTCTGGATCACATCTGATCAGCATTCATATTTGCTGCACAAACACAGATGTGGCCCTCATATCAGCTAGCAGGAAAACAAAGCACAGTCAAGCTTAAAACACAATGTAAAAGATGATTATGCTGTCAAAAGTTCATTTTGCACCTGAAGGGCACTTTTATGATATGAATTTAGCAGTTCGCTTGGGTTAGCATGAGTAAAATGAGAAATAAACAATTTTTTTTTGCTGAACTGTCCCCTTAAATTGGTAATTTGGATATCACTTTTTTACACACCAGAAATAGTCACAATGACTTATTCACTACTTTTTCAGTTTATTTTCTCAAGCAGACTTCACTTTCACATTTCACCACCACTTCATCTATTTGTGATGTTTCTCAAGTGTCATCTTCTCAAGTCATCCTCGGGGAGACAAGCCTTCTTTTCACTGATACAATAGCTGTGCTGCCTCCAGTCATGTTTGTCTTCGATCGATGGTATAAAAAGCCCAAAGTATTTCTAATTATAATACTGACAAGGAAACGTTCACTTTCTACTGCTTGTTCCTCCACTGAGGGTCGTGGGGGGACTGGAGCCTATCCCAGCACATTGGGCAAAGGCAGGGTACACCCTGGACTGGTCACCAGTCAATCATAGGACTAACACAGAGACAAACAACCATTCACTTGCACACTCACAGCTATGGGCAATTTAGAGTTTCCAATTAGCCTAATCCTCAATCATGCATGTCTTTGGACTGTGGGAGGAAGTCAGAGTACCCAGAGAGAACCCACGCAGGCACAGGGAGAACATGCAAACTCCACACATAAAGTCCCCAATCTCCATCCCAACCGGGATTCGACCAGAGGCCTTCTTGCTGTGAGGCGACAGTGCTAACCACCACACCACCGTGCCGCCTTGACAAGGAAACAACTAAAAAAATTAAACAGGGTATTGACTCATACTTAAGGTCAGGTAGTCTAGAAACTAAGATATTTGCTGAGTTTATCACAATTAAGATGCCATTAAATATCTGACCAATGAAGTATTTTTCTCTCTCTTGAATTCTACACTTTAGCTCTCAGAGATTAAATGCCCATTTAGGCGGATGTGATTTAATCTACTTGGTACTCTCATCTTCCCCATCACAGTTTTGATTTCAATTTAAAAACATGCATCTGTGGACAAATGGACCACTTTTAGCGAATGAACATGTTACATGCTCCCGAAAAAACCTGTTTTCTAGCCATGTCTTGTAGCTCAGCACTGATTTATTATCAGTCCATGATTGGACTGGGTTGCGTTGACCAGTGCTAGTGTTTGATGAAGTACGCAAATGATTTTAATGACATTTTCACTCTGTCTCTGTCCCAGGTCACTCGTCCTTCCCGACTGACATCTGCCATAATTCCAGACCCCAAACAGAGCCACCTGTACCGCTCACCACCGTCATCACTAAGTGATATAAAAGACTGGGTTTAGACCCTTTGATATTCACAATTACAACCATTAGGTCCACAGTAGTGCCACAGCTCTTCATTTTACATTGTCACACCTTGACCAGAAAGGGGGATGTTATGCATCTACTACAGCCCTGCAGTCTACACAACACTCCCCAGCAAAATGGCTGTCATACTCCTGGACCTGAGTCTCAGCAGCTCCCTGTGCCCATGCAAGAGAAAATTTGATCCAACCATCAACAGTGGATCAGACGTGGTCTACACCTCTTCTCCAGTCTGTCTCTCAGCACCAGTGCCCCCAAAGGCTGAGTCAGTTACTCTGCTCTCTTTAAACATCTGTCTACGTTGCTGGCCACCCCTCAAACACAATAATGAAAATCGGCAGATGCCACAACAGGGATGACACCACCTACTGGGATCCGGGGCATGGACAGTCAGCTTTCAACTTTTGCAAGAACAGGTAGCGTGTTCTATCTGCTCATCATAATAATAGAGGAAGTGGTCACCTCCTTGCATCTCAGAGTTGCATGGACTGGTAATGCTGGGGAGCTCATAAAGAAAAGGCTCAACGGTAGATGTTCAAGAAATTATACTGAGGTGCTTAGAGCCTTTTACCAGTGCTGATTCTGTTTATGGTTGTGAAATTACATAAGTACCCAAAATAATGGATGAATTACAAACATTTCATAAACAAATATGCGGATACAAAAATGGAGCCACCTAGATATCAGTGAATAACAAACTACACTGAAATAAGTCTGACACCAACATTACATCAAAAGAGAAAAAGCAGTGATTCATCATCATCTTAACATAAATTTAATTTTAAAAAGGAAGTCGGTGAAATAAGCAGAGAAAGATCTGCTTCTAAAAAAATCTTAAAAGTAGCCAAACCCCATGTCCAGTTCCGCTCAAATCAAATCTCACTGTGGCGATACTGGCAGAGAACAAGCCAATAGCATCACTGAACTGATGGCTTCTGGAACCTGCTGAGGTCTTGCAGCAGAGTTCAACCGTGAGGCAGGGGTAGTGTGGACATGACTGAATTAAGTCAAGCTGTGTTTTGACAATATTGCTATAGAAACCCAAATAAATGGAAAAAAAAGTGGATGTCAGCGGGCAACGGAGTCGGACAGTAATATAAAGCAGCGTCAGGAAAGAGGGACAAATGACATGAGACAACTGAGAAGTAGGGCTCAGAGAGGTGCTACGTCACAAAACAGGGACATTAAAACCACATTTCCATGGGTTTTAAACTCCTGGCAAAAGCATTATAGTTTGTGTACTGACAGCCAGCAAAATCCCTCACTCTGACTGTGACACGTAAATGTTTTTAATATAAACCTTCCTGCAGAATCCAGGAACTGGAATGGTACTGTATTCATTGGAGCAGCCACCCCCTCCTCTGAGAAGAAGTTCTTCAATTTGATATTAATGTACTCCTTCGGTGCACTTCAAAGCCAACCATCCTGTCTACACAACACCTATAGCAGGGATCATCAACTGATACTCTTAACTATCACCTTAACTATCAGCCTCTTCACTACCTCCATTTATGACTCTATTTAGGCTACATTCCAAAATGAGGACAGACTCACTGCACTGTTATTTGAGGGTCCAGCCCCCCCAAGGTGACTATCCAGTAAAATTCTGGCCCTCTGACAGTCATAGTTGGTGACCCCTGACCTCAAGCCCAAAGCTCTCTGGGATTTAGGCGACTTTCTGGACAGGTGGTATTCATGTCCTGTCTCTCAGTCACACAGGCAGCATCTCTTAAAAACTAGTGCCATAGTCAACCACAACACTTTCTTTGACACGTCTCAGCGTGGCGGTGATAATGGCGATATCGGATCACGATGCCGGGAAGCTTATGCTTATGCAACTGATGTGATGCAGTTTAACCACTTATTGATCATACTTCTCTGAAGCTGGGGGTCTGAATATGGATCATGATTTATTTAGATCAATACAAGTCCATCTAAAGCTTCTGATGCATGTAAAGAAAAAGATTATTTATCAATTCATAGTCTGGGCCACAGTTGTTTACTATTTACTCACAAAATGCCAGGCTTAAAAGTTCATTCCAGAGATTATCCTCCTTTAAATTCCCTCTGCCTCCCCCATGCTGTAATTCTCCTCATGCATTGTCTCCCAACACTCCCTTTGATTGGTGCTGTCTCTTAATATATATCTCTCTCAAGGCGCCTCCTCCGGTTTTATCAGCTGAAACACACTAATGGTCTTTAAAACTCAAGCTACAATTTATTTCAGGAAGAGACTCTGCATTTGAGCATTAATTAAGATTGCATTAATGCAGATCCTTCAGATAACAGCTACAGGCGAGGCTTCAACACTCTTGCAGCTGATGACATTTGATGTTTGTGGGTCTTCACTAAAGATGAAGGAAGTGAGAAAAAAGAGCAGGCCAGAAGTGAAACAATTAACATAGAGGATCATAATAGTTACCTAAGTTATCGGCTTGTGGTGAGATATATACTGGTAACTGAATAAAATGTTAATTAAGAAAATCAAACAATGATAATCATTTATTAACAGGCCTACACATTCCAATGCTGTAGGTGGTGTGAACACAAAGACATGAAGAAAATGCATCCGACAGTCTAAATGGTGTCACTGGTGTGGCTGATTTTCACTGATACTGAAGAGGTTAACAGCATATCCTGAGAGGAGGAACCCAAGATTTTCTTTGTATATAAAAATCGTGTTAGGAATGCAAAATAGCCATTAAATAAATGTAGAAACCAAATGCATCCATTAATGCTCACTACATATTAGCCTTTATCATGGATCACATTACTGCACATTATGATCTTTTCTTCTATTGAAATGTTTGAACTGTTATTTCTATACAGGTATTGGTCACCAGCAGCAGCTAATTCCTTATTCTAATCCCTAAGAAACACCGTAGGCAGTGAACATTTTATGCCAGATGCTACTCAGTCATAACCAGGACGCAGATTCAGCTCCTAATTATGTCAATATCATAGAAAACGAACCTCCCCAGCTCCTTAACCTAACTCCTAACTCCTGACCCCAACCTAAACCTACTTCTAACGGAACCTTAAATCCAGATCTCAACCCTTAAGCACACCTTTAAAAGATGTAAAGACTTGCAAAATGTCCTCAGTTCACAAAAATGTCCTACACTTGCTGGTAAAATGTGTATTCAGGTGACAAGAACACACACAGATACCACAGTGTTAAAACAGTGTGCCTGAAGCGAGGAGGTAGTGGAGACTGTGCGGTTCCACCTCCTCCTCTTAATGTTGCACCCTGCCTGCATCCCTCCTTCATCCCTCCTGTCTACTTACATTAGGACGCTCCACAGGACACCATCAAAACTCTCTCTAAGGTGTGTGTGTGTATGTGTGTGTGTGTGTGTGTGTGCTATATGCATCTGCACCCCCTGCTGTGGAACCACCAAGATTCCCTCATCAATCATCAAACTTTGAACGGTTGAGAGACCAACACATGTTTTAGAGCTTCACGGGGCTCCGCCTGGGAAAGTAAGCAACAGACTCAAAGCAGTTGCTGACAAATAAACACTAACTAGCAGCGCCGCCTCAGAGTCACCCACATAAAAGCTCCTCTGCTTGGTTATTATCCCACAGATAAGTGGCCAGGAGGGCTGCAGGGAGAGTGAGCTCCAACAAGTGTGCATGTGTGTGTGATTACAAGTCAGAAAGCTCCTGTTTTAAGTTCCACTTCCTTCAAAAGTCTACCTGGTGAGGAAAAGAATCTAACAATGTAGCTCTGATCTGGAGCTCCTGTAACCAATAAACAAAGCAGCGTTTGATGTGTTGTAAAGGAACTACAGAGAGACCCGGAGGGTGAGAAAAAAGGCCACAGATCAGGAAGACCGTCTTTCTTTTCATCATTTTTATAGCCCAGTCCAGCTTCCTGGATTACGCACACTCCCTGTTGGCAGTTACAGCCCCTGGTAGGTGAACCGGCAGACCCCATGCCAGCCTTGATGGCCTGAATCTTAGCCTGGCCTTTGCCACTTTAAAAGGAGGTCAAAGTCCCTAAACCTGCTGACTCTGACACATTTTGTGCACGGCACTAAAAATAAAACTGCAGCAACAGGTAGTTTTTATATAGTGCACGGCATCAAACAGGTTAACGTGAAAAACAACCATGAAACTGAGCAGTGCAGCACACATACGACCTCATACACCCAGGTCTTGTATTCCTACACCAAACGGCGCCCACGAACATTCCCTGAGAACCTCGGCTGATTCCTAAAAGTTGCCATTGTGCTAAGAGAATAAATTCAAACATGTCTGCAGTCCTTCCATTTGTTTTAAATTTTCTTTTGGCTGAGATCACACAACTGATTATTTTTGGAGAAGATGTTTGATGCTGGAGGCAAAAAAAAAAAAGGGGTGAAATGTAGAGAGACACAGTTCACACAGACGGGATTCAGAATGGCATGGAAAGCAAAACAATGGAGGGAATATGTTGGAAGAGGGAAAAAGAAGAGAAATACTGGAGAGAATCCTGCAAAAACTCATAATGATAAACATATTTACAGCCTTGCTTGAAGAACTCCTATGGGCTATCATTATGAGAATACCTGCAACATATGAAGACTTAGAAGAAGTAGAAATCTGATGAAGAAATCTGAAGAATAACACCAGTGCATTGGACCAGAGGCCAGGCGGGGTCATTGAGCCCCTCTCAGTTTATCTAAACCGCAGGTGAAACTGGGTCTCTGGCAGCAGGTGTGAGAAGCTGTGTCACTGGTCTCACTGGAGTTTCCTGTGTTTTCCTCCTCCTGCAGCTGCCTGCAGCTGTTAGTGTCCGTCTCAGCAATCTGTTGCTGCCAAAGAGAACACAATCTGCTTCTCAATCCTGGAACCCTTAGCAACATGTTCCACGTGCCCCTAAACCTCTCACTAGTGATGATTTAGAAATGTTCCTTCCGCAGAGGTCTGGAGGTCTTCCACTGAAGGTGTGCTCAATTAATGAGCTTTTGAAGACTTTTGGGATGTTTAGGGGTAAATAAATGCTGCAGCGATCCTGTTTACAAGAGAGCAGGATAGCTGCCCTGCTGGAAAATGGGATTTTCTTTTTCCCAGGGTGTGATTAAAGCTGCAACTTTTCACTTCTTTTTTTCCCCATGAAATCTACAATTATCTTGGACACAAACTGACACCGTCTCATAGTTTTCCACACATGAACAAACCAGTCCAAGTGTCCTTTGGGCTTCAAACTTTTCGGTTACAGCGACTGACATATTTGAGTCTGACAAGTGTTCTTGCACTTGCCCTCAATTATTGCTTCAGACTTCTCTGACCACTAATGACCCCCCCTCAACACACACACACACACACACACACGCGCACACACACACACACCTCTGTGGTCGGCTGCTTGCAACACTAAGACAAACAGAAGAGGCAGTTAATCAGCTGGAGAACAGGAATGTTGCAGCAAGAATGCTTCCATTCAGTATCTGGTGATCCCGTTCCAGTTCTCATCACTGCTGCTGTCACTCTGGTGGCCCGCTGCTAATCCAGACACATTCTGGTTTCTTAAATCATGTTCATGAGAGAAAGGTGAGGTCCGCATCACGGCCGATGGCTCCCCTAACACTCAGTCCAACATTTTGGCTTGGATTCTTTGTTGATGTCCATCCGGATGCATTAAGTGGATTTGCTTGTCTCTCATGGACAAATAACCACAGACAGGAATTTGGGGAATGCCGTGAGAACAGTGTTGCCGTTACTGGAATTTAGCAGTGGCCCAAAGTGTATTGTGAAAGTATTTTTAAGTATTTAGCTGGAAGAGACGGATTTGGAGGCATTCCTATTCATGTTTCAGCAGTCAACTTCAGAGGAATTTTAATCATCAGCACCAGCAGGTGATCAACAGCAGAATCCAAATGGGGCCAAAGTCAACCAACATAAACAGTAGTTGCTCCAGAAAAAGACCTCTTTAAACAAGAAATGTGAGGCTGTTGACGTCAGCTTGGCTTTCAAACGCCCGCATTAGCAGAAGTCAGCTCTGTCTCATGTTTTTGGAAACAAATCCCCTTTCTTACCTTTGTGCTTCTCCATTCCCTCACAGTTTCACCTTTGCGCTCCTCGCTTTTCTCTTCTCATAAAATCAAACAATCCAAAGGAGAAAAAAAACACACAAAAAAAAAACAAAACAACAACAACAAAGAGATTGAAAAGTTTGCAGACGCGATCCCCCTGCGCTGGGACAGCCAACAGCTGGAGACGAACGCAGCCAGTGTTCGACAGTACAGTGACCGACTGACGGACTGACTGGAGAGTCTGCGTCTTTACGCGGAAGAACAACAGCGCTCTCTTCTCCAGCCCCACTGCGCCTCCTCCCTGTGTGCGCAGCATCCAGACCGGTTCCTCTTCCAAAACGGGAACCCCCTAGGTATCACTGAGACGCTGTCGCGGCTTTCATTCTCTCTCCACTGGCTGAGAACAATCGGACCCCCCCTTCTGGTTGTTTATTTCTTGCTTGTTTGTTTCAGACCTTTTTTTCTTTTTTTTTAAACGATACAGAACCGGAAACTTCTGGCAAATGTCCGGGGAGGTGCTGTATCAATAGGCAGGAAATCTTGACTTTTAATGGGAAATGTAAGTGCGTCCAAGAATCCGCGCAACTGCGTGAGAGCGCAGAGGAGGCACGACAGGAATGTGGGGGCAAAATAACACCGCAGACTGTACAAGATGCGCATCTAAGTGGTTTGCATCAAACCTGCTGAGTAAAGTTCATTGGTGTTGTCTAAATTACGTTATAACTACCGGTAGTTAAAATGTACTTAATTTGTATATGGCGAGAACAGAACCCAGGAAGACCAGTGCCCAATGGGATAGATGTTGGCTTTACTGGTGGTCCATCAGATCCCATCAGACTTTCCATCAGGGGAAAAAGTCAGTTCCACCCAAACACAACCTCATTCCACCTGTTGGGGAAAAGTTATTCAGTTAAATCTGCAACAATTTCCAGGAATTCTTCAGTAATGTTTATAACCAAGGTCACATGATATGATGGCGCCTTGCAGAAGGAAGAAGACAGATCCCACAACACATGAAAAAACCTTTTACTTGAAACTTCCATGGTAAGCAACTACCATTTTATAGATTGTGTTAAAGTTTTAGAATTGTCATTCTGTCTTTTAATGGGTCTAGTGAACTAAAAAGCACCTTCACATTTGAAGTGACCCAGCCAGAACCACACTGCAGGTCAAACCAACCCACTCCACCAGTTTGATTGGTGCTGCTTACAATGAGGGTCTTTTATTAGTGTAAACCGGTTTATATCAATCCCTGCAGCAGTTTCCAAGATCGTATTTGGCCCATCTGCTTTAGAAACCTGCCAAAGTGTAATACTGTTTATACTTCATGTAATCAGCCATAAGATGTAGCTTTATTTGCCCTGGTCCTTCAGTGTGGGAGGGGTAATAATAATAACTCTCCTGACACTTATAGTCCAGAACCACTGACAAAAAACCCCAACGAAAAGCAAAGTGAGAGGCTGGAGGAGAAGCAGCAACTTCATTTGAGGGCGTTCTTTGGCAGTTGTGGTCCGGCCCATACTTCCTTTTTGTTATCTAAGCTCCTGCCACTCACTGTGCAGTATTGATCTGGAAATGAAGCATTCTTACTTCTTACTATTTCCATATCTTTGATTTTAAACTTCTCTGTTCAGATGCTCCATGTTCAGATGAATGCTCTTCATGCACGTTCTGTAACAAAGCTGGATGTACTTTTTCCTCAGCCTTTTTAGGGTGAAGCTCAGTATGACCTCATCGTGTGATGTCACAGGTCTTTTCCACTGTGTGTTTAAGTGAAAGCGTGAGAGTGAGTCAAGCCTGACGTCCCCACGTTTATTGAAAACAAGGGTGGTCTGGCTGTGATTTCCTCTCATCTTCCTTGTCCACAGCAGGAGATGTGTCCTCTTAATCCTGCTGGGACATTCCTGTTGGTCAGCAGACCTCGCTGAGCCGCTCTGGTGTTGGTGAAGCACAGTAGGTGGAGATGCTTGAACTTCACAATATCACTCAATATCACCAATGTGACCTCAGAATTAACACCAGACCCCCTTGTTTTCTAAAACCCCCCCTCTTTTTTTGCTCACATGTGCGAAGTCCCTAACGCCCCTGCCCCTCTTGAACGGAGACCCCCCCCCTCGTTATTGAGGTTTCAGCTAATCTTGTCAAAACCATGAGGCTCCTCTGACTGTCATGTCTGGGAATTTCCAAAGAAAGTAGAATCTACTGACTCCGCTGTACCTCCCTGTTGTTTTAGGAACGTCCAGACCAAGAATGCAGAGGGCACGCCTCACAGAGACGCCGCTTGTTTCCCAGCAGCACTGAGGTGTGTGCACCTGCCTCAGTGCAGGCAAGCTTTAGTAGAAGAATGTTGAGTCAGAGAGGCATAATATTGTTTTTAGTTTTTAGGTGATCAGGTTCCCTCTGACCTCTGTGGAAAATAAACAGCGGGGGGTTCGATTTCAGAGAGAACATTTTGGAAATTATCCCTCCTTGTGATGCTACCAAAACTTGCCGCCAGGTAGGTTTTGTTTGGGGAACACTGAGAGTGAGTTCTTTTGGCAGTCTAAGCACCGAAGACATGTTTTGATAGTACATCAGGTGAATAATATACTTAGTTTTGCTTACATGGGAAGTAAAACTCATAAGATTAGTAATCAAAGCAGTAATAGGCTTATTATAAAGACATTAAGCAACCCAAATGGGTCTGCCTATAAATCTCTATTTCAGTTAAAACCTTTAAAACACCTATTAAAAAAATAATTATAACCATTGTTATTGTTCTTTTAAGAATCTTACTGTGATTTTCTAACCGCTGTTACACCTCTCAAAGGACCATTCAGTACTTAACTACAATGAAAAAATCCACAAAGATTGATTTTAAAATCACACTCATTAAAACATTTAATGAAACACATGGAGTTAAAGTCTATGGAGTTAAAGACCTATTTCCGTTTCCTGCACTCTCATTGCCAAATATTTCTGTATGAGTATGTGTCATCTGACATATTTAATGCAATCCTATTGTAATAGCCCGCTGTAACGTTTTCATTTGTGCAGAAAAAAAAGACTCGCTCTTGAGGGCCTTTAAATAACTGCGACAGTGCCACCTTCTGGTGCACATGGAGACAGGCAGTTGTGCGCTATCCAAAATGTATATAAAAAAATGTTAAGCTTGAATGTAGGTTTTTCTGTGCCTAAAAGTTATCATATACGTGTACAACTTATATCCAGAGCTTAAATTCAGTGTTTTCACATTACAATATGTTACAAATAGACTTGTAGATCTTCATAAAGTCAAACATCTTTGCAGCATTGAACAAATTTTCTATCACACTCCTTTTTTTTCCAGTGATAATCTGAGTGGAGCTGAGATGATTTTTATTTTCCCTCCACCAGTGAAATTGTACAGGCAATTGTTTCTGATTTTCTAGATGCTGAGGACGCCAACAGTGTCTGAACAGAGATCACTGTGATGGACAGGAACAGAAACGCGTCTCAGATTTCTGTCAGCTCCAACACATCATAACTCTGCAGAAGCCCAGAACTGTCAGACCACACTGACAAAGCTCATCAAGCCCACAGATAAGTGCACTCTCAGGGAGCTGCGCTGGCTCTGATGTTGGGAAAGTGTCAGGAGAGATTGTCCTCACACACATGATAAGCGGGGAGTGAAATAATAAAGAAAGAAAGAAAACACCTGTCATCATCTGTGCTTCAAATAATGAGAAGATAGTTTTCAAGAAAGCATGTGAAGGTACAGTTTCTCATTATTGATGAATTAGCTGTCCTGCACGGATCACTGACCTTTATCACCCATCCATGTCTGTCACTGATGGACACATGCAGTCTGTTCAGGAATGCAGCACTTGATAGGTGTGCGTTAGTCTGTGTCATACACATATTCTTTTACATGTCTGCAGTTGTTATCTACTCCTGCCCATGCTGTGAAAAAAGTCCTTTCAATCAAGTCAAAATCACATTTATCTACAGCCCAGTACCAATCATTGTTTGCTTTGAAGGACTTGATCATCTGCACATATGTCACACCCTCTGTCTTTAGGCCCTCGAAAAAAAAAAAACACTGTCTTTACAATGATCACATCTAAAATGTGACATTTCGTCCTTTTGTAGCATATGAAATACTCATTGTTGAAAAAGGTTTGTGACATAAAAAAACCATAGCAGTTAAAAACAAAAATCACATACTTTGTCATAAAACAAACATCCAACACGTTTCGTTGAGCAAAGTTGTGCGTCTTTGTCCCCAAGTAAAAGACAGAAAAGAAGAGGTGATGTGAGTGTGTCTTGGGCCTGGTGCAGTGATCAGAGGCTCTGGCGCCTCCGGCCGCTGTCCCTTTAAAGGCAGGCTGGCCGCACTGCGCATGCGCACTCTCTGTTTGGTTTTCCTCCTGTCTGCCGTCGCTTCGCTAGCTAACCCACCACCGCTCGCGTTTCTCTCAGCGACCCCCCAACCAAAAAAAAATCACCCCCCCCCCACGGACACCACCTCCACCTCCACCCCCACCGGAACGGCACCGGCGTTCGGAGGCTCCTTCTGAAGGCACCGGGGGCACAGCGGCGGGTCCAGCACCAGTTGAACGCTGCCCCCCCCCAAGAAGACCCCCCAGCTCAGCTCATCCATGTTGACTGCGGCAGCCTTCTCACCGGGCCAACTCGGAGCACCACATCCTCTTTGTTCCTCCTGGATCACGTCCGGCTGAAGCGTCCCGGCCGCCCCCTCCCGAGGCCCGCCGTCGGCCCGCCCCTCCGCCCGCTGGCTCCCCGCCGGAGCCCCGCTCATTGTTTAAACGCGTTAAAATGGCTGCTGACACGGGATCGGCGAGAGAGCGCTGGTGACTCTGCTCTGACGCCGGGGAAGTGGAAATAAGCGACGCGAGCCGAACCCTGGGATCGGACGACTGCGGGCGCTTTTAATGGATGCTCCGCTGTTTTGGTAGGTGCTGCCCACAGGGGGGAGGCTGAAGGGAGGTTTACCCCCAGGTCTATATCTGTGCATGTGGGTCACCCCCCCCCCTACACACTACCCCTTAAACACATCTATGGAAGCTTGACTTGGTCATTAATTGTCAGTATGCGCCACAGTCAGCGAACATGCAGGACTTGGTTCCAGTAGCATCGTCCTGAGCAGCCGAGGCTTCCCTCCCCAGCAGATCCCACAGCCCCCCCCAGTCCTCCTTGGAGAGCATAATGGATCCAGGGGTCAAAGGTCACGGCCGACCCTCAACGCCAGGAGCCGGGTGCGACCTGCGTGGCGCGTGCAGGCGCCTGCTGGTCTACGCGCTCTTCCACCTGGTGCTGGTGGCTCACGCCTCTCCGGCGAAGCCGTGCGACAAGGGCTGCCTGTCGGGGAAGTGCGTCAACGGGTCGTGCGTCTGCGACCGCGGATGGGTCGGGGACCTGTGTCAGCACTGCCAGGGGAGGTTCAAGTAAGTGGCCAGTCAGTTCATGAGCATGGCGGGGCGGTCTAAAAAAACCCAAACAACTTAGAGTGGTTTGGTTCACTGGGAGATGCTGTTTCTCAATCAGGCAGCTGTGTCACGAGAGATTATCCATTAAAGCAACCTGACCTCCAGGTCTTCGGTGATGGGTGGCCGCAGCAACACGTGACTCATTCAGTGTCTGCTGGCATTTATTTCAGATCTCAACCTGGAAAAAATGACAAAAACAGAAGTACAGGAATGTAGCACTAAATGTGCACATATTGGCCTCCGTGTATTGTTTGTTTATTTTTTTACTTGGCGGGTCACGATTCAATAAATAGGGGCTGAAATGATGACAGATTTCAAAATGTGTTTTGTGAGACAGGTTAATGATTGATAGCATTAGGTTTCTCAATCCAATCTGCACAATTGAGTGTGACTCAGGCAATCAGGACTATACCATGCTTTGTTATATCGACTAATGGTCTTATGTCTTCACATTGATTCCAAATAAAATGCTTGAACACATTTCCCCTTTGCTATTTTTTTTACCCCCAAATGTGTCCTGCTGCTTTTGCAGTGAAGATGCATGGCTGGTTCTGATTTGGAAGCAGACATGTCTTGCCTGTAATGACACCCCTCTCCTCCAGCCACAAATAGGTGCACAGAGTAAATGCTTGTGTGAAGACATGGTAATTAGGCAAAGGGAAACAATAGCACATGAGCATAGAATCCTAGGCTGCTGTATGAAAACAATGGCCTGCATGGCTGCTTCTGTTCAGCACACACAAGACGCGCTCAGTAGGACAAAAAGGCTTTGATTACATTAATTACCAGTGGTGATCTTAGGCTTTGCACAGGCTGTCATCAGGCCAGTTGTCAAGTAATCAGCAAGAGGCAAACAAATGAACAGCTAGACTGACTTAACACCTGTGTTGTAATAAAGCCATGTGCTGCACTCATGTATCATGAAATGATGAATTACACACACGTTAATGGTGGCTTCCAGTCTTTCAGCTGTGAAATCATACCTTGAGACTCTAGGCTGACATTGCAGATGTTTCCTTCAAGAGGGAATGAATGTCAAAACAGCAAAAACAGCAGGGAAAACAAGTCCTAAGAGCATTTGCCTGGAAAATCACACATTTCTAATCATTCAGTAACAGACAGAGTGAACTTCAACACCAAAATCCTTTAGTCATCATAGAAATAAGGGGCTATACTGCAATGTTGGTTAATGTTTGAGGTGACTCTAAGACTTCTAGTAACTGTGAAAATGTGTAGGAGCTGACTGTTCCATATTTAGAGATTAGAAATTAGTAGACTTTGCCTGTGACATGTCAGACATTCAATGTCTTTGACGTTCATTAAGTCCTCATCCACACATTGACTTCAGAGATGAATCCCCTCAAAGCACAAACTGTTCCAAATCAGAAACTACATCACGTCACATGGCCAACATTTGGGATGAGAATGGGATATATTCCTTATTAAAGTCAGTTGGACTGAGGTTTCCTTGTTTACTTGCTTCCAGTTCCAAACATAGGCAGAGGATCCCTTTTGAAGAGACGGCTGATTCAATCTGTCAGTTTTTTGGTTTCTTATCTTTAATCTAGAGATGCAAATACTGCATGTGACACTTTAAAAAAGGCCCTCTGTCTTTAAAAAAGATGTTCCAAATTAGATAATTACTGTGACAAACTTCATTTTCTCCCTTTTTGATGTCTTTAACTTGAAGACCTTAATGGTTGTTATTTTTTCTCCTAGATTAACGGAGCCTTCAGGATACCTCACCGATGGACCGATCAATTACAAATATAAAACAAAATGCACCTGGCTCATCGAGGGCTAGTGAGTACTTTTGTAAATCACCAGGTTCAGATTGCATAGTGAGATTAAACTGTGTTGTGTTGAAAGATTAATGCTTTTGCAGCTCCTCCGGAAGGAGCCGTGCTTCGGTTGTTTATGTAGCATAATGTCAAGCTCTGTCTATTTGGTCCTGTCTGAGTGTTCAGGCTCTTTTAAGCTGTGGTTTCACTGCTGCCACAGTCAGAGACATTTTAGCCCTTTGTACCATAATTACTGTGTTGATGGAGCTGTTTGGAAGCATTATAATGAAAATGGAAAGAGGACTGTCATGCAGAAAAATCCCCCTTAAGCAATCAACCAAGCACCAAATTTCAAAGTAAAATGAGTTCTACAAGGATCAATACTATGCTTGTACGGAACGTATTCATGAGGATCGTGTATGCTCTAAATTAATATATTTTCTGTTATAATCCTTGATGCATGGGTGTTTTGTTGCTCTAAATCCTAACATAGCTGAAGCTATGTTTATGTGTGAACTGTTTCTTCCACAGTCCAAATGCAGTCCTGCGGTTAAGATTCAACCACTTTGCCACAGAGTGCAGTTGGGATCATATGTACATTTATGATGGAGACTCCATCTACGCTCCTCTGGTTGCTGTTTTCAGGTGAGCTTTTACTGAAAACTAGATCCAGAATTTTGCAAATTATAGCAGTCTGTTGAAAGGGAACATGTGGAAACAAAGGAAAGGAAAATAAATTACATGATCAATTTGTTAGAATGGATAAGTTGTAATACAGCACAGTGTGTTATATTGTCCTTACCGTGGCTTTGGTTTAACTTGGTAACAAGTCTTCTTTTTGCCTGCAGTGGTTTGATCGTGCCGGAGTCACGAGGAAACGAGACTGTTCCTGAGGTTGAGACAACTTCAGGCTACGCACTACTACACTTTTTCAGTGATGCTGCCTATAACTTAACAGGATTTGAAATATTTTACTCGTAAGTGCCTCGACTTCATGTAAGCTATTCAGGAAATGCAGTCAAACCAGGTTTTTAAAGTACTTTTCTGGACTAAGCAACACAATTGATTCTTTGTCAGATTTTATAACATTCTTGCTCTTCTCTCTACTATAAAATTCTCTTCAATTTCCAACCGCATGGCTTTAACAGAAAGGTGGTTCTTTCAGGATCAACTCTTGTCCCAACAACTGTTCTGGTCATGGAAAGTGCACACCTGGTAACTCAGCCGCCAGCAGAGTGTACTGTGAATGTGACAAATACTGGAAAGGGGAAGCTTGTGACATCCCTTACTGTCGGAACAACTGCGGGAGCCCCGACCACGGCTACTGCGACCTCACTGGGGAGAAGCTGTGCGTCTGCAACGACAGTTGGCAAGGTGAGGGGAAGCTCTGCTCCAACATCGCCATGTATTTATTGATGCCAATAACACGAGAAGAGCATGTTTACCTGAACCAGTTAGAAATGGGTTATTATCAACTAATGACACACAGTGTAACCGAGCAACATGTTACTCTTGTTTTCAGTCAGGCTAATTATGTTTGAAGATGTAAACAGTGTAAAACATGTTTACAGCTGTGTTATGCTGTTTCTATGCGAATCAGCAACAAGCAAGATGTACATTATTCTGGGCTCTCAGATGAAAGGAAACTGATGTTTTTCCATGCTAAGCTGTGGTCCTCTCATTAGTAAAGGCTTCAAACATGACTTCCACATGTCAAAGGTTAAACCATCTTCCTGCCATTACCAATTTTTTTAATGAGTGGTCACACTTTTAATGTGCAAGTTTCCCCATGAATAGGTGTGACAATATCCATGAGCATGTCTCTCTCTGTGCTCTTCCTGTAGGTCCAGATTGCTCTCTGACTGTCCCTTCAACAGAGTCCTTCTGGATCCTGCCCAGTGTCAAGCCCTTTGGCACGTCTCTGGCACGGGCTTCTCATAAGGTCGTGGTGCAGGAAAAGGTCATGTGGGTGGTGGGCGGATACACCTTCAACTACAGCTCCTTCCAGATGATCCTCAAGTAAGTCACAACGACAACTACTGAGCCATCTGAGCTCTTGCATAGTCCGTATGAGACTTCCCCAGCTTATCTGCAACCGTCTGTATCTGTAATACACAGAGAAGCTTGATGTTTGCCTGTTTGCTGCAGATATATTCTGACAGCTCAGCCTGTCCCACTTGCTTCACTACACATTACCTGCTTGATGTAGCAATAGAAAGTGTACTGGTAGAATTGAAATGTTGCTTCACTCTTTGCTGTTTATGCAATCACTCAAATGTGGAAGTGTAGTAAATCTTGTGGTTGAAGTCAAATCTTTACAAAATCAAAATGAAATCTTGCTCAAAAGGAGAACTGAAGCACAAGAGGGATGTTTGTATGCTCAGACTTTGGTTTTGACCTCTGTTCACTTTTGACTAATCAATGGGTAGATTCTTCCTTAAAACCTTACAGAGCAAGCTTTCTTTTGAATAATTGACCTGTGTGTGAGCTGTGTGATGAACTCTATTAAGTTAAAATGGACTATTTGTTCAGTGTGTGCCGAAATGCACACAAGTGTAACATTTCTGTTGCTCCTCTTAAGCTACAACCTGGAGAGTGGCGTCTGGAACACCGTGCCCATCAACAGCGGCCTTGTGCCAAGATACGGTCACTCACTTGCCGCCTACCAGGTAAACACAGATATTCCTCGGCACAATCTGCTGCAACAACCACTGACTTGATTTGCTCGAGCTTTATGACAGTTCACATCCTCTTGATCACTCCAGAATAAACTGTATGTCTTCATAGGATGAGATCTACATGTTTGGGGGGAAGCTGGAAGGTGGCAGGGGGAATGTGACAGATGAACTGTGGGTGTTCAACGTGCCAAGTCGCACATGGCAAAGGAGAAACCCTGTGGTCGTCCAGCCCGCCCAGACTCAGATTTACGCTGTGGAGGGACACTCGGCGCACTGCATCCAGCTAGAAGACGGCGACACTATTATGCTGGTCATATTTGGCTACTCTCCCATCTACAGCTACATCAGCAATGTTCAGGAGTACAACCTGAGTGAGTGACAGTGAAACGGGTGATTTTGGGTTATCTGACTCTGCAGGCACAGCAGAGATTACATGACTGTCCAAATGTGCACCTTGTTAACAACTTCTAATCAAAGGCAGCTCGTTTTCAAAAACCCAGATGAGCATGACTGTGTGTGGATTGAGAGTGTAGACCACAGTTCCTGTTTAAAGTAGATTAATAATATTAACAATGACCAAACTGTGAGATTCCACAAAATATCCTGGAATTTCCTGAAAGGCAGTTCATCCATCCTGGATTAATTAAACACAAAAATGTGTTTTATCTCATGATTCATACACTGCTGGTAAGATGGAGACAGCTCTGAACACTCCGACGTGTCTCCCTCCCATGTGTGTCCTTGACAGAGTCCAACACGTGGTCTGTGCCGGAGACCGAAGGTGCCGTCCCCCAGGGAGGTTACGGCCACACCAGCACGTATGACGCCGGCAGCGGTAGCGTGTATGTTCACGGGGGCTATAAAGCGCTGCCTGCCAACAAGTACGGCCTTGTTGATGACCTCTACCGCTACAACGTGAACAGCCGGACATGGTTAGTCATCACACATACTTTCAAACATATTTTTCCCAGCTGTGCTTCACATCTTTGGGTCCCTGTGTGACCCTGTGTATGCTGATCATGCCTGCTTATGTTTCAGGTTTATTTTGAAAGAGAGCGGCTATCCACGCTACTTGCACTCGGCTGTTCTTCTCAGTGGCACTCTGCTCATCTTTGGTGGGAATACACATAATGACACATCCCTCAGCAACGGGGCCAAGTGCTTCTCTGCTGACTTCTTGGCCTATGACATCGGTAAGACTCGTGCGATTCTTCACATCATTTTACTGGGTGACTTTAGCTATCACTGAATCTACTAAAACCCTCCAAAATGTATACTTGCACTATCTAGTTGTTAGTCTGTAATGTATATTTTCATTACAATCATATGTCGTATAGATGTTTCAGTTTAAGTGTTTTAAATACCCAGACAATCCAGACGCTTTCTTATCTTTCTCAGCCTGTGACGAGTGGAGACTCCTTCCAAAACCAGACCTGCACAGGGACGTCAACCGTTTCGGTCACTCTGCTGTGGTCAGCAATGGGTAAGTCTTTTTTAAAAGTTGATACTTTTTGTTTATCCACCTAACCTGCATCTTATACACCTGTTTATTATTGTCCTTGCCAGGTCCATGTATGTTTTTGGAGGTTTCTTTGGGATGCTGCTCAATGATGTGCTTGTTTACCGACCACCCAGCTGCCAAGCTTTTGTGGCAGAGGAGAGTTGTGTGCAGGCTGGGCCAGGGGTCCGTTGCATTTGGAGCAGAGGCCGCTGTCTCCCCTGGGAGCCTAGCATGGCTAGTGGAATTCTCACACCTGAGTTATTCTGTCCGGCTAAGCCAGGTGAGAAAGACAGACACAACTCTTTGTACTTTATTTTATACTTGATTGTTTCTCCTGTTGCCAAAGTTCTGCATTTTGCATGCTCGTGTTACGATGTGTTATCACACACGGAGCTTTATTGTGTCTTTCACACTTTCATTTTAGCCACCGTGGACGAACGGTGCTACCGATTCTCAGACTGTGCCAGCTGTACAGCTAACACTAACGGCTGCCAGTGGTGCGATGACAAGAAATGCATCTCTGCGTCCAGCAACTGCAGCTCTGTGAGTCTTACAGCAGGGGGCGGAAGAGCTCCTTTCGTTCTGCCGCTGCACACCGACATCTGAATCTCTGCATTTTATACAATTTGAAGCAGACTTACTTATTTAACTGTAGCATTTAAGTGGTGTTCTGACTACCCTCTATTCTCTGTCCTTTTGCGCTGTAGAGTGTGAAGAACTTCTCTGAGTGTCCTGTGAGGAATGAGCAGGTGTGCACCAAGCTTGCAAACTGCAAGAGCTGCTCACTGAATCTCAACTGTCAGTGGGACCAGAATCAGTCAGAGTGCCATGCTTTACCCGGTGAGACAGATCAAACCCATTTCCTAACAGGACCGCACACACGGTCATATTCAAAAAGTTGCTGTTTTATCATTTTTCTGAAAAAAACAAATACTAATTTGTTGCATCATATATTTGTGGTGCATCCAAGCATTTCCTCTTGATCTGCACATCGTTAGAATTTTAGCTCAGTCTTCATAGCAGAAATGCTTTAGCTCTGTCCAATTCTTTGGACATCACATGTGGCTCTCTTTAAGTCATTCCATAGCATCTCTTATGGGTGAGGTTTGGGCTCTGAATTGACACTCCAAAAGGCTAATATAGGTTTTCTGAAGTCATTCTGTTGTGGACTTCCTCTGATATTTTGATTCATTGTCCTGTTGCACCACCATCATCTGATGTACAGACATTCTCTGATGTTTTCCTGATGATGAGCCGTGGCCTTCTTATGCCAAATTTAGTGCTTCTTGTTCTTTCCAAATTGTTCAGTCTTTGTTTCATCAGTCCACAAATCATTTTGCCAGCACTGCTGTGTTCTTTTCCAGCATCAGGTGTGCAGCACTATTCATTTTAGGATGTAACAGCTTCTTTTGTGGTGTTCTGCTGCAAACGCTCTGCTTGTTCCCAGTGTTGTGTGTTGTAGACTCACGAACACAGATGTTAGCCAGTACCAGTGATGCCTTCAAATCTCTGGCTGACAATTAAGTTCTTTCTTTATCTCACAGTCTCTTCTTGTCATGTTGACTGGGCTCCCACATCTTGGCAGAGTAGCCACAGTCATTTATAGATCGTTTGCCTAATAGTAGATTGGCGGATTTCTAAAGTCTTTCAAATCACTTTGTAGCCCGTTCCAACTTTATGTAAATTAACAGTTCTTGATTATTTATAATTATATTCTTCTTGTGTGGAACAAATTAAAAAAGTTTTGCGTGAATTTTATCAGTCAGAAGCGCTAGTCCACAATTCCAAACTCATTTTCTTAACAACACTCCCATGAGTATGCTATCACACATGCTTTTTTTTGAGGTCATTAAGGGTTCACATGAGCACTATGGAATTTTATGGTTGTTCTCAATAAAAACACGAAAGATCAGAGATTGTGTTATTATTTTAGGCACATTATATTTGTCAGTACTCTTGACTCATATTTTCCGGCCACTTTTTTCTATATGTTGTGGTTAAGAGGCTTAAAACAATTCACGTACATTACATGTCATGTACATTTGTTGTGAAGACAAAGAAGAAGTTACATTTGCCCAAATTTATATTGTAATGAATTAATTGACAATGTGAAAATAATTTGTCTGTGTTGCAGGTCTGCACTCTCTGACTGCTTCTAATTTTCTACTTTCTTTCCTCTCAGAGGGATCTGTCCACTTTGATAGCTTAAATGATGCATGGTCCATTTTTTTTTTTATCCCTCTGACATATGTGTGTCTTTTCTTATCTTCAGCCCAGCAGTGCAGTGAAGGATGGAGCCAGGTGGGGGAGGCCTGTCTGAGGATCAACTCCAGCCGGGAGAGTTACGACAATGCGCAACACTACTGCAAGAACCTCAACGGAAACATTGCTTCACTCACCACCCCCAAACAAGTGGATTTTGTTCTTGAAGAACTAAAGAAGCTCCAGCAACAAGACAAGGTAAACACACACGACAAACCAGAGCTGCTGGAACTACGTAGAGTTAGACTCTGGGACCTATCTGCAGGAAATACTGTCTGTTATTGAAAAGTACTGTTGATACCAGCGACAGAGTTTTAAAAGCTGTTGTATAACTATAAAGAGAGTAGAACATTAGTGGACCTGTTGGTTTATGTGGTGATTCCCCCCGCCTCAGTGTTATCCTTTGGTGATGCTCTGTTATCGCTCTGAATTTGGCAGCGACTTTAGCTTTTGCCATTTTCCCTCTTTTAAAAAATTCCAATAAAATGGTTTCCCATTTGGCAGGGCTGCTAACATTTCAGGTTCTTGACTGCAAGTCAGCTTGAACCACCGACACATCACTAATTACACTTCATGTACTTTTTCTTGCCGCTTGAGTCCTTTCTCTTTTTCCTGACGCCTTCTCCCTGTTGTTGTTTTTGTTCTCTCTGCTTTATATAACAGCTAACATTTATAGCTTTTGATGTAACCAGTCTAAGATATCGTCAGCTGTCCTCATGCAGAATTACACATCAGATTATATCTGTGTTCCATATCCAAATGGAATTAAATTTTCAATTATCATTTTCCTGATAATGAATTAAAGGTCTGAGCATCCTTTACAAATGCAGTGGCGTATTTAAACACCGTTCCCAAGGCCTCTTCCCTGTTTTCACAGCGGCTGTCTCCCTGGGTCGGCCTCAGGAAAATCAACGTATCATACTGGGGATGGGAAGACATGACGCCCTTCACCAACAGTAGCCTGCGTTGGTTGCCTGGTGAGCCCAGTGACTCTGGTTTCTGCGCCTACTTGGAAGAGCCTCAGGTGTCAGGCCTCAGGGCCAACCCCTGTACTGCCACCGCCCACGGCCTCATCTGTGAAAAAGCCACTGGTGAGATCACCCAGCACTTGAAGACTTCATGTCCTATTTGAAGACGACCCATCTTGCTTTGCTTCATGTACAGGAAACCCTAGTCAGAGTTCCCGTCCATCCTGCAAGAAGCCATGTTCGCTGCACACCAACTGTGCCAACTGCACCAGCCAGGCCATGGAGTGCATGTGGTGCAGCAGCGCACAGCGTTGTGTCGACTCCACTGCTTATGTCATCTCTTTTCCTTATGGCCAGTGTCTGGAGTGGCAGACTGGAGATTGTGTTGGTAAGTGTTTTTTATTATACTTTTGATGGTCTTTTTGTAAGTGCACACAATAGCATTAAGGTGGTGAGAAATTAGTTTCCAAAATTGTTTTTGTAATAAATCCAGTCAATATTAGCCACTGACAGAACAGACGGATGGGGATTAAAGTGGGAGATAGGATGGGCTTTGTGGGAGTGAAATTGGTATTATTTTCCTGTAATTGGCTTTAGAAGCTGTTTTTTGAGGTTGCAGTGGCCAGTTACTCTTGCCTCAACTGTCAGTTTTCCCTGATGACCTGCTGATGCTGATGGGCTCTTTATCATTAGCTCCTTTCACACAGCCTCACGTGTTTCTAAAGTAACCTGAGCACCTGAATGAGGATAGAACATAATTTCACTCTGATAGTTTGCCTCGATAAGGACCTCTTTGAGTCAAGAAAAATAATAATTTTGAGCGGTTGGTTTTCTTCAATATAATGCTCTATTTAAACACTATTAATTAAAAACTGACTTTAATTAGAACTACAAACACATTTGTTATCATGTAAAAGAACCAATGGAAGAAGTATTAAAGTCCGAAATAGCTCCTTGTCTTAGCTCAGGCCTGATCTTGTTCTGTTGTGTTATGTAGAAGTCAGTTGTGTGTTTGCGCACAAACAAATATGTGCCGTAGTGGGGTCTCTAATTTATTTGACTCAGAAGGCGTTTGATACTTCTCACAGGTTGCAGCTCACTGTATATATTTGTCTTTTCCACTGGGAAGGACACAGAAGGCAAATCTATGAAGATTCTCTGTGTTTAACTCTCTTCAATGGTCTCAATCCTCTCCCTCTATACCTACTCCTTACTTACTCCTTACTCACTTTCATTCCCTAGTGTGGAATTACCTCCTTACACTTTGCAGCTCATGCTCAGTGCACTGCCTAAGGGGGCTTTGGAAAGTGTGCTTTTCTTCTTGCATTCACAGTATAAAGAATTATAGAAAAATGAAAATATACACTTAATCAGTACTTAATGTTTAGCAATAAAGTGTCATGAGTGATATTCTCCTCTAAATATAGCAATAAACACATCTTCTGAAGCCAAGTGGATATACAATTTTACTGCCTACTTTAGTATGAGGATCAGGATTGTTATTAATTTTTATTAAATGTTTGACCAGTGCTTACTAGAAAACATCTCCTTGGGTTGTGCAGTGTGATATTGAGATATTTTTACGGGCAATATGCACCATTTTAACATTGTTGAATTCAGTGAAAGCATATTTCTGTACAGGAGACCTAAATGTCTGCTTACATGAATACAGATTTAGAGCTGCTGTCAAAACCAGATAAACCTTGAGCTGTTAGGAAGGACGGGTGGAGCGGTAATCATAATTAAGTTGACGCAATAGCTTCAGGCATCACTTTTAGTTGCTCTTTATGCATATTGATTGACTAAAATGTAATGTAAGATGTGATTTGCTGGAAGAGTTTGTATTAAATGTTTTTTGAGGCAGGACCACTGTCCTCATATCACTGCTGCTTTTGTCTGGGTATGATATTCTTGACAATTCTGCCACTGCTGTCAAAACAAACCTCAACGGCCTCACTTTGTACTAAATGTCCCTACGTTGTCATGGTTTCACACGCATTAGCGGAATAGCCGAAGATTTGTTTGACATAAACTGAGGTAAAAGCACTCAGTCTTTTCTTTCCCTTAAAAAACAGCAGTGCCCCCCACCACACCAAAGTGTCTTGCTGGCCAGCATGTGGCAGCACTAAAACTTGTCAAGCAATTTAGTTCATCCACCAACTGACAACATTGCAGCACTTCCTCAGCTTTCCCTCCCCACATGACAAAGCTTTCATTGTAGTTGATGTGAATTGCAACATGTTTCTTGGTTCTGTTTTGTGATTTTTCTTTCTAGTTCTGTGACATTTCCCCCCCTCTCTATCCAACCTTTAATACTTTAACACTTGTATCTCACATGCTCTTATGGCAATTCCCTTGACGGCTCACTCGATAACCAGGTTGAAGATTGAAGAAATTGTTCGGAGACTTGACATTTTATCAAAGCCAATGTCTCGCAAGATAAAATCTTTAAAGCGACATCCTTGGAGATTATTTACAAAGGAGAATTTACCATCAAATACAAATCCTTCAATTCAAATTTTGAAATGCAGAGCCACATGGACACATAAGAATTACAATGCAAATGTGTCATCTCTGTATTTTTTTCCCTCTCTCTCTCTTTTTTTTAAGCTCAAAACTGTTCAGGTCTGCGGACATGTGCCCAGTGCTTGGAGCAGCCTGAGTGTGGTTGGTGCGGTGACCCCAGCAGTACGGGGAAGGGCCTCTGCATGGAGGGCTCCTACCGGGGCCCAATGAAGAGACCCGCAAAGCAAAGCCAGCCCATCCAAACTCATCTGCAGCCCCAAGACATGAGCCTAGAGCTGGGCAGCTGCCCCAGGGAAAAGGGCTTTGAGTGGGCCTTCATTCAGTGCCCCGGTAAGGGATTCACTTCCTGTCTCAGTCACCGAAATTGCATATCATCTATCACACTTGTGTCGTCTCGAGAGGTTGGTTTTCTTGAGTGACTCTCCCATGATCTTAAGTTGAAGAAGATGCTCTTATCAGCGATTCCAATTACAGCTCCTATGCAACCAATTCCCCCTATGGACTGAAGGCTCATATGGCATTTAATGCTATAATGGCACTCCAGTCTGTGTTGCAGCCACATCACGTAAGATGATAACTCAGGGCTAATTTGTGAGTAAGAGCCCCCCTCCCCTCTTTCTCGCGTATGGTGTTAGATTCAAACACAGGAGAGTTGTACAACAACCAAGATAAGTGAATAAGTAGAGATGTCCGGCTCTCCTGGTTGAATTTAGTTTCCACTCAGTTGTGGGAAAGTAGGAAAGACTGAAAAGCATTAATGTATTCTGGAAGTTTATTACCTACCTGCCCCATGTTAGGTTAACAGCTGGGTTTCATTAATCCCAGAGCCTTTTGTATGATTCAGACAGTTGTCACTCTGATCACAAATAAATGTGCTTTAAACATTTTTCATAGATGTTTGTGTGTTCTGCTTCATGAGCCTGCAGCTAAGCCAGTCATTCACATCAGTAGGCTTCCTGCCAATATTTTAATGATAATTGTATTTTTATTTATTTATTTTTAGTCAGATTAAACACACTGTTAAATTGTGTTTGTAAGAATGTTTACATTCCTGATGGACATTTGGTGGATATTTTGCCTATAATGCCCCACTCCCAGCAGCAGTAAGTGGGGCAGTTGTTATTGCGTCGATATTTTTATTTTTTAGTTTTACTTCTGATAAGTTTGCCTTTAGATTATCGCCTCCCTCCCCAAGTATACTTGGTAAGACATGGCATCCATCTCCATTCATTATTTGGAATCTGTAATGGGTGTGTGATTTTTGAGTTTTTTTGCAATTTGAAAAAAAAAGATTAATGATTCTCATTATCATCTCATTAAATTTAAACTAGAGAAAAAAAACATCGCATTGACTTATTTGAAA
This sequence comes from Lagocephalus sceleratus, assembly GCA_911728415.1. Taxonomy (NCBI): domain Eukaryota; kingdom Metazoa; phylum Chordata; class Actinopteri; order Tetraodontiformes; family Tetraodontidae; genus Lagocephalus; species Lagocephalus sceleratus. The sequence continues at coordinate 13,232,045 of CAJVRN010000231.1, read as the reverse complement.
AATGCGAAACATGCTGTGTTTTCCAGAAGTGGTAGCAGAATCCACAACTTGTCTTTGTTCCTCCTGCAGCTTGCCAGTGCAACGGCCATAGCACATGTGTGAACAGCAGTGTGTGTGAACAGTGCCGTAACCTCACCACTGGTCCCAACTGCCAAACATGTATGCCTGGTTACCACGGAGACCCAACCAATGGTGGCAAATGCCAGGGTGAGTATATATGCACATATATGCAAGTTCACAGATGATCAAGCGGCAGATTAAGTCTAGTTTAATCCTTCACATTATTGGTAGTCTGACATTCATGTTGATTTATTATCAACATATACAACACAAGCAGCCTCGTCTCTTTTCGGTCTTATTGTTACACGTGTGTATAGCCTAAAGATGTAGATTGGATTGAAATATCATTTTATAGCAAACTGCTCAGCGTTGACAAACATGCAATATCTAATTATACCCAACAGATGGCGCTGTTGTGCATGGATTAAATTTAGCTACACTTTTTTCTGCCCTTTTGGATTAATAGAAATATTCAGGTCGATAGAAACACTTTTGGAAACTCAATTAAATGAATGCTCGCAGTTTAGACCACAGTGGAATCTCAAGAGCGTTTTCCTGACACTTGCCCATGTGTAGAGCTAATATGGCACACTGTAGAGATGCACTGTTAGAGGTAGATGCAAGAGTAAATTTATTCCCATTGACCTTTCCGAGACATGAATAGAATTCCTGACAAGTTAAATGGGATTTTTTATATTACACACACACACACACACACACACACACACACACACACACACACACACACACACACACACACACACACACGGCTGGGGCCTGTAAAGTGAAACTACATGGATAAGCATCTATGAAGGGATTCAGCTTCTTATTCTTGCAGAGCCTGAGGTACATTTGAGTGAAATTCACAAAGTGCTGCTCACGTAGCCACACCCATGGTTTAATGTGCAGTCAGGATGTCCAGCATACGTTATATCTGTTCTACAAAAAGCTGTAATTAGATCCCAGTTTCACTCTTAGTCAATAAATAGATATGCAAAATGCACTGTCTTTTGAAATATTCATAACATGTGCCATATTGGGGAAGGGGTAGGTTTAAATTGATTTGAATTTAAGTGAAGAGTTTAAATGTTTTAAATCTTAAGTAAAAGGAATACATCAGGAGCAGTTTTTGAACTTCAGGCAGTGCCCTTTAAAGGCTGCATGGCCCAAACCAGTTGAGGCAAGGAGTCTTTCACCCATGTATTGACGTTTATATTCTATACGCACACATGCCCGTGGGTATTGTGATGCCCCTTCTAAAAGTGGGATAGTATTTTTTCCCCTTCGTGTATCAGATTTCTGAAGTTCAGCCAGTCTCTTTTGGTAATACACTTGTTTTTTACCAGCATACTGAGATCAATATCAATTTCATCTCAGTGTTCAGTATAGCGGAAGAGGTAGCTTAGCACAAACACTACGACTGATGGTGAACTAAAGCCCACTGCTGTAGGATGCAGCTGTGACGGTGTCGGCTGTAGAGGATGTAAGCTCTATTACGCCCTCAGGAAATCGGGAACCTACCTACATTTAATGCTTTGTAAATTTCCAACTTTGTTTAACAAAATATTGTAAATGATCTTTATTAAATAGTGTTTTCTCTCTTTCCTCTCATCTCCATCTGTGTTCTTTTGCTTCTTCCAGCGTGTAAATGTAATGGCCATGCGAATGTGTGCCAGGTGTTAACTGGAAAGTGCTTCTGCACCACCAAGGGGATCAAAGGAGACCAGTGCCAATTGTGAGCTCACTTTCTGTTTAACACACTCACACACACACACACACACACACACGCACACTCACACTCTTTTTGTTAATTGTTATTTTTATGATGACAAATATTGAATAATAAGAGTTGGACAAGAGCGAGTCAGACCTTTCTAATTTTAGTTCCGGTACACATTAATTAATGACTTTGTTTAACGGTTAACCTGTCAGAAAATGGGTTATGAGTTACGGTTAGGAATGATATTGCTTTAATTTTTCCTGGATAAATGGCTTGATATATTATGCTCTGCTCACTGTTTCCACTCCCAGAATCAATAATTCTCTCTTGTCTGGTCATAATGGATTGATTAATATCATTGTATTTATTGGGCCTTTGTCATTAAACCTGTAAAAGTCAACATTAGTGAGTTAAAGCCCAGTTAATGGAAACAAATTTCACTTTTGGCAGGACTCAAATTTAATCTTCCAAAAGCACCTATGTTGGTTTGAACACAGAGGTGTGGCTCTTTTCTCTGTTGTTAAAAACTCACAGTTGGCAAGAAGTCAAGCTTGGGCAATTGATGACAAAGTAGATTCCTCTGGTCTGCTGAAGGACCGTCTCCATTTAACTGTCAGCTTTTTCATTTGTAAGCAGAATGGACACGGTTGTTTTTAATTGTCTTAATGCAGTAAGAGTTATGAAGGTCAGTGGCAGAGCGAAGTGCAACATATAGATGTTCTCCTAATGATACAGTCTGGTATAAGCTTTTGCAGCTTTTGCAACCAGGTTCTGTTTTCTGACTCAGTTGACAGATTTCACACCGTGTTTGTCACCTCTAATATGAACGAGCCATCTCACCGAACACAGTCGGCAAAATTCACATTCAGTTGCCGTGACCCTTGAAGCTGTTGCGCTGAGTCGTGGTATCTTACAAATACATTTTTGTTCAGTTAGAGGTTTCTGGGTGTACTTAATGTTTTACACCCACAGTCCTTTTTTTCCATGTTCATTTTCATGCTACCTCTGGCATATATAACATAAATGCAGAAAAATAATCATGTTTGATCACAACTGTTTAACTCTCTTTTCAGATGTTACTACATGTAAAATCCTCGGACTCACACAATCTATATATCAATTGATATACAATTGATATAATCTAATTTGTTGTGTCTGTAAGTGATCTGTGATCTAAAAGGCTGCCTGCCTGTTATCTTCTAGCATCATTTTAATGTATGATGTATGTATAATTAATATGTAAATAGCTGGATGAGGATAAGTGGCCTTTACTACATGATACAACTACTTAATTTTCATATAATTGCATGGTTTTTTTTTTGCTGCTATTTTAAAATTTAGTGGCAACAGTTTCAGTAAAACAAAGTGAGTGATTGAGTAAATATGGATGTGATTAGAATACAAGGCACACACTCGGTAAATGAAGGGAAACAAAGCAAATTGCCCAGAAACCAAAATAACTAAATGAGGGTGTCTGAATCCCTCAGTACTCCCTCTGACATTAATAGCTATTTGCAGAGCTGTCAGAATGTCACGTCAGGGTACTGGATAGGATGCTGTGGAGAACAGGATTGAAACAAGAGATGATATTTCTGAGGGGAATGTCTGGGTTTGATAAACGGACTGGAAAGAGGCTCTTTAGGAGCCTGTGGCCACAGTGGGGAAGCCCATTGCTGCAATGTATTTAACCAGCAACGCAAACCAGCAGTAGATGTTATCAGACTGTAATTAGGTCAGTGTCATTATTCCAATCAGAAAATCTAGACACATTTTCACTTTACTTGAGTCACCACTTGATTAATTTATGTTCAGGTATAATCTAATTAGCGTGCCCATGACTTGACTTGCAGTCGGGATGTCGACTGATCCCATTTTGTAATATAATTTCTGTTGTGTAATTACATGTAATGAGTGCCCTCCTCACAGCATCCCAGGCAGCAGCAACCTCAAACAATGAATTTTACTCAAGGCTAGCCTGGCTTCTCTGGTTTTACGAGAAAGGCACGCAAGCAGCGCATGCAGCGATGCCATTAGGACCTTTGAATAATAGTTGCTGTAATGAAGTGAAGGGTGCATCAGGGCAGAATGGAATTATTTTTGAAAACAATTGACGAGGTGCGTTTGGCATTTCTGCGGTGAATCAAACAGGAACATTTAGGGGAAATATGTCTTATTAGCGTGCTCATTTGGATGCATCCATTATTTCGGTTTCTTCTTGTGGTTGCAGTATCATCCAGGAGAGGACAGGCACGTGCGCGCCCGCCCTTGTGTGCACATGCATACGTGAAGGGCATGGGGAAGGTTCACGGCACATTTTCTGTGATAGACCGCATGGTTTTCTGTGTGCACGCACACAGACACATGCAGAGAAAAGCTTGTGTGTAGATCAAGATACAGAGCGGGAGATTCTCCTCCACTTCAGATGTGCGCACACATCCATACAGACGTAGATTAAATTAAGATGCAGCATGGTGGAGGAGTTCCATTATACACTTCACAACCAGTGGTGTGCGTGCAGGCGTGTGTGCTTGCCATCTGCAAATGCCAAGCAGCTGCAACACCCCAGGAGTGATGTTCTGTAAGGTTCAGAAGCCCACACTGGCATTTGTTCTCCATCTGATGTGCTGTGGTAAAAGAGCACTCTACCTTGTCCTTGCTGCAATTAGCTCAGACAGTTTTTAATGTCCTGCTGATTCAACAGTGTCTTTATCAGGTCAGATAATATGGTCAAAGTATATTTTTACTGTCTGTGTAGCTGGGGCAGTATAGAAAATGGATTAATAACTCCAATTTAAAATACAGTGCAGAGCTCTACCCTTGGTGTAAAAACTCTGTAGCATGTCAGTCCCTCTTCAAAACATTGTCCCAGAGCCATCTTGGTGTAATATCATAAATCAAATCCCTAAACATACATGTATGTTGAAGATGTGTTGTTTGTTTTTTCTTTTTTAATACGCAGCAGCCAGAAAGCCTTTCTGCAAAAGACACACTCTTCTTTTGAGTCTTCCAGCATTTGATACATCCTTATCTGCATCTACTCATGCATGAGAACTACATTTTCACATTTTTATCACATCACATTTCCATGCAGATCTAGTCAGCAGATTTTGTATAATGCTGCAAATAATCCCATGAACCTGTGAAAAGTCAACTTAAACAAAAAATACTTTCTTTGTTACACTTGGTTCACAGCTGTCATATTTGTAACATCTTAGTCAGTGCCCGTCATGTGTAGCATTCATAGACATGCAGTCATCTTCACTGACTCCAACATTGCCAACTGCCACCTTCCCCATGGCTACATCCAGGACACATATTCTTCTGATCTCTTCTGATAGTCTTGTTTAACATTGTTAATTAGTTGTCCTGAAGATCAACAACCGTGAAACAACAATTGGTGCCGTAAAGATGTCTGAAAAAGCCAGTTCACTGACTTCACAGTTGCAGAGTTTTACAGCAGAGAGATAGAAGGTTAAAGACATGAGACTGTCGCAATGCATTCAAAATGGTATAAAAGCAATTAAATCGAATGAAGATCGCCATATGTTCCTCCTCATTAGACAATGAAAAGCCACAAATCTCATAAAGCAGAGTTTGCAGGAATCAAAAGAATTGCATTACGTATACCAAGAAAGCTGCAGTGAAACACAGTGACTAATCTGCACATTGTAAATGGGCTTGTGCTTAAATGTCTCTTGCGAGGACAATGGAAGGCAGATGCTTTACAATGAGTGTATTTACTTCCAAACAACACTAGAGTGGAGCCAAATGGAACAAAGTAATTGTCTAATTTTCACACCATGTTCAGCCAGCGGTCACATCCCTCAGTAGTTGAAGTTACAGATTCACTGGCTACACCTCCAACAAACAGAAAACATTGTCTAAACATGGGTTAATTACAATCTATATCCAGCCATTTATGCATTTTGGCATTACAAAGCCGCACCACTACAGTTTACTTGTGACTGCCACCACAAGTTAAATGATGGTGCTCATGCTAAGATGATGCAGGAAGAAGAGCAGCACCGATTAACGAATGAAGTGAACTTTTATTCCTGTAATTAGGGGATGTTTTTGAGATGGAGACTGGTATACAGTGGGCCCTATAACGATGTTGTCCTGTAAGTCCCATGTTTGTCAGCATCTATTCCTTTTACTAAAAGTGATTCTCCTGTATTTGTGGTTACTGTTTTGGTTCAGTTGAACATTATATTTCCTATATTATTGAAAGAAATAATCATCTACCTATGTTATGTGCCTAAAGTAATTTTAGGAATTAAACATACATACACACAGTATTCTCTGTGATCAAGTGGAACAGAAAGATTGTAGTATGCCTTATAAATCCAAGATTTGGAAAAAAAAAAAAATCTAATTAACCTCTGCAAACTATCAGATAATGTGCTCATCAGAAAAAGGAGACTGGATGAGGCAACAGTACCGGCAGCTAATGCACTGACACTTGGCACACGTTGTTCCTGATAAGAGGAATTCTTGCTCTCAGACTGTGAGCAACCTTCTTCATTTTGTTCTTTCTGTTTTCTTCTCTGCAGATGTGACTCAGAAAACCGGTACCTTGGCAACCCACTCAGAGGAACCTGTTATTGTGAGTAATTCTACACTGGACACCTACTTGGTGGGGAGATGGTTTATATCCCCTCCCACAGACACTATCACCCCACCCCGCATACATGCGCGCACACACAAACAACACACACACACACACACACACACACACACACACACACACACACACACACACACATACACACACACACACACTTCCGCCTGTGGCAGATGGAGCATTTTAGCACTTTGGCACTGGGGCACTTGTTGGGTGACGGAATGACTTGCCATGAAAATGTCAACAGCATCAGATGGAGTGAGTGATTGAGCTAATCAAGGAGACGGAGGAGTAAAAAGTCTGCACTTGTCGACTCACTCAATCACCCACCCACTCATTCATTCATTTAGAAAGACTTAACATTTCTGTGCTCTGTGTGCAAAGTTCACTAGAAACACATTAAGAAGGAAGTTTTGAGGTCTAGAGATGACAAGTACATGCGCGTGTATTGATGTGCGCTGTGTCCTTCACAGTGGTGCCCCGTCTCTGTTCAACACTCTGAGACTGACAACCGAGCCTTTCCCACAGATCTGTGCTTTTTTGAAATGCCATAACCCGAAAAGAGACGTGACAATGAGAAGGAAGTACTAGAAGCCCGGAGCTCACTTTAACCTCTACAAGCAACTGTGTGTTTTCTGTTGTTCCCTCTAAGGTCCTTTGTGCAAAGATGTAAATGCTTCATGCTAGCATGCCCATGTGCCTAAACCAACAAGCTGCTTCCCAAACCATGCAGCTTCTTTAAAATTGTGCATTATGAATAATTCCTTATTTTACACACATTTAAAAACTCCCAAATGCAGACAAAACTGTCTTTTTACTTGATCGATATTTGGTTTAGGTAATTTTGAGCAGTGAATTTCTGCATAGCGTGGTTTAATTCATTTTATTAAGTTATTGATCTCTGCGGAGCATTTTTAGAGTTGCTTTTAGGGTCAGGTGTCATTACTTTTTCTCTGCTTGATGAGAAAATTATGCTTCCTGATTACAGTTATTGGACTTGATTACAGACATTCTGATTTCTCTTTGCTCCATCAGTCTTTCTCTTCATTTGAAGTTTGTTTCCGCTATATCACACAGTAGTACTTTTTATGAAGGCTGTCACTGGTCAGCCTCTGGTCATGTAAACAAACCCTGACAGCTAAAATAGCTTTGTTTCTCTGTTTTTATGTGAGTGCAGGGATGATGGTCATTCTGAGGCCTTTGTGTTTTTTTTTCTGTGAACAGATAACCTTCTCATCGATTACCAGTTCACTTTCAGCCTCATTCAAGAGGATGATAATCACTACACTGCCATCAATTTTATGGCCTCACCTGAGCAGGTAAATATCTCATATTCTATTTGTGTAGTTGCTGCATTCAGCCTTCCCCGTGAATTAATTTGTTGAAAAGATTCCCAAACAAAAATTCTACAATTTCTTTGCTTCTTTAATGTGCCTGTGTTGTAATGTCATCACTATTGTTTCTGTCCTCTTGTGCTCCAATCATCCTGAAGGCTAACAAAAACCTGGACATGTCCATAAATGCATCCAACAACTTTAATCTCAACATTACCTGGTCTGTGGGATCAACAGGTACTGCAGTCCAACTCATTTTTTAGTGTGCTTGCCCATTTGTTTTTAGAATTGTACAACAGAAAATTGTCCAAGTTTTGCTTGCTTTTACTGTTTAAGGGAAAACATTTAGAATATACATTCTAATACATTCATACATACAGACATACAAAAATATTTATTTGTAGGCCCACATAGTATGTATCTTTACTTTACTGCTACTACTACTACTACTACTATTACTAATAATAATAATAATAATAATAATACAGTATTGTGAAGCAGAATGTCTTCAAACAACGATTTATTTTCCGTGTATGGGTGTCCCACAGACCCCAGCGCATTACACACACTATAGTTATGCTGTCTGGACTGCATAGAATCGAGGGACTCTGTGCATGTTTTCGTGAGGAGTCATGAAATTCCTGTATCTGCAGAGTGTGATGAAATTAAATATTTGATATTTTCTTAATTGTTCCACCAATTATTTTATTGATATGAGGAACAATAACATCCCTACTGCTGCCAGCGTGTACTATCACCCTTGAGTGAATATTATAGCCCCCCTGAGGAAAGACACCCAAGGACACTGCAGTTGTCCAGTGACACTGTTTAACCCCCGCCTTTCCTTTTCTCTCAAGTACTTTGGCACTTTCTCCCTTCAACACAATGGTGACATTTTCTGGCCACTAAAAGATGTTAACCTCCTGCACTGCCCACACCACTTTAACCTTTACAGAGCGCTGTCATTAATATTTGAAGTCCGCTCTCCTTTCCTCAGCAAAGATATTGTGTCTCAGAAGAAACCAGAGTCTCTTGACAATCGACGAGAGTACGAAGCGCCTTTGGGTGGGAGGAGGGTGATTTCAATTAAGATAAACATGCTCACGTAGCCACACTGGAGCTGTCATTTTCACTTCTTTTGTTTCATAGGTGTGGGTCGGAATGCCAATGTTGAAGACCCAGAGTGAGACTGACAATAGGAATGGACTTGAAATGTTTAAACAGACTGAGAATAGATTTATGTTTTCATAAACTTTGTAGTTCCTCTAATCTAGAAACAACCTTGGCTTCCCTGATTCTTGTCTTAATACTGAATGAGTTCCAGAAAAGAAGATAACTATTGTATTGATATCTTTATTATTTTACGAATTGTCTGTTCTTAGTATGACTCCATATTTGGTCTGAAATCTCAGCTGGGACAGTATAATGAGGTCATAAATATTTCATGGCAAGTTTACAGCGTAATTCAAACTCAAAATTATTGGGCCCGCTTGTTTATATGGGGCTTGTGTTGTTGGGGGGCTACTTTATCTCATGCTTTTAGGAATAAAAAAAAAAAAGATTAACCATACATAAGAAATCCATACAAACATAACGGCAAAATACAAAATTTCTCTCTCCTCCAATTACTTCAATTTTGATTTTTTGTAATCCCTCTTAATAAGACAAATCCTTTGCTTTACTCGTTAAAGACAAGTTTGACCCTGAAACCCTTGAAGCTCAGAGTTAGCACACTATCTCAAAGAATGCTTCTCCCTCCACTGAGGAAACCAGCCCCCTAGCATCATTCCGACTGGAAACCTGTTTTGTGTAGTTGTGTGTAAGCTTCGCTTTGTTCTGGCAGTCAGTGACAGCATATAAAACCTTTTCCTTCTGTGAATTTTCACATGCTCATAACAATGAAATATGGATCGTGTGTAATTAAACAATAAAGCTCTGTTCTGCCTGCCCAAATGAAGTTGAGCACTCTGCAGTCGTGATAATTGCCTATGTGAGCTAGGCTTGTTAAAGCAATAATGCATTCATAATGATACGTTTCAGCCAGTACAGCACCATTTCTGCCTGTAGGTGGATACCCGATGTCAATGCGCTGAACACAGATTCTTTACCCCCAACAGCTGGAACCATCTCAGGAGAGGAGGTGCCCATTGTCTCAAAGACCAACATCAAGGATTACAGAGACAGTTTCTCCAGTGAGAAGTTCACCTTCAGAAGTAACCCCAATATTACCTTTTATGTCTACGTCAGTAACTTCTCATGGCCAATCAAAATCCAGGTAAGGACCATACTGTTTCACTTTATGTCATCTGTGTTTTTCACGTGGCATATGAGCCATCTCGAACATACAGAGAGCCAGAGCAGCCGTCTTTATGATGCGGGGTGATTTCAAGTGCACTTTATTCTAATGACACATTTAATGAGCACTGGTTATTGTGTATGGGCGCACAGATGTTTTTCCAGGCGACAGCAGAGCACCATTTAACCTTTTCTAGCCCTCTTTCTGAATAGAGGAGATTGATTTGCCGTGGTGAAAGCGATGAAAATACAACACATTGGAAAAAAGGAATACCATTTGCTGTCACTTTGGGGCTTGCAGGAAAACAACAATTAAGCTTTTGCCAAAAATATTTATGACCGGGAAATTAAAATGGGCTAAAGGCCAAACAGAACTAATTTGAATGAAAATGAGGGACTGAAATGGTTGTGTGGTGACTTGACAGTCGAGAAAAGCAAGCAAGAACACCTGCTGGCTGTTCTGCCAGTGGTCTGTAAGTTCTATAAGTTCTGATGATCAGAATCAAATCTGCAGCTCTGTAGCTGGTCATCACTCTCCAGTGATGACAGTGGCCTTTTTGCTACTGACAGATACAGATTTATGAAGAATTATTCAAATATAATTTGCATTTTAGAATGAATTATATGAATCAGATTTTTATATAATATAAAGTAAGCAATTTCATTTTGGTGATTGTCCTTGAATATACATGGAGAGATTTTTGTTTCTTTATTATTCAATCAAATAAATGAGGTTATTTCTTCAACTTCAATCAAAACTCATATGTGTTCATAAACATGATAATTTTGCTTCAAAATCTGTCTTTGCTTGCAAGTTCAAATGTTTTGCTGGCAAATTCAACTCTACTCGACGGGCGGGGCCTATGCTAATCAATGAGAGAAGAGTTTCTATTGGTAGGTTTGACCTGGCTCCAGCATGGGCTACACCTTCTGGATTTACATTTGGTGGTTGCATTGTACTACTCCTGCATGGATGGGCAAAAATGTATGTGGGAATTTCTTTAATTATTCACCACGTGTGTCATGTCATTGTCTGTGTTGAGCAGTAGTGTAGTAATCCACAACATTAGGCTACTTTTGTGTAAATTTTCTGGTGTAGTAGGAACATTTTGGCACCAAACCGCCCCGTAACTCATTCCTACATATTCTGCTTGTGTTGAGACCAGTATCCGGAGAGGGACAAACATGTTGCTAATGCTAGTCAGCGCGCTTGCAGCAGCACGGCATTATAATTCATTTCTTATTCTGTTATGAATTTATGGCAGGCAGCAGCCTATGTGACTTAGCGTAGTTCATTACTTTTGGGAAATGAAATGTAAATCTGGAAGGTTGAGCCCACGCTGGAGCCAGGACAACCCCACCAAGAGAAACTCAGCCCCGCCCATTAAGTGCAGCAGAAAAGTCTTGACACACAAGTAGAAGACTGATTTATAATGATTATATTTTCACTAACAAAAATTTGTTATGATTGAAGTTCAAGAAATACGTTATCACATCAATTTTTTTATGATGACCTATTCTGTTTTGCTCTCAAATGTTTTTTTTTGTTGCCACTCTTTTGTTCTCAAATCTCTATTTTGGTTGCAAAACTAATCTATTTAATTGAATGATAAAGAAACAAAATTCTCTCCATAAATTTACCCTCAGTCATCTTTAATGTTTGTTTTTGTCCCTCATGATGGGGCAGCAATATCAACTGCGGAGGTGGCCCAGTTTAGAGTTTTCCATTTGATTTCATACTGAGTGAGAATGTAAGGATCAAACAGAGTTATAGAATGCTCGACTTTTGTGTTCCCTCCTTCTATTGTGTGCTTGTGTGAGCCCTAGTTTAAAAAGAAATCAGTGTAATGAAAGTAAACTCTCAAATGTTTCATTTCTTTGGCTGCGATGATAAATTGAAGTCAAATCAACCCGAAGCCTATTTCGCCTTTTCCCCAAAAAAGGGTGGGTGAGGGTTGCAAAAATAAATTGATCCCACTTACTAAATAAGGCAGCAAAATGTGTAATTAGTGCTTTTGAGTCAGGTAAGTCATTTAGAAAGATTAATTTAACAGCTATAGATTTTTTTCTTTGAAGTTGTAATTTAACTGCAGTCATTTATCTTTTGTTGAAATAGTCTCCATATTGAAGCAGTTTTTAACCATCCTGGAGACAGTAATCACTCTCACTCCATCAAAGTCAGAATAAGGCACCTTGAGTGAAAATGATTACACTTCATTGCTCTAGTTAGAATGAAACATATGACCTAAAATTTGAATTTGCTAAAAAAACAAAACCCACTGGGATTGTGTACTTGTGTTTTTACCTGATTTTTCATTTTTCTTTGCCTCTACCAGATTGCCTTCTCTCAGCACAACAGTATCATGGACCTGGTCCAGTTCTTTGTCACATTTTTCAGGTAAGCGAGTCATGTAATTTTACTTTAGATAATGGCGATTATTTTTTAACTGATGATTAAAGTTTAGACTCTGTTCACAAAACCTGAACTCTAATGTTCGCAAAACCTGAAAAATAATTGTTTTGAATCCACGCTTAACAAGCCTCATCCAGAGACTGACAGGCTTTGTTTTCCACTCCTGCCTCTTGGGGCTTGTCAAGTAACTGGAGCCTGTTGAAGCAGTCGTTCTAAACTGAGTGCACGCAAACACATCTTGTGCCTCCCTCCATCAAACTGCAAAGAACCTGCGAGTTATTAGAATAGTTGCATACAGCTGAGGTTATATCATCGTGAGCGCTGAAGATATGAGGGCTCTTAATGATGCCACACAACTCTCTTTCCTCACCAACTTTTTATAAAAGGGCAGCAAATATTTCATATATTAAAAGGTTGAAAGTGCAATTGGAAACTGTGTGCTTCAAGTAAGAAGCGGGCATTTATCAAAAGCTTTGATGCGTCAGTGTTCAATGTTCTCTACTGTAGTGTCGGTTCACATCTAACACTGACACAGGATGTTGCAGGTTATTCTAACAATGACCCTTGAATCCATGGTGAGATTGTAGTGGTGAGTTTTAATTTGTTTTTAATGACCTTATTTTTCTATTAAGCGTATCTATTAAATCGATGCCTCTGTGTATGTGTGGCAATGGTATTTGAAGGTGTGCCACCCAGAGAAGCAGAAAGACTTGCATATTATCTCTCTAGCAGCCAAGGTGGGAATAGAAGACAGCCTTTGCCCAAGGCACCTGCCCATCACTGCCAAAATCACAATACATTTTTCTCAAAACGCTGTCACACATTCGTGTATCTCCTGCCCCCATCTGATCAAATTACAACCAAATTTGGGAATTCTTGCAAGGAGAGAGAGGACAGAACGTATTTTATCAGAAAGGCGTCTCACGATTACTTGCGTCATTCAGACCAGAATGCTTCACAGCTTGGAGACAGAAAACAAAAGTTTTTTTTGACAGTTTTGGCGACTGAAACAGACTTTAAGACACATTTTGTGGGGAAAAAATACATGAGAGCAAAGGGAAGTTAAGCAATGGAACACAAAGAGCACTGAAACTGCTAAAATGATTGCTTTTCTGCAGTCTTTGTGACTTTTTTTGTTTTTTTGTTTTTTTGTTTTGTTTTTTCACCCATTGTCTTGAAGGTGTATTCTTTTCCATCTCTGGTGCCCAGTTCTCACTGACCCATAAATTCAGAAAATAGCAAAAGGCCTCGGTGCAGTTGTGAAGTGTTGAGTGTGTGGGAGGTTTGAAGGGGATGAACCTACAGGGAGCGCAATCAGCCTGATGACAAAATGTCAGGTCACCCCACAGGGTTTCCAGACCTCCTTGTATGATGGATAGAAGGTGGATAAATGACAAAGGGACACAGAATAAGTCAACTTAATTTTTTCTCCTTTTATTTCCACACTTGTTCATCCTCTTGTTGTTTTAAATGTGTATGAAAGCAGAGTAGTATTATTGGGCCTTTTAATTCACCAATTCACCCCAGAGGCCTGTACTTGGATTGAGAGAGGAAGCCAGAGTAGTCTGAGAGAACACCCAGAACTCCATACAGAAAAGCCCCTGGCCCCCGGACGATTCGAATGACCACCGGTAGTGAGTGTGGTACTGAGCACCAACAGTGCTGAATGAATTTTCAACAATTAAACTAATGACATTAGAATTGAAACATTTGCATAAGTTACTTGAAGCACCACTGATTGCGAAACTGTAAAATGGCAGCAAAGAAACAAGGAAACACACTTTAACTTCTTTAGATATTTAAGGATTTAATATGTCACTTATTGCTTCTGTCACGTGAGAATATCATTGAAGCCCACACAACACTCTTCTCTATCCACCGATACCCTCAAAGCTGTCTAAGATGGGCCAAACACTTCTGAATGAAGAATGAAAGGGTTCCCACGGAAAATAAATTCTGCCCGCAGCTCCGACATCATTTAACATTGTAATCCCAGCTGCCTTCATTTAGCTGCGTCAAAGAGATGTTATCACCTTCCTCTCAGGCCTTATCCCGGATCAAACAGCTGTGTGGCAGCCAAATTGAGAGGCTATTTAAGTTTAAATATCAACAAATGATCCTGTGGAATCAGGAGTGGTCATCTGTCTGTGGGGAAATGTGCAAGGAATGTGACTGGAGCCTAAAGTCAAGCCACGTTTCTTTGCTCCTGGACATCAGATGGAGGGTCATATTCTCTTTCAACTCAGTGACTTGAGAATAATGGGAGAGAAATAATAGCATGCTCCATGAGTGGTCAATCAGTTTAAGTTGATTTTAATTGATATTGCTGCTTGGGTTCCATATTTTCTAAGCAAATGCACAAAAATCAAGGATCTGGATGGGAAGGTCCTCTGTGTGTTCTCTCCTTGATACCAAAGGCTACGCAGCTGGGCCAAACGTCAGCCATTTTCAAACTCTTCATCATGTAATCATTTTAACATTCCCATTTGTCACCAGGATAATGAAGTGGAAGCTTTCAATCCGTCATATTTTTCTAACCCAGTAGCACTCAGGACTTGTCGGGTTATTAATTGAAGTAATCGGCCAAAATACTCAGTCTTCTAGGAAATGAGTGTCTTGTTGGCTCATGTTTCCTCTGCCATGTAGTCCTTTTGAACTTGGAAGGAAACTTTAAATATTTATGGCTATAAAAAATAAGATATCAGTCATACGGAGGTCCTGATGCAAATGTTGAATGTCTGCATAAATACAAAATATAAATAAGAAATCTTTAACGAAATAACTGGTTTGTTTCCTGGCCTGTTTTTCAGCAACACGCTTGTTCAAAGTCATTGAGCTTGATCTCATTTTCTGTCTTCTGTTCCAGTTGCTTTCTGTCATTGCTCCTGGTGGCAGCAGTTGTGTGGAAGATCAAACAGACCTGCTGGGCTTCACGACGCAGAGAAGTAAGTGCCATTACTGAACATGTGTGAAATGTAAAACTCAGCTTAAGGATAAAAAACCCCAAGAAAAACGGGACTCATTTTCAGTACCAACCTGTCTGTAGTATAAAAGAGACTACTGAGCAAATATGAAGAAACAAGTTACACATAAAAGTACAGAAAATATTTATATAGGGTGGTGAGCCGATGAGCCATAGTGGAAGCCATGACAACAGCTACCCAGATTTATCTATGAAACATTAGCACTTTCTTACACCACAGTTTAATTTCATAATTTCAAACTGATGATGCAAGTTTTTTTTGCTAATTTTCTCAGAATTTCATGTCTTTCTAAATTATGTGAATTGAATCAATGCACAAAATCTGAAGGAAGTGGGGTGAAAGAGTTTGAAAAGGAAAATCAAATAGTGAGATATTAATATTCAGTGTTGTTGTGAATGGGGGCTGTGGGAAAGAGGGAGCTCAAAAGAGTGAGAGATGAGGTAATTGACAGCAGAGATTCAAGAAGAGGGCAGTGGAGATACTTCAGGAATTCCAGGAGGAGAGCAAATGTACCTCACTGCTCTTAACCCAGGCTGAACCCAACTGGTGCTGAGGTCCTGTAAGGCGGCCATCATTTCCATCTCTGTAGAATCGATCCTGAATTCTCCTCAGTACTGCAGGATCTTCATTTTGATTCCCATCCAGGCACGTGGGTAGCTGACTGATAAAGCTCCCGCAAATGACTTCCCCTTTGGGGACGGCATCCATAATCATGGGATCTGAATTTTATATCATCTAATTGATATTTGAAAATAAACGAGACTGATGGCTACCGTGACAATGAATCTTAACTAAAAATGAGTCATTAAAAGCTAATGCCGGCAGATGGGCTGGTGTCGTTGAAAATCTGTTCATTTTTACCTCGTCTGTTGGCACCCCTTCCAGTCGTATTTGTTGTTGATCTTTAGCTGTGGAGCTAAAAGAAATCTGAATATTCTATTTTTTTTCTTGCTATTGGAAACTTCTGAACCTAGATGAACACAATACTTGCTGGTATTCAGGCGACGAAATATAGAAGCACACGACACATTAACACTTGTCTTCTGTCTCGTGGCACGACCCTGGCCTCCTGCATTTTACATTCACAGCTTCCAACAAGTTCCTCTCTTGTGGCTTTCTGAGTCACTGGCAGATGAGAAACAAGGCACAAATGTTCAAATGTCACCTGCTTGTTTTGGTCATGATAGATCTGATGGTATGGAAAAGGCGATGCTACAAGGGTATCTTGAGAAACCATGTAAATGTTTTCCATATCCTGTAGCATACTTTGTTGTATATCTGTTGTCTTTAAACATAACTCTGCATCCTTTACGTCTTCCTTCAGAGCACTTCTCTGTTTTTAGCGAAGGTAATTCAGGCCCTGTTTGTCCGTGTTTCAGTCATTTAAAATGTTTGCAACTGAACAGTATAGATTATTTTAAGATGGCCCCAGCCCAGTGAGTCACACCCCTTGTTGAAGCACTCAGCTCTTCTTGAAGAATAATTTCTCATTAAATTAAATGTGAACAACAGGCTGTGCACTTAGGAGGCTTGTTCAAATACAGGATGGAGGAATTTGAACTGAAAGCCTGTTCAGACACAAGGAGATGGAACAAAGTTTTCTTAATGATGCTTCTTGACATTACACAGAGTTTGAGGCTTTGATTAAATGAGGCTAATCCAGATGTTTCGTACATGGTTGTCTGGTTCTCACCAGCTTCCTGATACCTCTGTGCTACCCGCTAGTGTTTATTTGAGATCCAGTTGTGCTTCTTCGTCCGACAAAGCTTATCTTTCTCTTGGTGTAGCTGTTGTTTTCTGAATAATTTCTGCTACAAAAAGGTGACAAGAATTGAACCCCGAGTCAGGGACATGGGGATGAAAAGACAACAGCTGTAAATGCCAGCAAAGAGGACAAGGGTTGACCTCTCTGAAGCTACCTGTGGGGGAAACAGATGGGAGGGAGCACTGACATTTAACGAGTCTAGAACCTAGAGACGTATGACACATAAACATGCAAACGCATCTAATTCGTTTCATTTGACCGCGTGTTTGTGTTTTAAACCAGTGTATTGTGACAGGAAAGGACAAAACGGAGCCAGACTGAGGACGAAGGCTCGGCTTTTGTTCGGTCATGTCGTCTCGCAGAATGACGTTACATTGTCCTCTGTGAGCACGTGGGTTATCTAATGTTAGCTGTAATCAGTTTTCACCTATTCAGACCTGATTCAGGCTTCACCTTTGATGGCTCCTCTTTGAAAAAGGAATAAGGCTTTGCTTTGAAATGGTTCCATTACAGCTATTACCTGAATCATATTTCTCTGATCATATTTGCTGAAGACATGACCCCCTCTGACTGCCCCCTCAGACAACAACAGCTCAATTTTGATGAAGACTTGTCCCACCGGTTTGCCATTATTCTTGCATTGAGAGAATTAAAAGGACTAAATTTGTTGCCGTGTCCCCACTGCAGACTGTGCCATTTCACTATCTTCTTCCACTTGAAGAGCTCAATCAGCAGTTATTGATCACTATAATAAGATTATCCTTCTCTAAGCTACAGGTCACCTTGTCTCTTGTTCTGTTTAAAGTTTGCACTCTTAATAATTTCTTCCACTTTTTAAATGCTTGAATTTAACTCAGATCAAGAATTCATCTTGATTTAAAGTGAATCTGTAGAAGCTTAGATACTTTTCCAGAATTTAATAAAACAGATTTTATTAGAGGGAAAAAGCCCTTTTTTGTCTTTACAAAGAGACTAGGATTTTGAACTATTTAAATAATTCATTTCATGATATTTCTGTCAAACGTGTTCATTCTGTAGCAGGATGGGGGTAGAATGTACGTCCACTGTTACAACAGTGAGTGGATTCTCCACTCCTCTGTAATTGCCGGTTTGACTCATTGTTATTAACTTGGGATCAATTGCTCATGTTTTGTCTTGTAGCGACCGCCTGTGTCGACTATAGCACCAACCCAGAGACTTCCGTGACTTTCCCCCATTCAGGCTTCACATTTGTGTTCCCCACTAATTCCAGCACATGATAAATAACATTTCTGTTATCTGACATTTAGGATGAATGTTGCTGGATTTGAGGCGTTAATAATAAGCCAGGAGCCACAACAGCCCAGCCGGACCCTCCATCCTGCTTTTATCTTTTTGTAAAGGGCAGACTTTCTCATTCTGACCTGCACTGGCCCCAAGGCTCAAATCCGTAGGTTTGGTGTTGCTGGTTTGATGTTTAATAGTAGAGATGTACAGCAATCGACCGTGGGTCTCAAAAAAAAAATCAATCAGGTGATCAATCTCAATTTTCACTGGCTTTTATGAGGCTTTTTTCTGAGCTTTAGGGAATGTTTTCCAGACAGCTTCTTTCTGAGTTGGAAAAACACTGGCCTATAGAAAGTTTTTAAACACTGACGACCATGTCAGAACTGAAGTGCACCATCTAATCAAGGTTTACGACATTTGAAAGGCACAACAGCAGTTACTCCGAACATCTTAACAGAACCAAAAACTGGATAAATAAAAAACAAGAAATGGGACTTTTAAATATTCTAGTAAACCTTTGGTCCAAAGTTGTCAGTCTTTTTTGACCTTGCATGACTTGTGCCAATTAACATTCAGAAAAAAGAATGCTCACTTGGCGAGAACTTTTGACTGTTTAATAAAAATGCAGAATACAGATTAACAGGTAATTAAGCCATTAAATGCTAGTGCTAGGCAGAATATCAGATGGCAGCCGGACATGCTGACATCTGTGACATCATTTTAATGAATCAGATGGTTATTTATTTTTTCGGTGTTTCGAGTGGGTGATTAGCAGCTCGGGGTCTCTTAACCTGCTTCAGTTATTATCTCACATTCAGCAGGTTTTCCTTTGACACTCTTGTAAAGGACTCGTGTTTTGGAATGGAGTCATGCTTCCACATTTATTGAACATTGAGGTTCAAAGAGAAGGCAGCTTATGAAGCCAGTTGTCACAACCGCTCGACGCCTTGTGATCTAAAGTGAAATTAGATCCTAATGCGGCACACTTAAGCTCACCACAAATCCAATAGCAGTCAGCGATGTCCTTGGCACTAAAATGGTGGCCCGTTTCGATATCGATCAGGCGATGTGTTGTTGATGAAATTGTGGCACAAGTTGTTTTACAATATTGATTAGGGGGGACCGGATAAAGCTATTTTCTGAGAGTAAGCAGCTGTACCCCCATCTTATTGCTTATATTCCATATTATAATTGCCTCATAAAAGAAATTGGCATTTTATATCTGACCTGCAGATTTTATAGTGTAGTTTTGACCAGGTACAACTCTGAATTCATTCTATTTTAGTTGCAGATTATTGGTTTTCCAACAATTGCCCTATGTTTCATTTAATGTACTTCACACTGGCATATACGGGGAGAGCTTTTTTCCATTCTTCTAATGTTCAGCGTTGCCATGGTTTTCTAATCTGTCTCCTGCGTTTGACATTGCAGCAGCTGATGAGAGAGCGTCAGCAGATGGCCAGCCGTCCATTTGCCTCAGTTGCTGTTGCACTGGATGCCACGGCAGAACGTATGGATCTGATGCAACCTCTGGTCGACGTGAGTCCTGCTGTTGCACACGCACACACCCGTCAGTGTTGATCACGCTCCATATTAGTTTTCTAAGTCCTCTGTTGACATATGGAAGTTCAAATGTGTGGCAGATGCTCTTATAGACTGAAGAAAGAAAATGCTTTTTTTGTTTGTTTTTTTCATAAAGTTTATTTTATCTGCCACAAATAATGGCATAAGAATATATCCTAGCGAAAGGTCCATTTTGGCTTGTTTAAATGTGACCCTCTGAGCCAGGAACTGGTGGACTGCCTGTTGGGTTGGCCGCATAAACCAGTCGGAGTCACATGACAGGCTCAGTATACTTGGCTTCTGAGGTGGATCTGCAACTCTTTTAGTAATATAAGGCACTCTTCAGTTGACATTGGGGGAGCGGCGGTCCTTTCTTAGCCAGGGCCAGCACTCTTCGCAGCTGTAAATCACTGTGCCAACCAGCAAAGAAACGCGACATTAGCCATTAGTGTAGCACTGAGCGGTGCTCACAGCACATTATGGTATGGTGAAGGGCAATGTAAAGAACAGACAAGAGGAAAAACAATGCCTCTGAGCTCTGGGGCTACACTTTACGATCCAGCTTTTAAAGACGAAATCTTAATGTGGAGAAGCGCTGCTTCACCTTGAGTTCAGTAAAATGTTAATTGCATACTTGTCAGCATTCGCCTGTCTTAATCATTTATTTCAGGCCTTTGATGGAAAAATCCGAAGGGGCATTCTTGTAAGGTAGACAGTCTCCATCCACTGGAGAATTCTGCTGTAAACAAAATGATAAGCTGTTTTGGAAATGACAACCGAGCTGGAAACTCATCTCCGGTCCTCTGTTCCTCCATCTTCTCAAGATGCAGAGTGACCTTGACTTTAAACTTTAATTACATTTTAATGGGATGTCCCATACATTTGTCATTGAAGTCAATTTCATTTCATTTGTATTTATTTACATATCTGCTTCTTTTTCAAGATTTTTGTATTAAAACATCACCTTAACCACAATTAACAAATATTCTTTCAAAGCATTTCAAGAGTAGATGTTCTGACTTCAAATCAATAGCCAATCCCATTAATGGTTGTTAACTTAAAAGAAGAAATAAAGACATCCGTGTCTGTGTTTTGGACACAGTCTTTGGGGTAAAGTCCCACAATCCTGTGTTTTGGCACCGGTTGAAGGTGAACCATGATATTGAAACTAATTTAGCCTCATAAAGGTTGATTGGTTAACATCTGGCATCACTTATCTAATGGAAATATCTGTCAGTGTCAGAGAGGACACTGATGCCACGCTCTCTGAGTCATTAAAGCAAAGCTGACCTCATCCAGGTCCAAGTACAGAAATCTGATGTCAGTTTCAGGAAGAACGCTGTCATATCTGTTGGAAATGAGACACACATATCTTCACGCACCTTCCAGCAGCAGCAGATGTGAAGACTTTATCCTGTGTTTGTATTGTTAGCTCATCTAACCACATGACTGCTACCAACACAGACCCCACCAGGTGACAGGACACGAGGAGCCTTTATGATTAGTTCCTACTTCTGCTGTGTTTAAACCTTAGGAGATTGATAGGGCTTTAGTGAGAGTGATGTCAGCGGCTGCTGGACAGCGAGCCAGTTGAATCGGGGCCCAATGTTGATGTCACAGATGTCTTTCAGCACTATGGCCGACATTCAACATATGGAACGGGCAGAAAGCCGCCGTGATGGATGACACCTGTCAGGAGGGGGAAAGGAGAGCAGACTCTTTCTGTGTGTGTGTGTGTGTGTGTGTGTGTGTGTGTGTGTGTGTGTGTGTGTGTGTGTGTGTGTGTGTGTGTGTGTGTGTGTGTGTGTGTGTGTGTGTGTGTGTGTGTGTGTGTGTGTGTGTGTGTGTGTGTGTGTGTGTGTGTGTGTGTGTGTGTGTGTGTGAATGATGGTAATGCAGAGACCTAGTAAATAAATGCAGGCTGTGTAAGCCTGTTTGATAAATATGGAAATGGTGACAGCAATTATAAAGGTTTGATAGGAAGATGTAATCCTGTGATTGAAATGGAAATGGAATGAATAACTTTAGCTTTGCTTTCATTGCCCCAATTTCACCCAGATCAACATTTATTTTCTGTTTTAAATGAAAGGCAAAAATCATCACATTCAGGTAGACTTAATGTAAAACCTGTACACCAAAAATGAAATAGTTGATGAGAAATTGTAAGTATATTTTTGCACTTAACTGAGACTTAATGAGGTGAAAAGATGAACAGGAAGGTTGTCTGCTAAGAAAATGGTTGAACTGTTTAAAGTGGCATCACAGACCAATATGTAAGCAATTAGATGGGATTAATTTTAAGTCATGGCTTTACCAAGCAACTGGTTCCAGGCAATAATGATGTAGAATGAAAGCAAAGCGTAACATGGCAGGAAGAGAGGAGACAAACAGATGGCACAAACCATTAGTGGAGTGCAAGGAGATGCCAAACAAGTTACAAAAAAATGTATTGGCACTATCTGCCTCATTCCCAACAGCTTACAGGGTTAACCAGTCAGGAGTACTGTGCAGGTTTCTCTTTTTTAAACAGGACGAGGTACTGGGCCAAGTGTACGGGGTTAGGAGGTGGTACTTCCTGTACCAGACATACAGACGCACGTCACCGTCTTTAAAATTGGTCACGTTACATGTCAGGGTATACGCTGGAATTTGCACATCAGCATCACACTGATGGTCATGAACTGTTCTGACCAATTGACTGCCTCAGTACGTTAGCAACGGAGCTCTCTCACAGCTCCACCTAAAGAGCACCATTGTGTTGAGGCACAGTGTGCACATTTATAATCTCCCAGCCTGAAATACACCCACCATTCAAAACATGGCACCAGTCTTGGCTGCTGGGTAGCACGCTGAAAGAAAATGTGATTAGCATACCTCCGAATTCTCCCCTTACTCCGTCCTGCTTGGAAGACGCGCTTTAGCGCCGCCGTGTCGCTCCGATGTCGCCCGCACCGTCTCTCTCATCTCCATTTTAAATGCAGCCAGTCACAGCAGAGTCAGTTGAGTTCAGACATTTTTCCGTACCCCAATTTCCACCCCTTCATCTGAAACATGCTGTGAAAGCCTCCACATTCATTACGAGGCTGACATGTTTTCCACGCTGGAGACGAGCAGTTTTGGCCATTACCTCGGAGGGTAGGCCATTGTCTCGACACGCGGCGCGTCCCCGCCTGACGTGCACCACCGAGTGCTTTTGTGTTGTCTCGGGTGGAGAGGGTATCAGAAGCAGCCACTTCAGACGATTGAAGCCATAAAGGTGAATTCAATAGCACACTGCAGCAAAACATCTGTCGAGACATTTCAGGCATGGCCTCAGATCGGTCAGATGTAAACTTTTGTAGAAGGTGAGCGATCCGAGCCCAGCCTGAATCACCTGTGGTCTATTCTGTCACACATCACAAACGTTATCGCCGCCGTTTGTGACACCTCATCGTGCAGCATCTTTACTGTAAAATCCAAACAAGTACTTCCTGCTCTGCAGCGCCTTGTTAACTTTATTCTGCTACAATAATGTGACGGCTGTCTGAGTTTATGTGCTCTTTTTTTTTTTTTTCCCCAAAGGGTGCACCCAAACCTGTCGCCATGGAGCCGTGTTCAGGAGGAAAAGCTGCCGTGTTGACCGTCCTGTTGCGCCTGCCCTCTGGACCCTCGGGCTTACCTCCACCGGGACAGTCAGGTCAGACTCAGACAACGTCTCAGACGGTGGCAGTTCTGCATTTTGCTCGTCATCACGCTTCGGGCCATGGTGGGGGGGGGAGCTTAAATGATGTCCATCCTTTCTTTCCTTTCTTTAGGACTTATTGTTGCCAGTGCTCTGGTAGACGTCTCACAGCAGAAACCGTCTGACTTTAAAGACAAGTCCCAGTCTTTAAAGAGCCGCAAAGCTCTTCCTCCGGCACACCAGGGCACCTGCGTGTGAGTGGCAGCACCTCCATCCGCCGGCCCCGTCTCTCTCTGCCGCCTGAGCGCTGCGTCCAGCTGGAGGCGTTTCAGAGACACGGACAAGATATGGCCTGGCTGCTACGACCCAGGTCTTCAACGACTCTCGCACATGTGCCAGCAGTTGGATGACGGGGGGGTGTTTCTGCGATCACAGCCCTCCCCGCGGCGGGTCACTTCCCCTCAGCTCAGCCTGCAGCCACTGTGCGACCGCAGGGCCGACCTGTGCACAGACCTGCAGCGAGCGTTGCTCCACCTGTCAGTGTGTTTGCACCCTGACCCCCTGAGGGCAAAGGAAAAGTGCCCCTTCCTCGTGGGTTAGATGATCAGCTGACTTTAATGGCTCTGCTGCCTTTTAGGATTCTTTGCTCTATTATGCTTGCCAACAACTGGTATTCTATGGTGCTAAATTTGCCTTTTTGTAAGCTACACACTAAGAACTTTTTAACTCTTTCTACGCTGTGACGTTCCCGCCATTCATCCTTACCCGTCGGCTGAAGCTGGCTGGCATCTGTATTTCCTGTGAAACACACGATGCAAAGTCGGGGGGTGAGGGGGGGTGTCGAGTCGAGATGTGGTGGAGAGGATGCCAGCTTCAATCAACACACTGCAAAACTCCCAGACTTCAGATGTGTTTTGTGAGTGGAGGAGAAAGCATCCTTTTAAAGACAAACCCTGTTTTCCACTGGACAAACTGAGAAGCATCGACATTCCCGGGAATTCCCACGCAAACCTGGACAGTAAGCTTTGAGACTTGCCCTCGGATCAGTGATCCTTACGATCATTGTCTTTGACCCGTTTGTTTTGTACATTTTCCCCGAGTCCCGTATACCCATCTTTTGATGACGAGGAGTAATGTTACCTTTTTATAATATTTGGGCTTTCCGTGAACTAAGATGTTGATCAGCAGAATTTAAAAGGAAATCCAGATGTACAGTGTCTTGTCCACTTGAGATTCTATGTTTTTGTCAGGTTTTTACGACTGAAGGGCAGAAGACGATGATGATCATTTCAATTATTGTAACTTATTGTTATTATCACATTATCATAAAATTAATTGTTATCATATCTATGGTAAAAATGTCTTTTGCTACACTTGTGAAAAAGAAGCATTTCTGTTGATAGTTTTGTTTTGATATTTAACAGATTCCATGTAATAGCGCATTTAACTTGAGTTTATTGTTGACTTAAATCAGTCAAAATATCCAGACTTTTTACGGACTGTATGGGCATTGTCCTTTTTTTGTTGCAATGTTTTCATTATGACACATTTCATAAGGATAGTGTGCCAGCTAATACCTAATTCCTTGTTTGTAGTGTAACCACATAGCGGTGACATTACGCAGGAGTGAGGGTCTCACTGTATCGAGGGAGAAAAACAACGATAAACTGCATTATTGGTTATCTTCAGTGTATTTTAATGATGGACAACATGCCAGGAAATAAACTAAACAGACCTGAAAACCTACAATCGTTTCTTTTAGATGATCCTCTTGAACTTTTATCAGGAATGCAAAACATTGAGGGCGAAACTGAAAAAGTTGTTTTCAAGATTCAAGATTTTGTCATTACTGTTATAATTTCACTAGTTATTGTAGAAACACAAGCTTAAACTGTGTCTCTAAGATGTTTTTTTCTTTGCTTTCTTTTTCTTTTATATAAAATGACTCAATTTAAATTATTCTATTCTTTCCTATAGGTGTGTATTTCTTACAGATTTTTTTTTTTTTTTATATTTTCAACTGCAATGCAGACCTCAATATACAAGGAGCTTGTAGCATCATCCTGTGAAAGGTGAATTTTAAGAGCTTTGCCCTTTCAAGCACCTCTCAGAGTGCCTCTGTTTCTGCACCAGTGGAGGAGTGCTGCTCTTCATCATTTGGACTCAGCAGTACTAATTGTTGACAAACTTCCAGTCCGGCTCCCAAACACGGTGAGAATATGGTTTAAAAGTGATTAGTAATTACTGAAAGTGATTTCCATATAATCACTTTCCATATATTCACAGAGATAATGACAATGTTGGCACTGTTGGTGCTAGATGTTCCATCAGTAACCTGCGCAGAAAATCATTGAAATTCCCCTTAAATTGACCATCAACACCCAGCAGTGGATCTGTTAGACCTAATCTGATGCTTCCGATAGGTTTACCCCCATTGCGGTCCTTGACATCTTCAACCTGTCTGCTACTCTGCAGATCTGTCAGTTTAACCTCCTCCTCTCCACATTTCACAGATTTCAGCTTGTATCCGTAGGATTTTCTGTCCATCTGATGAAAACTGGTATTTATTTTTTCTCAGCAAATTTACATTTTTTAAGAGGAATATGGACTTGAATTTGGGGCACAGCGAAAGACAAGCCAGACTCTGACAATTAGCCCTCTCATCAGGACTCATGATTGATTCCCTGAGCATCAGTCTGGTGTTTTGTCAACATGACAAAAACACTATTTTTATCCCTTTTCTCTTACAGAGGAGAGCTGAGGTCATTCTGTTTCAGATCCTGTGACTGTAGGCTCATAGTGTGACCTAGCTGAGGTTTCAAATCAAATAATCTGCGCCCCATCTGTCTGCAGCCGTCAGTACCAGCAGTGATGAAGGGCTGGGCCTTGCTCCACCGTCCGGAGCGGCCCGGCGTGCACAATCATGGCATGAGGCATGAGTTTGGGACTGAGAAGCTTCACATGGAGTTTTTTGCTGTGAAATGATTCACTGGAAAACTACAGTGAATCAGTCCAACTCTGATTATCACATCGTCTTTTCTCAATTACACAAATGCATTTTTAATTAACTGTCTCAGAATTGTATTGTTAATCTTCTCAGGCTGGATTGGATGTGGCGTTTTGATGACAATGTTGAATGAAACATCTCGGAAACAATTCCTTATTGGAATCATCTCCTTTAGCGGGGCTTTTTCCTTTAGCGGGGCTTTTTGAAATGTTGCCGTCTTTATCAGTTTCTTCAGGAAAACCACCACTGACTTGTTTTGAACAGAAATTACATGCATAATGACATTTTAAAGGCTGCCCATCCTCCAAAGGCGAAATCCTTTTTTTTGATGTTGGACACGGTCCGTCTTCCAGTCTGGTGGCAAAGTCAAGTCCCTGCGTCCATGTCAGTCCTCCCTCACTTTAATTCGTTTTATTTCCTTCTCGTCCTGATAACATTGTAAAATGTTCCAGACATTAATTGGATCAAGCCGAGGAGACTTTGACTTTGTCTTTTTCACTAAGTTGTGGTGATGCCTTGGTTCAACAGGCAGGTGTCGGAGACCAGAGTGGACTGTGAACTGTGGACACGCTGTTGGTGTGGAGGTCAGGTCCAGATCACCAAAAAGAGTCAGGGTCAGCTGTGGTCCGTGTTGGACTCTGCGTCCTCAGCCAAGAATCAAGGTCACTTCAGGACTTAGAAATGATTCAGTCATTCAGCCTCCAGCAACGGAAAACAGCATTCCAGGCGAGCTTCAAGGACGAGTGTAGCGTTCCAACAAAGGTCTCTAATCTTCCTGCATTCACATTCACGTTCAAGGTTTTCAAGGTGTGGCCCCAAAGTCCAGATGCCTCATTCTTCTCTTCAGTGAGAGTGAATGATAAGAAAAACAAACATGCTAAATTATTAATGTTGTTCTGTGCTCTGTTGTCTACACTTCTGGAAGCCTGGTTTCCTGGTTAAGGTCACCACATTTAGATGTGGATGATAAAGTCTGAAAAATATGATCTGGGATTTTGTGAATCCCACACCTGCACTTTATCAAACATCTTTCTGCTCAACACACCCCTATCCCGCCTCAGTGATGTAATTCAGTCTGTGTGTGAGAGTGTGAGTGTGAGAGAGAGAACATCAGGTTACACCATATGGCCCCTCTTTGTGTTTCTCAGGAGGGACTTTGGCATCTGTTAGCTGCTAATTTCTTCTCCATTCAGATTCCCGCACGCGTCTATCTGCCCAACAACCGAAAAGGAGGCCAGACAAGCAGAGGTGTGTTTGTTTGTTGGGCTATTGTCAACTCAGATCGAGCAGAGGGCTTTGTTGACAGTTTATATTAGTCCTCTGTTGCCATATCATAATTACATGTCGAGCAGTGAGCTCCAGTTCCGTGTTACCAGCAATGGCCGCCTGATGCTGTGGAACATCTCAGACACCAAACCCCCCCCCCACCACCACCACCACCACCCCCCCCCGACGGTTACCGTGTGTGTTGGGCTGACAGTCACCAGCTGGGCGTCCACACAGTGGGTCAAGGTCTCCGGGCAAAGGTACAGACGGCCGCTTAAGTCCACCAGGATGGAGTCACACCCTCTCCCAGAAAAGCAGCAGCCATCAGGTGTTAGGAGACGAATTCTCGGGGGGGGTCATTAACTGGGTGAGAACAGCTGGCCAGGATTCCTCCAGTCTCAGCTCGGAACATGGGGTCGGAGCTCTCCGTGGTGCTGAAGCTGGAGGTCGACCCCTCCCTCCAAAGAGATGGAGGTTGTCGTTGCCGTGGAAGCTCCTGTGACATTGTGGGGTTTTTGTACCAGCCGGCGACGCGTTGGGGTCAGGCGTCGGCAGAGTGCTCTGCCGTGTTTTTGAGATCGTCACCTCAGATCCGAACTCGTGCAGATAAAAATCATTAGTTGGGTTCTTGTGTTGAACTTTTCTTGAAACAGAAAATAGATTGCGATTTCAGGATTAATGTGCAAGAGAAAGTCACCTCCAGTTTAATCTGGTCGAGTTTTTTGCCATCTACATATGCCTGTTTTTGTGGGTACACTTCAGTTCCTTCCATTGTGTCGTCCCTCAAGGTCACCTTGAGTCCACAGCTTCTTCCTCCTGTCTCATGTGATCGTTCGAGCTGGAACTTGTTTTTGTTTTCAAAAAATGAAAGGAAATTCTGATTTTTTTTGTATTATGAATCACACTGACGTTGTCTCAGGACCCTGAAGCTGCTGAAGTTTCTGTTGTCTGGGTGTCATGGCAACTGTCCCGAGGTGTGCTTCTTCAACAGCCGAGTCCTGTTCCAATGTCTCTGTGTTAGCAGTTTTGTCTCCACTGGTGCCTCGATGTCACACCAGAGGACATCCTTCTGTCCCGTCCCCTCAGTCCTGTCGTGGCTTCTGTCTCCATCAGTCAACAGGAGGCGGATTCTTTTAGGAGGTTTTCTTTTAGTGCAACACTTCTAATAAATCGTTGGCTCTCTCTTCAGGTCATCTACTCCATCACCGACCCCCCCGCAGTCTGTCCTTTGCTGGCTACGTCCTTGTCGGCTTGTGTCGCTAAACAACGCTACCGATGTGAGCAGACTGGTAATATTGCCCCCCCCCCACACACACACACACCGGCAGAACAGAAATAATGTAAACAGGGAGGGGAAAAAATATATTACTGTTGTTGCAATACAAAAAAGTCTAAATCACTGGTGATCATTTTTATTTCAGATTCTTTTTTTTTTCTCAAACACAGATAGTTGTCAGTTTTTTTTCGTGTGTATTATTATTATTTTTTTTATTTTACACGTTACCCATACACTTGTATCCTCCTGATTGCTGTCAACTCTGGAGTTCTTTCAGAAAATCAAAACCTGATAAAGACATAAATGAGCGCACCGTGACAGGCCCCATTTGAAACGTCCGCCCGGCTCTGATCCTGTGATTTTCAAGGATGCGTTCTGCGCTTTTGAAAATGTCAGCCTCAAAGTGTTCGATAAATCCCACATTCTTGCATGGTAATTACACGGTCATTAAGAATATAATAACAGCCTTAACTGTTTTCAACTTTTCCCCACTTGCATCAACAATAATTGCTAGCAATTAATGTCTTCTTGCTGTTGTCAATCTGCTCTGCTTGTAGTTCTGTACACATTCTTTATGAACCCCTGTCTGGAGGACTTTAGCTAAAAAAAAAATACAAACTAACAAAATCCTGGCGCCATCATTGAGCAATTTCACCTTAAAACAAATGAACCAACCAAATATTGCTTCAGCTCAGTAGTTTATCGTACTCACTTTTCTTGTTGCAGCTTCTGAAGCTGTTTAATACTGTTTAGGCTAATGTTGTGCATGTTTTCCATAATCACACAATAAAGACACACGGAACCCACAGGAGTAAAGAATCACGCTGTCACGTCAGATTAACGGTCGTTACTGTTACTACTAACAGAGATTTTGGATAACCAATACAGATGTGTTACCGACTACCGGCAGCAAACCATAACAGAGTGCACACTTAACATCATATGTACAAAATCTTCTTGAGGGGTGAAACTACCAACTACTTTATAACAATCAGCGAAATCTTCAGGTGGAGGATTAAAAAAAGGGTTCTTCTCTTCTGCGTGGTGTTTTGGGGAGGGTTTGTCTTCATTGTTCCTTGTAGCATCTAACTGTAGATAAACGTGTAACACTTGAGATGAACTGGTTTTTCTTGATTCTTGTGTTCTTGTTTGTTTTTGGTGGGGGAAAAAAAATCAAAGCAAACCCCTTTGTGCAGCCCCTTTTGTTATATGTGCGCTGATGGGGTGACCTCCACGTGGACTTTCTCCAACAGCAACCCTCCGCTCGTCTGTCTTGGGGTAAAGCAACAGTCAACATGGATTCCCACAGATCTCGAATGTCGCAGATGAAAATGAGCTGGATCTTGCAGAGGTCAACGAGTTTACAAAAGCTGGGTGTCCTGTAGTGCTGCCGTCAAACTAACGACCAGCGCGAGGAGCAGGATGGGGGCGCGTGAGCTCGTGAGCCCGACTGCTGAACTCCTGGCCACGGCGTTAGAGCTGCTGGACTCACCCAGTTGATGGTTCTGTGGGACAAACAGCAGAATGTCAGCATTACATTAGAGGACATTTGGGATGAATGTGGGTGGGATGGGAACTGAAAGAAAACCAAAAAAAAACCCAAAACCTGACTGGTGAACAATCAAACAATGATTGTGTCTGGAAAAAAAAACACATTAGCACCACTAATGATCATAAAGATACAGGACAATTTAATCAAAACTGTCATTTTGGGTCCTAACCCACTGTCCCTATCGTGCATACATGTCATTCAGCGCAATATCAAACTGAGACAGTAGGACTGAGTGGGATGACAATAGTTCTGAAGAAAAATCTTATTTAATATTTGGGTTCTCTGACAGGAAGCATGTACAACCCCTTAATGAATGAGGTACTTTGTTAGTCAATGATTCAACAGTAAAACAAAACAGGTACACCTCCTCCCAGAAGAGCCCAAGCTGGACCCTGAGGAGCATTTCACATCTGTAAGATTGTTTTACTACTGATACAAGTCAATTAGCAAGGAGGGCATATAAGTAGTTATTTCTCCTAACTCCTTTTTGAAACTTTAAAAAATGCATGTGGAACTATTTGTTTCTTCATTCTTTATTATCCATCTCTTAAATGTATTTAACTGCCTTTATTTGCGCTGCCATGTTCAATATTATCAATTTATCCATCAATCAATTAATCACTCAAATACTGTCACCAAAAATTAATACGACTGAAAGGTTAGCTGTAACAGAGCTGATGATAGGGCTGCACACGAGCACATGCTGATGGCATCTGTGCTCAGGCAGTAAAAACACTGCTGTCATGTCATGTTGCAACCCTCCAAAGTAATGAAATTGTTCTTACCGCACACAAGGCAGCATCCACCGTCTGATTGGATGCCAGTTTTTGGGCCTGAGAGCGGGGTTTCAGAAAAAAACAAAAAAACAAAAGAAAGCAGCATTAGCTTTCAATCTTTTGTAATCACACCAGTCTCTGAGGATGGCGAAGGGACAGATGGTGCTGCAGCTATTCCATCAAATATTCATCCCCTGGCTTCTCTGACATTACCATTCATTTAGGGAGCCTCTGCCCAAAAGGCAAAATTAAGAGTGTCTGAGTCTGGAAGTCAAACTGTTAAAGGGCATATTTAAGCAGCCAAACAAGGTTGAGTAAACTCCCACAGATACACACATATTTCACACACACGACAACAAGTATGAGTTTAATACTTTAAAAGTTTTCTGGGACTGGTCTGAGACTTTTAGAGAAGAATAGAAAAAAACGTACAGCTGCATACAAATAAATAAATACACACGCAAACAGCAAGGGAGAAAATGATAAAGTAACGCCTTGGGAGCATTAAAAACACCCCATGAACCTTTTTTTTTTAAAATAGAACAATTTCTCCCAGTTCACATTCCAGAAGACTGATTAATTGGTTTTGAGGAGGTCTTTCCTCTTTCCTGCTCCAGGATTTCTTCTTTCTTTATGGGCGATAAATCATATTATCACTATTAAAAGCCAATATGATAGATTGTGTGGCTTTAAGTCTGTGATATCATCTCGCCTAAAAAGATAGCCACTTTCAATTTATCTGAGAATAACTGCGGTCTGGAGTTGGTGAGAAAAGCCAAAAAAGTACTAGAGTACCAGGAGGAGGAAAAACATTTAAGTAAATACTTGAAGAAGTGGGTTAGTCCCATCTTGATGATAACTTTGAGTGTTTCTAAATGGGTCTAACAGGCTGCTGAAAACCTAAAACGTTCTCGGTTTGTGAAATGTGTCTTGTCCTCACTGTGTATCATGTACAAGAACACAAACACACACACACACACACACACACACACGACGCACATGCACACATACCCCTTTAGGCCATTTCTGATGTTGCTAAAGCAACCAATTAGTTTTGACATGACAGCTAGGGAAACCTTGACTCCTCGCTGACATCTCATCTTCTTGCCCAGGAGGGGGAATTCTGGTCATGCCTTAAAACCATCCCCGATCCATCAAAGTCACCAAACCTGACGTCTGACACTCAGAGGAACTGGTATAACCTATGTTTTGGTGTCTTTTAGTATTTTAGAATTCACAATTTTTGTGACGTTGCCGATGTCAACAAGTTTCACCTGACGCAACTTATTAATGAAATTAATGAACAAATGACCTTGCCCATGTGACCTTCGGGGTCAAAAGAGATTCAAAGCAAAATTACAGTAAATAATTCATATAAAGAGGAGTAATGACAAGGCTGATTGAGTAAACTAGACCATGGAAACACACCCAACACTGAGAATTCTTTCTAAGGCTTTACCTGTAATGTCCCACAGACGTGATATAAAGAATCACCATTAAGATCCAGCTTGCTTAAGTCTGTCAGTGCGTCCAGTGCATTACTGGTTTGGTCTTTAGCCCTCCGAGTGATGCTGGGCTCTACAGTGGTGGGCTCAATTGGGGGCTGAGGTTGCCAAACTCCAACATCAGTACCATTTCCAAATGCTTGTATTGCATTTCCTATAATAAAAAAAAAAAAAAAAAAAACACATTTCTGATGGGCTGTCTTGAATCCGCTTGTAATCAATGTTCATATACTGCAATTTAGCTGGAAGAAGAGAAGATGCTATCAAACACAACATGCATAAAACATGAGTGCGTGAACTGACGGAGGCATCGGTTGTTGGTGAAAAGCTCTGCAAATCTTTGGCACTCTGGCTTGCTGTTCCCACTGCTGCTGCAGTCGCACCATGGCGACAGGATTATACCCAGTGATCGCACGTAATTGGGCGTCATCACCGTACCTGTGAAATAAAGGGGAAGAAAAATGACCGCAGTGATGCCGCTCACACAGCTTAAGTGTTTGCTTTGGTCCCCATGAGCCTTTTTTATTTTTTTCATTTTTCTTCAGTTTCTTCAGCATCACAGACAAACAAATCCAGAAACTGAAATTGCGGCGCTTGAACCCCCCCTTTCATCATCACTGCTCAACTACGCACACATTATATAATCAGATCTAATACTTATCCTCCACTCAAATAATTACATTTAATGACAATACAGATTAAATCACAGACTAAAAATGGCTGAACACTTGAACCCTTGACTCTATATGTAAAAAAAGAAAGCATTCAGTGCGGAATCAGAAAGCATTAGATAGAAGTGTGACTACTTAATTTTCTACTGTTCCTTCATTATCTTAATCTCTGGCTGCTTCCCTTTAAACATCTTATTCCCACTCGTGTGAGGGAACAATAAAGCTGCTTTAGAAACTCACCAATGAGGCCCGAGTAGGACAGCAGACAGTCAGCGTAGCTCTCCCTCAGGCAGCCGGATATGGAGCGAGCTTCAGGCTGACAGCTGCTGATAAAGTCGGCCAGCCTCGACCTATAAAGATACACATGACAGATGCTAATTTCTTGGTGCTGTTGTTTGACGCACGGTCCCGCGGTTGCATGTTTAAATGTTCCTGATTTTACAGCCTGTGAAGTGTATCGTAACCCAGCTTGTATTGATTTTAGTGCCATCCTTTCAAACTGACTCAATGTCAGAGCAGCCTTTTTCTCTCAATTAATATTCTGAGTGCTCTGCTTTCAATTTGTACTTTCCATTACCGTAGGTTTTTTTTTGTTTTAAATGGAACATCTAAAAAGCCCCGTGCAGCTTCTCAGACACGAGCGAGGCCCTCTGCCGCCATACCTGCAGATATAGTTTGTCTTGCAAGTGTTTTGAAGAGACAAACAGTTCGGCTTGTCCTTGTCCTCGTAGGAGCAGATGGGGACGATGGTCTGTCGTCTGCGCTCTGCACAGGCCGTCTGGTCCCCCGCAGGACACGAGCAGAACAGCATCCCGTAGCTGTATTTTGTTGGAACCTTCAGTTTTAGGAAAGAAAAGAAAAACAACCGGTTTCTCATGGGTGATAAAGTTGTTAACTCTGTGCCTTGAATGAACTGATTGTTAAAAACCCCCCAGCATTTATATATTTTTACAAGTTCCTCTGATGATCGGAGAGATGTAAGGGTGAGAAAAGAACAAAAACCGAGAGGATTCAAGAGTCGGTGTTACGTGCACCCCACCCTTCCCCAGGTTTCTTGTTCTCCCAGGTGCAGTGAGTTACCAGACCATCACCTGCGGCTTAGAAGGAGGAGGGGAGACGGTGGCTGGGTCTCTCTCCCAGATGGCAGCAGAAGATGCAGCAAGGTGTCTGGTCCCTCCATTTTGTATCCTTAGATTTAGGATGATATTTCTGTTAATTCGTTTAGGAGGCTTCTCCGGGTCTGACGGCCCATTGTGTTTTTTTGTTGGCGGCCCTCCAGACTTTCCTAAGTTGTTTGCTTTGATTAATTTGGGTTACACTGTGTGAATAAAGAATCACTCCCTTCAGTAATTCAGTTTTCCTTACTCATGTGTCCATGTGGATGGGCACATGAAAACTGTGGGGGCTGTAACAGGGCAACACGGGGCCCTGTGTCTGAGCATGAACCAACCTGAAGGAGATCCTAAATGTCAACTGGGCTGAGCATATATATTCAACTGGGCAACGAGTGCTGCACTCAGGAGTGTTAGGTTGCATAAATAAGGTGCTTTTTCAAATTTGGAGTGTCACATCCCGAACCCCTGTACTGAGCAGAGAGAACTACAAAGCACTAAAAACCTCCCGTGCTTCCTTGCTGCTGATTACCTTGTCAAAGAAATGACGAAGAGCCTTGTGGCATTTGCGTTTGTTGCAGATCTCAGAAGCAGACACCCTGCTGGTGCAGGGGCTGATGTAAGCCGAGCGGTATTTCTTGCACGTATCATTCAGGTTGCACGCTTTGGCGGCGTTCAGGCAGTTGTTCTCTTTGGTGGATGCGGGCTCAGCTAGAAGGAGGGGAAAAAAAAAAATATCTTTTTGTGGAAGAATTTGCACAGATGACATGGATGCAAATGCAAATATATACAAATGATCAGTTTAGCACATTTAAGGTAGAAACAACTCTAGGCCTTTGTTATTTTCAGCATTATATCAACTGAGCGGTCCCTTTTTGACTCCTCAGGAAGCTTTTCCTCCCACGCAGCAGCCAATACAGACGCTCACCTCTCGGTTTCCTCATTTGTTGTAGTTAAAGTCCTTCTTGCTCGGCTGACTTTTGCACCATAACAGAGAGCGCTTCCTCCGCCTTGACATGGAAGAATGAGCTCTGTAATTCTGCCTTTTGAGGTGGAATTGAAGCTTGCTGCCCTCTTTCATGCACTGCTGAATGAGCTGTTATTATATCTGAATACATTGTTGAACCTTGGGTTAATCGCATATTACAGAACTCATTACTTCTACCTAACAAGCGCCTGGAGATGCGAACTGGGATTTCTGCCTGGCTGCATGGAGCTCTCGGGTCAGAGGTGTGACAATTCCACGAGAAATTGTCACCCATAGGAAGGAGTTGTGCATTCAAGCCAAAATCTATTTTCTGACACCTTTTAAACATTTCTGAATGTGTGAACCTTTTTTTTTAGTCAATAGCAAAATGAGCCAATAACACAAGTCCAAACAGGCTAAGTCAGATGATATAAACGAATCTAAAGTGATTGCACAAAGTTTTAAAATATCTACAATGACAAACTGGACAGGAAATAAAGAAATTGGAAGAAACAAATAATTTCTTGACTTGTTTCCCTTTTAATTGCAGACAAAATAGATCTCAGACAATCCTGAAATATATTTACCATCCATGCATTCATCCACTGAATTAAGCATCGTTCTAACATTACTGGAATCCTTCAGCGGTGACAAGAACCTCTGAAGGAAAACATATATTCTTCAGACCCTCCAGGCTTAAAGGAAAAGAACACATCTCCTTAAGCCTGAAACGTCTTAGGTTTCATCCCCGGAGCAAAGCCACCCTGCTGCCATTCACTTAGACCATAGACGCTGTCAATTTAGTAACACCAGAATCTCACCTTTAACCTTAAATGGGCTGCCACAAAAGACGTTTTGGAAAGACACCCAGGTAGGGTTCAATTTAAAGGTACAGGTTCATTAAGAGCTCTGTGGTTGTCGGAATTAGATTCCCTGGAAATCCCAGCTTGTATCTGTGATCCAGGAGCTACCTAATATATTTTTTTAATGGGAAAGTCTGTAGAAATAGCAAAAATGCTTCCAATTGGTGGACTCTAACGAAAATTAAAGCAGCGGAAAATGGGGATCTGCCGCAGAACATTGTTAAAGGAACTCTAGACCAAATGGACACATCTTGCATTGGGGGGACACAGCAAAGCGTAGCACACAGTGCAGACGGTAGCACGGTGCACACATGACCAAGAAAGCCATGCGCATTCAAAGCAGAGGACAAGGTAACATGTTATCCATCCTTACTGACCGATGGCGACCCATGCCATTTGCCCTCTGGTGGTGTGCTGTCTACTGGGGGTTGATAGCTAAGCCAGCATCCAGGTTGGAAAACCTGCCCCACCCCCTCCAGGACACTGATGACACTGGGAGCTCCTTCAATGACAGACTGCTTATCTTATCATTCCATCCATTTAATGTTGATTTTTGTTCAGATGATTAATGTTCAGTCACACAAATGCTTTCCTGCAATTGTAACCATGCCCAAATCATAACCTATGTATGCAGATGATAACTCATTTTGACACGTCCCTGTTTTCTCTGTTAACTCAAAGTGCGCACTTCTGAGATCACAGAACGAGAACAAATTAGTATGTGAAAGGAATTCAGTTGAGGTTGTGTGGTGTGGTGTAGTGTTGTCAAAACGTATTTTTTTAGACACTCTGATGTTCAGCAAGGAAATATGCAGTTTCAACATTCTGTATATATTCAACTTTCTGCATATAGCATCTGTTACAATCGAGATTGTTTCAAGGTTCTTTACAGAATTAGTTAACTGGGCCTGACCAGTATAGGAAACTCCCTTTTAATGTGTAGAAACCCTGACCAGGGTCATTTCGGGGGACCCCCCCTGCTCTCTATTGCCCTTCACATAGAATCAGCAGACATTGTCTAGCTGAGGGTAATTTTGCATAAAGATGGAGATCTATAAGGCGTTCCCTCTGAGAGCAGCTCTGCATTGTCATTCCTGACATCTGCACCACAGCATCGTCTTACATCTTCTAAAGGTCTCTGTTCATTGATTTAGCTGCAACGCTTCGCCGATGTTCAGCTGTTCCTGGACACATGATCCAGCAGCTCTTCAGCCTGAATTATGA
Organism: Lagocephalus sceleratus; assembly: GCA_911728415.1. Classification (NCBI taxonomy): domain Eukaryota; kingdom Metazoa; phylum Chordata; class Actinopteri; order Tetraodontiformes; family Tetraodontidae; genus Lagocephalus; species Lagocephalus sceleratus. The sequence continues at coordinate 13,194,141 of CAJVRN010000231.1, read as the reverse complement.
TTGTAATAAATATATCATAGGTGAAGCATTCCAGAGAAGTTGTAATTAAATAACGTGAACCAATCAATCAGGGTGTTTGTAGCCACATTAGCCACATTTTATTGGCGATAATCCTATTAAATGTCTTCTGAGAAGATAAAAGGCAGTCTGGATTTCTGGACCGGAGCAATCAGGACATGGTTGAGTTTGCTATAACACATTTATTTAGTCTGAGATGGACACTAGTGGATGCACGCTACGTACTAAACTGTCCAAACAAAGTCTTAAAAAGAAGACAAGAAGATAATTATGTTGATCAATTCTTCTGATCTTCTGATCCACAAACTAAGCAGATACACTTAAGGCGGACAATCAGGAACAGATTCAGAATATTAATATTTTAGCCAGTTCAAGGGGGAAAATCTTGTTAATGTGATCCTTTATTGCCACCAGTAATTAATCCAGGTTTCTGACAGTGGCAGTCAACAATGAAATCATGGGGGGGTGATATAATGGGGGGATTACAATGCTAACCCATTAGATGTGCACCTGACCACGTGTGACTTCAACGTTCACTGGTGTTGGTTTCTGTGCTCGTCTTCTCATGACAATATTGACATCAAAAATAGGATTCAACCCTTAATACAAAAATTCCCTGATTGTCTTTTAGAAAACAGGAACTGTTGTTCCTTTCGGGAACCATATAAGGAGTTTGTCAGCTCCTGTCGCTATCAAACCTCAGCAGCTCGCTGGTAGGATCACGTGGGGGTGATTGCATGCTGCATTATTTTACCCTCTGATTGCCTGGGGTCCGGCTTAGTTACAGGCAGGAATGAGGTCACTTACGGCAACTGGATTCCTGATATCTAACCCATTAAGTCTTTTTTTTCTCTTTTCAGAATTCCCTTTGGCTGTTTACACACCACTGCACGTCATTCCCACTGGTCTGCTCCACTGCTGCATGTGAGGTTATTTTACTCACTGGCCATTTCTCATAATATAATGATGAGTTATAATTCGCTGTCTTCTGTGTGGTACGTCAATAGCCGTGATGGAGGAGTGCCTTAGCGGCAGACACAATTTGTTTTAATACGTCTTAATCACACGTTCAGCATCTCCCTCATGTCGATCTGCCGTCTCGTCTGTAATAATGACCCGCACATCTCACGGTGAGTTACCTCCTGCCTTTATTCATTCTTGTTCTCATTTAACAGTTCACTGACTTCCCCAAATTCACCTGACTCCCTGTTTCGGGCATTCTGCTGGCTCCTTTCCCTGCTCCTCCTGCCTCTGCTCCTGCGCTGACGCAGTGAGAAACTCAAACAAGAGTCCACTCTCTTTTTGAAATACAGTTGACCATTATGTCATCGCGCGGAGAGCAGGGCCACTGTGATATGCTAAGTGGATTCAATCATAGAAAGAGCCAGAAAACAGTATAGGGGGATGGGAGTTGGGGGAGGCAAATATCAGTGAAAAGGTTTCTGGCTGGTGGCGCAGATGCGCTCCTCCGTCCAGGAAGTCCAGAGCTTGTCACATTCACAGCTCTTGTTTGGTCAATGCCAGAGACACATGCTTAATCACTCCTGTGCACCTCTGTGTGTGTGTGTGTGTGTGTGTGTGTGTGTGTGTGCGTGCCACATACTGTAGGTATATGTTCCAACCCCCCTGGAGAGTGTAAACTTCAAATCAGCATTGCACCTCTCAACTTTAAAAGCCCAAACAGGCCACCAGGGTGGCTCATTAAAGACCCAAGTGGAAGGAACGCAACTTCCCATTTAGCGTGTGGGAGGGGAAACTCAGACCCCTGATCATCACTTCAAGAGCTGAAAGTGAAATGCATTAAATGGCTAACCTCGTCTACGGCAGGTCACAACAGCGGATAAAAGCTTTGTGGTGAAGAATGGCTGCTGGATAACAGCAGCCCAGACACAGTGGCTGTCAAACGGGGAGCGATTCCCAGACATGATGCGCTGAATCACAGCTGAGAATATCTCCAGAACGCTGACTTGACTTTAATGGCAGCAGTAGAAAAGCAGCATCTTACCGGCAATGATGGGAGCCAGGCGGAAAATATCTGACAGTCGGCTGTTAACTGGTTCGTACGGAGAGTATTCCAGCAAGTCATTACCTGGGTGACAAACAGAAGAGTGTGAAGAACACCTGAAATGATCTGCTGGGACTTATTGCATCCAACAGCAACTGCTTGTGCTGGGAGGGTTTTTACACCTAGAATTCACTTGGTTTACATTTCCAATACACCATTGGTTTGTTTTTAAAAGAAGAGAAGTGCATGTCATTTTACTTTTACTGAATTACAATGTTCTGTCCCAGTTCTCCGAGTGGGTGCATACCCTGTAAACTCTGAAATATGCTCCAGAAGATGCGGAGGCAGTTCTTCTCCTTCTTCATGCCTCTCCTGCACCTGCAGTTGTACAGGGTGCTCTGCTTCATGGCTTCGATGGCGCTGCGACACTCGCCCTGCGCCTCCGGACCCGGGACCGCGCTGAAGTTGCTCTCCCGGCCCGCCACGCACTGTCTCATGGTGCGGTACTTGGTGCTGCAGGTGGGCTCCCTAAGACACTGCTCACTGGCCTTTACGCAGTCCAGGTGGACGGGTCGAGACGGCGAGCCGCTGCCGTCACCCCTCAAGGCGAGAAGCGGGTCTGGAAGCGAAGCAGATTCACGCGTGTCCGCGGTGATTGCGTCTTTGACAAGGATGCGCAAAGAATAACGCAAACTTTCTGACCGCTTTCTGGAAGAGCACGCACGAGATTCTATGTGAATTAATTATTGGAATGTACTTACCCGGGAGGGACAACACGATGACAAAAGTTAAGATCATTGCGCGTCGGAATGAATCGCAGGACAGAAGAATTTAACTGGTCAGACAGATCCGCGCTTCAGCTTCCAAATGGAGGGAGATGAAGTGACGACGCATCCTGTTAGTCCCACACAGAGAACCCCCGAGCCGAGTCCAGCGGCTGCAAGCGAACCTCCCCGAGTTGTTGACGAGCAAATAAGACGCGCACGGCGGTGGACCATTTCCACCTCACTGTGTCCTCCAGCAACAACTCCTCCGAAGCTCCGCCGCTGCTGCGCCTCACACGCAGAAGCTGCGCCTGGAACAAACTTTACCGGCCCCACCAGTCCAGCTTTTATCACTTGCTGAGCGACTCGACTTCGAGCTAGAAAAGAAAAAGAGAAAAGAAAACACCCTGTCCTAGCAGGTGAAGAGAACAAATTGCGTGTTTGATCAGGACTGTCTTCCTCTCTGATGAAGAACTTGGCTGAGCCAGCGCGTAACGGTGACGTCAGGCGTCCGTGCGCATAATAGATGCATTAACATCTTAATCTACCTTAAAAAAAGCATCCAGACAGCCGCGTGTGACATCACTGAGAGAATCCTCGCAAGATACAGATGGACTGTCAAATTCAGAGAAATGTTTCCGACAATCACCCCGCACTATTTTTTGGCCATTTTTTTGGATATTGTTTTTCATTCATTTTTGTTTTTTGGGTTGTATTGTTATTTGAGGAAACGACCTGTTGCATCCGCAAGTACAATGCAATCAAATTGAATTGAAGTGTGCCTCATGAGATAAAAGACGCATTAAAATAAAGTCAGGGAGCAGCAGACAAAGCAGAAAGTCACCAGAGGAAGAGCCCCACACTGTTGCTCAACCAGGCTCCGTCAGTCCTGCATCAGTAAATGGCCTTTTCCACTTTACTGCTCTGGTCCAGTTCTCGTAAGGGACTGGGGACAGTCGGAGGGGTTTTGGCATAAATCCAGCCCTGGGCTAAAAATTGTAAAGCAGGAGAGCTGCTGGGATATTTTCAGAGCACTGCCGAGCTGCCCTTGAGCAAGGTACCAAATGGTCAAGGGCAACTTACACACGGTGACACCTCTCCCTTAATTGTCATGTACTTATGTGTGTAATAAACATTATTCATTTCTAATGAAGGATTCTTCTTCTGAGGTGCATCAGGGCCACACTGACTGACCTGGCCCTTCCATCCTCGATCATTTATCCTCTTAATTCTCTCCATTTTGTTTCTGATGCTGTCGCTGCAGCAGCATTGATTTCCTTTCCTTTCCTTTGTGAATGATTGTAAAAGGACGAGCTGGGAAACATTCAGGCAGTATGAAGCCGCTGAGCTTAAAAGACAAACTCTCAGGAGCTGCGGTCTCTCTGCTCTTTTACACTTGGCGCTTTTCATCTTCAGCGGTGTTTGTGCCGCTGAGGTTTTCTAAGTTTACCTGTAAATATTGTATGCCGACATCTAATCGCATGCAAACAGCCTGGCGAGGTACTGCAGACTGAATCAATGGATGACTGACTGATTCATGAACTGAGTGGATTACATTAGCGTGCTAATAAAAAACTGTCATAGTCCCAGCAGAAGTTAAAAGCAGGCCTAAAGATATTGATCTGTTCCTCATGGGGAGGCAGGGGCAACCACTGGAAGACTTTTAACAGCACCATGTGGCCACATATCATAAAATCTTCCACACTGTAATATGCATTTCATTTGTATTGTTAAACTCACTACCGAAGATGTTGTTATGGGACTTGCATTTTTTGCCAGAAAACAAGACATTTGTTTAGCTGTGCACGTGTTGATTTACTTTATTATCTGGAGTCACTCTCCATGAGGAGATGTAGTGTTATTACTTCTGCGTGTGATTGATTACTGCTCACTTAAGCCCTGCTGGAGGCGAGGAAGCTGCCGTTTGATAGGCTTCCAGCGTCGTATTTCCTGCACTGGCTGAACGCGTCCAACTTAAACACATGAAAAATCCATCGAGAGTCATCAGCAGGAAGTGGCTCATGATCACTCATTCGCGGTTGTTTATCACCAGGCCCAAGTACTCTCTCTCTCTCTCTCTCTCTCTCTCCCTCTTTGTCTCTCTCTCTCTCTCACCTCAGGTATCTGATGCCCCCCCAGAGCACCGGAACCTCTCCTGGGCAGACAAACTTGCAGGATGAGATTTCTGATGGAGTAATCAATATCATGCTGCATCTCTGAGGTGCTGAGGCCAGTATCAGGATGCTGTAACAAAAAAGATCCCTTTCTGATTCACTGCCATCATGATGGTGGTGAGACACTATAATATCACAAGTTTAAACAAACCCTCCTGACAGCTGTGGGAAGGAGATTTGAAGAGCACAAAACAGCACAAATAACCCCCAACAGTAAGTTTAAACGAAACTCAATTCTAAACTCAACCTTAAAACTCAAACAGTCATTTGAAGGTGTGAGGACCAGAGAAAATGTCCTCACCTCCCAAAACGTCCTCACTTTCTAGTAGAATGAAAACCTTGGTGCTCAACACATAGCACGTTCAAGAACACACACACACACACACACACACACACACACACACACACACACACACACACATGCACACACACGACACATGCACACACACGCACACATGCACACACACGCACACACATGCACACACACATGCTATGGCATATTGCATTTTTTATCCTCTGCTTACATTGTTGGGTCAAGTAGCTCATTTTTCGTCCAGATACAGTTAATAATGAGTGTGTCCACTCATCCCTCCGGTCTAGAAAAAGCATGTAACATTTATTGTTACACCTATTAGGATACCAATAAATCCCCAGGCTGCTGTTTTTTTTTTTTTTTTTTTTTAAAGAATCTGGAGTATTGATACGTACATATTGATATTTACAAATCTACATCTTCGCCCTCTTCTGACGTGCCTGATATGAAGGATTGTCCCTCTCATCCAGCAGGGAAATATAGACAGACAGTACCATCTAGTGGAATACATAACCTAGTACCTGCTGATTCATGGCCTTGTTCAGGCTCTAGGGAGATTAAAGCCAAGCCTGGTTGTGCACACGCAGCCACACAGGCCGCAAATCTATCAAAGTGGTGTAGTGATGGATGATTGAGCTAAACCAGGTGAGACGCCAGAGAAGGAAAATGGAAGCAGAAATTATCTGAGGGATAAAACAGCAATGACCCAAAATTGTGACCCCGTGACACGAAGCATTGCTTATAAAAGCGCCCAGCCTCAGCGCCGGAGAAGCTGGCCTAGTTTTCGATCCCCAGGTGATCTCTGCTTCCTTTCTTACTTCATATTTTAGAGTGAGAGCAGACCAAGCGCCGCCGCTCGCCATTCTTTATTGTTGTTTGGACCCCAAATGAATTCAAAGAACAACAAGCCGGTGGTGTGAATGCTGGGGGAAATCAAATAATGATGCTTCAATAGGATTTGTTCCCTCAATGAATGTCATCACAGGGATAGATTTCACCACTGCGGGTGTGGAGCGTACACCGTACCGCCTCTCATCCAGCATACCAATGTGAGGGGAAGCTGCGGCTCGCTGCTTTCTCTGAGGCCTCCTCCGTTTCCTTCTTCTTGGGGTGTGTGTGTTCCCCACCACCGTCCCCCACTCTGGGGGTCACCGCACAGGCCCTCTCCACCCCACAGCGGAGGCTGAGGAAAGAAGTAAAAATCAAATCTTTCTTTTTTTTGATAGTTGAAGCTTGTGTCATTGACATTGTGATTTTCCTCGGCTGTCATGTATCAGCACAGTCGCTCCAAAACAATTCAGGCTGGAAACTTTGATTTTCACCCCTACTTTTCATCAGAACTGATTAGAGTTTGGGTGCACCTCACTGCATTCATTAGCATCTCAGCGATTCAGACTGCTCAGGCTATTAAGGAGCGCAAATGCCTCCCGGATTGTTATTTCCCCAGGCCAATGACAAGGTCATAATTTTGTTAAGATTGTATCAGTGGAAGTTTACTTTGATTAGAAGTCATGTGGGAAACGAACACGCTTGGGGGAGTTTGGCAGCATCTAAGTGTCCTGAAGCTGTAGAACTCCCAAATTCTCCATGGCCTAAAAAAAAAGAAGAGAGAAGTTCTTGTTGCCATATCCCTCGCTCTGCAGGACTGTACAACTTGTACTTGTCTCTCGTCTGTGAGTATTGAGATGGCACAACCTTGGTGACACTGGAAAAACAAGGCAGCAGAGGAACAGCACGCTCATAACAGTCAGTCGAGGTCTCCTCATAATGTGTGTCCCAACTGGAGATGAAGCATTTTCACACTAAATAAGCTGCCATCACGACCACCAGGAACCCTCTGGCTTCCTACACTGCAGAGTGCTTTCTGACAGGAGCTGCTGGTCGAGATATTTTTGCAGTAATAGAAACAGAAAAATAATGAGCATAATAACACGTGATGATTTTCTTCTTTTCTTCTTCTGTGCTACAAGGGGTGCAAAACCTAATTATTCAGAGCTCGCATAGCAGATTCGTACATTTTCTGTGTGCTTTGAAAATCAGAGATTACAGATAACATACTCCTTGACATTTTACACACACACACACACACACACACACACACACCAACATATATATATACAGTATATACACATATACACACATTTTGTAGACCTACTTTTAGCTGGGTTGAAACCACCCCTGATAGATAGATAGATAGATAGATAGATAGATAGATAGATAGATCGATAGATAGATGGATGGATGGATGGATGGATGGATGGATGGATGGATGGATGGATGGATGATTGATAAATACTCCCAGGCCCACTGGCATTTAGCGTTTCGTAAACATGACGATGAGTCAATTGCTTTGTGGCCAATCAATGCTCATTTGGCAAATGATTTCAAATCAGCTTTCATATGCTTCCACAAACAGTTCCAATAGCGCACACACGCCCAGCGCCCGCACGGTTCGCGTCTGACTGTGCGGGTATTTGAGCTGACCGGCAGGGGGCAGTGTTGGCACGGCCGACATGGTGCTGCTCGCAGCACTCAGAGCATCTTCAAAATAGTGCTGAGGGTGCTGCTATTATCTCTTCTCCCCAAATGCTCAGAGATAGTTGAGCATTCATGAACAACAGTCTCACAAGTTTGATTTATTTATCTTATAATGCGTGGAGCTCCCTCGCATGACAGCAGACTAAAGTGAGGAGGTGTCAAAGTCACTTGCTTTTCTTGTTACCACACGCCCACCTTCATCATGTGGAGCACACAACAACATGGCTTGTGTGTGGGTAGATTCACAAACGGCAGGACTGGGCACACAGATAGGATGGTAACAATGTGCTGTCAGACTTAGGTAATGGTCATTTTAGCTGGCCTGGCTCCAGTGGATCGAGCACTAATTCATCCTCCGGGATTCAGTTTGGCTGCTAGTAGACTTTCATCAAAGGAAGCATAAAATTTGTTTAGATGTTTACTTATTTCAGTGCACGAGCACTGTTCTGTACCACAATCACACCATGCCGCTGCTGGAACAGCAACTCCCATGCGGGATGCTTCCAAAAGGGTTATGTAAAAGTTTCTGGGGACAGCAGGCAATTACACAAGGGTGTTGGAATATTTACAGACTCCGTCAACATTATGTCATTAATGTCAAGCCGTAAAATTGGCATTGAATAAACACGGGGTTTTTGAAAACACTTATGAAACAAGGTGATAATGAGTAAGAAACAAGGGGAAAGGGAGATTTAGAAATGATTTCGCAGTATGTTTTGTCCTTTAATGCTAATGTTTTTGTTCCTGGCCTGCCACCAGCTTTCTTCTGGCTGAGCAAACTTGGTGCAGTAAAGCTAAGTGACACAATTAAATGACACAAAATTTCTAATACGTGTTCGAGCTTCTATAAATGTGACCCGCCCAATCCAATAACGACGTCAAAGCACGATGCTCTAACCTATTGTGTCACTTTGGCGCAGCGGCACAATCATTGTTCTTGACTCCTCTGTTTTTGCTCACTGTCACTCCGTCCTCAGTATCCCCGCTTGGTATTCCCCCCCACACTTCCAATTATCCTTGACGTGATAACACACCATAATGTGACGCACAAGGGCAAACGGCTACTCCGTCTAGAAACAGATCCGTCTCGGACTCTGTGAACCAACAGATGGCCCAGTGTTTGCATGTTTTTTATTTGCAGAAAACACAACCCATCCTCAAATAATAACAGTACTTTGCCAGATTGAAGGAATCTGACTTCTTTTGTGGCACCAGAGATGAAGTGAGACACTCCATGCATACAAATGAAGACAATAAATTACAAGGACAGGAGAAGATTCACAATGACACCAGCAAAATGCTAATGAGTCATTAAAGGTGCCACGATGAAAACGAAGATATTGAACTGAGATATCTTAGCGGCGGCATATGAGAATGTCATCTGACAGCTGCTGTTGGGATAAACCTGCACCGCCTGCCTTCAGACCTGTCCACCACTGAGCACATGGAGAACACTACGACCCCCTGGAACTCTGCTGCCTCAAACTCATAATAAAAAATGCAATTTGCATGTAATCATAGCTGCAAAGTAAGGAAACAGAGGCCCTTCAGCCCAGGTTGTCAGCTGTAATACTGGGCCCTGATCGGACAGCTCATTTAAATGAAGTAAAACTCTGACGAGGCTTCCTGGTGGGATTCTGTCAGCTGGAATCTAACAAGGCCACCTTTGCTGAAGCAGACTGGAGGCTTCGGGATAAAGTGCAACCTTTCTTTCCTTAATTAGGTTTCCTCAAACAACGCCGTTGGCTCTGTTACCCTAATGTATACAGGTCTACGTTTAACTCAAAGAGTGATTGATGCAAAATTTATCTGCTGGGTTTTCAAGATTTTCTTTCTAAATGTGAGCCTTTTGTAGTTTTTTTTCCCCAAAGATTTATCTGATTGGTGGAAGAAGGCTTTGAAATGCAGAAACCTTAAATCCTGCTCTCCATGTAAACATGCATATATCTGCACCAGCGCAGGGCTGAGCTGCACATATGCAGAGTGAAGCAGGACAAAATATGACAGTGAACACAAGTGTTGTGTACTTTTACACCCTGTCTTGTTTTTTCCTGCTTTTTTTTTTTGTTGTTTTGCGCTGTTTGATTAGCTTTAATGTAGCGCTTCATTTATGCCAGTGATGCAGGAGGTGAGCTCTTAATGGAGGATAATGTTCTACCTTTCAAATCTCTTTAATGGTACAAATCTCATTGAGTGGTTTCACGTCCCAGAGCTTTGGCCACCATGAAGAGGGTTCACTACTTTACGTTTAACTACGTAATAGTCTCAATATCTGTTTGATAAGGTGGTCCGATTATGTCTCACACTCTCGTCCCGTGTGCATTGAACCTCTGATGGGCTAAAGCATAGACATTGGCCAATCAGGATCACACCCTGTTTGGCAGCGTCTTGAGTTCACCCATTTGATGAATTGTAGTGTGTAAATTACAATTCTTTAATCCTCCCATCCTATTTAGCACATAATAAAATGTCAGTCCTCCTGAAAATGTCACCAGTCAGAAGCTAATTTTGATCTGTGCTGAGACTGCATCAGGGAGACGCAGGGGGCCTTTAATGAAACATGCACACCATAATCTAACATGATTCACTGATTGCCACAAATGCCTATTTTTCTGCTGGTTAATAGTATTTCCATGGGTGCCCACTCTTGCACTGGAAGCAAAGTGTCAGCTTTCTCCCTGCGTACATGGAGAACACTAATATTTCTAACAGTGAATATATCGAAATCCATACTTTGAACTTTATTTTCATTATGACCCGGGGAAACCTATAACTGGGCTATATGAAACATCAGCCAGAACTTGCCCGACCCTGAATCATATTGTGCGTGCCTCTTTTCTCTGCTGGGCTGAATTTGAGCAGACATTATTGTGCCACCAGTGCTGCTGTTTCAGCTGCTCTGCTGCGAATCCACCAACTGAAGCTATTTCGTCTGCCTGTCGCTGTCCTCAGGGCCTCTCCAATTTCTTTAGTACGACTCACAACTGATTCGCCTTATTTATTCCTACAATTATGTTGTAAAAATAAAATTACTAAGCCAATAAAGCTGCTCACTGCTCAGCTGAATACATCCCAGTTGTGCTGCTGAAATCCCTAAACTGCCTAGCATTATTTATAACCTGACACTGTTTAGTTGAGTAACAGGTGGCACCAAACACAGCACACAGGTTTATTGAAGAAATGTAAAGGTTCAACTGGGAGACTGTGAGGTGAAAAGGAAGTAAGTAAAGAAGGAAAGGAAGGGAGTGGGTGAGTAACACCCGTGGCTCAAACGCTCTGGATGATGAAGTGAGAACGGTGAGAGCAGGAGAGAGAGAACAAGAAGAGCCAGTGATCTGAAAGTGTGAGGACAAAGCCGAGAGCCAGAGTGCTGACTAACGCCGCGCTCGGGGGAAAAACAGCAGAACCTGTGAGGCGCTGATATGCAGCAGGCACAGATGCGCAAACCGCACAGCTTTATCTTGTCACCTTATTCACGCCTGTTTATTAGCTTTATTCAGCGTAAGTAAGAGAATGAAAACCCTCGGCTCCAAAGGTTTCAGCTCCAAAGTGATGACAGGCTGGAGCCGCGCCTCACTTTGGTGATGCCCTTTATCTGTTCTGGACAATTATGCAGCACTGTCTCACAGAGGGCCGGGACAGAGCTCAGAGAAGTCATTAGCTGGCACTCAAAGACCAGCTTGGTATCAGTCAAACATGGAGGAGGAAACGTGCAGAGTTGAACCGACAACCTACTCCCTATGCTAACAACTGACGTCTGATCAAACAACCTTTGTCAGCTTGGCTTTACTGGGTGCACGTGTGGCTGTGAGGGCCAGCACAGTCTGTAATTAATACGGGACAGCACCGATAGTGACAGACCGTTCACTGCATGAGTGCAAGTAGGCAGATAGCATGAAGGCTGGGGTGGTTTGGGAAAGACACACTTGGGAACTGCAGAAAAGAGGAACACAACCATAAGGAAAAACAGAGTCCCGGTGAGACAGCCCACTGTTTCACACTTGAACATGCAACCCAGATGAAATCGACGTTATCACAAGTCGTGCAGAAACATGATCTACAGGATATTCTCATCTCTGTCGCCTGGTAATGCTTGAGAGACTACGCAGCTGGGAGCATCTTCTCCATTTTCTTTGGATTGCATGATTATTATGCTACAGTCAAAGATCTCAAGACATTAAATATGTAAAATATCATACTTTGCTTGTGTGAACACCCGGCTGGAATTAGCATACTGTGAGAAATTGGGACACAGCTTGTGGGCTAAAATCTCTCCCACACAAAGACATTTAAAGAGACTAAATGCAGGATTCTGAGCACTTTTCCTGTGACTTAAACATTTCACTGTGCGGTAGGCAGCTCAGAATATCAAGGGCAGAATTCATCAAGGCGACAGAGCAAATTGCAGGTAGTGCAACTGGCTGGGCTTGAAGGTCTAGACTCTCTGTCTTCAGTTCCTTCTCAGGAAGGTCAACGTTTTAACGGCTATATCTAAAAAAACCCACTCTTTTATAGATGAGGGCCTGCTCTGGGTGAAACAAAGAAGTAGTGAATCAACTTGTTCTCCAAGATTCTTCTACATGCTGCCGCTTTCAATTTTTATCCTCTGCCTTTACGAACCTTGGAGGACCTGCTGCAGAGGAGCATGAACGGAGCGTGATGTCACCACCACCGTTAATGTCACTTTGAGGATGGCGTTTGTGGTGATGTGCAGAGCTTGGTGTCCACTCAGTGGAAGGAACTGTCTTCCCCTTGACTTTTGGAGACAGCCACGTCTTTGGGTGAGTTTTCTTTTCATTTGGACCCTCTCTTTATTGTCTCTCCAACATCTCAGCTGATGTAGCTTTGAAACTTTACAGGAGTCACAGAAGGGCAGGAAGAGGAGAGCAACAGACATATTCAGCATGCATGCAACATGCATTAGATTAGATTAGATTAAATTAGGTTAGATTAGATTAGACTATATTAGATTAGATTAGATGTATATAACTGGAGGAAGCCACTCTGATACTGCTGGGGGTCCTCTGCATGGCTTCGTTTAGCTCACTCCAGGGTTTCTCATTCTTTTCCCTTTCACCTTTTACCTCTACGTCACAGCTGTATAGAACATTGAACAGTACACCATTGAACAGTACACATTTGTAACTGGACACCTCCCTAACATGATAAGGGAATCCCTTGGAAAGAACAGCTTGAACCCTGCTCCTTAGCTTCTAGCCTGGCCACCCTTCTTCCTGAACTGGCAGGATGTCCACCTTCCTCCTTTGCATCACCTCAACAAACCTTTTCCTGTAATAGTCTCAACATTCCTGGTGCCTACTCTCAGTCCTAGGTTCTTACCTCCCCTCTTCTTTCTTGGTCAACCTGTGCACCCTGAGGGTTAACAACCCTGATGGTTGTCGTTGTCCACCTGGGCCTCTACTAGCTCAGTTTGGGAGTCAAACTGAGTTGCAAGCGTACTTTTGCCCAGGTTTTACACTGGATGCCCTCCCTGATACCCCCTGCCCCCCAGCCTTAATCTGGATTTTGGACTAGATTGAGGAGGACGTTGGCTGGTGCCCCCTCGTGGCTGGACCCTGCAGTCCCTCTTCTTTATCCTAGAGACACACATTACTTCACACAAGTGACCGTTCACTTTGACAGTAAATGTTGTTTTTTGTTGTTTTTGTAATATTATATTCCATCAAAACTGTCCATATTTTGAATGATGATTTGATTTAAAAACACAATAAAAGGAGAAAAAAAGAACCAAAGTACTAGAATTATGGTGTAGTGGTTGCTATTGTGCATTCCCCTTTATCTGTTTGTGTACAGGGTTCTCAGTGATAACTCAGGTTATTTACTCGGCATTTATCCAGCCATATGATGCCCAATGATAAGCTGCTTTACCTCACTGAAGGCTAGCAGGGGAATTGTACTCACTGCCATGACGGTTTATGCAGAGGATGAAGGAAAATCTCCACATCTTACAATATGACAGATGTTTGTGCATTATGTTTGGAGGCCAGGACGCGAGATTCTCATGTCTTATCACACGTGTCCACAAGGCTTTTTCCTTTGGGCTTGACATTGCCAACATTTTATGTTACATCTGTACACACACGGTGAGCTGTCATGAATTTACACAACAGTATCTTTTATTAAACAGTTGTTACACTCACTGTGCCACTTGTTTGTATTTTAGGATGCGGTACAGACGTATGCATAATTTATCCAAATGTGTTGAAGAGTATGCATCAAGCTATGGAACAGCAGCCAACATTGTTAAGCATTCTTTAGCCTTCTCTGCTCTGTTTACACACAGATCTTTAAAGAAATGCAGTTTTGAAGTTGCTTAATTATAATTCTCTGGGATAATCAAACTAATTTACTGCTCAATTGTGAATGATACAAAAGCTCACCAATGAATGAAAGAGTAAATACACAGAAGTAAATGTTTAATAAGCTTTAGCCGAGGCTCCAACTGCTGTAGTGCAAGAAAAAAAAATTGTATTGATTTGCAATCAGTTGCAATCAAGTTTTTAACTCAAGTGCTTATTTGGCATATGTCCGTGTCGACTGAGATGCAGACATGCACACAAACACAAAGCTGAAAGAGGCTGTCTGATGATGGCAAAATCCTTTCACATATAACACAATACTCCTCCGTCAAGCTGCTGCATCACAATAGCTGAGCTGCAGTGATACAGTGCATCGTGTGATCTCTGATTACACAGGAAACTGCTCAGGGCATTTTTTTTCAGAGTCATTATTTAAATTCAAATACTGTCTCTCGTTGCTGAAAATGCCTCAAAGATCCCCCACACAGAGATAATATGATAACATGCAGCAGCTGATGCATTTTGTCTTAATCATGTCAGTTTTTCCTGGAACCCACACCTCAGATGGCACCATGGGAACCACAGAGGATGCATTTGGCTGTAACACTAATTACCTCTTAAAATCCAAAAGCCCCACTCAAGAGAACTGTGTTTTTTTAAAGTAATTCAGCAAAAAACAAAGTTCAAACCAGACAGATATAACAAAGAGGAATATTGGCTAATTATATACAGAACTGTAAGTGGAAGCATTGGAATGAAAATTTTCCTCACCCCTGATGTTGGAAACAGATCATTAGAGCTGTGCTTGTTCACACAATGTGTCAAGACGGCGCCGTGTTTCCTCTGAGGACTTCTTCAAACTACACAGGCATTTCATCCAATCACAGGACTGCCAGGCCTATTGCCTTGGACATCCTCGCTTCACATGTCTTTTCCACGTTTATTCAAGCTCCAGGCAAAACACAGAGGCTCTGCACACTGGCAATGGTTCATCAGTTTGACTGACAAACTCCTGTTAGGGAGGAAGACAGGTGTACCAGAAGAAGCAGCTTCACTGCTCCCGCCTTCACTGGGACACCGCTGCACAGATTAGAGAGCTTCTCTTTTTAGCTGAGAGTCACAGGGTACGTGGAGACGTTCCCCTCCTCCCTATCTGTGCGCGCTTCCCACGTTTCAACCAGGGATTTTTTTTTCCAGGGAGCGCGAATGTTAGCTTCATCCATTTGTCTTCTCGCTGCGGTTGACAAGGCTGGAACATGCGTCTTATGTACCTGCTGAAAGAGTGTTAAACTTTAATCGAGACTTGCATTCTGGAGGGTTCTAGAGCTGGTCCTCGCTCTACTTTTTTGGCTGTCACCAATGTTTAAATAAATATCAGTCTAGTTTGAAATGTAGCATGATGTTTTTTCTTAGTCTATGATTACAGCTTTCATCCCAATGCTGTCAACTGTCACGCTCTGGCGTTACTCAGCCCAGGAATTCACGACTGCTGCTTAATTATCGGAACGACCTCCTTTGTCTTAGGCTGTCGACGATTCCACGGCTGCTGGACGTGGATGCGGATGCTTGTGAGGCCTGTAGCGGCTGCAGATGTTCAGCCAGGAGGAGCTTTGCGATCTGACAGAAGACCCGAGGAGGAGCGGTGCGGTTCATCCATAAATCACGACGTCGAGAGAGCCTGTCACTTCAGTAGAGGAGCCCGCCGTCTTAATCCAGCTGCAGTGTTGCAGACACAACGCTGGAGTATTGTCAAATCAAAGTGAGCTCTGACCAGAAATGTAATGGGATGGCGCTCCTGCTGTGCTTACGTGATGTAATACAGCATCAAAGCTTTGGTTGTAAATGATGCTAATTAAATTAAACTAAATCCATTTCCAGGCAAAGATCAGTGGTTGCGGCACACACCTGCTCACCGTGGACTGAACATTTATTTAATTTTACAGTTAATGGGCTCTGCAAGGCACAACTGTCGACACCACTGTTGAAACTCCACACTTCTGATAAGAGCTTCACAAAAGATAACAATGATGGAATGACTAAAGTCTGCTGTAAAATGTGCTCTGTTTTCATCCATGGCCTCCTGCAGCACATATTCCCCAGAGGCCCTAACAGCGTTCTCCAGGGAAGTGGTTCATCTTGTAGCTGCAGAACCTTCTTGGCTTCTGCGCCAAAATGTCACATTTGATGGACAAAACAGAGCCGAATATGTCAGCGGCTTTGGAGGACGATGTGCATTTGTGGTATTTCTTCTTTGTTGGTGGGATTCATGACAAGCAGGAGCATCTGGCTGTTTAAGAGTTCATGCAGCATTTTTATTTTGAGTGGGTGGAACCTTTGGAACCTCTCACACGTTCCACTGGCTTTCTTTTCCTTTTTTTTAAATGCTGGAATAAGCGAAAGCTTGAGTTAGTATTGTGATTTAAATGCAGATTTTCTTTGTGGTTTCATTTCTTTTGGCTGTTTCTTTTTTATTCTTGTGACTTGAAGACGATGTTTTTCAAACATCCTTTTAATCTCCCAGGTTTACATTGTAAAGGAAGAGTAATTTCTAAATAAACATAGCTTAGCCTTGAATGAATTGCTTCATAAATGCTCACTCATTTTAACCTGGTGTTCCTCTTAAAATCACAATTTATGAATTATGTGTTCTACCAACATGGCTGTTTAAACACATTCTTACTGGCAGGCTGTTTTATATAAAGGAGTAAGCTGCAAAATCAAGCCTGTTATTTACAAAAAGACACTTTTGCACATCAACACTTTCCGCTCTGCTGTGAACAATCCCCTCGTCTTTTGATTCTGAAGTCATCCCTGCTTTCAATTGTCTAAATAAACTGATATTTGCCTGGCAGAAAAAGGACCTTGTGTGCCTGACATGAACTAGAATCCCCAATTATTGGTGAGACCAAAAGTGTAGCCCCACATAAAGAGAAGCTCTTGGTGTTCTTCAAAGCCTCCAGATGAGACGTTCCATTGATCTCCATCCTCTCAACATTGGGCTTGTTTGTCAAGAGGTTCAGAGTTTTTGACAACTGGAAGAATACTGCATCTCCGAGTGCTGCACATCACAGAGCATCAGGAGGCATGAGCAGCTTTAATTAACACACAAATTTAAATCCCATCCTGTCAGAAATGATCAGTGGCTCCAGTTTTGCAAGAACCATCTTTCAGGTAAGTTAAAACCATATTTTTTTTCATCACACGCAGTCAGAGAGGATGAGTTTAAAAGATAGGTTTTGGAATCTTTTGTTGTATTTTTTCAACAATACAGAATTTATAAAAATAGAACTAAAAAATGTAAAACAAAAATCAATAACAGAAAAGCAATGGAGAAATTAATAAAATATTACACAGAGCCGAAGATGTTTTGTTGGCTGATGCTCAAAGAGGTTTGCCCTTGTGACCTTTGATGGAGCGTTTTAAATCAAACAGCTGGACAAAGACCAGTCCTGACAGACTGTGACAGACACAGACGGATAACAGGTAAGAGACAGACCTGCAGAAGACAATCACAGCAGGAGACAGTGATGGAGGATCCCGGCAACTGCCTGAGACGGTGACGCTGTACGACAGCCGGAGCAGACAGTCATGTCAATGTGTCCGACAGTGCATTCCAATTTAAATAATTAATAACAAAGAAAATATCGTTTCACATGTGAACGTCCATGTTTTACTGTTTTAGCTTCATAAATCACGATAAATCATGATGTAAGACACATGGCATACAATTGGGCAAAAGAAAAAAAATGCAAATACAAAAACATATACACAAATGCACAGTTTTGTGATTGGATATCAAAAGCATTCATTTATTTGTTCCATTATATCCAGCATTCTCAAGGCTGACTGGTTATATAGGCTGTTATTTATTACAACATTTATACTCTTATGCTGATAAAACAAATGAAAATATGTTTCTTATGATGGAGAAGAAGGTTCAGAATAAATGTTTTTTTTATAATTTAAAATGAATAACATAATGAAATTATGCTTAAAAGACAAGAACAATTTCAGGATTATACAGTCAACTTTGCATTCAGCTCACTATTCAATCATTATTACAAATATAAATTGAACTCAAGTGTATGGGAGCACATTTGAAAGTCTGGTGGGCCACAACTCAAATTATTAGAGCTTTAACATCTCAAACCACACATGTTTCTTTCACACATCATAAAAACAAATAAACAAAAACAACTACAACTTTTGTCAGCAGGGGGATTACCCTGCTGTGCAGGAAATGTTACCCAGTGAAAGGTAGGGGCTTCATTAGAGGTAATAAATTCAAGATAAGCAGGTAAAAGAGAATGTTATTGTGTCTTATCTGACCTCCATCAGTACACAGCAGGAACTCCGCCTCTGGCTGTTTACTTTCAAAGCAGCAGAACTCATTGTGGAACGGAGATGTTCAACTGCTCCCTCAACCAGAGATGAGTCCTGTGGATTTCTAACTTGATAAGCATCTTCATCACACTGTGTCTCATGTGTTACTGGGTTGTGTTGCCTGACATTGATTGCTTCTCAGTCGCTGAAAGTGCCTTAAGTACACACTGCGCTGAGAATGTGTTAACCATGAGTCAGTGCTCTCAAACTGGTGAGTGCAGGACCAAAAAATGAAATGATGTCAGCTTTGACCGCCTAAGACCTGAGCTCATTCTTAATGTATCTTTGCTATTTAAGATTATTGGAACATGTATAAAGACTGAGAATCATATTTTAACAATATTTTGAAACAAGTAGTTTTGGGAAAATGACAGTAATATAATGTTTAAAGATCATTGTATGTTGCCATTTGACCCCATACTAAGCAGAATTAGCTCTTATAGGTAACCCAAAATCTATTGTCCACATATGTGGACACCAGGTCTTAGGAGGTTAAAGCAGACTAAAAGGGTTTGGTTTTGGTCAGTGTTGGTCTTCATGGCTTTACTTATTTTAATATATTTTAATGTGTCCTCTCCAAGTGGGGTCATTTGGCCATCAGAATTCCCTTCTGCTTGCGGACTCTGACAAGCTCCCTCCTGTAAATGACACCATCTGATTCACCGAAGAGCACTGTGACAGGCGGCCCCCCTTGCTCACCAGTCCCCCCTCCAGTAGTTCTAGACTCAGATTGACACTTTAAATGAAATAACCACGGAACAAGTTGAAAGGAGGCCATCTTTGCCCGCGCAATGACATCTGTACCCGCTGAGTGTTAGACAACAGAGCGCTGTGGGGGGGCTTTTTGGGTGTCGATGGGGTGTGGGGGAGAAAGATGATGCACTTACAAAGGTCACGTCTCTGATGGTCTCTGATGCTGGATGTGTATAGCCTTTGTATCACTGAGCGCCATCAGCGAATCTGCCATGCGATTTTGAAGGATTCATAAATGACTGCTTTAGAAGATCACCACCACAAACACACCTGACTTTACAATCTCCACACAATGACAACTGTCAGGTGAACTCTGGATCACCTGTTGCAAGTCTCATTTACCCTCACAGTTCATTCATGTGTCACTATGTGTGTTCCCATTATTGTTTTTTTTTTCTTTTCCCCCACCACGCTGTTACTTTCTGTGTTAAAAGTAGCAGCAGGACATTTGCACCACACACTGACATGAGCAAATTCAGACTGCAGACAACATGTTCAGTAATTTGCTCAGCAACTGAGCACAATGGGCCTTCAGCATGGAGGAATGCTAAAATATGTCGAAGAATAAAGAGGAGCAGTAAGAGGGGGAAAAAGCTGGCTGTATATTACTGCTGATTATATGGCGGATTTGGAAGCACCAGCAAAAGGGCACTCAACATTTCATTTTCCTAATAGCTAGGTTTTGCAAATTCGTTTTTTTTTTGTTTTCCCAGAAAATGTTAGGCTCCTTAAATCTCATAAAATCAGTTGTTGACTTAGCCTTTCGAGTTTAATCTGTTTGGATTTATTTTCATGACACAAATATGGTACCCAAAGGTAAGCTAGGGAGGTAAATAAGTCTGTCGCAGGCAGTTGCCGGTGAAGGAGACAGGCTGATTGGAATGAAAAAAGAGTTGCTGGTGACAGTGTCTGCCACAGATAGATGTTGTCTTTGCGCTAATGCTGCAGGTATCTCCATCATACAGTGGAGGGGAAAGGCAAATTTGGAACCGGTTGGTGATGGTTGGTTGTTGGGGGTGGGGAGTTGATAATGCAGCCAACAGTGAGTGAATGCATGATGGTCGGTTTAACTGTACTTTAAATTCTGCAATTTTCACCCTTTAAGTTTTGGGGAAAACTGAAAAAGATGGCAACTGTGTTGGAACATCGATACATCAGGGCCTCTGGGGGATGAGCAGGATGTAAATGTCAGTCCTCATTAGACCAGGGCTCAGTTGATCTTCCTTAATTAATTGAATATCTCCAAAGAGAGAAAAAAAATGCTTTTATGTTTTTATGACGTGACATGCAGCAACAGAAAACCTGAAATTCCCCTAAAATGGAGTCTTGATGGAAGACATTTGACTTTCAAAGCACCACATGAAGCAATAAATAGCCTACAAATACTGTATACTCTGTATATACAGCTGGTCTTGACTTATTTTTACCGGCAGTAGTGTTTACATTTGAGAAGTAAAGGAATCACTATCAGAGCTGGGATCTCCAGCCTGAGGAACGTCAGACACCAGCGTGGCTTTTTACTTTGACTGCAACGTCCACTGGGAGGGTGAGGGGTTTTGGTATGAATACTGAGCAGGAAAACAAGAACGAAGACATCCAGGACTCAAAGGCGGGGAGTTAAAATAGGTTATTGGGCGTAAACATAGCCTCTGAAGTCATGAATAATGGAAAATA
Source organism: Lagocephalus sceleratus (assembly GCA_911728415.1). Taxonomy (NCBI): domain Eukaryota; kingdom Metazoa; phylum Chordata; class Actinopteri; order Tetraodontiformes; family Tetraodontidae; genus Lagocephalus; species Lagocephalus sceleratus. The sequence continues at coordinate 13,173,199 of CAJVRN010000231.1, read as the reverse complement.
GGCTGGTTAGTTGTCAAAAAGAACTCCTCATGGGTTCGGGGTTACTGCGATCTGCTGAGTAAAATCGACTTTTCTTTCATTAACAGCCAAGCACAGGCTACCTATTCATGAGCCCCATTAATTTTCTGCATGGCTTCTCTATTTCTTATGTATTAGTCCATATTTCAGATGGACAAGACAAGGAAAAAAAGATGAATTCTGCACAAGCCCTGACCTACATGACAGGAGAGGAGGAAAAAGAAAAAAGCCTAAATAGGTTATTCCTCTAGCAGAGGAATACAGGCTCGCCTTGGCATTACTGTATTATTCAAACAGTCTTGAGCATCTGCTGAAGTGACCACTGACATGGAGTGCTCTGCGCTGTTGCTGCCAGACATGTGCGTGCATAATTGTAGAGAAAAAAACTGGGAGCACTTTACACATGTATGGCGACAGTTTGCACTACTGCCAGCAAGTTACTGAGGAGTTGTGAAACCCTAGCAAAGATAGAGCGCAGGAAATGAGAGCTGTGAGCCAGTCAAAACCCTATGTCCTTCTGGTTTCTAGTGCAGTTGAGAATAAATCTTATTATTTGAATGTTTGTTTTAAAAGTTCAGGTTGGCCTTGCCCCACTGTGTTTGCCTGAGTTAAGCATTGCCAACAAAACAGGGCTCTGAATTCATTTTTCTCTTTTCTCTTTAATTCCCTCGATTATTTCTGACCTTACTCCTTTTTAAATCAAAACCTCAGGACTAATTCATTTATTTGGCATACAATTCACTGTTTCCATTCACATTATGTTTCAATATTTTTCTGACATTTTACATACTTATATACATACGTGCATAAATATATAGTGCTAGCTGTTGTGAAATGAGCATGATGACAAGTAATTTGCTGAAAGTTATGGTTATTGTGTGACATTTAATCCCAGTCTTGACATTAACATAATTTCCTGATGAGCCTTAGGTTAACTTTAATTAGTCAGAGCTTATTAATGCTCATATCCCCAGATGCAATGTATTTATCATCTCCAGCTCAGCAGACAGTATTACCTGTTGGTGTCAGAGGCTGTGATAAGTCTCCAGAAACAGGTCTGGTTATTGTGCACAACGCAGTGGCAAGTAGGCACAGAAAAACAAGCCATCAAGCATGCAACCATCAGGTTTCTCCTTATGGGGCTGATGTGGTCACTGACGGATGTGTGGACCTTGCGGCACCTTGCTGTCTGTGAGTTCTGCGCCACTGTCTACACCGTAATGGTGTCTCGGAAATGAGCCGGGGCCTTAGCAGCATGTGCGCAGTCAGCTGTGGCAGTTGGCAGCCATGCTGTCATGACATGTTTGTGGAAAAAAAGGAATTTACACTGTAACTACAAGTTCATGGTCTCTAGGATCTCTGACTTTACCGAGAGTGACAGATGATCGTGGTGCTGGTGCAGTGGTTAGCACTGTAGCCTCTCAAGTTGGCCCCTTGGGTCAGGGGCTTTTATTTTTGGAGTTTGCATGCTACGTGGCTTCTCTTTGGACTTTGGAGGTTGACATGTGTCTCAGTCATAGTGCATCAGAGTTTAATAGTTGGTCACAAGTTGGTCTTTCTGTTAAGTTCAGTTGTACAACAAATTAAATAGTCCAACATCCTTTCAGTATAAAAGAAAAATATTATAAAATACATCTCTTCTTTATTACACCACAAATGACATACACTCATTGCCCCATACAACAAATAAGGCTGAATAATAAATCATTCTTATAATTTCACAGCCTAAATAAATTTACAATAAATGAAGAAATATGTGTCAGCACAATGGTATTTAAATTATTACTGAATGATCTGAGACCTAGACACCTTTGTGTCTCTCCTGAAAATATACAATATATATTTTTTCCAACCATGCATAGTAGTAGTTCATGACATGATGTTTGCATCATCACCCACTATTTTGCTTCTGCTGCAGAGCAGCTGTCTCCTTCTGGCAAAAGCAGTAATTACATTAACACATTCCTCTGTCATAGTGTGAGATTCTGCGGGCTGAAGCTCCTGGTCCATTGTATTTTGTCAGGAAAGCGTTTCCCCTCCGCAGGAAAAGCCAATCATCAGAAAGTCGCCCCTGACACGGTGGTTAATGCAAAATACACAGAGATTTATCTGGCAGGCATGAGCTTAATTAGCTTTGTGTGAACATGTTTGGCAAGGGCTTAAATGAGGAGGAGTACATGCTTGTCCACGAAAAGGTCCCACAAACGAGAATTTAACCCTGGTTCACATTTAATGATGTCACGTTCTCATTTCCCTTCTAGATTACTCAGCCTGACTGTGAGGACCCCAGGGATTGGCTGTGCACTTGTTTACTGATTTTGGTCTCATCAACAGGATCATCTCTTAGGCTCCAGTTGAGTGTATGTAAAATATTGGCAAGCTTTGAATTGATCAACCAAAGTGTACAGCAGAATGCAAAGGTGTGGAGCCCCCTGGTCAAAATGTCTGTTAGTATGAAGATTCAAGCCAGTGGAAGATGAAAATATCTCTAAAAGGGATAAAAGTAAACATGAAACATTTATTTTAAGCAATATCAGTGTATTTTTTTGTTTTGTTCAATTAGAGTGAAAAGGGGAAAAGCAAAATATGGGACCTGTTATTAGCCTGGCTTGTTTACCAGCAACATTAGAAAAAGCCTGGTAAATTTTTAAGCTTTATAAATACCCAGACTCCTCTAATCTCCCAACAATCAGCAACACCTCTAACTGTTGCCTAGCACCCTGAAAATGAAAATGATTGATGCTCATAAAGCAGAAGACAATAAGAATAAACTGAGCAACACCTGCACAAATATGATCTCCATGAAAGAGTCAGAAGTTTGCAAAAGAACACCTGGGCAAGGCTGATGTATTCTGAAAACAAGTCCTGTGGACCAATTGTCAGGGTCTGGTGCACCTCCTTCCCCATAGGGGGCGCCAACCTCTCCAGGGAGGCAGGAACTGGCACACCTGTCCCGCATCTCGTCATCACGCCCCCGGCCTTTTAAGGCTGTCACCGACAGCGGTAGCTGTCGGGTTGTTTTTCCGTCCTGGTTGGAAACCTGTCTCGTCTGCCCGAGCTCCCAACTCGTCATGTAAACGACACCTTGTGTTCCCTGCTCTATTGCCTGTTCCAACCTGTTCCTGGACTTCCAGTTCTGGCTGAGTATTGCCGCGTTCGGTTGTTTTCCCCGTTCGGGTGATTTTTGGTTGGTCTTGTATTTGTCTTGTTTTTTCCCCCCTGAGGGTGATTTTGTGTTGGCCTGTGCCCTTTTCCTCCTTCAGTGGAGCGCTTTGTGTTGTTTTTGTGAACCCCGACAAAATGTGTGATGTGCAAAATGTGCGATGTACCAATGTGCGATCGGAGCCTTTCGACGGCGATCTCGACTGTTGTCGCAGGTTTCTGTTACAGTGTCGCCTTGTTTTTGCTCAGCGCATGCGCATGTTCCCCGATGATGCGGCGAGAATCAATTATATGAACGGCCTGTTACGGGGCTGGGCATTGGAGTGGGTCCACGCGTCCTGCGCGCGCGTCCACGTCAACACCTTGCCACTCAAGACCTTCCTCCGACGATTCCAACGAATTTTTGATCGACCGAGTCGCGCCGGGGTTTCCGCGGAATGCCTGTTCACTCTCCGTCAACCCTCACATCGACTGGTCCTCTGGCATGATTGTCGCGTGGAGCACATCTTGTCATTCCCATTGTCACTCCTCCCCAATGGGAGCGGGGTTTTTCTTCGACAAGAAGAAGGACGGCACCCTGCGGCCATGTATAGATTACCGACCACTGGAACCTGGTGAAGAGATTGAACTCCTGGCAGGCAAGGTGGGCGCTCTTTTTTACTAGATTTAATTTTGCCCTTACCTGCCGTCCAGGGTCGCGAAACAAGAAGGCGGACGCCCTCTCCCGACAGTTCGCCGAGAAAGACGACGAGGGGCTGGAGAGGGACCCGGAGAACATTCTCCCTTCCCCATGCATCGTGGCATCCATCTCCTGGGGAATCGAGAAGAGGGTCCGGGAGGCGATGGCCAACCAGCCGGGGCCGAGCGCCTGCCCCAGCAACCGTCTCTTTGTGCCTGCCCCGGTCAGGGCAGAGGTCCTGGAGTGGGCCCATGCGTCGCGGCTGGCCTGTCACCCGGGAGCATGCCGCACGGTGGGGTTTTTAAAGCAGAGGTTCTGGTGGCCAATATAGGAGCAGGATGTCCGGGAGTATGTCGATGCATGCCTGGTCTGCAATCAGCAGAAGAGCCCTCGACAGGCACCAGCCGGACTCCTGCAAGCTCTGCCGGTTCCGCGCCGACCCTGGTCCCACATCTCTCTGGATTTCGTCACCGGGCTGCCCCAGTCGGCTGGGAACTTGGTAATCCTGACCATTGTGGATCGGTTCAGCAAGATAGCACACTTCATCCCCCTGCCCAAGCTGCCCTCGGCAAAAGAGACGGCTCAGTTGGTGGTCCAACACGCCTTTCGGCTCCACGGCCTGCCTGAGAGCATCGTGTCGGACAGAGGTCCATAGTTCGCGTCGGTGTTCTGGTGGGAGTTCTGCCAGTCAGTGGGAGCCACCGCCAGCCCTTCCTCAGGGTTCCACCCGCAGACCAACGGGCAGACGGAGTGCGCCAACCAGGACCTGGAGACGAGCCTTCGATGCATGACGGCGCGGGATCCGACCACGTGGGCATCCTTTTTGGGCTGGGTGGAATACGCCCACAACTCCGTGATCTGCTCGGCGACTGGGATGTCTCCCTTCCAGGTGATATATGGGTACCAACCCCCACTGTTTCCGGCACTGAGGGCCGAAGTGTCCTGTCCCTCAGCGGCACCCTTTGTCCGCCGCTGCAGAAGAACTTGGGGCCAGGCTCGGTCCAACCTCCTTCGGGCAGTCGCCCGGTATGAGACAGCGGCCAATCGGCACCGGACGCCAGCTCCCAGGTACAGGGTGGGTCAGCGGGTCTGGCTCTTGACATGGGATCTGCCACTCTGCGTGGAATCCTGGAAGTTGGCTCCGTGGTTCGTGGGTCCGTTCCCCATCCAGAGGATCATCGGCCCAGCAGCAGTGAGACTCGATCTTCCCCAGTCCATGCGTGTTCACCCTACGTTCCATGTCTCCAGGATCAAGCCTGCTCGCGTGAGTCCCCTGGGCCCAGATCGTCCAGTTCCTCTACCTCCGCAGCTGGTGAATGGGGGTCCTGCGTACTCGGTCCACCGTCTCCTGCGTTCCCGTCCCCGAGGCAGGGGCCTCCAATACCTGGACTGGGAGGGGTATGGTCCGGAGGAGAGGTCGTGGGTACCAGCGCGACACATCCTCGACAACGGGTTAATACGGGACTTCCACGCCCAACACCCAGACCAGCCATCCCGGAGCAGGAGAGTGGGTCACCCCAGAGCGCAGGGGGCCGAGCAGAACGTAGGAGCAGAGAATGGGGGCAGTGACATCGAATCATCCGGGTCCCAGGAGTTCCGACCCCCAACCACTGTAGGGGGCAGTCCTAGGGGTTCCGTGGGGACGTTGGGAGCCATCCCTTAAGGGGGGGCTCCGTCACAGCTGCGAGCAGTCCCGCCCTCAGATCCGCCCCGGCCCTGCGCACCTGTGATGAATCATGCCAATTTGGTGGACTATATGTATGGTGGCCGAATGTTTCGCCGGTGCCAGATTGTCCGCTGCGTTTACGTATGACTTTCCCGCGATCTCCTGTCTGCCTGCCCATTGTCGACCCTGCCTGTCCCCGACCTCCCGTTAGCTTCTGTTCCCCTGGCAACTCTGCCTGTGCTCTGTTCCGGAGATTCTGCCGCCTGCCTGCCCATTGTCGACCCAGCCTGTCCCCGACGATCCGACCCTGCCTGCTCCCTGGTAAACCTGACTGCCTTCCGTTCCTGACTTCGTCCACGGACGGACTCGCCCGGATCCCGCTTCCCAGCAGGTCCAGCTCAGCCCGCCTGTCTCACGATTACAATAAAGCAGTGTTAAACAGAACTCTGGTCCTGCTCGTGGGTTCTCGCCTGATTCCTGACAGTTCATCACCAGTCAGTGCTTGCTGCAGATGCCACTTCTTCTATTTTATTCTCATTTGTGAAATCCACCTCCCTCCAATTCCAAGTGTTCCTCTAGGAACACTGCATTAATTGAATTTATTTTGTCTAACTAATTGTCATTCATGTATATCGGGGATCTTCAATCACATTCCCAAAGGTCTAGTTACTGGCATAGGTCCAAACCTAATAATGGAAAGATGAAATCATGGCACATTGTTTATGTAGCACCCAACCATGACGCTTTCAAATAGGCTAGTGGAACCTCCTGATATGTCTGTTGTAGCTGTATGTATGCATAGCTTGATACGGCTAGGTGGTAATAATTGAACTCCGACTTCTGTTGTCATCCTCCTCCGCTAACATTTTGTGGTCTCCAACCCGGTACCGGTCTGTGGATCAATTGGTACTGGGACCCAAGAAATAATTATTTCCGTTGTATTTATTGTCTGAGTCTGAACAATCTTTTATTTTGAAAAATGACCAGATTCTCTTGGTTACATCTCGGGCACTTGAGCGCCAAAAGCTATCAAAATGAGTAAAAAAACAGACGTGGAAAGTTTCTTTTCAAAAGGGAAAGGACCCAGATTTAGATTTGCAATATAAACCAATATAAAAATATGTACCTCCCCCCGTCTGCGGTAAAATTGTTGCGATGATAAAAAGGTTGGGGATCACTGCCGTACAGTAGTTATACTCTGTAAGATTATTCAAAGGTACGACTGCATTAAAGCTTATACATATGTGTTATTAAAGCAAACTGCCATGTCACAGGTCACACACAGGAACCCAGTTACCCACCAGATCATTTAATCTCCACATCTATCAATTCTCACAACACACTGCATCAAAATATCCATGTGCCATTATGCATAATGTATCTGTATACTCAACCAACCGTAACCTACACATTTGTGGCCTTTAGCAAATATTATTAATATCATGATTTTGCATCTGTTTCAGTGAACCACTTCTTTATAGCAGTTTTTAACGCTCTTTCTCTTTCCCCTCGCTCTCACCTCCTCGATGCTATCGTCCTAGTTTTCATCAGAATCTTGTGTTATTTCTTCATCATGCTCCTCTCTGTAGGTGGGCTGGTGAAGACATCATGTTGTAAAGACCGTAAACCCAGTGATCATTTCCCGGAATGCATTTCAATACAGACAACAATGGCTGCATCCAAGAGAAAATATTTTAATACAATTTATGAAAACAAAAGAGTGAAGAGATATTTTAATGACACCTCTTTATTCCTACAAGTCAGATATTCCTTTAACCACTTACTGTAGAATGCAAACCGAATCCAAAAATCTTCCATAAAAGCATCCATCCAACCTCTGTTCCGTCCTCCCTTCCTCCGTTCTTTCCCAGCAGCTGTGGGATTTCCCATTCTCCTCTCAGTCCCACCTGTTCATTAACCAGTAACACCAAACCTGCTCCTCATCAGCAATCAGCTCAGTATAAAAGCAGCCCTGATCACTCCCTCTTTCTTTGCATCAGTGCCTGACTTTGTTGTGAAAATTTCCTGGATGAATATGCTGGTTTCCACTCACCTTTCCTTGGACCTCGTCCTCTCGGCTCTGCCCAGGTGAAAAGAGCAGCCTTCCATCCCTGGCCATCTCTCTATTGGATGAACCCTCTGGAAGCCTTCTAACATAGTGAGTCTCTTTTAATTCATCTGTTTGCTGTGAACCTGTCTGCCATTCACCCTGCTAAGAACTGCTTTAAAGGTCATTACAAACTTCATGAGTTTCCCCTTGTGGGATAACTAAGTATATCTTCTCCACCTCTACTCTTTTCGGGCTGTAACTGGGTCTCATGCTCTCTTGTAAAAAGTAAAGATTTGTTTGGAATTTTATTTTAGCGTGTCTGTGGCGCCTTTACCAAGAATGCACCATAGAAAATTTAGACACGGGTGTAAAGCTAATGGCATGACTTTTGTATTGGACAAATCGTGTTTAACGCAAAGTGCAGTTTAAAAGGAAGAAGCGGCACCATTGGAGTCTCCCTTCAATGTGATGCAGAGTCTGGTGGAAAAATAATAAAAGCTTGATAGAATGACTGAGAGTAACAGAACGAATACTAATGAGTGACCTTAGAGATGCTTTTCCTTGAAAGTCCAGAGCGCGCGTGTTAGCTAAGCTGCTGTAAAAGCCTCAGTCCGTCAGTAAATTCAGTGCTGAGGCGTGTGGAGTTTAAATGCGTGGATCTGGCCAGTTCTCCTAATTGCTGAAAATGGTGGCATCTCTGGCATGTGCGATGCAGTGGCAAGTGCGGCATTTACAAGTACCTTTCTCACAGGTATAATGTCATTAAAGCCTCACAAACCCCATCTCCTGCAGTGTCTTTTATCACTTTCTGCTGCCTCCTCATCACATTTTAACATGTCAGTTATTCACTTGAGAAAGTGTCTTTAAATCTTTCTTTAATGGACTTTAGGCCCAAAATGTAACTGTGCAACATGGCGGTCTTCTTGGGTCATACCTTCTGGTTTTAACCACCATATAGACATTGTAACTAATGTAGGCCAAGCCCGTCAGCTTTAGCAACGTAACAGGAAAGATTTTTGACAGGTGTCAAAATATGGAGAAAGACAGCCTGATGAGTGTCGCCCCTGCAGCCAGATGACAGTAGAGAGTAGTAGCTGATGATAGGGGGGTACATGTACAGAGATAGTGTAGATCAATGCAGCATCTTCCTGTGGTTCTTTGACTTTTAATGGTTTTATATGCGTGTATACAATGCATCTTTTTAAAAAGGGCTCTGTATAGAGGGCTCCTAATGCAGAATTAAAGCCATCCAACACGCACTTCACTGCTGAGAGCAGTACTACATGGCTGCCATCCATCTTTTAGCAGTTCATTCATGTCATGTCGGCACCAAAGCTGGGACCATCTCAGCATGCCATTGTCTCCTTAAATGCATGCATCACATGGACTCTGTCATTGTCACAGTCAACCTGAAGCTGTGGAATCTTTAACGGCATCTTGCCAACATCCGCTGCGTACAGTCCTGTCGTTTGCTTTCATGCGGGAAGAAACAAAGAATGTTCTCTGATCTCAGCCGACTGCCTGAATGTGATGACATATTTAGACCGAAGTATCAAGGCTTTACTTCAATGGCATGCTTTTATGACTCGTTTGACATATTCACTTATCACTTTCAGGGAAAAAAGCCACCAAACATCAGCTATGTTGCATGATTTTGTGGTTTTGAATTATGAAGGAATCACATCAGTGCTGTTCAGCAGCAGTTTTCACTTCATTCAAATGTTTTCAAACATCTGTTGATGATGAGGTTTTACATAATTTACAAGATGAAGAAAAGCAATCAAGCTGGAATCTCTATTTCCCATTCATTTTCTGAAGCGTTCCTTTGTTGCAAAGACTGATGGGGTTGGATGCAACTGTAAGGCTAACCAAGATGGATCATCTTCTGTCACCATATTTCCTCTTGTCTACAGGTTTTTAAACATTAACTTCCACCTGACTGTACCTGTCCCGAACTGGAGTTTTGTCTGATTTTTAACTTGTTTACATTTTGAGCTCCTGCGTCTGAATATATGAAAATAAATGAGTCAATGACTGAGGGAATGAATAAAGCTTGGGGAGTTAATAAGCTGTCTAAATATCACTAAATCAACACATAGAAAGTTAAGAAGTTCATTGAAAAAGTTGGTTTCTTCTGCACAGAACAGTTTCATCATAAAGCAGAAAAATAAATTCATTACTTTAAGCTAATCACATATTCTGTTCTTGAGCTGAAAACTCATTTCTAACATGGTGCTGTCATGCTGCTGACTGCCCAGCTGCTGCAAGACTTGTGCTTCTTTTGCTTTTTTTTCCAGTTCAGTCTGCATGAGTGCTGGTAAAATTCCAAACCTTGTGTGATCCAGTGATGTTGTTGGATGTAATAATCTAGACAAATTGATTACAAGTGAGTTAAACATGGACATAAATGTGACTCTTCATCAGATGAGAAGGTTTACTGGGTGTGAAGAGGTGATGGGAGTTCACTTGAGCGAGTGAGAAACTCATTCTGGCCAGGAGGTGACAAATAATAAGCATGACCAATCTTTGCAATCTGCAGGCGGGTCAGCGGATGCTAATGAATGCTGACCATTTTTCAGACTTCATTAATCACGAGACGCAGTGAATAATGAACGTTCCGCGCAACGGCCTCTCTGGACGCTTTGCAGGGCAAACACCCGCAGCCAGCGATTAGACCCGGACGAACTGCATCTGGTGTGTTTGTTTGCATGACTGCTCTCTGCATCATCTCTATGGCACCGCCTGGGTTTCTTTCAGACCTCAGGGTTCTGTTTCTCTAATGATTTCTTTTCCCATTCATCCTTCAGAGTTTATTATCAGACTCTTCCAAGGAGCTGGAATAAACAAAACTAAATGGCCTCTCTGTCACTGCAACCTGTGACTGTATTGAGGAGAAATACCCTTGACATTAATTGAGCTGTTGAAAGAGTAGTCAATCATTCTTCACAAAAATACAGGCGGTCCCATTTGAATTTCAGTGCACGTCGAACCCTATTGCCTCAGTGAAAGCTGCAGCGATGACGTGACAGGTGGCTAATGGGACACAGTGCAACGGCCATGAGTAGAAGTGTCAACATAAATGCAAGTAGCTTTGCAAATATAGTAACACTCCAGTCCAAAGACTAATCACAAAAGCATCCAAGGCATAATAGGGAAGTAGTCTATGATTACAGGTTTAATCATTTGGATTACTTTCATTTCCCCTCACGATACAATGTTCAACCTGGAGCTAAACCGCCCCTGTGACAGAGTGGCAACATCTGCATGAAACTCTAACCTGCTCATTGGCTCCTGTTGAATGTGGAAACCTACACCTGCTCCAGCTGTTCAGCCGCTCAAGCTTTCTCTTACTTGGCAATGCTAGAAACTTGTAGACCGATGATGTCGGGCCTTTCATTACGTTATACTAATCTCCCAGACCAAAAGGCTAATCTTATTAAGTGGCCCGATAACTATTTAATATGTGACCCTTTTCAGCCTCCGTGTTCCTCATATTGAAATTTACAGAATGTTGATGGACTGTTTATGGTGTGCTATCTGTAATCCAGCCCATTACAGTGCTGACTGTTTAAAAACATGGCATGTAATTTATCTCCTGAAATATCTATTCGTCATTTTTCTGACCCTTCTATCAATGCAATAAAAAAATACATATTTTTATTTAACAAATACCACATTAATACATAAATGTTCACCTGGTGTAATATCTACTGAATTACTTTTTTCTTTTTTTTTTTTTTAAATGGATGAGTAGGTTTTTCATAAATGTGCTGAGGTCAGATCTGTGTTGTGGGGGTGATGCTGTGCAATTCATCTTGCTCACATTCATACAAACAATCTCTAAGTGCAACCTCAATCAAGGCTTCTAAACCATGTGCCATAATAGCTGGAATTACTTTTGCTGTGTGCTTACCAATTTTACCCCGTTAGACATAAATCTATAACATACCACTGCATTGTTAGGTTCTGTGTCCCTGGTTTGCTCTTGTATGGTGGAAATGAACGGTCAGTGATTACACGTTTAAAACTGCTTGCAGGAATCCTGAACCGTTTGTTAATTGATTCAGCACATTTCAAGGCAGGGTCATGAATCAAACATGTTGGAAATGTCACATTTTTCTATAATTGCCTGTGCTGTCATTCACTGAGGTGGAATATTGCTTGAACATGCAGCACAGACTTATTTTTTTCTTTTAAAGATTTTTAATGCTTTGTTAGTGTGCAAAAAATGGTAACACAATTGCAGAACAGACCTTAAAATATAGACGCAACGAAGTTTTCTTAGCTAAACATTCTGACAGGTCATTAAACTACAGTCTCGTTATGAACATCAATTGAGTGGAATCAAATTTCCCTAAAGCAAGTTTAAAAAAAAAAAAGTAAGAGCAGGCTGGGAGTACATGGATGTATTGCTGTAAAGGGCAAACTGTTTGATTTTTATAATGAGGAGAAATGCCAGTGTTACTAAAAATTGACTTCAACATGGGCTATTTCAATCAGCAGGCATGCAGGAGCATAAAACTAAGCTATAAACAGCCACAACACTTCTCAAAGCAGCCGAGAAATGTTACTGTTGTAGAGCTTTGCTGCCATCCGTTTATCTTAGCAGAACTCGAGGAAAACGCTACAGCTAAATGCAGCAACCTTGGATTAAATGAAGAAGAAGCACTGTGACATTAACATGCCTTTAAAATTCCATAAAACTTTTTCAAAGTTAGCAGCTGATGTGGCAACGCATTGTGTTTAGCAGAGGAAAGGTGGAGAGCGCTGATAAGAATAGACGAATGGCTTAGAAATTACACGCTTTTTATTAAAATCCTTTTAGCTTTTCAGCAGTGTCGCAGCCACTGGTGGACCCAGGATGAACCTTCAGCAATACGACGATAAGGAGGAAGCTTCTGCATTTGCCCCAATGTTGCACATGTATTGATTTAAGGTCATATGGTTGCATTCAGGTTAGTCTGGGTAAGATCCAGCTCAGACAGAAGCTCCAGGACATACGTGAGAGAGAGAGAGAAAAAAGGTTGTACCTTTGGTGAGCAGAAGTTTCCCTGCGTAACACATGCCGTTCTTCACATCCAAATCTAGTTTGAAGAAGACATATCTGGATGCCAAAACTCATGACCTCTAGGCTGAGACGGTATATGCTGGCTAATTAAATGCCTACTTATTACCATCAGTTACAGCCTTTGGATGCACTGCAGAAGTCCTCTATCATCTGAAGCAAATGGCTAGAAAAAACAGCTGTTGGGTAAGAGGAGGTGGGGAGTGGGGGTGGCAGATGGAAATGTTGTTTGACTTTAAAGCCATGACAAAAATATACGACGAGGGACTGAATTTGCCATAATTCATTTCAAAAAGCTCAAAAGATAACCCAGAGACAGAGATACAAATGTGTTGATGAAGACTACGCAACAGATGTTCCAGACGGCTCCAAATGACAAACAGGTCAGATGGAAGTCAGACACAGCTGAATACTTGGAGTAATGTTATGAAAATGCAGCTTAATGGTCACAACAAGATTACATCTGTCAGCACTGACATTACACTGATGATCCTGTAACCATCTGATGACAGCCCAATGGGGAGGCACCAGGACGCTGCACAGGATGAAGGAGGCCGAGGACTGGTGAGCATCACAGCTGCCATCCTGGATAAAATAAACAGGAAAGACATATGAGGTAGAGGAGGAGGAAGAAGAAAGAGGTAGGACAACCATGGACAAACCCCTACATGACATGGACCACAGATGGCTACAACATGGCTGGATTGAAAGGCAGCACAGAAACCGAATTGATGGGTGCTGACAAGAACAGGTGCTCAGCACCAGATTGGATATCAAGCCAGACAGGACTCCCGGTGTTGGGAAAAGATAACCCAGAGACTGAGATACAGGCAGGAACATCAAGCATCAAGGTCCTGAGAAAGCCTGGGGCTTCCCAGCCTCTGAAGAGCCCAAGGCTGTATTAGCGGTATCTGATGGAGACAGCAAAATCAGCGGAAGACTTTTTTCTTTCAGAAATTACCATGACTATTTTTACTTTTACTTCAAAGTATTTAAACATGTATGTAGAAATATGAATAGAGGGAATGAAATAGACAAATTTAAGGCCAAGTGACAAAGTTGCTGCTTTTGTCTCTTTTGAAGAGAAAGCTTTTTAGAAGATGTCATCAAACTGAAACAGGCCCTCCTGCTATTGATCATTTAAAGAAGTTAAAATCATTGAAGTTAAAATAGGAGCCCCGAGCACCTAGAGACAAGTTAGACTTTAAATCACCAATTTATGAGGTTAAATCATGACTGGTATGCCACTAAAACACATGCTAAGCTTACCATCAATGTGTAGATGAATGAATGAAACAGACAACATCACTAATGAAGCCAAGATTAACTCCTGATCAAAACATTTTGCTCCAAACTAAGCTTAAAAGGTTAAGCTTGTCCTACAGCTAATGTTCAAAGCTTCACACAAACTTGCTGAACTGGAAAAAATCACACATGGAAGTAATGTGAGCATGTCAAGTTTTATGCATAAACTGTATAATTGGTATTCAGTCCATGCTTGGGATCCCTCTCTATTTCTCTTTTAAAATTACCTGGTGATCTTTACCAGCACATTAAATCAACACTATGGAGAGCTCATTGCCCCATCAACAAAAGGCCCCCAATACGAGTCTGGTCAAGGATTCTGCTCAAGGATTCAATGATTTTTTTTTTTTGGTATTGTTGCTTGTTTGGGGTTCAGCCTGTGTGTCTGTATAAACTCCAGAGACAATCTAGATTGTATCAGACACTATATAAAGTTGAATCAAATAAGAACTTTTTCTACGCTGTGGCCCTGCAGAAAATTTAATTTAGATGCTTCTGCGTTTTTAACAGTTTTATTTCATTTATCCAGTCTAATTCAGTTTAATCTACATTTTCAAAAACAAGTCGTCAAATCATAAAGGGTGTTCTCATGAGTTGGGACCTCACAGGCAGAACCATCACATTCATGACACCACTGCCTCTGAAATAAAAGTTACTGTGATTAGCTTATTATAGTCTGGAAACATATACAGTGGGTCTGGAAAGTATTCAGACGCTCTTACATTTTTCACTTTTTGTTATATTGCACCCATTTGCTAAAATAATTAAAGTTTTTTGTTCAGGCACTCACAGCACCCAATATCATCAGAAAAACACAGACTTGTAGAATTTTTTTTTGTAGATTTATTAAAATCTCGCAAGGCACAAATCTGGCTTGGAAATTTGTGATGACCAGGATTCGTCCTTGAACTGGCCATCTGACAAAACTCAGGATCCGGAGGAGAAGAACCTTTGTGAGAGAGGTAAAGAAGATCACTCTGGCTGAGTTCCAGAAATGCAGTTGGGTGATAGGACAAAGTTCTAGAAAGACAACCATCACTACAGGCCTCCACCAGTCGGGAATTTAAGGCAAAGTGGCTTGCTGTGCATTGTCTGCCAAACAACACCTGAAGACTCTGAGAAATACATTTCTCTAGTCTGATGAGACCAAAATCAAATGTTTTGGCTTAATTCTAAGTGGTATGAGTGGAGAACATCTGGCACTGCTCATCACCTGCATAATACCATCCCTACAGTGAAGCATGGTGGAGGCAGCATGGTGTTTTTCAGCTGTTGGGACAGGACGCCTTGTTGCAATTGAAGGAAAGATGAATGCAATCAAACGCATTGATATTCTGGACTTTTTTCTAGAGTGCTCATCTCCTCAGAATGGGCTCAAGGTTCACCTTCCAACAAGACAATGATCCCAAGCAGACAGCTAGAATAATAAAGAAGTGGTTTCAGAATGAATCTGTGAATGTTCATGAACGGCCAAGCCAGAGTCCTGAATTAAATCCAATTGAACATCTCTCGAGAGACCTGAAGGTGGCTGTCCACCAACATCCACCATCCAAACTGACAGAACTAGGGAGGATCTGCAAGGAGGAATGGCCCAAAATCAAAAATGTCTGAATAAAACGTCTGTTTTTCTGACATTATTGGTACTGTGAAAATGAAATGAAAAGTGCTACAATATGACAAAAAGTGACAATCTAAGGGCATCTGAATATTTTCCAGACCCACTGTAAATATTGACAGTATGTCCAGGACAGAACAGACATCAGGACAGGAGTCTATACCAACAAGTGTGCACAGAGCTCTACCGAACAAAACCGCTTTTTCCGACTATCAGGAAACTGACTTTAAAGTGTAATTTCATTCAGATTATGGCTTGCTGATGCTGCACAGAGAGGCAAGGTACATGGATGAGCTGCCGTGATCACAATTCTGTCTCTTGTAAAATGCACAATGGTTGGAGTGCCATTATTAGCTCCACAGAGACACTGCGTTGATCAAATGTGTGGTCTATAGATCAGCTGTCGAACATTATCATGGTCCACTTTATGACAGAAAGGTATAAAGAAAAATCTAAAATTTTAGTGTTGTATGATCAAGTAATAATAATAATGCTCCATCATGTTCAAATGTTATTCTTCCTAAAAACAATGGAGTGAACCTCCAGCAACCTGCATGCCTCATTGGGCAGAAGTCCATCACATTCCACCATATTCCTGGTCTGCGTCTTCCTGGGAGACTTGGATGTCCCCTGCAGCTGCCACCTGACTGATGCCGACCTTGGCCTTCATGCTGGGGGTTTGAAGTATTGCGCAGCTCCCCAACCGACCTTCTTTCACAAAAACACTTATACACTTCTAGTACAAAGCTGAAGGATGAGCAAGTCAGGAAAGTGGACTTTTCCACGCTAGGCTCTTATCAGCCCTCACTGCTCTGGCTTTCATCAGGAGTTAAGAACTGACATCCTGACTGTCCACTGCAAACACACTAAAACAAACTAAATCTGCTCCGAGTGCATCATGGTGGGTTTTGACATCACTGGATCTTCTGTTTTATGATAGTGGCTCAGCAGTTTAGCAGACACTTCCAGAGGAAACAAAAATGGATGTTTGAACTTCAGCAGGCAGTCTGAGGTTTCCGAATGCTCTCATGCTGGTTTTCAAGTAAAAATGTAGACTGTTTACGAGATGGGGCTATCCAATGCATTCACTGCATCCCTACCAGTGATGCTGGGATAAAAATTGCCACGCTTTTACTGCAAATGGAAATATGTTTTTTTTTTTTTTGTATGTCTGAATCAAGTGATAAAAATGTAAGGCTTCATCTCCTGCACAACTTGACATCCATTTTGAGTAGCCTTTTAAAACTTAATGAACACAAATGTACTGTAGCAGACAACGTAAATCAAGTGCACTTCTCAAAAATTAAGAGACCTAAAAAGACCAGTAAGGCTGCGTCATTGTCTGTCAGAATAAAATGGTTCTGTTACAACTGCAGAACAAAGTAAGGAGGAGTTTACCCGAGCATTTCATGCTGAGGTGAGATTTGGAGCAGCAGCAATTAGAGAACAATTGCTTTTGTAGAGGCAGTTCAGCAGCCTGAAGTAAAGCACACAAACTGCATCTTTTGCTCTCAGAAAATATCTTACTTTTAACTTCAACTCTGCTCTAATTTAGGTGTGAATGCCACGGCAGCTTGCTGGTAAGCCTCCGTCCCCAGCAGCTACGGGACACTGTCCCCGACTGTCCTGCATGGTGAAAACAGAAGATGACTGTGGGATTTGGAATGAAATTGAATGCTGCCTTCTGTATCCAGCTTGGTTGCTGCATGTGGCTTTTGAAATGAGAGAAAGAACAAAGGAATCAACCAGCAGGCATCGGGCAATGATTTTCCCATCTATCAAGATGAGAGATCATTTCTTTCCTATTTGTTGTGGGAAGGAGGAAATAAAAGCATGTAATCAACTTTTTTGTATTTCCAGGGCAGGAAAAAAAAAAACCACTGGAGTACAGATCGATTGTATTTACACATGGGCCTTCTGCTTTTGTGGTATCCCTTGAAAATATAGTCATTATTTAAAGTAGGCCTGTTACAAATTAGTAAAAATACTTTCTGTCCGTTGTGACAAGGTCATCAAAAAAGAGAAAGAAAAAACTCCATGAAGTCAGAAGTGGTTGTGGCCTCAACTATTCTGGTCATGATCACAGTAGATCACAGTAATAGGGTAGATAACTGTTAGCTGCCAAATTAAAAACATTTGTAGAACATGGCCTCATTTCCTAAAGAGAATGTGACACATTTGTTTTCCTCACTGTGAGGGGGAAAAAAATCACTTTGCATTTAGATGAAAACGTGCTGTTTAACCTGTAAGGCTTTCCAGTTTACCCCTTTCTGGGTGGGTTTAACTACTGTGTCTCAGTGACTTGGTGTTGCTTAGCAGCAGATCATTATTCAAACTAAGTTTTCTCGGCTAACAAGCCTACTGTAGTTCTGACTGTGCTGGGGTATAGATTTGGTGCGGGGTGGGGAACACCACATCTTTTTTTTTCATTTACAATTTTTAATTTTGCTCCGTTCTGCTGTAATGTGTGCTGCAAATTCCCATAAACTCCGGAGTAATTATGGCTTTGCAATTCCAAACACTGAGGGTATGATCATGGTTTATGACGGCACATGTAA
This sequence comes from Lagocephalus sceleratus, assembly GCA_911728415.1. Classification (NCBI taxonomy): domain Eukaryota; kingdom Metazoa; phylum Chordata; class Actinopteri; order Tetraodontiformes; family Tetraodontidae; genus Lagocephalus; species Lagocephalus sceleratus. The sequence goes on along the minus strand of CAJVRN010000231.1, from coordinate 13,155,081 downwards.
TGATACACTGATTGCTTTACTGCTGTTCTGCAGACACTCTCTATAATGCAGTGCCAAGACAGAAATGAATCAAGAACACTGGATTAAAGAACGAGATGAATTGTTTGGCCTGTGACATAAACACTGTACCCAAAACTCATTAAACAGGAGACTTGACATTCATCAATTATTAATTCCCCCTGCATCCATTGTTGTTGAGAATGTGCTATTTTCTGGCTGATTTTGCGACCAGCTTTGAGAGCCGGCTGCTACTTCCAGAGTTATTATATGTCACAGAACGTGACAGCCCATTTCTGGAGGCGTTTTGTGTCAAAAGCCGACTCAAAAGTTTTGGCACCAAGCCCATCTATTTTAATCTCCTCCAGAGGTGTCGATGTTAACACACTTTTCATTTATATCTCACACTTGTCACTTTTAGCAGCCTGCATAAATTCTTCTGCTTGTTGTTTCACCCTGCAGAAGCAAAGCTTATGGTATCTGTGTATCACTTATTCATTTTGATCCAATTCGGCTCTATTTATACAGTGTCTGTTACAGTCAAAACTATCTCTGGGCACTTTACACAAGCCCAGAGCCTGACCTGCAAACGAGCAGCAATGACAGGAAAAATTCCATTTTAAAAGGCAAAAAAACTTAACAGAACATGGATGATATGGTTGGGGACCCTGCTACTGTTGGCAGGCTGGGTAAAGAAAGAGGAGAATGGGAATTAAGAGAAGTAGGATGGACTGAACCAGAAAGGCTGAGATGGTTTGTAAGCAGTAAAATTTTGAAAGAAGAGGAAAACAGGTCAATGACCTGAAGCCTACTCCATTAGGCTGGTGGTGGAGGGGATAGTCACTGGGTATGATTGTGATCTGTACAGAAAGCTTAAAAACATAGGCATCTCAACTCTGGGGACATGTACAGATCTAGTATGATGAGACTGAAAACATTACATTTACCATCTAAATGATCAAATCATCTATGCAAACAGGGCACAAAGCCTTCAGTGACACCACCCCACAAACACACACACACACCACCACCACCCAACAGTCCCAACGTCTGCATAGACATTATGATGTATCTACGGTTTCCTCTGAGGCCACCTGTGCTCTCGGTTGCAGGGCTTCAGGGTAATCCATACGGCAGAAAGAAAGCCGACAGGGGGCATTGTCTAGTTCTGCAGGTCCTCCTGTGTCTGGGACAGGCCTCTTGTCCCCGTCAATGATTCAGACCTCACAGATTTCAAATCTACTCTCAAGAGCTGAAATCTGCATGGCTTCTCTTCCTTTCTTCTCTTGCATCGTTACTGAGTCCTTGTCATTAATGGATATGTACTGGTGGAAGCTCACAGAATGCAGACATGCACACACACACACACACACACACACACACACACACACACACACACACACACACACACACACACACACACAGAGTTCAGGCATGCACACACTCCTCTACAAGCTTTGTTTTTGCTGCAGCTACCTTTCGCTTTCGACCAGCAGTGTCTTATTGATTTTCCAACATTAATGGTGGAAGTCCTCACGTTTAAAATGCCTGATCCAATCGGTGATCCAGGCACCAGGAATAATTAGAGCCTTTTATAATGAGAAGTCAATAACAGACCCTTTCAAGATAACTGTTGATTTTATTAGAACCAGCTTTTGCCATTGATTTAAAAACTTGCTTCTTCTGGAATAAATACGATAGAATGGCTTTTGATTGCATGAGTGAAATCAGAACAGTGTCTTCAATGAGCAGCATCTCCACTCACTTCTCCTGTGGTCACAGTAATCACTGCAGGAGTTTACTTCCATTGTCTGCATCCATCTTTGGTTTCAAAATGCTGCAAAATGTGGAATGCTGGATTTTGAAACTGTCTTTGAAACAGACACAATCCAAAAAGAGAGAGAGAGAGAGAGCTGAAAGTACGGGATAATATAAGATGGTGAGCCTCATTTCTTCTCCTGTCTTTGACACATTTCACCCTCGGCCTTCCACGCTGCCGTAGTTGGCTCCTTGGACAACTTTCCAGGCTATCTAACGTCCTATTCTGAGCTGCCATGACAGCAGGAACAAGTCAGTCATGTAAAATAATGCAAAGCTTGTTGTCAGTGAACACAGACCTGCAAAAGAATGGTTACAAGGCGTTCAGCGCAATTCTGGTTATTTAACTTTAAATTTAAGTGTTTTTCTGTCGTCTGAGAGGCTGAAAAATGAGTCAGATGAACACTGTTGCTGCTGTAGCTCATTATGCACCAATAGTTGCTATTACAACTCGTGTCTATTCTTGACTTCAGGCAAAATAAGGGGCCCAGACTGGAGCCCTGACAATTCCTTGTAAAATCTTGTTTTAAAAGACTGGATGCTATTTTTGCCTGCTTGTGGTTTTATTGCCAGCTATATTTTTGATTTGAAATGATCTCACACCTTTAGTTGAACTGCAGTCAGGAAGTCTATTAATAACTCTGGCTCCCATATGTTCTTCTAAGTAAAAAAGTTTTTGAAAGGGTCATGATAATGAGTGAAGTGAGGTTGTCTGATTTGATTTCTGAATCAGATGACATTGATTTCTATGTTCTGCAGTTGTTCAACAGAATCTTTTCTCAGCTCAAGAGTCGGTTTCAACAACATATGGGGTCACCCGTAGGCTGCAGTCTAACCTGCAGCGTCACCTTTATTGAGAAAGCTGGATTGGAGTGGTGACTTTGACCTACTGGTATATTGTGTCTAATATGGGCTTCCATGTATGGAGGTCTGTGACAGTTCATGATCTTCTCTTGTGCAATACACACTGTCTGAAACTGCCTCCTCCACCATTATAGGTTTCGCTTTCATCAAAACATGACATATGTTAAGATGCTCTTCCAGCTTTTCAGCCTGATATAAAAGATATTTCTTCCATCTCACTACAAGCTCATTACACACCAGAAGAATGACAGTATTAACTAGAAAGCACTCGGAGAGTGCAGACCTCCGCCAAGCGCAACAATTCCTGGCATATTGTGATTTCCACCATAAATATTAGTCCCACATATACTTTGACTACATATTTAGATTCCTTGACCATAACAATATACTGTTAACCACTAGCTTCAGAACAATATATGTCTTAGTTCAGTAGTTATTCATGAAAATTGTATTTTCGGTAATGGCAGTTTTCTTCTGAATATAGCTCCTAAAGTATTAAAGCTAAAACAAATCCGTTGACATACTACAGATGCAAAATTGACTCAGCTACATGAAGGCGCTTGTTAGAAATGTCTACCTCTAATATAAAAGGCACTGTAGGCCAAAATATAAGGGCACCCCCATTTTTTTATATAAATTGCATTAAAATCCGTCTTCTGGATCAGATCCGGATCAGCCTTTGGAATATGATAGAGGATCCAATTGTCCTTACTTGAGTCAAATCTCATGGGCTTTGGTCAGTAATTAACCGAGATATTGTGGAATAAAGTTTTTGGCCCCATTTACCACAATGTTAACGAAAATTTCAAAGTGGTCCAGAATCCAGGATTTCTTCTGGATCACCCCCAAAATGAAATCACTTCTTCCTTTTCACATTTTCAACAAACCCTGAAATTTTTTATCAAAATCGGTCCATAACTTTTTGAGTTATGTTGCTAAAAGTCAGACAGACAGACAGACAGACAAAAACAGCAAAAACATAATCTCCTTGGCAGAGGTAATAACGACAGGTCTCTTCTCTGTATGGTTTTGGCCACAGATGCAACTTTTTGTTTGCATTATTGCAGTTCCAACTTCTGGGTCATGTCTATACTGCGACAACATGTGATATGAATGAGTGCTGCACTCCAGAGAAAACAGCCTCCTCTCTGACCAACTGGTGGTACTGGGTTTACACCATATGGCAAACTGGCACTAAGGGAATATGAGGAACTGAAGCATCATCAATGCATAAACACTGGAATCATCATAGCTGACCGGCCTCAAAATGTATGAAATGATTACATTTTCATGTCAGTTTTCAGTCCACTTCAGAAAATGAGAGGAGTGGCAGTGTTGTTTGTTTGTTTGGTTTTTTTAGGAGATAATATCACAGATATAACTGCTGAGAGATGCTTCATAATAAGTATGTGAAACTGGCATCCTGGCTCAATCCATGTGGATATTAGAATCCACACATCTGTAGTGATTAGAGTCCTGCTCTGAGGAGCAGCACAGGATATAGATATGAGATGGATCTCCTGTTGTGTTTCCAAGCAATTGAAATGTAAATAATCATATAGTGAATCATAAATCATTGCCTTGTGTTTTAAAGTTAGACACTCGGAGGGAGTTGGACATCTGATCATATTACACGTCTTTGCGACTGGGAATTGTCATGTGCCTGTGCTCAAGTACTGAAGTATTAAAAGCTACCGGTGCTTTAATTCCAGCAACTTTACAGTCCAGTGGACAGGACCACATTGGCTGAAGGATGAGGTGACCTGTGAGTAGAAACAGCCTGGCTGGCATACGTTTGTAACGAGACAGTGAGCTTTAAACAAGTCAGGTGCAGATTGGAGGAAGAGCTGCTGTCAGATCAGAAGATTCCTCTCTAACTGAAATTAGACTGACAACAGTTTGAATTCACCACAAACACAAAACGCCTACATCCCACAGACGCTAAATCAGACTGACCAATTTAAATAATAAATAAATTTTACCTCAATTCATAGTTTCTACTGTTAAATAATGTTTTTTTTTTTCCAGAACCTTTGAAACAGGGATAAAGCACAGACTGACAAGTTAATGAAGATAAAAACAAAAACAAAAAAACAAACCCAAAATCATCATCAAGCACCTTCGATGCTAATGGTCTTATATGGATCAGATGAATATATACTGTAAAGTTTACAGTATATACAGTACAGTACAGTACAGTACAGTACTAGTAGTAACCATTATCCAACTGTCTTCCGGATGAAGTGTGGACTGAGCCATTGTACCGCTCATCCGAGGGTTTTCATTGTCAGGTACTTTTTGCCTGCAAACTTGCTGTTATGTATAACATAGCTGGACATTAGTCCATTTCTCTGCTGTGATGTGTGACCTTCTGAGCTCAAACATGAAACTGAGATACTTACAAATGCCCAGCACAACCTTTTTACCTAGTATATACAGTTTAGGGCACGCTTCACTGACTGGCTGCGTCTGTTGAGCTTTAAACGATGGTGTAACATGTAACAGAGAAGGTTGTTGAGGCTCATTTTCAAATGTTCATATACGGCTCCTGTGGGATACCTGGAATTGATGTTTTCCCTCCACAGCTGCTGTGATAAGATGTAACATCCTGGGTCGCTTTGAGACAAATTTGGCTTTGCTGCAGCAGAGGAAGTGGGGGAAAAAAGCAGCAGATGCCATATGGCTCCTATTTACAGTCACTCAGAGCACTGATAGAACTGGAGGGTGAATGGTTTGCCTCGGAAAGCTCTCACCTTCACAAAAACACTATGCTAAACTAGCATTTTATCCCTACTTAATTCAAATTGTGTGAATGAAAAAATAGCTCTTTCACTTGCAGTGCCACCTCCCTTCATCCTGAGGTGGGTATGTGTTAGGTGAGCCGACAACATGATTGATTTCCTCCCTGTTACCTTTGTGATGTGCTGCAGGATTCTGCCACCTTATGTTCGCACATGCACGCATACACACACTTTCCTGCAATGTTGGGATTTAATATGACCCGTGTAACACATTTTGATCCCTTGTTCATTGTTTTTTTCATGAACTTCAACCCCTCAGAGTCCCCATCACAGCCATTACAATCAAATCAGACATGAGAACAATGGCATTCTGAACTGCAGTGGCTTATGGCTGAACAACCATTCGTCTCAGGTAACAGGAGGAGGCTGCACGCACCCATTGCTCTTGGCTACTTGAATAATTCACTCAGATGTGTGGATATGACTGTTCCTCTGAGCTGCGCCTGTGCCGCCTTCCTCTCTGTATGTACAAAAGAGATAAGAACATGAATTACAGAAGAGCGGTACCTCAGGGAGGCTGAAGAAGCAGAGCTGAGAGGAACAACCTGGGGTCAACTACCTGTCTAACAATCACAACTCCTGACAAAGAGACATGAGACTGGACACGTACAGTGTGGTTATGGAATCAGGGGTGTGGGGATGTGATAAGCCTAAATCTGGCTCAGTAGACCAATTCAGAACTGTACCATCACAAATCAAAATGAAGATGTGTAAAATGGTTTTAAAACATCCAGACCCTGAGGCAGACCCAGGACAAACTGGATTGATCATGTCTCCCACCTAGTCCCGAGCACACCAATGTTTGGAGAATGATCAGGGCTTCCTCCCAGTAGAACACCAGGAACAGTTCTGCTCAGTCTTCTTCTTTTTTTTTAACACCCCTGCATCCATCCATCTTATTTTGACTGCCGCTTACTCTTGATCAGGGTCACAAAGGGGGTGCTGAAGACTATTCCAGCAGTCACTGGGTAAGAGACTGGATAAGAAGCAGGACACTGGTCCATTAACACCCACCCACCCACGCACGCACGCACGCACACGCACGCACGCACGCACGCACTAGGAGCAATTTATAGTCTCTCGAGCCAGTGTGCAGGATTTTGGACAGTAGGGGGATTCCAGAGCTCGAACCTGGAAACTCAAGACAATGACCATGGCACCACGGCACCGCCCCCAGTCTTTCACATACATAATTAATTTTGAATGTGGTTTCATTTCAGGATTACATTTCATATTAATTCTATCATATACCCCGGTTTGTCTGTTACTAGACTTTTACATTCAAGTCCAAAGTGAGTCTTGTTGATCCAGCAACAGAAGGGAATAATAATCCCAGTTCTAAAAGTAAAATGTGTCCTATTTCAGGAAGGATGGTGGCCAGCAGAGCAATGGAAATTTACAGGACAAGAGAATAGAGAGATGATTGAACAGGATTTGCAAATGTCCTTAACCATACTCTAATATAATGTCAGTACATATTTGCTATGAATGATTACTAGTGGAAATAAAGAGGCAGGAAGAGAGCTAATTTTACTTGTCAAGTAATTTGTTCAGTGGTTCTTCTGGTTTCATCCATGCTTTAAAAGCAGTGGTGCTTAATGCTCCAAGGCAAAGTCTAAAGTGATGCTTTCATCCAAGTATCCCTAGAAAAGACAAAAACAGAGTGCCTTCCATCACTAAAAGCTCCAGTCTGTGTCTGCTCCTCTGCTTTGTGTGCGAGTGTGTACAAATAAGTGTGTGCACATGCACATCTTTTCTTTTAGCTACACACAGACACACCATCTATCAAAAGTCCCCTGTGCTCACTGAAGTGGAAAAAGGAGTGCTATTCTACTGCAAACTGTTGCAGAATACAAACACAAGCAGGCAGAGGCTGTTTACCTTACAGGACCTTCATCTACACAAAATGGAGACCTGTTGAATTGGTTGCTAGCGTGACCTCAAGTCACTGAAGTAAAGGAGGCTTCATTATTGGCTGTGAAACTCACGAGATAAGGGAGATCTTCTTGTAACCACTGTTTAAGCATCACATAGTTACTGGGTGTGTGCGGAGTCACATCCACCTATCTAACATGGCAACTTTCTGCTGGTGTGTGGGGATCGAACTCATACAAAGTTGCTACGTGCCAAAATGTGGGGTGTCGGTTTGGCAACCAAAAATAGTGCAGAGCTTCATGAGAGTGACGGACACAGGGCACATTTTGTTTTGTTTGTCACACATCATCGCTGCTCTGATGTTTTGGGAATTGAATGTAAAAAGAAAGGAGTTCATCTGTTTACAATCCGTCCATGTTGTGATTCAACACAGGTAGCAATGAAAATTACAGGTAAAGTGACAGGCGAAACTGTTACATAACGTGGCTGTTTTCTTTTCACGGATGCTGTTATTTTCTCAGCTGCCCTCTTGCACTCAGTATCGTATTGTGTGCAGGAAACTGGAAGTAATTCTTTTCTGTGTTTTCATCAAAAATGACTCTACCTTGCAGCCTCATCCACAGACTTGACTCCAAATGTACCTCACCGTTAGTTGGAGGGAGGTGGACCTGGGCCACTACCTCCTGCCATGATGCCTTGAAGGTTACAAGGCTTTTGTCTCACGTGTTACCTTCTCGGCTTCAGCTGGGCTATTGTACATTCAATTCAAAGCCTTTTCTTTCACATTATTCCAAATTTAACCTTTTTGTTAGATCTGAGATCTGCAAATCTACTTCTCCTCTGTCCTGAGTAAAAGCTTGAAGTGAGTCAAAGGTGAGGACGTGCTTAATAGTTGCTGTCGTTCTTTCTGCCTTCTCCTGTTGCTGAAATGAGATGGACACGTCACCTCATGTCACCTCACAATGATTTCCATTTGGCTTAGATGATCCGTCCCCGGAATACTAGTCTTTTTAAAATAAATAGCTTTTTCTGTATAAACATTGTCAAAACCAAGTCATTATTAATCATATGAATGTGGACATTGAAGTTGATTGGTATTCTAAACTATAGAAAAGATCAAATTAGCAGATGTAAGAAAAATACCATCACACTAACTCCATAGAAGACCAACCAAAGAATTTTGTTGTTAATGGATGAAAATGCCCAGGGAACAGCACCCACTTTGTCCACAAAGGAAAGTTTACATCCTTCAATACAGAATATCAGCAGCTGCTATAATCAATAAAGCGATATACTCCTCAGTGCACATTATTGACTAGTGAAGCTTAGTTCCGCCATTCAACAGGGCTTTCTCTTTATAAATGACATGATTGCAGCAAACAATGGTCATCAGTCTTCCTGCTCCTCTGTGTCTGGTGCTAATTAGCAAAACTTGTAAACAGTTGCATTCAGATTGTTCTTTTAAAGCTCATCAATATTCTGACTTGTGAATGTTTTTAAGGGTCTGATGGAAAATTTGACCCTGACAAGCCCAGTTATATTTCATTATATTGCCCCTCCTCCTTCCCCTAGCCTTTGTAATGTGTGTTTTTCTCATTATCTGTCTCTGATGGGCCACTGGTCAGGGGTCCATTTCTTCAAGCCAATTAAAAGAAAAAAATCCATTACCCACCCATACACACAGACACTAATCATGCAATATATCATGCATTATTAAGTGGGGTGTGAATAAAATATAAAGGTTAGTGTTTCCCAAATTATTCTCGCTGGACAAGGATGATGTTAGCGTGGCAGATTAAGTTAATTAAAATGATGATTGAATGTGGCGATGTTGGTAAACCAGGTTTTAATCCAATGCCACGACAGGTAGTTCCTTTGTTTGTCAAGGGATTTGGAACAATATCATTTAAATCCCTGGCTTAATACAAGGCATTGAGCTCAGTCTTTCCATTAACCATTGCCTAAAATAAGAGAATAACAGAGGACAGAGGCTAATTCTGTCTTCCAGAATTGTATTTGTTTCTGAGTTTTAACAAAGCTCTGCTCTTCGGTGGCTGTGCTCCCCAGTGGTGGACGCATCTTTGGAGTAAAACACTAAATGGAGCTCTAATCTACAGTCACTTGAGATCAGCTTGGTATGTGTGGGGAAACTGGATGCTAATCAAATAATGGAAGTCAATGTATTGGCTGTTTAAAGTGTTAAGGAAAGGGAACTATGTGTGAAAGGCACTTTGCTGAACGTCCCTGGAGTGAGACAAACAGTTCTCCCTGTATTTACACTATCATTATGAATTCTGTTTATTCAGTCAGAACAAAAAGAGAAACTGACAAATATGTTTCCCAAGAATTTCATGAAAGGAACATTAATGGTCTGTAGGTTTGTCTCAGTCTGGGTTTGTGGGCTGGTGTGAATTTCTTCTAACTTGTTCATCTGCAGTGCCATGCTGTCCTGGCAGTGCAACAGCAGTATCCAGTTTTAGTTTCAGGAACAGATTAATTGCACATGTTGCAAGACAAAGCTTTACTTATGTAGCTGGGTAGATCCTTCAGAATGGAATGAATGTGGAAGCTGTGTCAAGGTCAGACATTTTCCGCCAAGTGCTGTACAACATGAAGTCACCACTTCAACGAACCTGCACAAACACATGCATGCATGCTTTCTTCAGTTTCCTGGAAATGGAACACAGCTCTCCATGCAAATCATCAGGATTCTTAAGATCCTGGAGAGAAGACGGTGAGCTGCTCTCCATTCTTCCCTTCTCACTGTGTCAGATGATACTAGGATCATAATACACTAGAGCAAGTCAACATTCAGCTTGTTTTTGTTGATGCAAAACGGTAAATGCTATTAAAATTGTGATGTGGCTGCCAAATGATTTAAAAAAAATTGAGATTTACAAGCTCTAACTTCTGGCAGGATATATCAGGTGGAAAAATGCCAGTTTCGAGGAGGCTGCTGGCAATTAAACCATCTAGGAGAGCGTTCCAGATGAGTCCCATTGGTGCAGCGAGAATACAGGCTGTGTTATTGCTGACATATTATTATTATTAGTAGACTTAGTATTAGTGTTGTTATTATTACCAGCCTTTAGGATTTCTCTTGGCTGGTTTAGTGTTCTCTGTGGACATATTTGGTTGCTCAGCCCATCAGTCTGGTGCAGGCAGATTGGCTGGCTGCATTGTGCTCAGCTCTCCAGGATCAATATGTTTGTTTCTATCATCACAGATAGTAAATATAGATCATAATTGGCGTTGAGATGATGATGATGCAACCCATCAATTATACTGCCCTGCATAATATAATGATGCACACGACAAGAGAGGAGGAGCAGCTCATACACTTTTTCATGGAGACAGCGCTGAATAATTAAGAACTTGGGAGTGCGCCCAGCGATGGCAACAACAGGGAGAGAGAATGATAGGAAATGTTGGAAACTCAAGTTAAAGTGACGGAAGTATCTCTTGGGCTTTGCTTCATTCCTGTGAAGCTACACACAAACACACACACTCACACACATATACATGCACCCACGTTACCTTTATGGTCCAGCACAGTGCAAAACTAACTCAACTGGGGGATGTTGGAATACTTAGTCTGGACTGAATGATATGCAGACAAGCAAGTGTCTGTTTGGATTCCTTCAACATTAGCTATGTTTTCATAAACCATGCTTAAAGTAGTTTTGTTGAGGCCTAAGGATGTGCCTGCCCAAGTTTCAGCATGTGTTGATGAATTGGAAGCTGGAATAAAACAGAACAATCAGCTAAACTGCACTGGACTCAGCTTTCCAATTATGATTATAGTCAGTCGTGATCCAAACTCTGACTCCTTCAAGCCCTTTGATTAATGCTCGTCTAATGATGACATCCCTGACTAACACCGGTTTCTCATTAAAAATGTAAACTGAGAATGACTGTGACTGCTGGTTTTACATTTGTGGATTGTTTTCTCTGGCCCTTTTTCATATACAAAGGAATTCACATGTCAAGTCAAGGTCATTTATGTAGTCTAGGATCAGATGTCATAATGCTGACAGCCTGTGCACAGCCCAGACCAGGAAAATCTCAGTGCAACATCCTTATTATCCATGTAATACAGAAAGTAGCAACTCCAACCTCCTGTCACCATGGTAACCTGAAAGGGGATGAGCTGTATTGCAATAAAATAGATTAATTTGTTTATATTACATTATTTTTAAGCATAGAGATGGAAAGGAGGTGTATCCAGCAGGGAGACCTCAGGTTAGCAACACCTGCTTCAAAAATATATAATTCAGAATAACAGTGAGTGCAGACCATTGTTATTTCACTTTTATTGTGGCAACGGTGCAATGACACTTTCTTGCATGCTCTGCATCATCTGTTATATACCACATACTCAATGACATAGGAGGATGGGAATATCTGCGTGAGCAAACAGCACATTTAGCAAATCTATTGAGCATTATTGATGCTCCACTGGCTTTCAAGTGGTTTCTGCGGTGTGAGACAAACTTCCACTACGCTCGCTAATTTTACTAATTTAACAACTCTAGTAGTTAATTATCATATGCTACATGATGCTCTATTTTATACTAATTTTGAGTGTGGCAAAATAATGAAGAAAAACCAACAGAAAACTATTAATGCAAGCTCCAGATGGGATCATATTAGCCACTATAGCCAAGCAATAAATCTAAACTACACTGTATTCTTTGTGCTATACATTTTCTTACAAGTCTTTAAGATCTTAAATTTTTGTGAAGAGGGAGAGAAGCTGAAGTAGGATTAAACATTCCCTCTTTTTGGCACCAGCAACAGCAGCCGAATGGTGTGAATAAATAAAACTATGCAAAAGGAGACTTAATAAAAGGTCAGTCATAAAAGGCCTAGATGAGGATGTGTGGAGTTCTGGAGTGAAAATGCTCTTCTATGTCACCCCCAGAAAAACCTGGCTCAAATTAGGACAGTGCAATAGTTTCTCTGCTGGCACCAATAGATTTCTATATCAAAAATAATAGATCAGGTTGCACCAGGTTGTAGTTTAAATGAGATAGTATTTCCACCTGTGGTAACAAAATGACACCCCGATCTTAGGAAGGAGCGATCTCATCTGTGAACGCTGTGTTAGGCCCTCTGGTGGCCATCTTGGAGGTCCACCACTTTTGGCAAACATAGATGAGCAGAGCTTATCCCAGAGGGGGATCATGTCTGTGCCTCTGTTGGAAGATGATTCAGTGGTGGGATGGCCCCAGATTTACATTAGGACACATCATTGTAAAGGAGTGAAGCAAGAAATATTACGGTTATCATGGCAGAATGACAATGTGTCTATATTACAGTAGTTAAAATGCTTTTATTTTACTTCAATATAATGTAAACATTCTTGACCCAGGAGGTGACCTGAATGTATCTTTGTCCTTCTTTTAGCAGACATGTATGTCAAATGAAGCAAAAAATATATAGCAAAGAAAACTGTTTCAAATATTTTCAATATTTCAAAGAGATGATCTGACAGCAGGTGTTTGAGCTGCATCATACGCAAAAGTTTTTTTTTTAATCCAAAATTACACGTTCAACATGTACAAGTTCAACATGTTTATGCTTTCTTCAATCCCTGCCAGATCTAAACCTTCTGTACATGCACTAATCCTTCAGGTGCCCCATCAGATGTCATAATGGAGATTATTCCTGTGAACAAGTCCTGCAGGGTGTTTACAAGTGCATCCTGCCGGCGGGGGCTGGGATTTTAAACATGGATGGATTGGATGCAGCCAGGCGGTGGGACATGGTCTCTCCTAATTACCCCTCTCTGCATGCTCATTTCAGCAGGAGTAGAAAGGCCAATTAGAAGGAAAATGTAGTGGGTTACAAAAGAAAAGAAAACCCATTAAATTAGTCATCAGATGAAGGCCAGTGAAGTGACGGCATCGTCTGAAGCCTCATTCAGTAAGGGTCATTAGGGCCGCTTCATCAGGATGGAGTTAAGGCCGCTGGCATGCTTGTGGATATCAATGCACCTCAGATAGAGATCTCAGTCATCTGATTAAAGGAGCAGCAGCTGTGCTTAGCTTAGTATTGGAACTGATAGAAAGTTGTGTCCTCCAATAAACACTAACTCTGTGTAGAGTAGAGGAATGTAATACACACTAAACTCATCTGGACTGAGGCGTATTTGTTGTCCCAATGTCCTTTCAGCAGTTCAACACGTTCATATTTACTGTGGGATGTTGCCCAAATAATGTCCAAGGACACACTGATGTGGCTGTATTCTGATCCAAACCAAAATAAACAGAATTTTCAGAGGCAACACGAACCCTTTGGATGTGTACAATTCATAAAGGATGTTGACACCGACCTGCAGATGGTGACAGAGAGGGGAAACATTTATACGTTTTAAGTCAGATAGTTACCACTGTGTTGATGTTGCCTATGAGGTGGGTGAGGACTCTCATGCACCAAGAACAGATCGAGGTGAGAAACTGCAAACAAAAGGCCGAGTCGACGTATATTCAACAGGATGAACTGAGGAAGGAGCCTGGGCTCCAGCCAGAGAATTATATCAAAGCTGTGAATTACAGCAGGGCAAAAGGATCTGATGAACTGGTGACAACCTCCTGTGCCACAGCCAGATAGCCGGGAGATGAACTTTAAATGATGTCAGCAGACATTTGTCAGGGGCCCAGATGTTAGTGGCTCCCCACAGATGGAGGAACTTTACATTTTACATCCTGCTTCCACATTTAGGGCAGGTGCTTATCACTGGAGTTCTTATTGGATTTTAAAAAGAGAAAAAATCAAGATCACTTATTGCATTTTATGTAGAATAATATCCTGAGCACATTTCCCACAAATGAATACGTGTGATTTTAATGTGTTCCATAATGAAAGTTTCGTTATCTCCCCTATGACCCCACCCCCAGACCTGTTAATGACTGTGGGAGGAGGGCTTTCTCTACCTCTGAAGTGACAGCCATTGGCTCAGTGTTAGTCATACCTGGACTTCTATCTTTCACTACTGTCGTCCACACTCTATTTTTTCAAACGCAGTAGTATCTCTGGGTGTCACCTCATGGCCCCTCCTCCCCCTATCCTCTCCCTTGGGTGTGGCATCGCCTCTCCAACTACGTGCGCCCGGGTGTTTGTGCGTGCTTGGCGTGCGCTTCTGTTGCCGCCGCCTCCTCCCTCTGGCCTATCTGCGTCTGCTGCAGAGCTCCGCCGACAGGCATCTCTCTCTGTCTCTTGTTTCTACCTATCTGTACCGGCCACATCTTCTCTTTCTTTATGGCTGATGGAGAAAGCGCGCACCTACTGCAGACGGTCGCGGCTGGTGGGGGGAGAGGGGGGACGCACTCTGGAGTATTGAGGACGCTGCTGAACCGGAGAAGATCGCCGGATGGGTTAGAAACCGTGAAACCCACATCACTCACCGCGGATTGAGCAAGTCTACCCCCCGCCCCCCTCCCTCCCGCCCTCTCTCCGTCTGTCTGCAGCCTCCAAGAACAGCCGCCGCATCATTTTTTCCGAGCAGCAGCATCAGCCCTCTCCTCCCTCCCGCCCTCCCTCTCTCGCTTCTCTCTGTCTCCCTCTTTGCTGCTTGCACCACTGTGGGAATGCAGTGAAGGTAAACGAATCATAGACGCTTCTTCTTTTTTTTTCTCCCCCCCGCATCACCAACAGCGGATCTATCACCTCAGAGTGGCGGGTGGCGGGCGGACAGCTCATGGATGCGCACAACTGTCACTGGGGGGGGGATCAGAGTTGGGTGGTCGACGTAGAGACTTGGAATCAGTTGGATTACCACCACCCCGGTCTTGCTGGTGGATCGCATCGGATCCATCCCCGCTTGTTTCGGTCGCTCTCTCCACATCTGGATTACCGGCAGCTGGACGGACCCGGCGGGCATGGAGAACTGTGTCGCTCAATGAGCGACAAAAAGGGGGAAAAGAAAAACTTGAGGTATCCGACAGAGAGAAGGGAAGCTCTCCTGGGAAGGTCAGATGAACGGTAATAAAAGCGCACAGAATACATCAGCCACTGGCGCTTTTTTATTTTAGCACCCCCCATTTTTTTTTTGGCGTGTGATAATCAGAAGCGGAGAAAGGGTGCTGCCTGGATTGTTCATATACGCGCACGGACACACGCATGCACGTACGTGGATTTACAGCACCCGTCTGAAGCGGATCGATATCCACCGTTTTTGACATCGGATTTAAAAAAAAAAAAAAAAAAAAAAAGAACTGGGAGCGAAGCATCCTGGGATTTATCATCGCTTTGTTAACTGCGAACTACAGCGAGGCGCCCCTCTCACCTGCCCCTAACCTGCGTGCCAGCCGGGGAGTGTGGAATTCCGTGCGTGTGTGTGTGCGCGCGCGCGAGTGTGTGTTTGTTGTGCTTGGACGATGGCAGCAGGTTCTCGGTGCTTGTGTGCGCGCTTGAGTGCTGTGCCAGCTTTTAATTAATTGCCTACGTGACCGTGAACGCTTGTGTCTGTGTTTGGGTGTGCGCGCGTATTCGTCCGCCTTTCGTGCATGAAGGTGTGTGCATGTTGTCTACTTAAAGATGCCTGCCGCTTTTTTCCGCCTCACGCCCCCTTCCTTGTATAATCTGGCCACCTGTTTGACCCCCTAACACCATCAAGAAACAGTGATCTGCAGCAGGATGAGTGAGAGATCAGGCAGTACCCTGGCAGCCATGACGCTGGAGGAGCCCGGAGCTGAGCAGGCGTCTCCTCGGGCTCCGGGCCCCCTGCGATGCGGCCCCTGTGCCGTGTGGCCCCGGCAGCAGACGTGGCTATGTGCTGTGCCTCTGGTAATGGGTTTTGTTGGACTGGGACTCAGTCTTATGCTCTTGAAGTGGATTGTGGTGGGCTCTGTCCAAGATTACGTCCCAACAGATCTTGTGGATACGAAAGGTAGTATTGGGCAAGATCCCATATTCCTCTCCAAACCCAGTGCCATGCCCAAAGGGTCAGATATTTCCACCCCCACCGCGTCAGTCACCTCTACCACCGTAATGGTGTCGACCACCACGCCGCTGGCTGCAGATGGGACCGCCCCAGTGCCAAGAACTCGATCGGGGCCACCAGCAAATCACTCGGCCAATGGCAGTCCCGCCAACGGAGAAAGCAACCGCGCCCCGCATCTTCACAACCGCGTCGGTACCCGCATTACCGGCACAGCAGCAACCACCTCCACAACTCGCACCGCCCGACTCACGCCGCCACCCAACAGTAAAGAGGTGACCCCTCGCAGCACTGTCAGAAAAGGCGGGAGCGGCAGCGGGCGCAACGGCGCCGCCAACTCGAGGCCAGGGCATGCTGCTCCCACCATCACAACTACTGGGTCCGCCACACCCACAGCCACCGTGAAGACCAAGGCACAGCCCACCGTGTCACAGGCAGCTGCCCCGGTCAAGCCCACATCCCGCTGGAATCACGGGCGCCCAGGAAAGGGACCAGTTACTCGACCACATCGCTTCCGAACCCGTAAGCTTTTTCTTTTTCTTGAGGGGGTTGTGAGATGTTTTAGTGCATTCCCGAAGACATGGTGAGCTGAGTATTGATTACATATGCATACGCCGCTTTGCAAGTCATAGTTCTTCTGCCTCTGAGAATGTTCTGTTCGTCTCTCCAAGACACCATTCCTTATGTCCTTATGTCATTGTCCAGGACAGAATTTGAGTTGAAAGATGGCAAGAATTTGTGACAAAATTATATATATCTTTGAACTGACTGCAGACTGCAGTGAAATAAGGGTTTTTCTTATAAGGCAACATAGCTGATATGTCATAGCTATCGGCTGTCACATATTTGAGACACTTGGAAAAAAAAGAAAAAAAACAATAGCTCTCTAAAATGCTTTGATATGACACATGGTTCCTTCTCCTTTTATACCCAAATGAAATAGATACTCCAGAAGCTTAGCTTAACATTAATCACATTCATTAGCACAGACAGATACCAGGGGGATTTTCTCAGTATTTCCTCCCTTCTCATCTTTATCTTTTACTTATGCATTAATCTGATATGAATCTTACTCTGGAGGACTTTCTTTTTCCACTCACTTGTCCCATTAAAAGCAAGGCTCCATCTTATGGCAAATTGCAGCTTTGTGATCTGTTCTGTGAGTAAGGGCAGCATATTTGTGCTGTGAAAACAACTAGCAGGAGCTGGCGAGCTCTCAGATTTGTTGGAAGGTTACCTCATGTCTCCTGTCGAAATGAATCAGATACACCACCACTGTCACCACACACACACACACACACACACACACACACACACACACACACACACACAAGCCCCCCAAAAAAATCGCCATTTAGAGGCAAGCCAGTACTGGACTCTTGCGCGGTTTTCACATCGTGAGGATTCTGCTGCCAGCTCAAAGGGGGAAATAGATGGATGCAGGAATGAGAATGTCTCATAAAGTTGAAGTTGAACATAAAAGAAGGAAATGAGAAAAAAAAAATAAACCTTCAGAGAGAGAATGAAACAGAAGAGGGTGGCACAGGGATGGGATGCAGTGGGGAGTGGGAGTTATGAGTGGAGATGGCAGATGGAAGGAGCAAAGTGAGGAAAAGGACACAGAGGCAATTAATAAGTGTAGCTGTGGATTTTTACATATTTTGCAATGAAGATCTTCCTGTTGATTATCACCATTTCTCAAAATCAACATGCTCATGAATTATAAACTTTTCATTGGATCTAGAGCAACCTAATCATTAAAAAACCTATTTTTACAGCTGTTGTGGTCAAGGTTATGTGCTCTGCTTTTTCAGTTGGATATGTCACTGGTTTACACATCAGTATGCTGTCATTTACATCCATGCATGTGTCGTAAAGAAATGCCCTCAGATTCCACTCGGAGCACAATTCACTGCTGCAGAGTTAATTAAATCATTGACTAAGAACGTCCAAACAGCAGCGGGAAACATCAGGGTACATCTGTTTATACGGGATATGCGTGACATCACTTCTAACCAGTGTCAAAGATAAAGCTGCCCACTCTTAAAATGGTGGCAGAGATTTTTTTTCTACCAGTGGGGGATTGTGATCTGAATCACTGTGTGGAGCCCACATATTGACATTGAGTTCTTTGACATTTTGGCACTGTTGAAGAATCTTTTATTCTTGTGTTGAATATGTTTAAACCTTTGAATATAAAACGGTTGAAGTCCCCATTTGCTGCTGGTCAAAATGATCCCCGAGGTTGTGTTCTTAAAAACATCTGAATGAACTTTTTTTTTTTGCTCACTCTGAAATAACTAAATCAATGATCAGTCATATTTTAAGCTCTTTCTGTTTTTTTTTACATTATAGATCACTCACTTTTGTTTGTCGTTTGAAGAAAGACTTTATGTAAAAGTAAAAAGGTGGGATTAGACTCCATTCCACTCCATTCAAGTTCTTGAAACCAACTTTGCCAGAGCAGCGATGTTGAAATACAATAGAAACAGTTTGCTATGGTGGCTTGACAGTGATCACACATCAATCGTGCAATTTTTAGTGCAATAATGCTCAGAAAATGACTGCATTTCATGATGAAATAATCTGTAAAGCAACTTCAGGTGTGCATGTCTGTTATTCTATGTTTTGTTCTAATGCAATGAACACTTTTGGATTTCAGATTCCAGCAACTCAATTTCTCTTTTTTGTCTCAAGTCGCTACGATTACCTCGGCTCCTTTGCTAACATCTCTATGTTTCGGATGAAAAACCTGTTTTTCCTTTTGGGAATCAATGACTTGTTTTACCTGCTCCTTCTCTCTCTTTCCCCTTCTCTTTATGGTTATTATGACCTCAGTTATTGCACACCCCCCCCCCACCTATTTTTGCCTCACTTTTGTGTTTTCTATCTTCTTTTATGCACCTTAGATTCTCTGCCCACACTCATGAGCATATGGACTGGAGAAGTAACTGGCACTCTTCTGCACTTGTCTGCCTATCCTCTCGGATCTGTCAGCTGCTATTTTCTTTGTGTTTGAAACTGTTCTGTATCCTTCTCCATGTGCAAGTGCCATTGGTTCAGATGTTGGGGAATAGCAATATAATGGAACAGTGGATGCCTCATTGGAAACCAGGGGGACCCTGCTTTGGCTGAGGGCCCATTCCACTTGGCTGTTGTTGTAATTCTGTGCATGTCACACAAG
The DNA here is from genome assembly GCA_911728415.1 of Lagocephalus sceleratus. Taxonomy (NCBI): domain Eukaryota; kingdom Metazoa; phylum Chordata; class Actinopteri; order Tetraodontiformes; family Tetraodontidae; genus Lagocephalus; species Lagocephalus sceleratus. The sequence continues at coordinate 13,135,598 of CAJVRN010000231.1, read as the reverse complement.
CTTGAGCCCCATGAATTGCCAGCCATGTAAATTTTTTGTCAAGAGATTCAAGGGTCTGTTTTGGTTTAGATCAGTTGCAGAGTGTCCCAGGTCACCGAAACACCCGAGCCAGTCGGTGCCTTTCATAGCTAGGACTCGTTCTGGGCTCATTATCTGCGCACAAGCAAGAAGCAGCCAATGGTGTAAATCTTACTCTAAAACAGTGGCCATTAAATCAGAACAGCTGTTCAGTGACAGTGGTTAAAAAAAAAAACTGTCTTTTTGCTATGTTCTTTTGTTCTTGAAAAGCATATCTAGTGAATTTAGTAAAAATCTATTCCTTAGCTATTATCTATGTTAGTGCCGTATCATCCTTTTATTTTACAATGGCCTCTATAATATTTGGGGGAAAAAAATCAAAAAAGTGCCCAAGTTACCCAAGTACGAGATTAGTGCATCTGCGCTTGAGGCTGAATGAGAGTTTCACGTCATGTAATAAGATGATGATCAGTATATGATTCTTTTAGACAAACCATCTGTCTCTAAAATTTGGTCCCCAAAAAAGAGCAGAATTATTTGACACGCAAACCATATTTTTGGAATTTCTTCTGTTCCTATACATGCAGACATGGAACCTGCACTCACTGCTGCTGTAGAGCCAGTGAGGCGTGTAAGGGGGATTAAAAACAAAGATATAAATCCAGTTTGCTCCCTTTCTCTCTCTCTGGGGAGGTCAGGCTCAGATTTGCCAGGCTGTCTCTGAGGCCCCTCTGTCTCTCCTGAGACACGCTCTGCTTGTTCGCTGAGTTGGGCCCAGAAAGGACCGTCACTGCACTGCATCTGCGTGTGTGTGCAGCTGTGCTGCAGATATCCACCCAATTCTAAAGCCAGCACTCACACCTCGGCTCCCACCATCAAAGACTCCCAGGTTATTCAATGGAAAAAGTGTCTTCGTCTCAGAGTGTGACTTGCAGATCAACAGGTTCTTTTTTCAGAATTGCTGTTCCACAGTTGGTGCAATTTGATGTGAAAGTTTCAAAGAAATAAAAAAATATTTAACAGGGGAAATGGTTCCAGGACCTGAATGATTTTTGAAAATACTTGAAATGATTGCACAGCTTTCATATTTGGCCTTGAAGATGACTACTATATAAAAAAATGGAGTGGGATTGATATTGATATCCTACACAGTGGTTGTATTAATGGAGTGATTTCAGCAATAGAAATGATTCAGTTGAAATGTGATGCATAGTAACACCGTGCCTTTGTTAGAGCAGGTGTAATCAACCTGATTTTGAGCATGCTTTTCAGTACTGTCATATTATACCAATTATCTTCACATTGAATCTCAAAGCAAAAGGACTGAAGGCAAAAGTCTGCAATGCAAACGTGAATTTCACACACACAAAAGTTTCAATGAAAGCATCTTGCATCCTGCAGGTTTTGCCTTGAGCGTCCAGCTTGCTGTGATGTCTGACAATGAGGGCGGCAATTGCAAAATAGAATATATCTGCGTAGTCGGCGGTATAACTGCAGACAAATTATCCCAGAGTGACAGCCCAGTGAATGCTTGAAGTTTTGCGGGAATTGATCCCATGCCCTTTCCATTGCCTGTGCCATACTCTGCCAACTGAACCTTACAGAATCAATAAGAAAGAATGCCCCTGGAAAGGAGAAGGGTGGGGGGAAAGTGAGCAAGTGGAAGGACAAAAATGGGATGTGTTTGATACAAAAGTGAAGAAAAGATGAATTTATTTGGGCCAAAGTCTGTCAAAAACCATAAGAGCATGCCTGAGCAGTAAGGATCCTGCTGCAAGGTAAAACCACACTCACATCACGGCTGACTGAATGAGCCTCAGCCAGACATCTTACATATCTGAAACCACCATTCTTGTCAGTTTATTGTTATCCTTCATTTTCATGCAGATTATCCTTAAGGCATTATCCATATTTGAATTTTCTAGTAATTCACTTTGAGTCCATCAGCACAATTTCTATTTTTGATCATGTACAGAGAAGAAAAAAAGTATCCTGTTACCCCACTCAGGATGTCAAATGTATTCTTAACTGTATTATACATATAGGGTAGTGCATCACATACATGTTTGTGCACAATTGAGTGCAGGATCTAATATTTTATCTGTATAGAATTTGGATTGTGTAATGAATAGAACTGTTTCCTTGTCATCTCGTTGTAATGTATGTCATATGAGTGTTGTGAATGTGGCTCTATTATAGAGCAAGTGTTAGAAATTGTTCAAACTCTAAACAATTTCACACTATATACTACAAATTCAACTATATTTAGAAGGGGGGCATATTTGAATGTTCTAATGTGTTATGAAAGTTAGCGATGTTTCTCAAAGGAAGATGGACACAGGTGCAGATAGAAAACCGTCTTTTGAAGTTGTGAGGACCAGTCAAAATGTCCTCACTTCCCAAAAATGTCCTCCCTTTGAGAGTAGAATGAGTATTTAAGTACAGTATTATGTAGAGTACTCTAGATTATTTTAATATTTAGCAAGTACAAGAACACACACACATATGCACAAACAGGCATAGTCTTTCTTCACATCTTTAAGTTGCTAAAATTTCTATGAATGAGAGGGCAGAGAAAAATGCCTCGTATGGTATAATACCAATCCAAACAGTGATGCAAACACTCATTAGGAGGGTTAGGAGGCATTCATGTTTATAGTATTTATCTAAACATCCGTGGAGATTGAATGATGACCTGATAAAGGTAATAATAGACAATCGTTTCTATAGTTGTTTTCAACTCACCAGCAAGTTAACCACACTGCACACTATGGTGAACGAGAGAGTGAAGTGATTCCATCACAGAAAGCTGCACAGACAAGCCACCTGGCCATTGAGCTCCATCCATCACAAGCATGTTAAGATGCCCAAGTCGAGTTGATAGTCTTTGAAAAAATAAACAATCCTGGAAAACATCCCTTAGTATGTCCTTCTAGTGGTATTAACGCCAGGGCGTCCTCTCTGCAGCGGGCACCATTGGGCAGCAGTCATTGATGTTGTCAGGGATAGAACTTAAGCGCTCTTTAAGCTAGACATCTGTTGCTAAAATATCTACCCTTCTTCCAGTCATTGTCTCTGACATGGTTATTAACTTTATACATCACCTAGTCTCTCACTTTTATCCATTACCACCTCCTCAACAGCATGCACGATTTTACTGTTTAGGCATTAGTGAACGGCCTCTTCTTTTTCTCTAGGATACACAGGTCACTCAGACCAGTACTGCTGTTGGGATCTTTTGAGCGGAGCACAAGTGGATGAACACATCATAGCTATGCTCGTAGTGTGCAGTTCAAGTTTAGGGTTTTGACCACTACCATCTAAACCCAGCGTAATTATAATTGTCATTGACGCTGGGATGCTTCGTTTTGAGCAGCCTACACCGATTATATTAAATAAAAATGTGTATAAATAAACAGTTGTACCCATGTGCAGGCCAGCCTGAATTGATTGGCAGGCAGAAAGTGGCCCGTGGGCTGCCAGTTGATTGGATCTGGTTTAGAGCATCACATTTGCTTGGGCAGTTTTACCTGATTCAACTCTGCACAGACACTTGCTTTAAATTTGCACAGTAGGTGTACTTTGTTGTGCATCTTCCATCTTCATGTCAATGGTTTGGACACAAACTGCTGGAGAACCCAAACTAAGCTGCCTGGTGCAGTGCCAACCATGCTCCATCCAAGATTGGAGCTTAAGATTGTTGTTACACGCTTCCGTACACAAACAGACATTTGATCCTTGAGCCAAGCCTCACATGCAACATTTCCTCTCATCCTGAGCCGATATCTGACCTTCTTCAGTCCTTGACAGACCCAAACCACAATCATGGCTGGGTCCCACGCTGTGACCTTTGATGACCTAGAGCACATTGTTGGGAGTGTGTTAAAGACCATACTATTTTATGTTTAACTTTTATGGAAAATTTAATTTAAGGCACATATGTACAGGGTCATAGAGTGCTGCTGCTTTAAAGTCGATACTGAGAAGTTTATTTAATGATTTTGAGTCCTTCAGCAGCAGGCAGGGGACTCGTAGACTGGTGGGAGAGAAGCCTGCCTAAGTACTCTAAGCACTGGCTGAGGCCATCTTAGGGATTCTTAATGTCACTGTGTGATTTATGTAGACAAAATGTCCACCGAGAGGTGGCACAGAGAAGAGGTAAGCTGAGCGGGGAAGGGCTGAAATATTAATATGAGAAGAGAAACATGTGGAATGTGTGTTGCCGGAAGTGTGAATAATTGATGAAGCTTCCCTTTTATAAGTGCTTGAGATGTCCCATACACTAATGGCAGTAACACACAGTGGGGTTTTACTGCTGGAAAGGTGGCTTTCACAGGATGTCTTTTAGAGGCCAAGACGACAATAATAGTCTAAAGAGATTTTTCATAGCATCAACCTCTCCCTAAAATACATTAGAAAAATGGTTCATTTCTCCTCTTTTCATAAAGGAGCTAATGTTACTGCAGAGGAATAAAGGTTCTTTTAGCCTGAGGAAAGAAATAATCCTAATTGAAAGTAAACACTGGGCTCATTATGGCCTGTGAACATGAATCCCCTTTCTTTTATATCTTTTTCAAATTGGAGGACACAGAAAGCACAATTGTGTAGACCTGATTTAATGACAGTGGTGATACAATAGATGCGTGCTGGAGCATTTCTTGCACATTTGCTCATTTAATCACATGTGGGTACATGCACTTCTCTACAAGTCTACCGCAGATCTTTTTGTATTGTTACTTGGAATTTTAGGAATGGTTGCAGAGTACTGGTCTGCTGCTAATCCCTCCCCCCCAAACCCCACTCTTTCATCTATACCCTCATTCATTCGTGGGGGTGAGGGGGTGGGGTGGAAGCAGAGAACAGTGACTTACTGATCGCTCTGAGGGGGCACTGCGATATTGTAGTCCATCTGGCCATGGCAGAGAAGAGAGGATTACAGTCCATCATATCTGATCTGAGACAGTTAGATTCCAGTATTGAATTACAGTCCCTGTGGGCTCTCTAGTTCCTTTATCAATCTGCAAAGGAATAATGTAGAAAGGAAGAGGGCGGGAGCTGTGGAGAGGGGTGTGAGGTTGTGTATGGCTCACTTCATCAAATATCAACTATGTTTCTGTTTTGCAGGTTTCAGCGACTATGCTGCCATGCATCACAATGCCTTGCTTCACTTCTATTTTTCTCTTCAGATTATGGTATGATTTTGAAGAAATTCCAACAGGCAGTATTACTGTATAATGAAACAAATAAACAAAGTTCTTTGCTGTTTCTTTGTTCTTTGCCATCAATCACTAAAGGTGGCATCTGGACCATAATTTGCTTTGCACATAGCATCTGAGACCATGACGAACCTTGCAGGAAGGTGTCGTTTGCAGTGAATCAATCCGACTGCTGCAACCTCCGCAGAGCACGGCCCGCCGCCACCCCCGGTGGTGACGGGAAACGCAGCATGGTGCACCGGGCAGATGAAGAGGCTCATTGTGGCGTGTGGAGGTGGAGGTCATCTCTCTAGCACCGCTATTGTTCATGCCTCTATACTTAGTCTTGTCTCTGCTCTTTTTTAGTCTCCTGCTGTCTATTTTTGAAGCTGCCTCATGCCTCTTTATCATCTCAGCGGGTTTTCTTCATACAGCTCATACTGTCAATATCAGCCAAGGAGAGCTCAAATCTTGCATGTTTGGGGTACAGTATCATTCATCTTTTCACACCATCTACTCTTATGACTTGCTGTAGCAAATTTCAAAGAAAATTGAGGGGCCTGTCCCACACAATATCATGGTTATTTTCAATTTTGATGCTTTTCTCTGAAGTTCCTCATTATATCATTGAATCCTGAAGCTGCCATTGGTGCATTATTCACTGTCATTTTCTTTTCATGAGACTTGATTGGGTTAATCACCTTTCTGCTCATGTGTTTTACACCTCGGTGTCGATGACCAATACATCTGTTGCTTTGTGAAGCATTACATCACTGTCATAGATCAGGCTTTGTGCAGAATATGAGGAATTAGCTTTACCATCACATGTGGGGTTCGGGCATTTTCACTCCAGCTGTTGCCTTCAAGAGCCTGATATTGAAACCTGTGGCTTCAGCTGCCAGCAGGTCTCAATCCTGCACAGCAACCACCAGGGACATCAACACCTTATCATTAACCTGGAATCTTTATTGTTCGCAGTTGTAACTCAAATTCAATCCTGAAGGCATTGTTCCTTCATCATAAACCAGTCAGTAGAATCCAGTGTATCAGTCTTTGCAGTTGTCTTATTCACTGAATGATTCTTAAACATTTTAAGCGATCTGTTTCAGCACTACCAACGTGGGTGGTTAAGGCCTATCTTGAAAGTATTCAGACTGGCACATAAACCATTAAGTGGTTTTCAGGGAGAGGTTTCAGTGATGATAATGTGTAAAAGTAAATGAATTATGCAAACAAAACAACTGTAAACACAAGTTTTAAACTACCAAGTGTGAGAGCTTCCTTGGTAATGTGCTAACGTTCAAAATGCAATCTGGATGTGAATGCAACCCACCTTAATTAGCAGCATCTTGTTTTGTATAAAATATATATTTGTGCTGATGATTATTTGCCATCAGTTGAACATTGGCCTAGCTGATATAGTTTGAGCAGATGTCATGATTTCCTAATACTGACAGAAACCCCAGGTGTGCTCATCACAACACTGATGAGCAGCGAGACAGAGACAGGCTCACTGCATACAGAGCTGGAGATGGGGGTCGACCTGGGTCTTCTGTTATTTTCCTGAGGTGGCTCACACGCGGTAAAAGCACACCCACAGGGATAATGTGAACTAAAGATAACGAGACTAAAGGCCGAACACAAACATAACTCTGCTGTTTGTTTCCTATGCCCCTTGCACAACTCTGTTCTATAGATTTATCACCCAAGCCTGCCAATTGACACTTGGGAACACGCTGCTTGTGACTTTGCTGGGATACTGTCCACCAAAAAGAGTGGTGGAGTGGAATGACATTTATTTAGTTGTGCCTGCACGGGGCAACCTTTTCTGAGTAGAGTAAACACAGTGGCAGGATTATGGTTCAATCTGAAAGACTGTGGTTAAGAACAGCATGTCACCAATGGAGGCATGGCTGTAAGATACAGGCTATCATCAGTCAACTCCATGAGGAACAAACAAACTTACTGGTAGTCAAGTTTTAGAGGCCTATGGGCTAAAGCCACTGATTCAACTTGTCCATAGTTGTCAACAGTCCTGACAAGATTAGTATTACTAGCCCACAGTGGTTCAACATGAATTTCTTTACTGCTGCTCTGGGTAAAAATGGCAAGTTTCTTCACACCATCAATGTGGTCAAGAAAAAGCACAAAAGGGTGTTATTAATTTGCAAAGAAACCTGAAAGACCCCAGAACATCGACTCTACACTAGACAGTAAGGGAATCCATCACATTAACACTCAAATCTCTCAGACAACTCTGTGAATTATATATGCTAAGTTTCCCCTGAAAGACCTAGGCAGAGACATCTCTCCCCGTGTCTCTCCATCTCTCTGTTTCTGCCTTCCGTCAGATGTGCTGCATTGAATCATTGATAGGACATCCACAACAAAAGCGCTCCTCCCAATAAAATACCTGTCACAGACTGAAAGCAACCCAAGCAGACAAGATAGACTTTTATTCTCTGGAAACAGTAAACCGATGCACGTTTAGACCTCACCTGATACCTGATTTTGGTACCTCAGAACCAATTTTGCTTCTCTCAGACTGGAAGGATACCGTTGTCTAACGGCCTGCTAAAACTAGTCAAACATGTTTCCATAACTGGATTCCTCTGTTACTTACTGTATCTGGACTATGACTATTATGTTTGCTGTGGTGGCTATTAATGGAGTGGAATGAAGGCATCAGAGAAAGCTGTTGTAGGCGCTAATATACGCTTCTCTATAAGCCATGGAGTCTAGTGTTTGATCCCAGCTGGAGTCTGGGATGCTTCAGGGATATGAAGGAATACGTTTGTGCTGTTGTGGGAAAAAAATTGGTGGGCTTACTTCAGTCTGTCACTTTCAGCTTCTTTTCCTCATATTAAGTTAAGCTTTAAAGCCTCAGCTGGGTACTCAAGTGACTATTTTGCATGTTGTTCCTCCTTACCCAGCTCTTCTATAAAGGGTATATGTGTGTGTGTGTGTGTGTGTGTGTGTTTGTGTGTATGTGTGTGTGTCTGTCTATCTATCTGTCTGTGGGTTGGACTGATGGGGGTTAGGGTTAGCAAAGATGGCACATGGACCAGAAAGAGTCTGTGGCATCACAGAGAATAATGAACATTAGGCTGTGAACGGGGAAAGAGAAGGGGGGGGTGTCAGTGTATGGAGGAGAGAAGTGATGATGGATGACGTAGAGAGTAGAGAGCGTCTCAGTTGCTCAGAATTGAAACTTTCCTCATTAAATGATTCTCTGTGTTGTCATGCTGAGGCTTGGTCTGATTAGGGAACCAAGCACAAAGCATAATTTATGGCCTGGGTGATTTTGATTTTGGACCACAACTGGCATATCCCGCAACACACTCATCATCTGCTTTTAGACTTACAAGATGGTGGAGTTTATTTAGATAATAGCTCCCCTGCTAGTTTGAACCCCATGTACATTCACTGCAAAGCGCCCAGCGCTGTAATATGTAATAAGAAGAAGCAATCCGGTGCTTTTCTGTTGGGTCATATTCAGGGTAACACCATCAAACACTGGTCCTAATATGCCAGAAAATAGACTCCTCACTCGTTCTTCTGTAATCCACAACAGCTGGCGTGTGTGTGTGTGTGTGTGTGTGTGTGTGTGTGTGTGTTGAGGGGTAAGTATCATGCGTGCCTACATGTGCATGTGTATGTGCTTGAGATGCAGAGTAGATATAGAAAGGCCAGATGGGTCCAGCTGTGGAGCTGGTGGCCTAGATAAAAGCTAGATTGCTGCCACTACCTTCACAAGGCACCACAGAACATTTAGAGGAGGTGTTAAGCTCAAGGCTTTAATGGGTCTGCATCAGCATTACAGTTATAAGAGTACAAGGAAGACAGTTCTAAGAGATTTGGCTATTCAAAGAACCATCACAGTTGAAGCAGTAGCATTAAGATTGATAACCCTTGCAAAATAACAATACTACCATTTCTACTACTAAATAACAACAACAACAACAACAACAACAACAACAATAATAGTAATAATAATAATCATAATCATAATAATCATTATTCATCTGAATTTAAACATTTTGTCTCTCTGGCATTTTGGCTGGAGGCAAAAATACTGAATAGTATAAATATTGAAGCTGTTCTAATGAAAGCTGTGAACTACTTTTTGGACTAGGTTTAACTAAACATGAGTAAATAACCCCTTTCTAGACAACAAAAACAAAATTGATCATCATGAGAGTAAAGCCAGAGATGCATTTCTTGACAAGGGGAAGTTAAGAAGCTGGTTTCCCTCTTTTTTTTTTTAACCCAGGGAGCTCTAGGACAGCGACAGCCTTCACCAGCACCCCAGGGAGAGGGAAGACAGATTAATGCAGAGGCTTTAATATTTCAGATAAAAATGCATTACTGCTCTCGCAGAGAAGTTGTGCTGGATTGTCTCTGAGTCTGCTCCCCTTGTATGCCTGCCTCTATAGATACAATCATGAATGTGTTTTGCTGAGGGGTAGTTTTTCCCCATCCAATGCTTCTGCTTGTTGTGACAGGAAGTGGTATGGTCAACACATACACAACTAAATGAATGGCCAGTGTGTGTTTGGTGGGGGTATGCACGCATGCGGTGTGTGTGTATGTGTGTGTGTGTTTGTATAATCTTTGTCTTTGACCTTGCCACCTGCTCTGTCCGCCTATCTTAGCTTACAGATCGTTATCTTTAACTGAGACTGCATCAGATACACTGTGGCTCTGTCAGTACGTATCTCTGGTGTGGAAATCTGTTCCAGACATGGCACTGTTCACACGGTTGCTGTCTTCAACAGAAAAAAGCAAAAACAAAAAAACAATCTAGTGGGATCATATTTAACTGTTTCGCTTCTGTGGCCTAAGAGAGGAGATTTGGCATATCCTATATTACAGTGTGCATAGGTTCCCAACATGGCTGCAAGCAAGAAAATCCAGCCTAAGAAGATTAGAGCAGACAAACCCTCTCCACTGTGTGTATGATCAGGCCACACAAAGGAGCCTGATAAACAGAGTATTTCATAAGGTATCCCCTATGGGACTCGCCCAGCTTTTAGAGAGATGGGAAATGGCGTCTTGTTTCCTTATTTAATGGCAGTAATGCTAGATGCTTTGGTCTTTTGCTAATGGTCAGGTTGAAGCCTCTTTGGCAAAACAAAGAGAAGGGATGCATTTAGAGTGTTTGACATTTTCCAAGTAAAGATTATATTTAAATGTAAAGAAAATACCAGTCTCTTAAAATGCATACATATTTGCATCTGAGTCAGAATTCTGGCCATTATGTCAATCAACACAATATCCAACATGTTTTTGTGCTGTTTCATGACGACCAAATCTGAGCGTGTCATGTGATTCAATTTTAATAAATGAATAAAAAAATGAATAAATGGTGCAGTTACGGCTGCAGCTAACTAGTTCAGAGTGAACTTTCCTCCAGTTCAAATGTTGCACTTCCCTGTGAGGAGAGTGTAAGCAGCTAAGGTGAGACCCAGTTTGAGTTTGTACTTTAATCATGATTAATTTGGGTCTTTTCAGTCCACCTTCTAGAACCTTTAGTGTGGTGGCACTTATTCCCTGTGCAGCCTCCAACCACCCCCCACCCCGCCCCCATCACTAAATTAGTGATGGGGGCGGGGGTGTTTTTTTCTGTCTCCTGGCGTTCAGATGATACGTACCATTTAAGGTGCCATTCTTCAGCCATCTCCTCCCATAGCCAGAGGCGTTCTCTTTGGAGAATGAAGTTCCTCTTCTTCATGTTTCCTCTCACCGCTTCATGTCTTACGGACAGAAGTGCCAGCGTTTGCTCACATGACACTCCACATTCTCATTACTCTCTCACCAGTGCATTTTTCCGCACTCAGATTTCTTTGCCTGTCTTCACATACACATACGCAGCACACTTTTGCCATTCATCTCCCCAGAGGCCTCCTGCTTCTTCCCAAACCAAATGATGTGCTAATGTGCGGATGTGTATGGACCCCCCCACCCCCCACCCCCACCCCCTCCACCCTCCCATCCCTCCTATTTCTTCTTCATTCTGCTTTTACAGCTCCCTCCCTGTACTTGGAGGGCTGCTTTGATACCTCTGAAAGACTATGGAACGTGCATATGTTTAAAGGAAAAAAAAATAATTGATGAACAAAAATAAAAAAACCCTTTTGCCACCCTTGGGTGGAGGACGTATAAAATGATTGCATGTGGAAAAACCACCAAATATGGAACCACCTATCACAAAGTGATGGGCACTTCTACTTTGTTAATGTCTGCTCTGGATAAGTGCTATCATCTTTATAAATGCTCTCTCAGATTCCCCTTATTCTCTCCTCATTTCATTTGTTGCTCGGTACAGTTCCCATCTGGAAAATAAAGTGCCTACTGTCACTGTCCAACATAGACCACACTCTTAGGGGTCAGGAGTCATCAAGAGGAACACGATAGTGGGGGGACCAGAGAAAAGGCGAATAAAAAAGCAAATGGAGCAAAGGGAGTGTCGTTCTCAGTTACATGGTTTCACATGGTGGAGCCCCTCTTTAAAAGGCCAATTACGCTATAATAGTGCCGACACTGACTAGGCTATCTCTCACTGTGCTGAGTGCAGTGGTTCAGAAGTGAAGTCAGTCCAGTGGAGAGACCTGGTCATTGCTGCACTGAAGTGAAGGCAGTCCTGAGCTGCACGCACAAATGTGGGAGCAGTTTGTGTGTATAGGATCTTCTCCGTTCCACTGAATCTATCATTATTGTGACCTTGGAGCAGAGCGGAGTCCTTCAGATGAATGTGTGCTTCCTTTGTGATGTAGGTGACTGTAATGTGAGGAACAGCAGGGGAGCTGAACAGATTAAACAAAAGCTGTATTTATCTGCATTTCACATGTGGTTACAGTGTTCAAAAGTATGAATCGAATTTTACCACCGACCACAAGTTCTCCTCCTGTGTGGGTTTATTCCTCTGTGGGTTATTTGCCAGCGTGTCAGTTTTGTTTTTAAACAACACGTACACCACGTTATAAAACACACAATGAGTTTAGTGGACGGTAGTCCATATCTGTTCTTTCCTGGTGATTTAAAGATGGAAGGATTTAAGCTTGTTTCTGTGATATTGACTTGGACAATAAACATCTGGGGTGAAGAGAGACATGTCTGAGAGGATTTTAGGTGACTTAGCTGTAACCCATCCTTACAATAAAAAGATTATCGTCAAATAATATGTCAGCTAATTCGCTGTCCCCTGGCTGATCTATGGATTGCATCACCAATTGGATGAATCCTGTAATCTAATTAACTGACACATATCTGGATGTGGTTTGCAGGATAATTAGGAATTAATCAGAAAAGGGCAACTCAGCGATATAGATATGGCAGAGGAGTATTCAGCATTAATGTATAAATGTATACCCTTAAACTTTTAATTGATAATGAAAAAGGACAAATGGTTGTAATATGTATAACATATGATGTCATCACATTTTCTGACCCAAGTTATTTTACAACATCCACCTATTTCCAGTTACATGGAAAAAAAACACACAACGAATCTCCAGATTCCTGACATAGCAGTTTAGGTTACACATATTATGATGATACAATAACTTCAGATTCAGTTAATAAACAAATCTCCCCATTTCAGTCCTGTTTTTGTGTACATTGACACACTTCTGCAAAAGCAGCGCTATGTCTTGTAATTTGGAATTATTTCTAAATATAATTGGCTTTCTGAGGCATTCTGAAAGATATAGACAACATTTGTGATGTAGTGTACGTTCGTATGTTCTCTGCTTTGTGGTTGACACAGTGCAAAATGTAATTTATTCATGTATTCAGTATTAAAAAGGTGCGCACAAACGCTGACTGACTTGAGATTAAACATGAAAAGAAACCTGAATTTGTGATGGACCGCGGTGCATGTCAATGTGACGGTGAATGGAGAAGATAAAAGCAAACGTTTTCCAGAGACAACATGAAACAGAAATGGGGAAGGCACCATGAACTTCACTCTCTGGAATCGAGTCAGAATTCCAACAGTTAGCAAGTTGTTTGGAACTATCCGTTATTCAGGAACATAGCCAATCAGATAAATGAAAAACCAAACGAAAACCACTTAATTGTCAGAACACAGTGCGTCTCATATGCATGCAAAAATAACCATCTGGCCCCTTCTTTTTGCACGTCTTGAAAAGAGAAACAACCTTCAAAACTCACAGTCTATGTTAATTTGTTGGCTTTTTCAAAATCAAGTAGGGTAAAGCACAATTCCCTGGGATGTCTGACTGGTTCTCTTTTAAAAGCTAATTTACCACAAGCTAATGATTGCATATGTTTAAACACATTTGGGTGTGATCAAAGATTTTCAGGCGTGCAGGTCAGCAGCCATTTCTTTCCCGTGTGGCATTTGTCAATCTTGTTGAAGGAGTGACAGGACCAGATGAACCCACTGAACATTACTGCTTTCAGTGTGTGTGTGTATGTTGTGTGTATGCAGAGAGGACACAGTGAAGTTACAGAAGCTTTTTTCACGTCAATCAATCTGCCAAGATCAGAATGTAAAATGATCTATGCGGGCAAAGAGAAGAGTCAAGTGGGCAGAGTTAGATTTGGACAGGCTTCTGCAAATGTTGCTGGTGCATCCGGGTCCTGTGCACCCCCCAAGCCCCCATCACACTGACTGTTGTATTGATTGTGCAAACGTCTGTGTCAATGGCATGACCTTGCATGCTGCAGTAAACACATGCGCATTTGGGAATTCATTTGACTTATTACAGGAGCACCTGAATGGTTTGAAATGCATCAGTGCTGATTCCTTTCTGCCATTTAACATGTTGACAAGAGTTTTTTTTTTTCTCTCAGAAAACAGAAACACGAAGGAAGGAGTGCAGTCACGGCAAAACTCCATTTTAGACTGATGTGTATAGGGCCAGTTCTCATGTGCTACATTGCATCTGTAATCTTTAACAACAATGCATGTTTTTGAGGTTAATATTCTCTAACAAATTACAAATTAGGAGTTTTATGAATGGATTGTCTATTTATCTTAATCAGCAAACAGCTGAGAGAATGAAAGATTCTAATTGTATTGCTGTTATTTTATAAAAAGATTACTGTAATTGTGAAATGATCCTTTGATTCTTAATTATTGTTTCAAGTTCTGAAAAAAAGCTTCTTTTGTGAATTTTCAGCTTGTTCTTGTCAGCTTTGTTGCACAAATGTTAATTTAGCAGCATGTGATCTTCATGGAGTAGATGACAGCAAATATTGGTGAATCCTGCCAGACACCAAGACTGGATGTTAATCTGAGCCTGTGTGATGGAGACAGTTCCCACCTATAAGCAAATAAACCACCAGCAAATAAAATTTGATGCTCGCTGTAGGTTAGGCATAAACTGTCACAACAGATCAGTGCCTTGGATCAACTCGTTTTTACAAATCTGAAACCACTTAAATGCATCACTTACATGTCCTTACAGCCCAGCCTGTGGGCAGTGGAGTAGAAGGAAACAAAATGCACTTCACCTATTTCTCCAATTTCTCACAGTGAATGCCCCATCTGCAGCCATAAATTGAATCTTTTGAGATCAGGCATCACATTGTATTTGAGCTCTGAAAACAGTGACTAGTTAGATACAGAGAAATCCTGGTGAAGATTTACCTGTGATACCAGCGCGCACATGCCACCGTTAGATCAAGAATGTGTGCTCCAACCATCTGGAGCAATTAGTTTTGACCTAAACAGGTCGACGCAGCTGACGGGCTGCTTGAGATGAAACAAACTCTGGATATGCTGCCACACTTCACATTCTCCAGGCTGCGGGGAGGATTCACCATTGTCTGGGTTGGCTGGATTGCAGGCGTTGTACTGTGTGAGGAAGTTGTGACCACATTAATGTTGGGGATAATTTCATGATGATGTAGCGTGGCAGCCATTAGGGTTGTGGTCTGGTAATGGTGATAGAGCAGCTATTGCAGCAGGTGCTTACAGGGGGGTTATGAGCCCATTCAGACCTCATCATAGCAGAGCAGTTAAGAACTCAAAGAGGATTCACTTCAATTTAAATGTGAGGCAGTTTAACACATGCAGGCTCCGGAGCTGTGTCGGAGCTGCAGCGCTTCCCCATCCCAACGCCATGCTGGTCGTCCAGCTGCACTCTTACTAATAGCAATTGGCTTCCTAATGTTATTCCATTCTCTGTGACCAATGGATCTGAAACCTCAGCCCTTATGAGGAAAAAGCTGTGCTTTGTTACGCGTGGTTAATTTCTCAGATAGGTTCTGTTATTTCTGTGTTTTTTTCTGTGCACGCATTGTTCTTTTAACGCTCGTGTCTGCCAATTCCTGATGGTCCTTAATAAATGGGATACAAAAGCAGTCCCTGGGAGTTATATTCCAGCGGGAGGGTGCACATATAACCAAATGCGGTTTGGATTAGTCAACGTAGGCAAGGATAGGCAAGGAATTACAACAGCCTGTTTGAAACGCTTCTCCTAATGGCTTATTTATTTTCTCCCACAAACATGATCTAGAAAGAGATGGTGTGTTTGGTCATGTGTGTCAGTGTGTGCCTGCTAATCTCAAACACTTTAGGTTCCTATTCTTTCTCTCATTGATAAAACCTCTTCCTATGATGACATAGATGTAACCATGAGAATGAGGCCAAAATATTGTTTTGGCCTCATTTTGTATTGTTATTATTGACTTTTGCCACCCCATGTGTGACAAATGTTTCCTGCCATCTTGCCAAACTATTCAAGGATCTCGGTTTTTGTCTTCATTTAATGTAGAGACTGACCCCTTGTACCTTAATGGAAATAGTGATTATTTATAATAATCACATGACCTCGCAGGAATAAACAAGGAAGAATTGTAGATCTAGAAATGAATCCTGGGAACCATGCAAAGAAAAAAAGATTAATAAGATGGGTACAAGTCGAACAATATAACTTGTGCTAGTCAGGTTGATGCTTTGTCCTACCCCCAAATGTCTATTTTTTATCTTCTTAATTTAGAAGAATATAGCCAACAATTGCAAAAAATCATCTACAATTAACTATTGTTTAAGCTCATAGTCTGGAAACACAATATGAAAAATGTTAGAAACAGTAATTTTACAATACACAGAAATACTCTGAATAGATGCATTCAAGCGCACTGTTATCTATAATGACATTTATATGCAGGGTATGCTAACACGGATTTATAAATTCACTGTTGCCTGAATATGAAAGTCTCACAACTGAAAAAAATTGGAATGATTCCCAAGCTTTTTCATCACAAAGATGACCAAACAAAGGTGTTTTCTTTCTTTTTATTTACATATGCACTAGGTGCCCAGGTGCTTGATTCCATCCGAAGTAGATGCAGATTGCTTTGCCTTTCAACTGACATGACAGTGCAACTCCACCATCTGTGTCTATTTTGAGGAATGAGGAATGCCGATGAAGCCTACTTGGTGTTATGAAGAAATAAAAATGATTGGCATATAGCCACAAATAGGCAGAGGAGAGCACCATCAACTCAATGCCACACAGGTGAAAAAAAACAAAAAAAAACTTAAAAGAGGTCATTATAATTATTCAGATTCTTCATAGTAGTACCGGTAATACTTTCACAACAGTGCTTCTAAGGAAGTGCTCACAGTTTAAGCCAATAGTTTAAGCTGTGTAACAACAATAGGCCCTTCAATCAAGTTGCTACCTTTCCTCCCAGCCATTTTATTCAGATTGGCTGTCTCCTTGTCTCAGGCCATTACTTTTCATCAAGGCTGTTGCGACTGGAAACGCCGTGCCCCTCTGGTCGAAATTGCTGCGACCTTTACTGCTAGCACGTTCGCAGGCTGCTCATCAGGTTTATGGCTGAGCGTTAAAGGGACAATCTTTTTCAGTTGGCCTTAAGGCCTCTACCTGGTCGGCATGTTTGCATGATGTGCTGTTATTTTTATTAATTTTTTCTTTAACAGGAAGGGTCCTGTATCATTCATTGACATTGACCTCAGGTGGTAGCGCCACAGCTCCAGTGATACCAAGGGAACACGCACTTAATAGAAATAGAAAGTGGTTTGAGTGGCCAAACATGATATGAAGGCAGTCCTTTTATGATTTATCCCAGCTAGAAGTCACAGCTGGATCAGACACACTGTTCAGTTTCGGATCTAGCGATCTTTATGGATATCTTTGATCTTGTTCACAAAGAAATGTGGTAAATGGTCTGTGACTTTCACTTACATTGTCATAGCTTCCCAATAAAACTAAGATATTGCTCTCATATGGACTCTTATCTCCCTAGCAGTCATTGTCTCCCTGTCACTGTTCATTTGTCTTCATTTTTCAGTGTAACACGTATATGCAGAGTTCTAAATGGAGATGATTTTGATGATTCTTTGAACGACATGCTCCTGAGCCCTTTTCTGTCTTTTTCTTAATGAAAACGAGACCAGATGTGTCGTGTGAATGATTGTTAAATCACATGTGTCTGGGTTTCAGGCGCTGTAATACTGTTCCAGTGCAGGTTTTCATAGGTCTGACTACTGTGGAGCCATGTTGAGGGGAAGTCATGCTATGAAGATTCATCCTGCGAGACGCTTGTCAGAGAGATCCTGTGCTTCTGGGGAGACTAATTTAATCTGGGAACAGGGCAAAGGGTGGGGTCTCTGACTTCACCACTGCTGAAGAATGTGTGAACTTGTGCTCATTTTCATGTTATTCTGGATAATGTCTGGTGATTTAAGGAGCTGCTTCAAAGCTATGGTAGAAATGTGAAGGTTTCATCTCTAAGTGGTTTGGGGGAGATTTTTGTCTCTGGACATCTATGGACAACTGGAGTGACGGTGTTGATGGAAATGCAGTGTGGCACAGCACCCAGTGCTACACTTTGTAATGGAGTAATTTCATACTAGTTATCAGAAATTAAAAATGACAGCAGCAAATAAGCAGTTGTCTTGTCTCTGATTCAACTTGCAGGTACTCAGATGTGCCTGTGGAATATGTACTTATTTACTGTAGAATAAAATTAAAACTATTGAATTCAAACTAAATCACTATCCAAACCCCTGGATTGTGAGGAACAATGTGGTGTTCAGATTTTGAATCCATCTAAGAGTCAGTGTAAAGGGGCTTATAATAATAATGCTAACAAGCCTCCTTAATGAAGGTTAAAATTGTTATTTGAAATAAGTCATGTTACTACTAGCTGGAGGTCTTTGTAATTTTATCAAAAACAAGGTGATGGAAATGAATATATTAAGTTTGC
The DNA here is from genome assembly GCA_911728415.1 of Lagocephalus sceleratus. Lineage (NCBI taxonomy): Eukaryota > Metazoa > Chordata > Actinopteri > Tetraodontiformes > Tetraodontidae > Lagocephalus > Lagocephalus sceleratus. The sequence goes on along the minus strand of CAJVRN010000231.1, from coordinate 13,117,173 downwards.
GTCATTGACCTGAGGTTGTTTTATAAGAAATATTAAGATGAAATCACAATATAGTTCTATTAGATAGAAATGTGGCTGCTGTTGCTCATTTAAGGCTAATTAAGAGCCCCTCAAGTCATTACATGAGGCTGTTGTCTGGCAATGTTTAATACCAGCAAAGAAAACACTATTAAAAAATGTAGTAGATTTTGGAATGAGCTAGACTACATCACCTGTAGTTAGCACAGTTCATCCAAAGATGGTCACCGGCAGTAGTTTTCACAGTGAATTCATTTAAATTAAAATCCCTCCAGCTACAAGCTGCCAGCTGTGTGTTGTGTCCAGTTGAAAGGACGTTGTGAAATACACTTTCTAATATTTCAGGCCAGCTACTTAATTGCATCCCCTCCCCATCCTGGAGATAATTGAATCCCAGTTGGTTACCGACCAAAGAGAGACCAAGATAAAGAATCCATTCAAACATCAGCAGGGAAACATCCACATTGTTGGCAGATAAATGACCTCCGTTGCGATCTGGATGATTCTGAAATCAAGAAGTGGGCCAACTTCTCTCTACACTCAGCAGCCATAATGTAGAATCCACGCCACGCTCTCGTGACATCTTCATCCATTTGCCGCTCAGCTCTTTTGAGAAGTGCACACTCGCAGTTTTTTCCCGTGTTTGCTATTATGCCGTTTTCTCTCATTTTCAGGAAATGGTAGCCAGTAAGGTTTGACAGACTGATCGATGGAGTTGTCATGCTCTTGACCTTGCATGACCTTTCTGACAGACAGCTACAATGTCCTGCCCGGTAACAGAGCACATAGGTGAACAGATTTTCTTACTCGTCCTGCTGCATTTCACTGCAGCGATGCTGTCAGTGCCTTCCATTTTCCTGGACAACTGTGTGACCTGACGAACAGGCACAGTTTCAACATTCAAGAGTGTGTTGTGTGAGATGTCAGTCTCTCACCAAGCACAGCTGTGTCATCTTTTCTGTTACCTTGCTTTTGTCGGAGACACACAATATCTCCCTTTTGTGATATGTGGACGCCATTATTATTTCTGCTGCAGATATGAAAGAAGGAAGTGAAACAGTCTCACTGTTTCCGTCCGTCCGATATATGAATCTATCTACAAATAAAATCTGGATCAGATCAAAACGTGAGGAATTCATCCGGCATATCCAGACAAAGTCATTACTGTCTGTTCTGCAGCATGTAAACTGCCTTACACTTGCTCGCTCGCTTTCTACCGCTTGTTCCTCCACTGAGGGTTGTGGGAGGACTGGACCCTATCCCAGCACAATGGGCGGAGGCAGGATACACCCTGGACTGGACGCCAGTCAATCATAGGACTAACACAGAAACAAACAACCATTCTCTCTCACACTCACACCTACAGGCAATTTAGAGTTTTTTGTCAATTGTGCATGTCTTTGGACTGTGGGAGGAAGCCGGAGTACCCGGAGAGAACCCATGCAGGCACAGGGAGAACATGCAAACTCCACACAGAAAGTCCCCAATCTCCATCCCAACCGGGATTCGACCCGGGGCCTTCTTGCTGTGAGGCGACAGTGCCAACCATCCCACCACCATGGCACCCCCTGCCTTACACTCTAACATGGAAATGTTTACTGAACAATTGCATAAACACAGAGATTTGTATTTTACAGAGTTAAACCAAGTTAGCCAAGTGGGCAACTGATTGCATATTAGAAAATAACAAACGATTGTTTATTTTTCTATCGGGTATGCTGAATAACCTTGGCCGGAGGCATCGTTTTTGTGTTCCACCCCTGTGATATATGTGGATAAAAATCCTTGACATCAGGTCAGGGCTTGAAAAACCAGTCAGCCGTGGAGTGATTAGCCAATTATGCAAAATTATGCCTGCGGATTTCTCACCTTTGAGTTTGAACATGTGAAAAGTGGCTCCATGTTACAGAATTTAGGGCAAAATGATCAATTTATATTTTTAAGACTGATGAAGGAGGTTTAATTAAACCCAAATTAATATTTAATGGTCAGTTTGTGGATGGTCTTCACGGAAATGTGGATGCAGCCTCTGTATTTTTCTCTGCACGCCTCCTCACAGCTGTGTGGAGCTCATTGAGCTGTTGTGATGGTCCTCAGATGGGGAGTTGGGGGGCAGGAGGAGGGATAAGCATTGGCGATGTTCACCGATGCCGTCCACATCTGCAAATATCAGATTCGGTTTTCATTCTGACACACACACACACACACACACACACACACACACACTGAGGCTGCCCAAGTCATCTATTTAAAGACCCCTCGTGGGCATTTGCATTCATTCGGTTTGTGCGCTTCCTCCCTCCTCCTGTCGATTTTTTTTTTATCCTTCACTTTTATCTGCCACTGTTGAGACCATAATCTCAGACAGCTTACTTGCTTCCATCTTTGCAGCAAATCAAAGAAGAATTCTTTGCATTCTTGTGCATTTAAACTTGGCTTCTAAAAAGCACAGAAAGTATGTGTGTTTACTCCATCTTACTTCGTGGGTCAAATACTGACACTCAACTGTTGCTTTCACGATAAACAGGCACTTTTGGATTATATTTGAGACATTTCATTTTTCTCTTTGGCTTTCCTCATTAATTTCGTTGCTACAGGCAACAGCCTTTCCCACTATTTCCTTGGGAAAATGGTGTCAGTCAGATTTCCAGAAAAAAATTATCATGTGTTGTTGTGATGAAGTCAATGGCAGCTGTGAAACACTGACTGCCTGGAAGGACCACCTGACGAGTAGTTATTGAATGAAATCTGTAACCATATTATTCATCCATCTTTATTTATTGAAGTGACCTCACTGTATACACGTCTTCAGACAAAAGTGCTGTAGCTGAAAACATTAACAATGGATGGCTTCAATTCAGTCCGTGGTACTCTACAAGACTTCAATTATTAAAGATATTATTTCAACCTGTGCTGACCCTCACCCTCTCTTTTGTCATGCCTTCTAGTGTGTGTTTTTCCCAGTTATACTGCCTGAGAGGAACTCCTCCTGATTGCTTAAAAGAAAAAGAAAAAGGAGGAGTTTTAAGCTCTCTGTGACTACCACACCCACCATTTAGTGTGTTTAAAGCTATAAAGATATTATTGTTTTTAATTCCTTTTCAACAATACTAATAACAAATATGATTAATAGTATAATAGTATGATTGAACTTGTTGGTTTGCAATTGTATAATGTATAAAGAATAATATAATAAGTATTTATCTTTAAAATATATACAGTAAGCAAAGCCTTCATCAAAGCTGCAGCACCCACAAGGTGACATTATCCTCAACAATAATGAGAAATGGATACATTTATTGATATAAGAGTTATATAAGCAACACTGCCATTGCAGCTCCAATAACCACCATAATTCTTATCTTGACTGGAATCCATTGATCTGAAGTCAATAATGACATTTCCACCCGAAATTATTCCACAGAAAAAGAATGTCGTTGATTGACTGCATGAAGGTGAATGTTCTCCACAGCAGGACGTGAGCACTAACTTTCACTGTATTGATCTATATATCTGTATTTTATACTACCTCACTAGTGTGTGCCGGAAGTCCTGCATCCTGTTGGAATGTGCACCAGAGATAACAGCTAGCCTGTTAATGTGTCAACGAACAAGGTTGCTGTAAATGCAGAACCTGTGATTTCCACTCAGATTGCAGTGAATGCTTCTTTTGTTTGGACTGCAGGATCTGCCCATTGTTGCTCTTTCGGCAGATTTTTCAATTCATAAGTAGACTTTTCCATCTGTGTGTATCAGGGGGGCTTTGCTGTGAGACTTTAGGCAGGATTGTGGCACAATCTTTTGGTGGCGGTGTCATCATGAAAGGAAGACCCTCCCATAAGATCCCTTAAGCAGCCACGTGCAAGACGCTGATCCCTGTGTTTTCTGATCTCTGATCTGTTGCTGACCTTCTTGTGCAGGGTGAAGAGCAGCAGCTTTAATAATGTCCCATTACCCTTGTTATTACCTGCCATGCAAAAAATAGAGGATGCAAATGAGGCTGCTATGATTGTTTGCATAGAGACGATGCTCACAGAGGCCTTTAACGACTGCAGTGTCACAAAAGGAATGAGCTTTGAGTGTGTGTGTGTGTGTGTGTTTATGTGTGTGTGTGTGTGTGTGTGTGTGTGTGTGTGTGTGTGTGGGAGCGTATGGATGGAGTGAACGTATGGAGCCACTAGGAGACAAAGACTTCATCTGTGATTGAGCTATGAGAATTCCGTTGAGGGAGGTCATTTCATCCCCTGGCCAAACCGGGATTGAAAGCATTTGTGATCTTCTAAACCTCCTTAATCTCTGTGCAACAGATGCCTGACCTTGGTTCAAAATGGCCACCACGCATGCCCACAGAGCACTGTTACAGTGAAGCAGGCTGTGATAGCAGAACGCAGCACTGAGCACAACACCAAGAAAGAAGGAACAAGAGTCAATAAGGAAACATTTCTGGACTGGCACCAGCTTACCTTATTCAGCATATTTAGATGGAGACATTCTGATGGTGCTGTTCAGTAACAGAGGCAGCTTAAGCTGTAGAAATGGTGGGCGACTCAAAATTTTCTCAAAATCTCAAAATTTGGTGAGCAGTCTTCAAGCAGTGAACCCCTCATCCACATGACAATTATATATAGTATCTGTTTCACTACATAAAGAAAAGGCACATGCCTGCTTCTGTTAACATGAAGCAACTAGCAATATCAGAGCTGTGTGGCCATGATGAGGACAATCAACTTCAGAAGGAGCAATCCTTCAATTTATAAAAATCACAAATTATATGTTTTTATGTTGATGTATATTGATAGTTATGAATAATATTTTAGTTTAGTTTAGGTTTTAAATCATAATGCATAAAAATATTCCAAAATATTCAGCCAGAGTTACATGGAGTGCTGCATGGGTTCAGAAATGTTTAAAAATGCTTGAATGCTTTAGTCTCTCTCTCTGTTGCTTTTAAGTCTAAGGATCCAACGTAAAGTTTTGAAGAAAGCTGAGGCACTCAGAGGAATTGTTCATAAAAATGTGTGGTTTTCACATTTTCAGCCAATCTTGTCTATGTTCAGCCAATCTTGCCCTCAGATTCTGCTGATAGTTTTCCTGATGAAAGAAACCACTTGACATTCAAGTCTGTAAACTACAAAACAAGTATTTCAGTTTCTAAAGGATATAATGTCAAACTGCTGACCAATTGTCACATCCACAAAGTAGCTATTTTTTGTCACATAAAAATTTCCGCATTCATAATTACCAATCCTAGTGTCTAACCAGGTCTTTTAAGGTCGGTGCTCGCCTGAAGCTGTTAGATGGAGCATCAGGAAAGGCTTCTCTGTGAAGTGTCACTTTTCAATATATCCCAGTTTCCACCTAATTTCTTATTTGTTTGATTTGTTTTTTCATTTCAAATATATTGGCTTGCAGTGCATCTGTCTACATCATTTGTAGATGTTTTCATATAGCTTTCCTCTAAAATCTCCCTGGCAGCATCACACTGCGACTGTTTATTGTAAAACCCCTCTAATGAGATCTACTGTGTAATTAATTCGCTTTATGTCTCCATTTGATTTATCAGATTTACTGCCAACATCTTTTTGATCTGGTAAAATTGAATAAAAACTGCATTTGTTGGCTGCGTTGTGCTGGGAAAAACAAAACAAATAAATATTGTATGATTGTACAGCAGCAACAACGATAATAATAATAAGTGTAGACCTTTTAGTGTTGCCAAACATGTAGTGAAAACTACTGAGATTAGAAGGAAATATTCCAAATGAATGGGAAATGCTTATTTCTCCATTAAGTCGTTTAAATATTTAGTAAATAGGCATCACCAGTATTTTGACAATATGGTAAATATTTAATATGCTTCATTTGTTGTATAGTTTGCAAATATATCTGATTTTATAGCTATTTTTAAATGAATGAGCATATTTTATGGCATCCCCACACACGTGTGCAGCAGCAGATCCACATTTCAAACTACTTTATTGCTGTGCTTAAGCAAAGCACAGCTCCTGGCTGAACCACTGTCTCCTGCTGCCTTGAATGTTATTTTCTGACTGTTCCTGCCCACATACTGGCAACGTGACTCACAGACATGCATCAAATTAGATAATAACTCCCTCCGATTGTGGATGGGCTCGTGCAGGAGTGTGCATCCCCTCGCCGTCTGATCCCCAGATGCTCAAACTTTTCTAACCAGGCCATTTTGATCTGCTTAGTTACCTTATGCATTTGCTGAGATTCCAAACCAACAAGGGGAATCAAAGGAATACCACTTCTTGCACAGTTAGGATGCTGTAAAACCCCTTAAACGGAAGTTTGACAGTTGATACTGCAGTATCTCTGGGATTATGGCTAACATTTGTACAGTGTACGCCAAAAGGCTGCCTGAGGTAAGATTAACATGCAGGATTACGTAATCCAGATGTTAAGATCTTTTGTGCCCCCATTCAAGATGCCCCTTTTTCTGTATAATGCGCTGTTGTATTTAGTAAGGCTGCTCCGCCCTTTACCTCTTTTTAAAATCTTAACCAAGCTTAAGAACCTGGGAGAGCACAGACGTGAGGACAGTTGAAACCGATTATAATCCCCCAAAAGCACTGCAGTACCGCACAGCTGCTCTTTGTACCAATGATGTCAGAGTGGTGATTTGACAGACATGAGGACACTCATGGATTTAAACACGAATTTGGGAAACCAAATATAGGTATGGCTGGATTGGATTTTCTTTTGCAGGCAATGAACAAACAGGCTATATTGGTTGATGGCATAGCTGCACCTCAATTGTACATAAACTGTTTGATTAATAGTCAGCCGTGAAGAGCCTTGAATCAGTCCACAAGGGGGCCCACTAGAGCCTGAAGTCAGACTTAAATCTATTGAACGCCTTGCCAGCCTCAGTGTGTTACAACCTTTGCGTCTTGAGTGCACACTTGTTGCTCCTGTTAACATCCCTGACATGCAGGTTATTCACGCCAGCAGACGGTGCTAAATCATGACATGCTGGACTTACAAGGTGGTAAAAACTGTCTCAGCCATTTGCTGATGAGAAGGTTGTCCTGCAGCTGGCACATCCATCTGCATCGTGTCCTTCAAGTATAACCAGCTGACAAAGTGGCAACGGAGATAAACAAAATCTCTGCTGCGTTTTCACAGCAAGACTCCAAATTCACACGGAGCGTGAAGCTCATATATTCAGGCGTACTTGCTGCTGATGGTCATATTTAATAGAAATTATCCTGCCAGCATGTACATGAACTCCACTAAGCCCTGATGTGAAGGTACTTACCATGCAGAAGAAAAAAATTGCCTTCACAGCTTTACTCAATACAGAAAGAACTCTTAACTTCAGCTCTACACACACGCACTGCACGATCTTTAATCTAAGTCAGAGTGTGAGGGAGTGAGTGTGCACACGCAGTGGGAGTTTGCACACACACCCGGCATATAAAAGCCTGATCAAAGCGTGGGGAGATCAAGAGGTCACATATGCAGTAATCAAAGGTGGTTTGAGGAGAAGACATCCGAGAGCCCGTTTGTGCTTTCCCATTTATAGTTCCAGTATGTTCATGACCTCCTAACATGCATCAAGTACGGTTCAGATGATATAGATTTTGTATGATTTGTGATGCTATAAAGCAATTCCCCAGCTTTGATGCATCCCTGATCCGTTAATAAAGTGTGGAAACACCACAGACACTTGTTTTATGGTTTATTACTAATATAAATATTGAAAGTATCAATTCTAATTTGCTCCCTTATAAATAATAAATAAATAGCAGACAATTATCATAATGGGCATGGAAGAAAAGGGCCATATCAATTAAATATATTATTATCATTATTGTTATTTAAATTGTAATAGTTATATAAGATACTGCTAAGAACATGATACTACATCTGTACTGCTTTGATGGAATATTCTGGACAACTTTTCTGCAGCATTTTGAATTGAGGTCGTGTGTGTGTTTGTGTGTGTGTGCGTGCGTGTGTGTCTATGTGTGTTAGAGAGATAGAAGAGCATATCTGTTTAATAATGAATGTCTTTTCTCGTTGTGATGGATTAGCAGTGTCATTTATTTTGTAAACTTCTAATCAATCAACATTAACCTTCTGTGTCACTCAAATTAAAAGCAGGGTGTGTGGTCCTCCCTGTTTTCCTGACGTGCCCCCCGGCACACATTTGAAGGAAATAATAATCATAAGAACAACACTTGAACGTTGAGCAAGGAGACACACTGAACTGAATCTCCATTGGTTACAGATGAATTCCCAGAGAAGACTTTTTTTGGGTTAAATTCTGGATAATCCTGAAAGTGCAAGAAGCCATTTTTTTGTTGTTATTGTACAGTATTCATGCCATGAAACTCAAAAGTGATTAATGTAAAATTAGTTTATTTCAAGTATTAATTAGCTGAAGCATTTTGTTAAAATGGACACTTTACTAACGAGAAGTCAGTATAATGTTCTCTGTCCTCCATAGAGAAACCTAAATAAACGCTATCATCATTTGTCAGTGAGGCCAATCTCTCTCAAGAGTCATGGACTGATTTGCAGTTTGAGAGCTTGCTCTGCTAATGCACCAACAGCCATTTGCATACGAACAAAACAGTCTTGTAACTCCTCCAATGTGGGAAATTGTGGTTTTCCATCTCAGACTTGTATGAATTGTGGCCAAACAAATTCATCTCATCTGTCTTGTCATCAGCCAGCGTGTTAACGTTTGGTATTTATGAGAACAACAGGCTGTCGTGCTGACGTGTCATTTCCTGTTAACATCTGGACGTAAATGTTGGTCCTTTCCAGTCTGAGCAGATGTTTGCCCTGACTAATTCCTTGGATTGTCGCAGCAATTCCCACATTCCCGCTCATGTGGAGTATTGATTAGTGGCCTGTTGGAATGCCGTAGTCACAGTTACACAACAGTCCTCTGAGAGTTCACTGAGTAGATGTACTGCTGTTGCATAACAACAAATGCAGGTCTTGAAAATGAAAGATGTGCTGGCAGGCCTAGATTTCCTTGGTATGTCAGCCACAACAAATTAAAATATTCATGGTTTAAGTATCTGTAATCGCTCCAGTATGAATCAATTTCCAATTCAATTAATTTCAGCCCATGATTGATTTTGTTCTTCTTTCTTGAGCACAGACTTGCCCTTCACTCCGGACTAGGTAGCCTTGGGAGGAATGCTGGAGCCTCCCCCGGCAGCACGCCTCCGAGGGTCATCAGGGCGGTCTGACCCTTCCACCATAATATGGCGACAACTCGCGGATGAGTGTGAACGTGTTATTATTGAAGTTTTCTGAGAAGCGGCCTTGTTCTCCCTGCTGGCCTGCTGAAAGCCATATCAGCAGAGTTTTTCAGCCAGCAGTCCTCGGTGGGAGGATCTGAAGGGCCCAGTAATGCTGCGGGGGATTGCAGTTCGCTGAAGGGAAAGTTTTCCGAGACCATGCAGAGGTGTTAACACAACAGAATTTACACTTTGGAACAAGTATAAACAGGGTAACAATGGCACAATGTTTGTGTTTTTTCCACATTTGAACAAAAAAAAAAAAAAAACAGCTGGGAAAAAAATCAGGGAGACACTAATTCTGGGAGCTAGATCCTTGGGAAACACAGTTTTAGAACAGATTTGATCTGTTTGTAAGAGTTTGTAGTACATATATCTATCCAAGGTATTTACCACACGGCCCAAGAGAAGATCTGAGATCTGGGCCCCAACAAACACTGCTGGGTCACATAATATTTCATTTAATGGCACAGAAAATATGTTTACAAGTGTTGGCCTGTGTCAAAGCAGAGGTCATAAAGTTTCCTTCCCAGATAAACATCCACTTTTCCAGCAGGACTTCAGAGTAAACTGGAACCTGTTCCGTTCTCCATAAATCACGCGTGATTTGTGTACAGTGCATCACCGTGACCATTATTCGACTTCCCGCGGCGTGTGAAGATCATCGCCCTGCGCGAGCAAAATGTTTACCCAGTTGCGACTGGAGCTTAGCGGAAATTGGCAGCTCTTTCAGATGTAATTGCATGAAATGAGCGGCTGTAGCGGCAGGTCCTCAGAACCAGTGTGGCACGATTTACAGGGAGCTGGGAATCTTCTGAGTGCAGTTGGATACATGAAGCCTGCGGAAGTGTGTGTAGGACGATGGAGTATGTGGTTGGGGCTGCAACATTTATGTGTGTGTGCATTATTTGTTGTGGCTGCATTATTGCTGTTATTTTATGGGGGAGTATCCTGGGGGTGTGTTCTTTTTGTCTTGTTTTTTTAATTTTAGCTGTGTTGACGGGTATGTTGTGCTGTACAGGGTGTGTTGAACGGGTCGGCTGCCCCTGTGAAATAGTAATTAGCATATAGAGTAATGTCACTCGGAGGTAGGTGAACACCAGATACAGCAGCCTTTAATTACATGACAGCTCATTTTGACGTGGACACGGATGGCTGAGCAGCTAATGGCTCCACTGAACACGGTAGACTGGGTAATAAAGCCTGCAGGTGTGGACTTGGACCCCCATTACTATGGAGACAACACAAGTCAGGTCATTGCTTTTACTAGCGTGAGAACTTTCCCTGAGCATAAGTTCTTGTTGAATCTCCAATGCTCAGTTGAGGGAAGCATCGGGGTCCTACCCTCAGTTGGGATCAAGTGTGTGTTATGTGGACTGCTCTTTTGCAGTCAGTCTGGAGCTGGAAAAAAAGGGGGGTTTGGGGTTGTTACTGTAGCTACCTGCTACTTGCCATATGATATTGTTGAAACTGGACTGTGTTGGTACAAGATTGATGTCCTGTTTGAGTTGGTGGGGAACCAGAGAGGAATGTTCATGGATTGGACTGGATTGGACTGAGTGTTGGGGTGTTGAGAAACCAGACAGAATCATTACCAGGCTGGATTGAACTGTTGTTGGGCCAGATTGAACGTGGATTGTAGCTGAGCCAGCTACTCACTGAAAGCATCATTTTCCAATCACCTGGAAAACCAAAGTATTGGCTTTGTCTTCCCGGCCCTGATTAGAAAAAAATCCATTTAGGGGAGGTTTTTTCCCCTGCAAAATGCCAAAGCAAATTTTTCATCAACTGTCAGATTTTGCAGCCAAATTCATAAAAAACTGCACTTCAAAGGGAATCTGTAGTTTTGCAAAGGATTATGACGCAACATTCTAAGCTTTTGTAAGAAATGGTCCAGTTTGTGTTGTATGACATAAGACAGAACTGAAGTTCCTGCTGATTAGCAGCTCTTCTGATCACTGCTACATGGATCTTTCAGCCTTGGTATCGGTGTGCATCTTTACTCCTGCTCATTCTTGAGGCCCACTGATCGAAATTCTACCTAAAATGAATATGAGTGTGGCATATTTTTCCATTTTTACCTTGAAATCTAAATTCCAGGTTCGCCATTATTCAGTGAGTGTTGAGGGTGAGCTTTTATTGTGGACAATAAAAAGTTCATTTTAGAATAATCTCTCTTGATTAGAGAAGCCTACCTTTAAACCATGAAGCTTGACATTCAGAAATGATCAGAGCTGGTCTTTCACCACCGGCTGACCTCCCACACAAGCCCACCCTCTTGGGGATAATTATATTTTTATTCCAGGTCGGAAAGAATGTCCTGCATTTTCATGTGTCCAGCAGTTGTGTATACAAAGGAGTCCCACTGTTGGGTTGTGTCTGTCATGGGGATGGTGCCCAGGTGTGAACAGCCGTCTCCTGTATCCATGGAAACAGGAGATGAAACGGCAGGTGTGCTGTTTCTAGAATATGAGGGTTAAGTTGTAGGTGCATGGAAACAAGACCCAGCCTACACCCTTACAGGATTCACATATTTCACCCTACAATAAGTAAAACCAAATCTACTTTACTCTGAAGAAAATGCATGATTTTTACTTGTGTGATTTAACATTTGTTGGTTAAATACTGAGAGTGAAGAACAACAAATCTTTCAGCATTTCCTGTTTTTCAAGACATTTCTGGACATGACCTGTGCCAGAGGACAAGCTTTTGCTACCGAACTGCAAATAATCCAACCAGACTAGTCCCTGTCTTACTTTTTCTTCTCTATTTGACAATTCTGTTTGATGTGTCTGGCTTTGGTTTTTATCTGGATTGTGCTCACAGACGTATTTTAATCACTCCAGTCACTTAACCCATAGAAAAGTACCCATTTAGCATTTCTAATGCCAACACTTAAGATATGTATCACCTTTAGATAGAAACTCCCCTTGTTTTGGGTTTTTTTTTTTTCTTCAGATTTTGGTGTTTTATTTTTACACATTACAGATACTTATAGGCTCACATTCCTCACAAATATCATTACCTGTTTGTTTCCTTTCATGTATCCTATTCCAAATACTGGCTTTAAAACACCTTGCAGATAGACATGCCCCACCTTCATTGTTGGGTCTCTGCTGTTGTTGGTACATTGGCACGCTTCACTGACTACAAACCCCAATCTCACTTTGCTTTATGAACTGGAAAATCAACCCACATCGCTCGACCATAACATATCCTGTCAACACAATTTCTGTTCATATTTAGCAGGCAAACATGTTAAAATAGCTTGTTAAGATGGGGAAGGGGGGTGGGTGAATAAATAAGGGAGCAGACTCATTACTTGCTTTTCGGAGTAGCTGAGATGCAGCCTGCAGGAAGAGCAGTAAACAAACCATTAGCACTTCAATCTACCACTCCAATCAGTCCCAACTCCCCCATTTCTCTCTCGCATTTTGACCCGCGGAGCCAATATCACTCATAAAATTTATGGGCCACGACTCTTTTTCCTGTGTACGATTATTTTGACCTTGACCACTGAAAACATTTTAATGCACCTTTTTTCTCCTTCTCTCTGAAATTTTAACGGCCCCCCCCCACTCCGCATGTAGCCTTCAGTTACCATCACGATGTCAAATAGCTCCCCCGCACCTACACTGTGAATAAAATAAATCAATCACAGTTCCCAATCTTACACTAGAAAACAAGATATACCTCCCACAGAAGTGTGAGGCTGGAGGGGATCTGCAAATGTCTGTCAAAATAATGTAGTGAAATATTAGCCTTCAGATTCTCATTCTATTTAAATTGAGACTATAGGCCCAGTTTGTGTTCAGTTCTGTCTATATTCATTATGTGTGGGCTTAAACTCCAGTCTGTGCTACCTTGGAATGAAGCAGGTTGGATTTCTGAGCATTTTGAAGCCGCTTTGAGTGCCGATGTAAATGCCGTATTGTTATTATACTTCATGCAGGGTTATATAGGGCTGCAGAGGGCTGTAATGTTGCTTTTTTCAATTGCAGACCATGCAGAGTATTAGCATTCTAATATCTCTTTACCTGTCTACCAGGCTGTAGCAAACTGTTAAGACACTTAGAACAGAAACAGAAAACAGAAAACCAGAAAAACAGAAGACCTTTGGTTGAAACTGACTGGACTGAAGTGGTCTAATCATGGCTTTACTTCCTGGATCTGATATATATTGTCAACATCATGGATACATTTCTATATCTGTTGTTACTACTGAGGGGAAACGATGAAGCCCATCTGATTCTCAAGGTTAAAGTCCCATGCTTCCTTGGACAAAAGCCACTGGTGTAAAGTAAGTGTACCCACGCAGTTTAACTAGCTGAGTAATGACTGTTTATGCTCGGCTGCTTACACAGTCCTTGGTTCATCTGATTAAATCAGTCCACTTTAATTACAGCACGCATTGATTTCAGGACAGGTTATTGCCTTATTCATCTTTTCACTGAGAAATAAGCTAATAACCCGTCTTTGCTAAGGTTCCTGTTGTGGTACTGACCCGACCAAGTGGTCAGTGTGACTGATTCAGGGTCAGCCAGCCATTGCGATAGAGGGTATTGGCATATGTTCCCTAGTATAAAGGGTGAAATACATTGAATGACTTTTCTTTTCGGGACATGCAGCAGTATGTCAATATACATCCTTGTTCCTGAATTGTCACACATTGTCGGTCAGGGTGGCATTGAGAGGATTCTAGAAATCAAATTCAGCTGATCAAAGAAATAATAGCACCACAATGAGACACTCTGGAAGATCAGTAGCATTGCATATGACCTTGTAGCAGGAAGAAATTTTTTTTTTTAAACAAAGGCCATCTTGGTTGTACTCCAGATGTTTTAGCAACCTATGACAGAAAAAGTGGCATCCCTGCTGTGCTTTTTTCCCCCACTTCTGTTTGAATAATTTCTGTCTTTTCAGACCATCATAAACATACTACAAATATTGCAAAAACTTTGATGGGAACATCAAAATTTCTAACAGAAAAATCCCTTAATATCACTGGAGAAATCAGCAAATTGATGGGTAGTTGCAGGGGTCCTGATGTAGCAGGACTGTATCAGGGGTTCATAACATTAATTTCTTCTTGTAGTGCCATCATCTTTCAGCTAGCACTTTTTCTTCTGTATAATAATCACATGGATTTTTTTTCTTTTGTTTCATATTTAGATGTTGAAATAGAGCAGCTGAAATAGTAATGGCACCACCATACTCTCCTGTTGTAGTGTGTCCTGTGTAGTATTGTTTGTGTGAACTCAGAGATGCAGATATATCATATATCACAAATATTAAGGAATGTGTGCAGAGTCCAAAAAAGGAAAAAATACAAACAAGAAAGCCCAAAGTGGCTGCCCACACAATGACCTTCCTCTGAGTGACACATAATCTCCTCATTTATCAGGTCACGAGCCGCTCCAGGGTACACTGCTGCATTATTAACTCAGGTCACTTCTCCAGCTTTAATCAGTTCATACTGAATCACAGATGCTATTTTCCTTGTGTTAACAGTTCAGCAGTACATCTTAAATATGGGAGGACGATGAATAAATGAGTGCAAACACTGCTAATGGTCCAATTCTTTTCTTTTTTTCCCCCAGCCTTGGATATAATTCAAGCCTAGTTCACAGTGTAAAGTGATGTATCACACTCACACTTACATAAATAGGAAAAAGTCCTGATCTTGTCTTCCTTGTCCCAACAAAGTGAAGATTAGTCTATCTTGTGCAAGAAGATCTGGCTAAATGGCTCAGTGTCATTAGAATTTCAAATATGATGGCATAATCTCAGGTAGGATTCCATTTTGACTTGAGTGAAGCAGCGGTGGTGATTGAATGCAAAGCTTTTTGCCACATCTTCAGATCCAGTCCACAGGCAGGAGTTTATCCTGTCACAGCCTGTGTATGTGTGTCTTTTTTCCTAATACTCTGGATGATTCTCTTAACAGCAGGTGTAATCACTTGAGATTGAGCTTCAACTGGTCTCTCACACTCCTGTGTAAAGCAAACACTCGTCTCACTGCACGTCATTGTCGGTGTTTGCCTCCGCCTTTCACCACTGTTAACAGCGAAGGTGTAACAGGCGCCGGCTGCCAGCATCGTGTTGGGTAGCAGTGATGTTGGGATAATGAAAAGCCCAAGAAGTGTAATATCTTTTAAGCTCCAGACTCAAGGCTGTGAGTTACTGTGTAATGATGCTCCACACAACAGAGTGAAAGGAGGCTGTGGACTCTAACACAAACTTGGTCGCTCTATGTTTAGTGACTCATCTCTGTCTCCAGCATGTTTATTCACTTCACTTTGGGCTAAAGCTGCCTATCCCAAGTGTGTACTTTATGAGATCACATAATGTCTGTTCTGGATTGGAGAATTACCCCACTACCCAATGCTTTGAAGCACAAAGAACCGCCTTATCTGACTTCCAACTGTGGAAAAGTGAAACCCTCATTAAATTCTATAAATTAAGTATGATTGTTGCTCAGCTGGAGTTTAAAGCCACTATTGTGGGTTAAACTCCTACAGTCAGACAGTGTTAGCGTGTGTTGTGTTTTCACAGAGACTGTGCAGACACAGTGAAGCAGCTGGAGGTTAAATGACTCACTTAAATGCTTCATAATGTCGCGCTAACACGCAGGAACGTAATATCCACTGTCCTCACATATCACACTATATTGCCAGCTCTGCTTCATTCATGACTATTTGCATGATTGTGCACTGAATAATGGATGGACTTTAATTTGAATAAGTATGAATACAAGTTTTAAATGTAATGGTTTTGATTTCACCTGTGTACAAATGAAAGAAGAGCAAAAAAACCCCAAAAAACACCACAAGTCATGTGTTCACCTCAGCTGGTTTGTTCTACAGTCACGGGATTAAAGAAAAACTTAAAAAAAAGAACTTTCTACATTTTTGCAGGTACATTAAATATGCAAGAGGAATGTACATTAACACTTCTTCACATAGAAAATGTGTAAATATGCATGCATTGTGCTACTGGTGGTCTTGATGAATTCAGATTTCGAAGATTAGTCTTTTATGGTGACAGAGATAGAGCCACAGGTTTCTCCAGTGAAACCTCTGTAGATGTTTTACAAACAGAAGACGGTGAGGGAGGCAGGGGTCAGAATCACAGCTGAATGGACAGCATTGAAAACAAACTTTAATCAGCGCTGTTTAGGAAGAAGAGCCCTGTAATTAAGTCCCAGAGAAGTCAGAAGCCGTACAGTGGGTCAGGAGATTAGCTCTGGGTGGATGTGGCTCAGCCAGAGACTGACGCGGAGCGAGTCCGTGCAGATGCTGACATCCAACCAGAGAGTGGAGGAGGGCAGCTTGCTGCTGATGAAGTCTTAGAGTGCAAACTGAAAAGACATTAAAATGATATAGTCCAGCAGAGCACGTGCATAGGTAGGAGGAAGAGGGAGGGCCAGAAAGCATTGGTCTGGTTCAGTTCACGAGCGCTGGCATGTCCTGTCATTTCACAGTGGCTGCCAGATTGTGTTCCACTACGCGCCGTCCATTCGCAATTGGATGATAATGAGAGTGACTGACGGGGATGCTGGGAGAAGCTGCCAGGAACAATGTTTTGTCTTCCCCTTGCACTGCATTTGCTGTTATGTCATGCCTCCTTTTGCTGTACCTCTGTCATTCCCTATCTAATTCAGACAAAATCCCAGGAATCAGGCATTTCAAAAATTAAGATGAGTTTGTGCATTTTCAGCAGGGAAATCAGTGGGGCAGAAGAGGACATAAAGAAAAATAAAAAAATGGGAGAGCTGACATGAAAACAACCAACAAATTTACAGATTTTAGGAGGTGAGTTAAAATAGAATTGGGGAGAAAAAAAAAAAAAGCTGACCTTATCTTAAGGCAGGCTAAACTATTCCACAAAGGGCAGTGCAGCTGCAGGTTTATGTTCCGAGTAAACAAGCAAACACAGTTTTCACAGACCAATCAGTTGTCTGAAGACAGATCATTTGATTAATTGAGAAATGCGGTGCGCGTCTCTTGGTTGAAACAAAAACATGCAGCCACATGGCCCTTTGTGGAAGAGTTTGGACATCCCTGTCTTAAGGGCTTGCAATTGGAAATGTTTTTGACTCTCTGTTCGAATGATATTTCCATGTAAAAATCAATTCGGAGAATGTCAGAATGGATGAACCCATGATTGGAAGCATGATGGCGCCTGGTTAGCGCAGTGTGATTACAGAGTTCATAGCTGAGGGAATTTTGTCTTTAAAGCCCCTCGGCCAGCAGTTAAATGTCTCGACAGCAGAGCTACAGCTGGGATTACAACATCTGGCTCTGTTTAAAAAAAAAACAAAAAAAACCTCTTGCTCCCTCAACAGTGTTGCTCTTTAACAGCTGGTCCTCTGCACTACAATGAATTTCTGCAATTTAAAACAATAATTAATTTCATTAGGAGTCCTCCTAATCCGATATCCGATCACACACCTTCAGTTAATCAGGGTTAATTGCACTTATAGTGCAGCAGAGATTCAATAGATAGTGTGCAAATGTAAAACAAGAAAAGGAGTTTCCTGCCCCGCAAGCCTCGAGACGCTCCTCAGAGGAAAATATTTAAAATTACAATTTTTGTTTTGTTGTTCTGTGTTGAATGAACATATGGATCCATGCTTCAAGGACCTGAGGGAAGCAGGAGTGGCCCTACCACTTCGGGGCTAGGGATCGGTTGCTATCCCTTTAGTTTCTTCTGTTTGTCCTGACTGCATTGTTGTCTACTTCAAAAAGTACGAGAAGACAAGACACGAGTGAAGGCTGCAAAGAGAGAAAAGAGCTGAGGGAAGCTGACAGACAGCAAACTGAAAATTGAGGGATGCAGGGGGGTGTGCGGGGGACACGCCAGCTAACAGGGATGCATCACTCAGGCGGAGTCTGCCAGCTGCTGTAGACAGCTAATTCACAGGCTTTGGATGGTGGGTGGCACCCTCCCTCCTTTCATGAATACCCAGCCAAATGTTGCACAGTTAAGTGCTCAAAGTGTGCAATTTTGCACTTTTAAAAAAAACTATAGTGATGCTTGACTGCAAGAAATAGGTCCAACTAGTGTCTTCTTTGTTCTGCTGCTTGCATGTTCAGTCTGAAGCAACCAGTTCCAGGTTGCATCACCAGACATCAGTGGCTGTTCAAATACTCGCAGTGTGAAAAAAAGCAAAAAAAAAAAGAGGAAAAACAGTCCTTTGCTACGGTTGGTTTGTAGAAAGAAACCAAATACAGTCGAAAAAAGAACGACCAAATGCAAATAAAACAGCTTTAACTGGAGAAGCAGAAGGATGAAAACTCTGGAACAGACGGGGTTGCCCACTAACAGACCACAGTTGGCGGAAAAGACGGTGCTAATTTCCAGCCTTGATTGGTAGTTATTTGTGTCGTGGTAATGCAGAAAGAAAGGATTTTATTTTGCAGTGACTCCACAGCAGCTGTAAATTATCTAAAAAAAAACAATCCTTCAGTCATGTCCAATGACAATTCATTTTGGATTTCCTTTTCATGCAAAAGGCTCTTCTGATGTCCAGTTTGATGTCAGTTAGGGTTCTTAGGCTTTGAGCCACAGCAGCTGATGACACCTGCCAGTCTTTGGGACATTTATCTGGTTAAAGGTGGATGCATGGCAGCTATTGCCCGGTTCTGCCATCTGAGTGGTCAGAGGGGTTTTAAACAAGTGCTGTTTTAACCTGGAAGTTCACCTCAGTGCTTGTGCTGTCTGGAAGTGGTGATCATTAGTCTCATTAGACTGGACTGGAAACCGACACCTATATGAGCCTTCTGCTGGGAGTTGCTGAATTAGCTGTTGGTATTTTCTGCTTTGTTTCTGAGCACTAAAGTGGAGCCTTGAATTTTCTGGAACATCTTTTTGCAGTATTTGCTGATATCATTGACAGTGTGGTTCCATCCCCCAGCAGCCAGTAGAGGGCTCAAATGATGGTGGGAGTGTGTTGGGGGGGATTTAGATACTCCCTAGTGAGGATAGCCAAACCCCTGCGATTACTGCGTAATCCTCTCCAGAATATCATGTGCATCATGGCGACGCTGTGAGTCTCTGCACCATCACAGTGGAAGCCGCCGTTTACTCCATGTTCTCAGTGTCGTTTTAATGCCGTCTGTTTTAAACTCTGACTCATTGCTCCCCTCTTCCTTTGGATATCTCCACATTAGCCTCTGAGCGGCCCCCTCCCTCCCTCTACCCCGATTGTTGGAAGGTTTGGGAGGATGGGGCAGAGGTGGAGAGGAGATCAGTGGGGATTATCACCGTCTGGAGAACACGGATGGATTTGTACTCCATCTCTGTAGTCGACCGCCGTGCCAACCTGCCCTCGACTAATGGGACAGCGGCACGAGCGACATATGTTTTTTTTCCAGTATTCTTTGCAGTCCTCCTGGTGACCCGGCAGATTTTTATCTCTTCCAGATTCATTCCTGACCTTCAGTCCATTCGTGGTGAACCTTGAGAAAATGGAAACTGAAGCTTATTTTTTAAGCATCTGGCTGCCTTTCTCTCCTATTTTAATCTGCCTCCCTGCTGTCTGTTTCGTGTCCTGCACTTCATCATCGATTGCTCGCACTCAGTTTTTCAATCATGCCTCCAATCTGTCAACACCAGGGTCACAGGGGGGATCTTTAAAAAAATGTGAATACCTTGCAGAACAGCCACTTCCAGAGCTTGACAGAGAGCCCCATGGCATACTTTCAAAGACAGCTGTGTGTTTCCTGTTTCAGAGAGAGAGTATTGGTTTGTATTTCTTGACAGTAACCCAGCATAAGAATGGATGTTCAGGCTCTTTGAAGTGAGATTCACAATTGTAGCATCCAAAGAGATTTCTGCTCTCTTCGCAGCCTCGTGACACACAAATTTTGGTATGTTTATTTTGACTTTTTTTTTTTCACGTCAGTTGTTGAAACACAACAAACATCAATAGGACCATCATGGCTTTTGAAAATGCCATCTGAAATTTGGCCTGTAGGGTAAAAGTACTAAGCCTGCCTCGCCCCCCCCACTGATGCGCTTCTAGAAAGCAGGCAGGAAATGATCCTAAAATGCTTGTCATATCTATTTCAGGATATCTAAAACTGTGCATGTGTCTGCTTTCCTCAAAGAAAGTGGATTTTCAGAACAATTCTGACAGGCCCTAGTGTGATTCCACCACTCATCACGTGCTATTTCTGATTCCAAATGACTCAGTTTCTTTGTTTGAATGGCTTTTTTTATGTCATCATGAAGCTAATTGCACACTAGTTTAAATGAATGGCTTCTTGTATCATCTGTGCTCACAGTTAATATGTTTATACTAAATTGAGAGTATTAAATGCACAATTAGAAACATATTACATAGCAAGCTAATAATATTAATAATATGTATGTGTATTTTTTAAGGCCCTGTATTTATCTCTCACCCTGCATTAGCCTTTGATCCATTCAAAGCCGTTTTCTACTGAGTACCCATTGCTTAGGTCAATAGGGGCCCACTCGCATTCAACTGTGGAAGCAGCCAGTCAGGCCTCGTTCACAGTTGGTGACGTAAAATACAGTAAGTGCAGATGAAACAAGTACTACTGTAAGTGCAGCTGTTGTAGAAATGGCCCTACTGTAGTATCTAAAAATGGTCATTGAGGTGTGCTTTTGAAGGAAACGGAGGCGTCTGCATTGTTAGGATTGAGTAGACCAAAGCCTTTCTGGAGTCACATGTCGTAGGGCACAGCGCTTCTGTTTCATCAGTAAATGAGGTGTATTACAGTATACATGTCCCTGGCAGATTCTCATTGTCTCCATCACTCAGAGCTTGGTGGGAAAGCGTTATAGAAAACCAGAATGATGGACAGATGTGTCTGTGTAATTGGCATGATTTGACTCTTCTTCTTTTATCATGACGCATTCAAGTTATATTCAATAGGAACCATACTTACAAGTGACACATTAGTTTGTGATTACTTTGATTGGGTCTGTAAAGTGCAATTCTAAAACTCACTTTTTTGCTATTTCAGAGGGTTGTAATATGAAAATAATTATGTAAATAGTATAAATATGCAATCTAACACATCAGTGTACATCCTTGGAAGAGTTTGACTACTTGAAAGTGTTTGAACTTGACCTGGTTTAACAATATCCTGAAAAAGTGATATGTTGATGAGACACTGAGCCTCTCTCTTTTTCTTTGTTTTTCTTTGTCCTTACTTTGCCTTTATGCTGCTTGATATGGCAATCAGATTGTGTTGTGCTCACTTGATGGATCTTCAATATAGCATCCAGCAA
This sequence comes from Lagocephalus sceleratus, assembly GCA_911728415.1. Taxonomy (NCBI): domain Eukaryota; kingdom Metazoa; phylum Chordata; class Actinopteri; order Tetraodontiformes; family Tetraodontidae; genus Lagocephalus; species Lagocephalus sceleratus. The sequence continues at coordinate 13,095,604 of CAJVRN010000231.1, read as the reverse complement.
TTGCTTGGCCAGGTTGTATGTGAGGAGGCCTACTTTCTCTCTTTTCATGTAAACTCTTCTAGTGAGCCTATTCTTCCTTTGAAATAACTCCACAGATCTGAGTTTTAAATGCTTTTTCAAAAGCTTACAGCATTTATCCCAAATGGGAATAGCTTCACCAATGCCCAGGACCTAATGGTATATTTTTAGGATTTCAGTTATTGCAACCAAATATTCTTGGGATTTTTGCGCAGAGGAATGAATGATAAATGATAAACGATGGAGAAATGAGAGGAACAAAATAGTCAAGCAGTACCCTGAAGCAGCATATCTGGCCTTTCAGTTGTCAGTCAGCCTTTGGAATAATCCATCAGTGATGCTGTTCAAACATATCCCTGTCTGCATGTCTGTGCTGTCGAAAGACATTTCAGCTTAGCATTATTAAACAAAGCTTGATAGGAAATACTTGTGGACTGAAGCACGCACGTCATTTCTCAACAGAAAGTCTGAATAACATCATTAGTGGATTGCACAGGCCTATTTGTAGATACTAATAGACCAGGATATTGTTTTGCAAAAGAAGTGGCTCAAAACTGGCAATGCTTTTTAAGTATTTGTTAGAAAATTATTTTGTCTTTTTCAGAGGAAGTCTAGGAGAGCACTCGTCCTCCTTCTAACATGTGCTAGATTATTTAATTAACGTGACTTCTACCAACTCAATGATTTCATTTAAATGGTTGTCATCTTCGGCTGCTCCTAATGGGCCCTGCTAAACATCCAGATCTCATTTACACTCCCTACTGCACACAACTTATAACAATAACACATTCAGATCACACTGTCACAACATAAATGAGGACGTGCAGCAATCCAGCAACGCAAACGAGTACATGAGAGGGAGCTGGAGAAGATAAATGTCAGCTTTCTCCCAGCCAACAATAATCATCCATCATCAGAGATCAGCTCCTAAACAATAGAAGACCCCAGAGAGCATTGGGAAATAAGCACCTTCTTTAAAAGTGTGCAGTCTTGTGAGGCTTTTCGTTTTGTTATTACGTTTTTGGTGCACGACTTGTACATGTGTTTAGCATGGCCAGTGGTGTTTTTAATGATATGCAGGAGTCGGTGCTGAGACGAGGTTCAAGCAATGCAGAGAAAATGTGGATGCTTCTGCTTTGAAATCAAAATCTGTGCCATATTAAATTAATTAAATGTAACAACATAAATAAATAAATAAAATGAAACAGGAAGTAATAAAGCACACTATAATCCTTCCAGAAAAATAAAAGTGCACATTTTTCTTCACCTGTTATCCATTTCAGTTATTTGGACATGGTTTTACACAGTTCTTTTTTTTGAGTGGTTGTCAAAAACACATCAAAAATAAAGTATGAAGTGATGAATGCCTACATATTATTTCACACATAGGGTATCGTTTGTGGATCAAAAGCCACATATCCTGTATTTATTACATCCTCCGTGCATTTGTTTGGTGCTGAGCAGCAGAATTGCATCCTATAAAAGGCAGATAATGAGAACACAGGGGAACCCGAGGAATATAGACACCAAATTATGTAGCAGTGTGAAGACCGTGTTAGTGGTCAAATAAGGTTCTGGAGATGGTTAGGGATAGTTTTTGTCTCACACGAAATGTCTGCCTCTGTGAAACGTTGCTGCGAAAGCAGATGTGAGAAAGAACGAGGGGCTATAAAAAAAACACCAGAGATGATTGAAGAAGTGAAATAACTCCTCACTTTTGAGTAGCATTGTCAGAAGTGGCTAATGGCTAGGTTTGACCTGTGGATGATAACAGCCCCGTTGTGCAACAATGTAACAGAGCCATCATCACAAACAACATGATGAGACTGGACGAGAGCTGACCGTGGTTCTGAAGTGATGCCGTCTGCATATGCCAGGTGTGTTTTGGTGTTGTGTGGCAGTTGCTGGATAAGTCATGTTTCAAAAAGTAATCTCTGCTTTGGTAATGTGTTTGGAAGCCATGTGTGTACAGCAGAGTGTGAATAATAGACGGGGCTGCCAGCATGGATGGGTGAAGTGTGCTGGCAGCCTGCACACTTCTCCCTGCCAGAGCCCAGCACACATTGTTCCTTCTTTGCCTCTTGATCTATGTGATCTGGAACAGAGGTGCTGACTCTGGTCAGAGAACCCTGAGTATCATAATAATGAAAAAAAAACCCTACTTATATAGATGTCATGGTTTAAAAATAGCTCGCTGTTGAAGAACCAAATGCATTTCATATTCAGCCTGTGCCTCTCAAATTGGCCTAATTTTTGTTATCATTTTCTCTCCAGTTTCAGAATCATGTCAACCCAGTGCTCGTTTTCTTTCCTCAAGGCAGAAATTAGGCTGTCCACTCTTAGTTGCTGAAGTAACAAGCCAGTAGCTCTTCCAAGGAGCTATCTAACCCAGCTTAATGACATAAAATAGAAAACATGTCAAAGGTCAAATAGTGACACTTCATCCAATAATTATACTTGCCTTTGCAAAGCAGGGGCTGTCCAGGAAATACTGAAGCCCTTCCCATCATATTAATAAGGTCAGATTTACAGTTAAGCTCAGGTTAGTTAAAGCAAATTTCATTTAAACCATTGTAAGCAAAGATTCTTGGAACTCTGGATCCTTTTACCTAAAAGTGCACTGACAAACTCTCAGCATGTTGGGTGCTCGTTGGAGCCAATGTCATGTGTCTGCTTTATTAACAGAATGCTGCAAGAACACTCTCCTCAGGAGTTTCTCGTGTTCTTAATTCCTGATATGTCACTTTTGTTTTATCTTATTAATCTGCTTCTGGAGTGCCTGCAGTCATCTAACCTGGACTTTGCTCTGATTAAATTTGAATTATGAGAATGTATTCAGAAAAACTCACTTGAAATTTCAAAAGAAAGGGTACTCTTCCTCTTTTTTCAGATGTCTCACTTTTTTAAAAAATCCTCCTGCAAATAATCTGAAATCTCTTTCAGTATGAGTCAGCTCATTGTTGGCAGCAGCTGTCATCAACTGTGAAAACAATACAAGTTCATGATAAACAATACAGAACAGGCCGTCGCCAGGGGATGTGAATCCAGGTCATGACTCTGCATGTTACATCCACATGGCCAAGGGAGACGTCATATCGCATCATGTGGCAATGAGAGGACATATTTGTTCTGAATAGTCCAGAGGATCATCAGCCCGTGTTATTGGTACCTCCAGCCAGAGATACACTGCACTTCAGAGCCATTTATCCAAATCGCAGTGACTAGCTGCTCCTGTCAATGTCATCACCTACTGGCGCTGAGATCATACCTCAGCCAGCCATCCCATGATCAGCGCTCTCACTTGAGTGTGGGAGTGCTCAGCAGAGACACTTTCAAATTCCAAAAGGCCATGGAAGGTGGCTTCCATGTGGGCCAAGTCACGAATCAGACTGTCACTCGGCAAAATTGAATCAAAGGGCAATGCTGGTAGAAAAGCACAGAGGTCTCCATGTTGCCACTATTGGAGAAAAGGGGGGATGCCTAACTGTCTCCCAGATCCCCTCAGCATCTCCTCGTTTCAGTGTTCAGTTAGAATTTATCTCAAATGAAAGATGCTGCAATCAATGTTTAGGAATGGTTAGGCCTAGTTTAAGGACTATAAAAATGAACATTGTGTTTGTCCTTTTAATTATTTGATTGTTAAAAACATGTTTTAAAAGTCACCACGGTGTATTTGTGGCAGAAAGACGGGGGCCCCTAAAGGATGTCAGACCTTCTCCTGAAAGCAGACTGTCCCATACTCACAAAGGATATTATATTTGTGAGTATTCTGTCATCACACGTCAGTAATTAGTGAAATTCATCACAGCCACATCTCCGTCAGTCCATTTTGAGGCCTGCAAACTGATGATAAAACCCTTTGTCTGTTCAGACACTGTAATGGGGAGCAGCATATTCTGAAATGAATATCCTGCTTGGATGAGTGCAGACACATTTATCCTCTTCAGTACACAGGGTTGAGTTCATTCCTCCAAAATAACGAGAAAAGAAAGGAAATCCTTTAACGGCTGTCTGCATTCTTTTTTTAATTTTCACTAAAGATTTGCGTATTTTCACTACATTTCACTCAACCTGTAACCTTCAATGACATGAGTGGTCTTTAAATGTAGCCAGGAGCACAAGAATCCTGGACCGTTTCTTTAATCACATCAAAATCTACAAAAAAATCACTTCTGGAGTAGCATGCTATCTCATGTAACTCGAGAAACTCTGTCAGGTTCTACCTGTGCTTCACAGTAACACCAGAGGCACCTCTCTGCAGTCCATGTGTGACAGAGAAGGCATTCAGTAAGCTTTAATAAAAATGGTCAATGTGAGAATGGACTCTGCAGCTAATAAAATACCTTTTTGTCTGCAGCATTTTCCGACACTTCAGTCTTAATCAAATTACCTTCATTCTTGATAGCTCATTTGCCGCACCTACGGAGACAGGTCCATATTTAAGGAAAGGCTAATTGAGTGTATGCACCCACTGTGACCCATCAGTTCAGACTCAACTCTTTATTTCTTAAAAAAAAACTGAAGACTTTCCATACATTTCTGTATTGTTTGAGATGACTAATAATGATCTAGCAAGAAGATAAGTAATAATTCAAGGAGAATTTAACTGAAATCTCAAAAAGAATGTGTTAAGAAGTAGTTCTTTGTTTTGACGTCTAAACACTATTCGAGCCAGGAAATGTGTCTATGCATCTTCAGAACTTATTTAGCTCCATTTTATTATAGAGATGTTGCTGCTCATTTTTGAACCTGTACACTCAGGTCTCTCACTCATGACCCCCTCATTGTATCTTCCTTTTGCACCCACAGCCTGGAAAACACCACACGTTGGGGAAAGTAGGTGGTCAAAATCGCCTGGAAATAGATTAAGACATGCCCTTCATGCAACCCCCTCTACCTACACTCAGCACTTCACTGGGATTCATTTTCCCTTTCATTTCCCAGGCCATTTCCCCACTATGTCAAATATCTGTGTGTTTTGTCTCATCCATTCTGCACCTCTCAGACTGGTTCCCTTAAGGGGAAGGTGCAATCAACTGACTCTAATTTTGGCAAGCAATTATACACACACGTTCATCTGTGTATGTGAATATAGGAAAGCTCTTGTAGGTAGTGGCAGATGTGCTACACGGGAGGTTTTTAGAATCACAATTGGAGGGAAATACCTTTTAATTGCGATATCGTTCGGATTTTATGCTGATAAAAAGGCTCTCTCATCTCATCATTTGAACTATGTGAATGTGAATATGACTTCAATTGAATCAATAGTCAGTATGCTTCTGAATTGCATCATGTGTTATTTACTCACAAATTTTTGCGGTTGCGGTTTTAATATTCTCAGTCTCTCCATGTCCAAAGAAGCATGCAAGGTACATGCTGAATTTCACCTGTAAATATTTATATGATCTTGTTTCATGTCGACTAGCGTTATTGCAGATACACGTTGTAGAACTTGGCCATTTGTTGTCATGTCATTGCCGTGAGGATTACCAATGAAAGCACATCTTTGGGGACCAATGCATTTTTTAAATTCACATTATGAAAATATGAATTTTAAATATGCCAAGAACGGATTTACATGTTAGAGACGAAAGGGGAACAATAGTATCCCTCTCAGAGTCTTCAGTATCCCAAAGCTAAATGCTGAGTTGGTGACATGCGCTCAGAGCTCATGAATTATTCAGCAGCCTAGTTAAATTTTTACAAGAAAAAAAAATATGCTGCTGAAGGTGTTTATTATATCTACTGTCTTCAGGGGAAAATAAATACTTTTACTTTTACTTGCTTTTTCTGAGCTTGAGGAGAATGAATTCTGGGATATCAGTCACAATATGATGTAGCTCTGAATAGTGTTTACATTTTGTGGCATAGAACTAAAGAAATGATCATGCAGCTCAGGTCTTCAGTGCTTTGTGTTTTTCTCTTGAAGGTTGTTTATCCATCCGTGAACATACAGAGGGGGTCGACCATATTGAATTATTTGCCCAGTCTTATCTAAAATGATGTTATTCAGAGCGATATCCTTCTAGCCCAATGGCAAATCTGGGAGCTCCTGTTATTAAATTTGTATTTTTCAGGTAATTGTTGATATTGTTAGCATCTTACAGATGTGCCCTACAGTTTGTTGTGTTGTTTGAATCAGTTATAACTGCAGACTTTTCCCGAGAGTGAAGCCTTACATTGACAATGGCACTGCATTCTGGGTAACTTTGATATAAAATATAGAGTGCACAGACACAGCATCATGGGCTTCTTTGAATAATGGCCTAGAGGGTTTGTTTGGAATGAAAATCTTATATAAATATAAAATGTTTAAAAGGCTCCAACCACAGTTTCAAAACATGGATGTGTCTTTATTGTTTAGTAACATTACCATTGACCTGAGGCCTCACTAACCCTGTTAGAGTTCTATGTGTTTAACACACTAATGAGGTCAAGATTATGTAACATAGTCAGATGATGGCAGATCTTGAAGACAGGTCTCACGTTTGCTGTCCCGTGCAGGGTGACAGTACCATGAATGGTAGGAAACACGTGTGGTTCAGGAATGGCCAGCTCTGATAAAGCTCTGTGTCTAATTAACACACTGACAGTGGTGCTGTCTGGGCAATCACGCTCTTCCAGTTTATTAAAGTGCTTAAGGAAGTCACTCTCGCCCTTCGGGGGCTGGTACAGTAATTTTCCTCCTGCAAGCCCGATGATACGCCCAAAGATGAAGCAAACCAAGTGTGACTGTCTCTCACTTTCTTTCTCCGCCATCTCTTCTCTTTTCTCTCCATTTCCCCCACTTCACCCTCATCTCTCCTGCAGGCCCACCCCCGCCTTTCTTTTTTAATCTCCCACCTTCCCCATCTCTGTGCACGTCAGAAATATAATATCACATGCCTTTTCGCTAGACTCTCTGATGGGGCTCTAAAAATAACTCTTCAGAAAATGCTGACTCTAGCTTCTCACACCACTTCAGAGTAAACAGCCAGCAACTGCAGTCGGTCAAACCCATTTGGAGTATCCTGACTGGTATCTAGTCAGCAGCGGTTAGGTTTTGTAACTTACTTGAACTTAAATCCACTTGGCATGCTATGAGGAAACATTTAAAGCAAGCATTTAGTAAACTGATTTAGCATTTTCCCCCGGACAACAGCATTTGGCCTTTATGCCTCTGAAGTAAATCCTTTCACGAGATTGTGCACTCTTTGCCAAAGCGTAGATTAGAGCCAGCAATGCATGATTTGCTGCACTTTTCTCCACTGAAATTAGAGAAAATACTTTCAACATTAGGTGAAAATTCAAAATTCTGCAGGAGAATTCTTTGAAAGGAGTACAAACCATGTGTGGCATTCTATCTAGATGCATCCTCCATAGCTTCCTGCATGTAGCTTTCCATGGAATGTCAGATGGTGCGATTATGTGCAGTGGGGGTTCAGATGGCATCAGAGGTGAAATAGATACCTCCATTTTCCTTCTAGAAGTCCCTTCAGGGGACTGGTGTTCTTTAACAACTCAAGCACTACAGTGGAGGAACTTTCAAGGATTTCAAGAAAATTCAAGTCCAGAAAAAAAAGAGCTGTCTCCAGTAACGTCGTTGTGATCTTCACTGGGTCTGATGTGAATAGCAGGCGAAAGGCTTCAAAGGACCCACACATCTGAGTGTTGCATCAGTAGCTAGGATCACATTTCATCGCTGCCACATGTGGCTCATGCTACATTTTGCTCTTCATCACTGCTGTATTTTGACAAAGCATATTTTTAAAAACACATGCCACCTCTCTGGGATAAGTTAAAGGCCGTCGTCCCCCGTTTCCCCTGTGACATACCCAGAGACCTTTGGGCTGTTCTCAATGCTCGTCTGACTGATCAAGGGTCAACACTTGGCAGGGTAGTGACACTGGCCGAAGGCTTCTGTGATGTGTGAGGTGGCAAAGTCTAAGGCGGTCTGACACGAGCCATAGTGACTCAGTCAGGGTTTGACCCTCAGTCCACACTGACTAAACTGTGTCATGAAGGTTTTGATTACAGAGTACATGCAATTGTTCTGTCAACTGGGATTTGTTAACTCTTCATCATTGTGGTGTGTTTATGAAGTGAAGTCAGACAATTAAGATATGCTAAATGTAATGTGGTCTTGAATGACACATCATTTCAAAGAATTTTATGTCAACTCCTGCCACTCAAAACATGAAATGAAATGAAATAATTGACTAACACGGTCAAAGGAGGCAACAAATGGCTTAGAGCCAGGTGTAGTTTTACAAACCACATACTCTATTGTTTATAACAATATACTGTAACCTGCACATGTATACTATTATGTTCATCGGCATAAACTGTTCTTTCTGTGCTCAAAATGGTACATTATGAATAAGAACAAAATGATTAGCTCATAATGGGGTCAAATAACTCCACTCAGGTCACATTAACACTTGAATTTGAGTGTCATAGCAACTAGGAGAAGTCAGTAATGCACATTTTGCAGATTGGAGGATGCGGTATAGTCAACGTGCATACAAGCACAACTGATGAAGTCAGTGATGCAGAGGCCAATCTCCAGTGTTCTTACCTAAAAACAGACTGCTGGAGACTTTAGGAAGTTGCTTTTAGGTGAAAGTACTACTTTTACACCCATACACAGTAAGGGCTAAAAATATTCATTTTATGCTTTGAGTGTTTGTGTAGATGTCGATTAATGAAACAGCTTTGAATTGTGTGGAGGCAGGAATCAATCAAGCTTAGTCACGAATCAAAAAACAAAAAAGCCCATCAAGACTCATTTAACAAGATGGAAGGAACAGATAGATGACACAGTTCCACAATTTTTCTGCAGGTTTTTTATGTTTTCTGGGGGGAAGTAACCAACCAAAATCACTTGCGAATAAATTTACCAGCTCCGATGCTATCTGTAAAATAATTAGATGATGGCATTCCTGTAAGATAATGATAAGATAAGAACTCTAGAATAAAATGCCACTTTTTTGGGTTATTAAAGGGATTAATTTAGAATACAATAGGACACTAGCAAAATTAAGCAAACAAAAAACAAAAAAAACAATATGCTGTAGCATTTATTCAATACAGTAAAAATAACTTCTACTTTGTACAGAAGCTGCAGTGACTGTCTGGGAATTGTCTTCCATGTGTTTGTGTGTATTGTTTTTGTAAAGGATTGCATGGCTTATCATGATTTTCTACAAGTAAACAGGAACCATATGGGAATTGTGGCTGATGTCGGCTATTTCCCATTCACCCAGTGGTAATCAGTCAGCGCACAAAGAAAGCCATTGTGCTTCTAATAACTATGACCCTTGATATTGTAATTCCATGTATGGCGTACCCTCTTTGCACCTCATCCCGCAGGTCTTTTGTAGTCCAAGGAGATCCAGCTCGGTCTGGGGAAAATACAAATGAATGCTCCAAATTAATGTCTGCTCAAACATACAGGAAGAAGATTGGAGGTCTGTGCTGTCTGCTGTGGTTTCAGTCAACATCCACAACCAGACCAAGTAAACACTCCGAATCCCTTTACAGCTTGACTGTTCTTCCACCAGCCAGCACACCCCCCTGAGGCTGTTGTTTTCTGTCCTTGCCCCTGGAGTGGCGGTAAGAGTGAATGAGGAGGCACGACTGCGTCTCTCCAACACGGAAGAAGGAAGCCTCCTTCATGGCTCATTGACTTTGTTTTCTCTAGCTAATTTTTCCTTTCTCTTCACCTCCCCCCCACAAAAACATACTGCATGCACACGCAGGCTCACATTTTCCTCACCAGCCCAGCCTCCCTCCTCTGTGCCTCACCGTTTCTGTTGGTGACTTTGACACGCCTGCTGTCATGCCTCAGTTCTCCAGGAGGTAGCGATTAACAGAGCTGTCGCCATATGGGGTGAGATCAGCCATCAAAACCCTACATAATTAGCTGTAGGAGGAAAAACACTTATGTAAGAGGTCTGACCAAAGGGAAAGTTGTGACGGTTATACACCTTGGTTCCTTCCTCCTTCCCACTCGTTAAAACACTTATGAGTGATTTATTAGTAATGAGAAACTAAATGCATCACAAAACCCAAAGGAAGCTAGAACACATCAGGAATTCTGTGCAGTAGATGAATGATTCCCTGGAGCCCCAAAGAGGAACAGGCAGAAAAGAAGAACTAGCCAGTTGTGTGTTGCAATAAGCCACATTGATGGTAAGAACAAACAATTTATCAAAGTAATGCAAGGCAAACTCACAATTGATGAAGCCATTGTCATGTCTGCACCTAATATTGAAACGGACTTGAAGTCTGAGCCAGGGGTTTACATTGCTGACGGCCTAATTATATGGATTGGCTGCAGCAGAGCGTAGCCTATCAGCTCTGGGGAGAAATTAATTCTGGTACGGGGGAAAGAGAACGGGTGAGGGAGCGGCAGGCTGCAACCAGCCTTACTGCTGTGAATTGATGGCTGCCGAGGGCAGGGTTCTTCTGCAGCGTATGCACAAGATTCTGGTTAAAGCTTGTAGCGGCATGTACTCTTGAGTTGATTCTTTATGATTTAGAAACTGCACGCAGCTCTGACAGATTTGTGTAGAATTGCAACAACAGCCATAAGCAAGATATTAACAGCATTATGCTGAGTCACTGCTCTTGCTGAACCTTTTTCTGTGCGGAGGCTGTTTTTTTTGTTTTTGTTTTTTCCCCTAGCTGAGCAGTATATTAACATTAGCCCTGTGTCAGGGTCTGGGCACCTCCTTCCCCATAGGGGGCGCCAGACCCTGACATGGGACCAGCAGGAGGTCGCGCACCTGAGCTGGAGCCTGCAATTACCTCCCCTTCTTAGGGCTCGTGTCCGACAGTGGAAGCTGTCGGATCGTACTACTGTTCTGTTGGATTGTTGGTCTGTTGTACTGTTGGACCATATCGTTATGGTTCCCGTCGTCTTTGCCTGGCTATCTCATCTCCCCGTTCTGTTCCCCGTTGAACTCCCGTCCGGAATCCTGGGCCCGTCTACCGGGATCCCCCGCTTGTCCGTTCCCCGGACATCCCGATTCGTGGGGAGGTAGAATTCTGTTTGTTTGGACTTTCCCCCGTGCGGGCGTCTTTTCTGTTGGCCCAAGAGCCCTTGTTCCCTCCCGTACCGGAGCGCTTTGTGTTCTGTCATTTTGGAAATAAACTTGTGTTCTTCCCCCACTACTCTGCGTCAGCATTTGGGTCCTCCGTTCTGAGTCGTGACACCCTGTTTATTTCCCAACCAGTTGGTGGTCAGAGTAATGTATGTCCTCAGGAATCCCACTGTGGATATTGCTTTAAAAATATATACTGCCTGTAAGGTTGTTAAAGTAGCATTTGGATTACGTAGGAGCTAAATAGATGCATGTGGGGTAATTGTAGCAAAGAAGTAACAAGAAGAATCTAAATTTAGGCATAATAGCTTCACATCGGTCAAATCAAATGTAAATTTAATCTAATTTGCTGACATTACAAATGTCTCATTTGCTGACATTACAAATGTCAGCAAATGAGATTAACCAAAATTATCCAAAAATGATGCTCCACTCTAAACGTTTCTCCAGCATGTGTATGGAATACAACTGGCTGTGAGGAGACTGTAATATTGTCCTCTCTGATCCACTCTTCAATTTAGAAGCCTGTAGAAATGCACCGTAAAAAAAGCTGAGAAAAGGTGAAAAATGGGAAAAGAGAGGAATCATTGTGAAATGAAGCAGGTATCATTGAAAAAGTGCAGAAAATGTGACTTTTATGAAAACAACCAGTATGCTTCAATCCAAAAACGTGATAAAAACTAATATCTGGTCTTATCATGGCAGAGGGTACTGAAGCTATTAGCTATCATGATACTTCTTCCCTAAACTCTTCATAATTGCTGCAACTGAGCAGTAAATTTAAATCTCAGAATACTCCTGATCATTTTACTTGTTATCAACTGGTGCAACACAAGGCTGCCTTCAGGTTGTTCCTAAAAACTGTTGCAAAGTAACGAGATGCTTCAGAGCGGCATATGTTGCTTTGGTCCTTTGATGTATCGAGCTGCATTAAAGCTCTTCTGTCTCCTGAGACCTCATTGTTGTGTTTCATATGAAAAGCAATTTCTCCATTTGTAGACAGTTTTACTTCTTTCGGTACATTTAAAGCAGTAAGACTGAGGTGTTCGCCCTTGTGCACAGTGGCAACTTTGCTTGAACTTCTTGGTCAGACACATACGCTTTCAAAGGCTGATATGATTTAACAGACTCTGCTGCAGGCTTCATCAGGCAGCACCCTGGCCATCTTCAATGAATGGTCTTGTATGGGAACAGAAATCAACTAGGCCTGGGCTCTTTATTGGTTTTCTTTAAATAAATTATTTCAGCAGGTACAGCTAAATTTGTACTATTTTAGCCTTTTTAGAAATAAGCAAATCAGTACACAAATTAGATGGGTCCCTTCTGTAAAAGTATGCATACACATCATAATGGAATCTTGACTCTTCTTTTCCTTCTTTTTTTGTAGAAATGAGCAACAAGTCAAAAAGAGAAAATACCTCAGATGGAAACTCTGTGGTTACACAGATAAAGTAGACCAGTATGAATGACCAAGATATTCAGAATAGTGGATCGGGCATTGTGGGATGGGATGGAACTGTAGCACATTTTAATGGCTGTCAACGCAAATGAGCTCCAAGTGTACTCTGTGTTAGATCTGGAGTGCTCCAACAGCCACTCATTCCCAGCTTTTTATCGTAATCTCATCTACAGGATGTCCTCCTGGAGTCTGACTGGAGCTTTTACTGACGACAGTCTATATTTACTGTATCGTCATCAGCAGAGCCCTCTTCATCAGGCTCCCGTCGTATCACACCAGTCAGTCTGACCAGTTACTCATGTCACAAGTTATGTGTTAAGTCTGTTAACAAAAGCAGAATCTGCGTTTGTCCTGATTTCTCCTACTACATCCATGGAAGACTACATGTTGACTTTACATAATGATCTGACGTCGCTGAAGTTTCAGACACACACACAGACACATACACACACACACACATTCAAAGAAAGATGTTTGTGGTGTGACAACAGTCTACAAGTTGACAGGTGCTCGTGGCTTTGTTTCTTCTCTTATTTAAAACTGTATTTACACGATTGGAAAAGTATCACTAAAATGCCCTTAATAAAGCATGGCAAAACCAGTTAAGAACATATGGGCATATGTGTTGTGTCCTCACAAAAGCACCAAAGCAGGAAATAGAGGAAGGCTTAAAAAAATGCATCCTTGGATGCCCAAGATGACTGCAATGCTTGGCTCATGTGTTTTTAAAGGTGACATATTATGGTTCTTTTCTGCAGATTAACCCTATCCTTGGCATCTAAATGAAATGTTAGTAATGTGATTTGGTTTTAAAAACCAAAGGATTGAGCTCAGTCAGACTGTAAACATGCCAGTTTCACAGCCTTGCTCAGAACAGCTGCTTTGAGTGCCTTTCCCTCTAAATCCTAATGAGCTTCTGTGAGCTCCACTCACAGATGCTAAACCCATCTCTTCTGCCAGGGGGAAAACGTGAGGACGACCTTGCACAGGTAGCTGTGGTTGTATGGGAGGAGATAGCCAGTACGAGGTCACAATTATTCAGATCACACCAACTGTTATACAACAGGATGGAAGTGCAAAACAGACTGTTTAGAGACACACTTACAGACTTGCAGATTACTTAACATTGAATTACTTGTCAAAAGTGATATTTATGGGGTTGGAAAGCACTCTGGACATGGAACTATATGGACTAAAGCACTGAATTAGTGAGTTTTGCATATCATGTCCCCTTGAACAAGTTTTGCCATGTATTAATAAAGGATTTGCTTTACTACAAGTCAAATTAAAGAAAAAATAAAGAAAAAACTCACTTGGTCAAAGATAACATCAGTTCTGACCGTTTATGGGAAGAGTTGTTTGCAAAGGTTTTTCATTTTCTATGCCACTGCTTTAGGTCTGGAGGTACAAAGCAACGATCAGCCAACTGCCGTTTTGTTACGGTATAACTAGATTAAGGTGCACTGCAGTTTTTCATTTCTGAAGCTTTGCTGCCTTCCTGGTTGTCAACGGTGACAGCTGAGATGCCAATTTCAGCCTTCACATCAACCACAATAATGTAGTATAATGTGTCCCTCAAATCAATCCACTCTTCTAGCGATGTCCCTCCTTCCATCGTAATAGAGTTAAGAAACTCCAGAGAACTGTCCTTTCACTCCTATTTAATCCCATAACCATACATTGTGTGCCAGAGATGCAACATACATTGTCCACACAAACTAACGGCTTACATTATAATATGTTTTGTTATACGATTGTTGCAATACAATGAACCTGCAGTTCATTCAGCTCTGCTGATAACAGACTTTCAGCTCCTCCAGTCTGGGCTAATAGCATGGGTGAGAGCCTCTTCTTTCAGATCCATCTTTCCATTGGCATTCAGCATATTTCCTTCTACCCATCATTGAGCTCCCCCGCACACACACTGGCAGATCCTTGTACTTCTATTTTTGCGAGGACTTTCATAGATATAGTATATTCCCCATCCCCTTACCCTAATCTTGACCATCCCACCTAACTCACTGAACCTAACCTAAACCCAGAACTAACCTGAAGCTTAAAATCATGTCAATCTATCTTGATCCTCAAACAGTCCTTTGAAGGTGTGAGGACCAGCCAAAATGTCCTTACTTCTCAAAATTGCACACACTTCTCAAATTGTCCTCACTTCTCAAAACACACACACTCACACACTTTCACACACCCACATACACTCATGCACACAGGTTTACACACATCTTAATGCATGTCGAGGGTCACAAAATATAATGATCACCACCCTATTTTCTGTTAACTGCCACTTTTCCATTGATGAGGGTCAAGGAGGGAATTAGAGTTCATCTGAGCAGTCACCAGGTGAACATACTGTTGTCTGTTCACTAAGACACTGACATGTAGAGTCAGTGCAGTGTGCATGTGGAAGGAGGGACATCACATAGGCAAAGGGAAAACATGCATACAAACTCCACAAATAAAGGCCTGTGTCTGACCTCTTCACTAACCCTAACCCATCTGAAGGTCAAATCCATAGTTGGTTTAAGATGAAAAAGTCAGAATTGTGAATGCTGTCAGTCTCCAGAGGATTGGATTTCTGAGCTTCTATTATGAAGTCCAAGGCCGTTAACAGATGCATCATAATTCCACATCATGCATATTAATCTACAGCACCCATATTTGACTCTTTGATTTTGCTGCTTTAATATTGCTCAAATTGACGGTGCATGAAAGAACAATTGTTACTGCAATTTCCTGCATCGATTCACAACCTGCCACTTTCCCCTCTTCCAGCGCCTTTGCTATTGGATGGTGTTCATCATGAGCTGCAGCTTGGGCCTGTTTCTGTACCCGGTTTTCAGTTACCTGCTGTAAATTGCTGCTCCTAACATGCACGAAAATAAAAATCCACGAACAGTCATGGAAAAATAAGGAAATAACATCATATTGCTGTGTCATTGAATAATTCTCTCCTCAGGAGAAAGCCTTCTGTGGTAATTGGAAGACAAACATCCAGAGTGTGTAGAATGTGTTTTGCCTTTGGTATTCATTGGCTGTGACACCTCATGCAGAGGCAATATTGATGCGCGTAGAAATGACTGGACTGTATTCATCTCCAAATGGCTCCAAGGGAAACTTCTTTGATTAATCTATCTGTTAGGGCACCAGAGAGGGCCACTCTCTGAAAATACGACCATTATTCATGCGCAACATTTTTGTCCATCAGGTTTTATGATTTCATACATCCTCTGACGGAAGCCATTGAGGAGAAAGGAGTAGACTTTTTGAAGGGGAACAATACGGTCCAGTGGGCCTTTTGCAGCTCCTGTATGACAGGTGAAATCATCATCATTAATAACTTCATGCAGTCATGCACTCAAATTTAAATCAAATTCCTGCAGGCATTGATGAAAAAGAGTGTTTGAGGCACAGCTCAAAAACTGATGAAAAGATTTAAAAGGCACAAATGTAGGAAAAACACTGCAAATAGAATAGTCTGTGTGTGTGTGTGTGTGTATGTGTGTGTGTATGTGTTCTCATGTCATATCGTGAGGACCAAAATACGCATTTTAAAGTGAGTAGTCAAAAGGGTCATTTTAGTGTCCTCTCTCACCAAATCACGTCAGATGATAATTTATGGTTAATATATTGCCGCAATATAAATAAAATGACTATATTTTGTTGCATAAATGAAATAATAGAAATACCAAAAGAAAGTTGTTTACATGTTATTGCTATTTTTACCTGTTAACAAAATGAAAACCCTAAATCCCCTTAAAGTAGGGAAACCCCACTGCCATGTATTGGCCTACTTTGGAATAAAACACAAAACAATGCAGGTCCATTGACCCCTTGCCTTATTTTTGGGATATTAATAAAATAGAAAGTCAACTTTGACATTATTAAACCACATAGCTGCAGCCTAATAGCTTTGAAAAGAATAAACATAAAAATAGGCTGACTTTATTTAATTTTGGCCATTTCATGTCACTGTAATGATGCACATGAAACTATTTTAGATTGGCCTGAAAATAGGGTAAAATAAATTAAAGGTTTACAGTAGTTACAACAATAATTAAAAGTTCCAGATGTCATGATCTTCACCGGCAATTTCAGCACCAGTTAGTCAGAATGCCGGTTCATGGCTGGTTTTAGCTTGAATTGGATATTTCACTTATAATTCAATCTTACTGAGGACTTTCAACCAAACCCAATGCTAACCTAAAGCTTAGAACCACATTTGAATCCCTCAAACACAGTTTTGAAATTGTGGGGACTAGACAGAATGTCCTCACCTTCCACAAATGTCCTCACTTAGCAGGTGAACTTCATATTGTAGACCACACACACACAGACAGACACACACACACACACACACACACAGGTGGCGAGGTGTTAAGCTGACCGTGATTTGGCTAAAATTAGATGCCGCGGTGTCTCTGAAGGCAATGAGGAGGTTAAACAGGATTTCACTGAACTAGCAACAGACCAAACCTCTGGCAGGTCTGGTCGGACATCGGTGCCAGTTTGAGGATCTCATGGTTCTTGGAAAATCCCCCAGATTGTGTCTTTGTTCGAGGGTAAATCCAAAATTGTGACCATTTGTTAAATTAATATTCATTCCCTTGCATTAACAGTTAATCCAGTAGTTTGCTTTAGTTTTCTTCCTAAGCTGGTGCCATCTTAATGCCTTCCTTCCACTGTTCCTTTACTGAGGAGTTCTTATCAATGTTAAGGTTGAATTTTTCTGGGCCTTTTAGATCAAAAGGAGGGAACATCCTCAAAGGCCTGGCTGCCTGTTTTGGGCAGCATGGGGAATGTTTTAAAGGAAGCAAAACTCATCAGGAAATTGTTTTGTCTAGGATGTAAAACAAGAATGGGATTTAGAACTGGGATGAATGTGTATCCCTTGGTATTTTTTTTTTTTTTACGATGGTTATCACAACTAAACCAATTAGCACATTTGTTGCGTTTACAGCTTAGTTTCTGAATGACTCATTAGAGCTGTTGCATAATGGTGCATTTAATGCAAATTATATATTGTCAAGATAAATAGAGAGAATCTGATTGCATACATGTGGTAGTATTTCATGTATGCAATTAATTGACCTCTATCCACAGGGAATAATATTGAATAGACAGCAGATGGATGTATAAGCCCCATCCTTTTTGTCAGCTCATTTTCACTGCTCTGTTAAACACAGAAACTTCTGTTTTTTTTATATTATCTATGTTAAGTGTGACACTTGATTTGGTGCATGATGCGATCATTAAATGCTGCATTTCTGATCAGAGAGAAAAGCAGATGCCAAATAGAAGCATAGCAAAAGTACAGGTCCAGCCATCCAGCTATTTATGTTTCTGATGAGCTCTCATGGTGCCGTCGAAACCCTTGTGTTGATGAAACTATTTGAAATTTCCATCAAATCTGGGTGCAAATCCTCAAAGGTTGGGCAAATGGAATCGCACAAATTACATGCAGTTACCAATGAATGCATTTGAATAGCTATGCACCCTCACCCAGCAGTTGTTCCTACTGAACACAATGATGTGGGCTGGAAGTTGCTCTGCTGACCTCTATCTGGGGAGCAGACGGCACAAACACGGCCAAATCCAGGTTAAAAATGACAACCTGCTGTGAAAATAACAACACAGAAAAAAGGAACAAAAAGAAAATGACCCTTCATCCAGAACCACTGCTGCAGATGAACCGCACCTCGCCCTCAGATTCTCCTCCCTCACAATCTGCACTTGTATTGTGCTTTCTGAAGCCCGGCTCAGTCAGTTTTTACACTGCCTCTAAGCCCAGAGCCTTTTGATGTTCCCTGCTGTTTGTATAAAATCAATATTGACCCTGTGAAGACGTCTCACATTTCCCTTCATCTTGGCTACATTTCTTGGAGTCCAACGCTCATAAAAAGCTGGTTAGCTTGATGCTAAGACCAGACCTGCATACCCACGGATGCCCTCAGTGGCTCCCAGCAGCTGCCAAGAGAGGGAGTGGACAGGCGAACTCGTTGAATGCCAATCCACAGATGCAGGAGCTGTCCGCTCATGCATATTAAACCCACTCCACCTGCTTGTCATACATCACACCCTGCATCCTTGGTCCCAGGAATTTGAATCAACTGCGCTGACAGGAAGCCACTCTGTGGCCCACATAGGTGAATCATTTAGCTTCCCCTTCCCCCTTCCCCGTTCTCCTGCATGTTGATGATGCATCCCTGCAGCATTGCCATGAGGAAAACCAAGAGTGGCTGTGGGAGAGCAAGTTGCGTGATGCTGAGGGAGAGAGAAGAAGGCACCTCCACCTGATTAAAACATCTCGATCAGCGTTGCAGCTCTGGAGCTGCTGCAATAGCCCCACCTTCCCAGCTGGCCTTTCAGGTGTGAAGAATTACTCGCATCTTGTTGGATTAACCAACAACATTGTGACAGAGAGCGGGAAAAAGAAAACCCCATCAATAATGCCATTCAAATGACATCCCGATTTGTATCAGTCATTCAGCAGAGTTTCCACATTTACTCTTCTCTTCCTACCGTTTTCCTGATCATTTCTCCTCATTAAAACCACAGCCAGTGAGCAGAGCTGCAAAACTGCATCTTTAAATGTCGGATTCAAATCCATCTCAAACAGGCAAAATGGTGACTGCTGTGTTTTTTTTAACTTATAAAATGTATCTGAATTTATTAGCTTGAAGAAAACAAGTGTTTTTCTCCATTTCATTTTCAGATGTTATAATACGTAAATGAAGACATAATGAGGTATTCAATTATCTCCACCTCAGGGTTTCTGCCAGGTTCCTTTGCAATGCACCAATCTCACCAACCCTTCAGATTATACTTTAGGCCTCTTGTTTTTAGATCTAATCTTAACTTACGAAAAAAGCAGATGGATTCAAACATTGCCAAGACAGGACCAAATGTGTTTGAGCACATGGACAGCCAACTAGACCACGATTAATTACCACTTTGTTTGTGGCATTGCTGATCATTTAACTCACTTCTCAAGGAAATTCATAAGAGTTTGATGGACACATGCTATGTTTGAAAACACACCCAATATCTTAATTCACTCATTACTGTTTTGTTAAAAATAAGAAAAAAATACTTTTCTATTACCATCATTGCCTAGGTAAGGATGTATGTTAGGAATTTATGTCAGTTTGTTTGTTGTCATCTATTCCAATGCACTGACTCAGAGGGGGAAAAGGTGTATTTATAGATGTGAAAGGCAACTCTTTTTTTTTACTTATTGGCAAATGTTTTGCCTCTAAATTTGCCAAAAAATGGAATCTCATTGCTGTGGTAGAAGCAAACATGGCTCATTAAATACATATTTGATGGGTTTATTTTTCGACTTCCTGGTGAGTCTCTGCTGTTTGACAAATGGAGTCCAAACACTGTAATGACTCAGCAAAAGGAAGTGTTTGTCTCTATGAGCATGAGAACAGCAAGTGATTGCATCAGCATGCATTCTGAGTGTTTTATTTTTATTGCAGTGAAGAGGAGGAAATGGTGTCCGCATTTGATCAACACCATCACTGTTTGTGACAGGCCACCCTTTAAAGTCCATGCACCAAATTGTGACTGGAGGGTCTTCATTTTAAAAGAACACTTCACCGTCTCATCATCTTCATCTCATCGGTTTTGCCATCACTAATTTTTTCAGACAACAGCCCTGGAGGCAGCTTTAGAGAGGAAAACCAGGTTCATGTACATATAACCTGAAAATGAGTCATGTTCATCTTGGCTCAGTCTTTAGCAGCATCTTCTCTGTGTTCTCTCATTTGTGAGAGCTACTTCCTCATTTCCAGCATTAGAGCTAAAGCAGGCTCAAGACATTCACTACGTACAGACATCAGCAACACGAACATCGCTGCAGTGGGCTGATGTAATGGAAAAGGTCGTTATAATGAGCGAGAGTAGCTTTAAAACAGTGAGACGTCACATTACTGTGAATTGATTTCAGCTATACCATCATTCTAATAAAGTCATTCTATGGGTACATTTTGTCTTTCCTGAAGGGAAACTTGGTCAAAACAACTGAAACTCTGTAACTGTACAATATATATTACTCAAAACAATTGATGCAAAACTGTACGACACTGCAGCGATCTAACGCTCTCCCTATCTGAGCAACAGTAGCACTAAACTCCTCTCTCCTGTGCTTGTCTAGTCTGATACACAGCCTTCGTGCAGGTTCGGATGTCCCTGACAGTGTGGACCCCAGCATCTACAAGACCAGAGCATCCTGGTGGAATATTCTGCGAATGCGTACACCGTCAGGGCTGCACAGCACTCGCACGCCATTGCGTGGAATGGGTTTAGAGCTGGGGTTGCCAGACATGAATTGGATTGCAGGGCATTACTTGTGTGTACAGTGGTCATGGAAAACTTTAATCAAGATTGAGCTGCTATGTCGGACTTGTGAGAGAGGGCGTGGGAGGGGAAGGGGGAGGCAACTTTATTAACCTGCTGCTTTGGGCCTGTCACAGTGAGCAGGTGTCAGTGATGCAGGTTTCTTTTTCTTCTTGTTTGTCTGGCCACCCCCATATATCAGCGCCAGTTGGTCTAGACCTGAAGGACAACCACAGCACTGCTGACAAATGCCCGCCAGAATAGCCGTCACCTGGCCGCCACGGCATCAAGGCCACCCACACTTTAACCTCGCTCGCAGGGAGGGACCACCACCTTTAACCAGCTGCCCTGCAGGTCAGCTGCAATTTGTTTGTGTCGCATCAGGGACAAAAGGACTCCCAAGGCTTTATTGCGTTGATCTCATGCATGCTGCACAGCGCTGGGTTCTCTGAGTGTGACTGCACTGTTAAAACATGCAGGAGCCAACAGAGCTGGAATCCTTCTTCACTGTCCTTCCTCTGTTATAGATTTTGGCCCAGCTCTGTCTTCCAGTTGCCTCAGATGCTTTCTTGACAGAAACAGCCAATGGTACCACTTACATATTGTAGACACATTATTATCTTTTATCATTAACTAGGATTCAAGTTGAGCATTTTTGGAAGGTCTCTCCTCACAAAGGTCTGCTTTCTTTTTTTTGAGAATGAGCATATATTTTCTGTCAATTGTGTGGTGTACATCAGTAAGCAATATAAATACCAACAATTGTTCTTAAAGTGAAACAGCACATCTCATGTCCTATCAGAAAAACACAAAGCCATTTTTACCATGGTAACGCGGTCAAAAAAGTCAAACGCCTCGCCGGGGCTGGGGAGTTGTCCACAGCCACCGCAATATATTTATATATTTCCCAGGCTGCCTCTGTCCAAAAGGCAGTGGTGCATGATGGGTATGCAATCAGCAGGCCCTCTCAGGACTTTCCCTTTACATAGCAGGGCTTCCTTTGATGTGTGCTGCAGTAAACACGGGCAGATCTCTCCCATCCACCATCTCCTGAGGGATGAGGCTCAGCACAAGAGCGCTAATGAGCACATTAGAAGGAAGCCACGGAAGGAAAGCGTTACAGTTGTAAATGGAATTGTCTCCTGTGTTGTCTGTGGCCAGGATGCTCCATCTGCAGGGCTGCGCCCATCTTTACATGCCATCCGTGCACATATAGAACATTCGGTGTTCACGTTGGCCACCTTTATTCTGTATTCACGTGAATGCAGTCGGTTTAAATTTGACTTCACAATAATGTGCCACAAAGTCATTATATCCTATGCCACTAATTACCCATTTAAAGATATTGTGCCAAAGTGCAACAGAGGTGAAATCAAACTGACAGAAACACCAGCTGAAAACAGTTTCCTGCCAGCTCAACTGTGTGTATGTGACTTCAAATGGCGTTATATTCAGTTTCACATCTCTGACGACAGCTATATCATTTAAGTTGGTTGTGGCAGTAGAACACGGCCTCAGCTCCGTTCAGAACCTCAGGTCTGTGCAGCGTTATATCTGAATGCAATCCCCAGCCCTTTTTGTGGCCCTTTCATCGGCTGCATCTGCATGTGTGGGGACTAACATTCAGCAGCGCGAAGTGATGCGCATATAACGGATCCTACATTCATGTCAAGCTCTCATCTTGTCCGCTGACAGCTTTTCAAGCGATTTAGCCTTGGTATTCCTCCCAGATAACTCAGATCCTCAACCATCATCTAAATCTATGATCCCCAGCCACTAGATTCCTGGAAAGTTGCCGTGGGGAATCTAAAATCGGGATTGCCTTTAGGCAATAGGGGGAGTGTGAGATGTGAAAATGATTTCAAAGAGTCCAGCAAGCGGTGATTTGGTGCTCAGTGTGGCCCAGCATGCTACAAGCATGGAGTAACTAGTTTACACAGCTTTTGTGCAGCCTTTAAGCAGCAGTTGGTTGTTCAACATGGCATCCATTGTGTAGACAGACTGCTACAACATGGAGTTTTCCGCTGTGTAGCGCTGTGTAGTATTGAGAGTTTTGATAGGGTTTATACAGTTTGCATGTATTCGCCATCTGCTGAGCATTGATTATATTCCATCTTTGGTTTCATTTGAGTCTTGTGTCAGGCTGTGTCACTTTGGATGACACTGGTGCATTCACTAACTGAGGAAAAAGGTGCATCATCTTTCACATCTGCCAATAATGCGACCAATGAAATAATTGTTCACTGGAAGCAGAATTCAATACAGGTATGAAATGGCCTTAATTGCTGCCTCTAAAGGCAGATATACATGGATGAAGTGGCACCGAAAAGCCATTTATATTTATGAGCAATTTTTAAGCATAGCGCAAAAATCTGTTTTGTTTTTGTTTAGAAGCAAAACCACTGACTAAAGATAGCAGGGGAGATCCTAAAATATCAAATGTGCCACATGTGGCCACCTGCTTCCTCTAAATAAAAGATGCGACACCCAGAAGAGCATCACCAGGGACGTGTGTGCCACAGGAAGACATTGTGAGCATGCTATTAATAAAGTTGTACCTTGTAAAGTTGACCTTTTAAACAATTTGTGATATGAGTTATGCGATCCAAAAGAGAGTTATGGATTTAATAATAGAAGAGGTGTCTGTTAAACTTTGAGTCAGCTTTGGTTTTATCATCCACCACGACAAGCAAGGGCAAGTGCAGCATGAACGTGCACCAGTATTACATAGACAATAGGCCTGATGTCACCATTTTTTTTCAAAGTGTAAAATATGACACCGGATGCGTGGTCACAATGCAGAGATCGTTTTCTTCAGTTTTTAGTCCTCGGTGACGGAAAGACACAACCGCTTGGCAACAAGGACGAGATTGACTCATGCCAACAAGGCAACAGGCTGATGATGACAGCATGTGTGGGTGCTCATCAAAAGTGTACAGAACACCTGTGTGTATGTGTGTGTGTGCGTGTGTGTGCGTGTGTGTGCGCACACTAATTTCCAAAATGAACGTCTTCATTTGAATAATTACCATGTACCATGTGTATGCTAGTGCATGGCAGCTATAGACACCTGTTATTTTATTTTAGTTCTCAATTAAGGAATGTCAACTTGTGAGAGGGAGAAAGGAGCATAAATGCAAAGATAGAAGATTCTTGGTGATTTTCTGCTCAGCAGGAACTCAATCTCTGCCTCTCTGGGTCTCCCTACAGCTGTGGCCCCCACCCTTCCCAGCCTGCGTTCAGAAGTCTTCAAGCCGTGTGTGGAGGACAAGGACCTGGCCTTCTGTCTCAATGAGGGAGAGTGCTCCATCATCGAAACTGTGGCTGGAGTTCACAGACACTGCAGGTGAGCCTATTGGGGGTTTGCATTCTCTTTCTTCTGAAGTCCCCTCCTCCTGCACCCCCCCCACATGCTCAACCTTTGGGTCGGCTTCATTCAGCCTGCTTTTGTTTACTCTCCAATCTGACTGTGTTCTGAGAGTAGCACAGAAATGTAGCTGCAGAAATGTACCTGAAGAACAGGGAAGATTTATGACCACCCAAACCGCTAAAGCGAGGGATCAGATACGACTCGGCTGCTCCTGGTATGAAAGTGGATCACTGATCTCCACACAGCTGCAGCCAGCGAAGGGAAAGAGCGGCTTAGCGCTGATCAGACTGCATCGCTTGTAGGGAGCAAATGTGATCTAACTGTGTCTTTAATGTTGCCTGACAACGTGTTTATTAATGATAGCAGTCACAGAAACAGGCCCCTTTTACTCTGTATTAACCTTGCATGATAATGATGTAAATGGCTTTTAAGACACATTTGAGTGGTCTGCATAAAGAGGAGGCTTTGATGGAGATCCTTTTCTGATCTCCCTTAAAAGGAGCTGATCTTTTCTTTTCTATGATTTCTTTATTTCCTGTTTTGCTTCACTTAACGGCTGATGAAGCGCTCACTGCCCCAGATGAGGCACCAGCAAACTCATAATCCAGCAGGAATGAGCCAAGTGGTTTGAATCCGAGAGATTACATTTACTGAAGGTGCAGATGTGACGAACATTTGCGTCTCATTATTTGTTTTTGAGTCAGTTGACCAGATGACACAAAGCAGAATATCCACAGCAACTCAGAACCTGCCCAGCTTGTATGATATGTCGAGATCACATGTGCACATTTCATTTCAGCACAGGAAATAAACATGAAAGTGTTTTGTAGTTCTGCTTTATTAATACTCTTGTGATCGGGTACATGGCATGATTAAGTGCGTACATGTACCATTCCTCATTGGGGTCCAAGCTCTCGCTCATCTTGTCTCTTTTCTCTCTCTCTCTTTTGTATGCTGGCTGCATCCACCCTCCCCCTTCTGGCCTGATGTATCACTTTAAAAATGCATCGCTTTAAAAATGCATGATAGAAAATTCTCTCAGAGGAAAAAAAAAATGTGCTGAATGGTTCTGAAATTCTTCTAAAAGACCCACGTTGCTCATTAATATTGCGACCTGAGTCTAAAGATGGAAATGGAACACACTATTAAGGGTACAGAAATCCCTTTAACACCAAGCAAATACAAATATGGCAGGTCTCCGTTTCAAAACCAGAGATTATAAAATAACACAAGCCTGTATACCTGTCATTGTTCAGTCGAGGTGTTCCAAAAAGAAAATGCCCCACCTGTTTGACAGCTTCCAGAGACCCCAAAGCCTCGCAGTGGCTCCCCCTGCGGACACTGATTAGTGACAGATGATTGAGCATGATCAAAACACCGAGCAACTGTAGGCACAAAAGCTGCTGCCTTTATTTATTTGATTAAGAGTCTGCGGTGTAAAGGAGTGATTGCAGCACTTTGCACTTTAGATGCTTGTTTGCGCAGATTAATATCGCAGGTGGCGCATCACAAAACTGCTTATGGCGCTCCTACTGTGGACGAGGCTCCAGGTGTGCTCCTGCTTCTCCAACTGCACATCAGTGGGACACAAAGTCAGATTCCAGGCTGCATCTGCAGGCTGCAGTCAGGGGTCTGTTTTTGTTTGCTGCAGATTCTTCTGATTTCACACTCTGCAGGTAGCTGGAATGAACCTGTGTGAGGTTGTTTTGCGGAAATGAGCCCCTGCTGTTCTGTTGTTTGGGTGGTGGGGGGATTCAGGACTATTTACTTGCACAAAAACCACAAAAAAGTGGGATTTTCAACAGAATGATGTTACCCTTGGGTGTGGGCCCTGTGTTTCTTTACTTTAACCCTTTGTGCTCCTGACACTGTGACCAACAGCCATGGGCGGAGGTCTCCTATCATTAGACGATTAACAAGGGCTGTTTTTAAACGCAGCATTCTCTTTTCTTTTAAACTTGGTAATCAGTTTATCTTGTCAGGAGACGTTTCTTTCTGCACTCGCCTCCTTTGTGCCTTCCCTTTGCCGGATGTTCATGTTTGCCAATGCTAATCAGGCTCCTGAAATAAACATGCAAATGTGAGTTTAAGACCTACTTCCACATCACTGCTTTGCCTTTTTATATGGTTAAGTACATTAAATGTACAGGAATCCAAAGGTCTTATGGTAATTTGTCCTCTTCGTACAACTGCGCATATATAGATTTACATTTGAAGGGTCACATTTATTTTAACCATAAACTTTGAAGCTGAGCCAACAATTTCCTTCACATTTATTTGATTAGAAGCACATACTAACAAAGAAGATCAAACCAGGGGTATTTACATAAGGTTGTTATAGTATGGAGAGATGGATAATAAGTCAGAGAGCAGTCCTCCATGCCAGGTCACATGGCCTGCCCTCCGTCCTGTGCTCAGTCTTCATCTGTGTGCGTTTACTCTCTTTCCCTCCACACTTCTAACAGCTCAGGTCAGAGGTGTTGGGGTCCTCTATATCAACTGCTGCTAACCCCCCCCCCCACCGTAGAAAACTCTCTGCATTTGGAAAACACCTTCCCCAGCCTCACAAGCGCACTGAGATAACGGTGTCTTTTTCAGCGCAGCTGTGTTACTGTGACTTTATCAGTGAGTTGCGGCACTGCGTAGCCTTACGACCTCGTCTCGCCAAAACTAGAATGTCAGGATTTGAACTTTTTTTATCTCGTCTGATAGCCCCTGAAGATGGTCACCGCTGTGTTTCAAACATGGACCAATCAGGTGACAGCTGTACAAAAACAAATGGCACTGCGTTGCCCCACTTTCTGATGGCCTTTTGGGGGACCAAGAGAAAGTTAGACACACTTCACTTGATTGATCCTCTCTCTCTGTCCCTCTAGCGCCGTCCCTCTGTCTGTGTTTTTCTCTCTGTCCCTCTCTTTGTTTCCCTCTATGTTTGTCACTCTCTGTGTCCCTCTCTCTCTTTGTCCCTCTCTCTGCATGTGTCCTTCATGTGTCCTTCTCATTCTCTCTGTGTCTCCTGCTATCAGTCTTTCTCTCTGTGTCTCTCTCTGTCTTCCTCTATCTGCCCCTCTCTGTGTATCTCTGTCTGTCTATGTGTCTCCCTCTCTCTGTCTTCCTTTCTCTGTCTCTCTGTGAGTCTTCCTCTCTGTGTCTTCCTCTCTCGGTCCATCTTAGTGTCTCTCTGTGTCTCCCTCTCTCTGTGTCTTTGTCTCTTTTCTGTCTCTTGAGGTCAAACACGTAGAAATCACTCAAATTAATTTTTGACACATAACTTGTATACATCATGTCCACATGGGTCAAACCTTCTCGTCCTCACTCGGTCTTCTTGACCTTATTGTCCCCGGTACCACTGTGATGTCACACATACGTGACCTGAACATTAAAGCTTTGAGAGACAGATCAAATAATCTCAATACTATTCAGACTCATTGCAACAACTGGATAAAAAGGGGAGAAAGACAAAAAGAGGAGAACAAGCTTCAAGAGACCTTCATCCCACATTCACGACTTATTAGTATTTATGTGATGATTAAATATGTGTGTATGTGTCAGTGTAGTTTTGCCTGGATAATATTCCTGTATGTAATGAAATTAATTCGCAAAACATGATTTTCTGGAAGACAGACTCCTATGTATTACCAAGTGGTACTCAAGTACTAATAAAAGTACACACAGAGGACTAATTTGGCACCACTGAATCAGACTCAAGAATAGACTGAGTTAGAAAGGTCAACTTCACCGTGACCTTTCCCCCCCATATTTCTTCTCCTATGGAGCCATCAGAAAAAAAAAACTGTTTTCACACCAGTCAAGAAATCTGAATCTCTGTTATCCAGGAACAGGATTTTGTTGCGTCAGTTAGATCTAAAAGTGGTCTAAACCAAATAAAAGGACGTTGGTGGCTTATTCAGTGTGTCAGACCCATGCAGTCAGAGCTCCTGGAGACCTCATGGCTCTGGAAATATTTTATGGAAATGGTTCTGTCATAATCGATTGTCCCACATGGCTGCCCTTTATTCATCTCAGCTTCTTAATGATGGGCTCCAGCTGGACTCTTTTTCACTCTGCAGTTTCATATAATTCTGTCTGTCAGGCTGAAGTCTATAGACACATTCAGGATCGCAGGTTTGGGCTTCAATCGTCTTCAGATACTGCAGGTCTGAGATGCAGCCATCAAACGGCAGCTCTCTGCGATTGGAGGCTGTTGGGTAGAATAATTCTGCTTTGCTGCAGCTCCAGCTCCCACCTGCACCATCAGTTTGGTTTTATTTGACACACGGCAGAAGACTCTCACCTTGAGGTGCAGATGAGGAGTTCACACTTTGAATTTCACAGTCTTCAGTCTTCCTAATAAAGTAAGTATTTGCACAGCTTGGTAAAAACAGCACGTTCCTGCTGTGGGATCATCATTATTATCATTACTGTTCTTTGAAATTGTTCCTGATTTTGCTCCTGACTGAAAAGGACCGGCTGGCTTAAAACGAACATTTCCTGCAGCGCGCTTCTGCAGTATCGAACACACAGAAGCTTGCTTGTGTTGTGCAGATGATGCAAATTGGTGCAAGTGAGTTTTGCCATTAAAGCAGCTTGACGCCATGCTGTCAAAGGCAAACAGAGTGATACAGAGGATTGTGCAATGTGTGTTTAGATTTCCCGCCCAGAATTTTGTCAGTGTGGGTTTTATTAATTTATGTTGAAAATAAATAAAGAAAACAAAGTGAGTAACAAATTCTGTGACAATAGATCCAATGTAAAGATATATCTGATAAGGCTGACACTAATTATGGTCTTATGTTATTAGATTAATTGTCGTCTTTAATCACGAGAGCATGCCCCATGGGTTCTGTCTGTTTATGTGTATGTAAATATCTGTACATTCTCTTGTTTTCCACAGCCTGGAGGATGAGTCAGCCTCTTCCTCTTCCTTGTTGTGATTCTGTTTCACAGTAAAAAAAAAAAAAAGACTTGCGAAGCTTCAAATAGGCTGTGTCTTCTATTACCATGGTAACTTCTCCTCTCATTAACGAGGGGCTGAAGCTGGGAATACAAAAATGAAAGATGGGTTGTAAACTCATTTGGAGTATGCCTGTTTTGGTAGTCTGTCCCCTGTCCTTTTCATTGTATCTTGTGCAATTAATCAGATTGATCAAGCATTCCAGTAATTGCCACCTAATTGTCACAGACTGAGTGCTGTCATGAATAATTCATGCCATAAATCTGAACATTTGATTGCTTCATCCAGAGCTGTGCTGACATAAGATCTGACTTCATATTAAAAACATTGATTTGTTTTATGTCTCTACCTTCAAAACCCATCTGCAGATGGATGGTTAGTGGAACCAGTATGTCAGAGGCAAAGTGCTTATGCTGTGCACAAATGTGAAATGAGTGGAAAAAAAAAACAGGGGTGTTTCCGTTCGTTGTTTGCTGTAGGGTAAAACTGATGGATTGGCTGTTGCACATGTTGGTTGTATATTCCAAGACCCGGGAGACATTGACAGCAGTATTAAGAAAATCTGATACGATGAAATGAATCATATAAATGAAGACCACAACCTCTTAACTCCTCTGTAGTGATCTGCCTCTCCTTGTCTTCCATTTTTTATTACAGAAAGCTAGTTCAGTGATTAAATTGTCACCGCACTGTCAGACCATGACAGGCCACACTAATCCACGATTCTGTCACTCCTCTGCTGATCCATCCTGAAAGGGAGGGCATTGGGCTCAGAGCCAATGGGCCATGTCCCCCGCTAACCCGTTCAGCTGCTGTCTGAGAGCAAAACAACTGCAAATGCAGCAGCAAACCAACCTGGTAGCAGCAGTCACCTTGCACGCAGCTGAGTGCGCTGTTTATCATATTCAGGATTTTATCTCTTTCCTGCTGCAAAATGGGCCGTACTTCTCTTCCCAGCATACACCAGTCATTGACCCAGCCAATGACTGGGTTGGATAAGGCTCATTGTTTACGTGTCGCTTTCTCGAGGGAGGAGGAAGTGCATCATTAACCAACAAAAACCTGACCTGAGAGTGATGCTAGATTCCTGGTAATTTTATTGATGGGACACTTACTTCCCGCCTCACAATGACAC
Source organism: Lagocephalus sceleratus (assembly GCA_911728415.1). NCBI lineage: Eukaryota > Metazoa > Chordata > Actinopteri > Tetraodontiformes > Tetraodontidae > Lagocephalus > Lagocephalus sceleratus. The sequence goes on along the minus strand of CAJVRN010000231.1, from coordinate 13,065,226 downwards.
CTGCACAGGAGGAAAGTTGCAAAGTTTTAAAGTTGTTTTTCTTTTTTTCTTTTTGTTGATATTAAACATGTATGCTGCGCAATAATGCTGCTGCTTCGCTGGGATTGCTGCAGGTAATGTAATTAATATGGTTGCCCATTAATGATATATTCCTCCAACCTTCTGCTGACACACAGGAGAAGAAGCTGAATGACCCTAGTCTGCAGCACACACAGGAACTGGCAGCAGCTTTTTATCATTTGTAGTTAAATGGAATCACAGGTGGAGCACAGGCCCACATGTTTGGACCTTTGTGGGTTTTTCTTCTTCTGCATGGATATTTTCACTGTGAATAATTGGAATTAAGTTATAAATATACCTAATCAAGATAACCTCCAGCATGCAAACAAATACACACACACCCTGTTGACTTCACACATGACTAAAATGTAAATGAAAGCTTTTGGCTTGTTAATTCCAGCTTTATTCTGCATTGCAAGTATCACAAATGATGGAATTATTTACTCTAATGCAGCAAGAAAGGCTGCCTTGTAATTAAAGTCTTAATGAGCATGTTACTTTTTGTCACTCACCATTACATCCAGACAATTAAAGTGTTCACATATTGGGGGGGTGAGGGGTTCTTCTTTCAATTTGAAATTGAAAACAAGAAAATTGCTTTTGGTAAACTTCACTGCCAGTGGATTTGTGCATAAATCTGTGTATTTGTTACTCATCAAAGGGAAACGCTTTATTCAAAAAGCAGTCGAGGCAGGAGAGTATGGGAAATGTTCCTTCGTTAAACATAACGTAACATTGAGACTTGAAGGAAGGATAAATGCTTTTTGAACATTAGAGCCGATGGTATTTTCAATATTAATTCAACAGCTTTGGCAGATATACAGCAGCCGGGCACAACATATTGGTACTTTCTGATGGCAGTGTAGAGTCGTGCTTTTCGGACTGCAACAGTTTGTCAGCTGTAGAGTGGAATCTTGCTCTCTGTCTCTAACCTAACAAATGACAGCTGTTTACAGAAGAAACCTGACACTTTTTAGCAGAGAACGCCAAATATTTCCAAACACAGTGACACCAAATACTGAGAAAAAAAATTACTGTCGTCTCTTCTGCATGTTGTACAATTGTCCTGATGGCAAACACGGAGGTTGCAGAGCAGTACTACAGCTTACTGCACTTCTGATTACAGTTTATTTTTAAAATATTTTCAGCATTAATGTTAAACAAACAAACAACAACAACAAACAAATAAAACTTGTTAGTGCCCTAATGTTATGTTATTCACCGTCCACTAGAGGGAGCTCCACCAAAAACTTCTTGAAAAACATCTTATGTGGTGAGAGTATTTCATGCTATGCTATGCTCAAGTTCATTCATTTTAAAAAACATTACTTTAGTCTGAGCTGCATTTCAAACTAAATGAGCCAAACCAGAAGGAAGAGGCTTGCAGTTGGTGGTGATAGATCAACATCAGATGACCTGATTGGGTGAGGCAGAGGAATTTCTTACCATGGACATCATTTGTCAGGGTTTACTTCAGAGATACATCCACAGAACTGTTTGTTGCTGAATTAAATTAAACTAAAATAGCAAATAGAAGTAGTTGGAAAGATATGCAATTGTTCCCCCTCAACCAGTCTCAGGCTTGGATCATTTGCTAAAAAACTTTTTTGGTTTAGACCAAAATCCTGGGGATTAATCATCATTTGTCAATACAAACAGAAGCCGGCTAATGGAGTAAGGAGCAAAGGAGGGCGAAGGGGACTAATAAAGACAAAGTCAGACTGAACCATAAGGCTAATTCAAATTCACATGAAGTGAGTCAGTGTTTTCCAATGTGTCCTCTGCAAAATGGCAAATGGAAAAAGGTCATTCAAACTCTGACAATAAACATAAATCTGCAATGATCATGCCAAACAAAGAGCACAAGCACTGCATTTAAACTAGTCCGTGACAGTGATATGCAAGCACTGTGCCTTATTTTTCCTTACCTCGCCACTAATGAGAAGTGCTATTTTACATACAACACATGTAGAAGAAGCACTTTTAATGAAGCAGTCTGTCATGTGCAGCCTCTCCAGGCAAATCTGTTATCTATATGCAAAGACCTTTGTTTTTGGTCCAGACTGGGTGAGATATAGAGCTGTGAAGTGTCTCATGTGTTGCTGTGTTAGACGCTGGGCTGATGCTATCATCATATCACGTGTCCCTGGTGTTTCTGCAGGGGCTGAGACTACTCACAATTTTTCAGCTGTAAGGAGACACGTCCATTTAAGACAGAAGCCTTTGATGGAAACCTGTTGAAATGCTTTGTACCATTTGTTCTTTTTGAACGAGGGTCTTGTTGACACTTGTTACGAAAGATCTCTGAGGTGTGGAAGCTGTCACTCATGTTTTCGTCTCTGCTTGACCTCTGCGTGGCCTTTTGTGAGGTAGGGAATGAATTGCAGAATTGACTTGGTGTCTCCAGGACTCTCTCAGATGGGGATTCTGTCAGTATGTTTTTGTTTTTTTTATTGGTGATTGGTTCACTCCTGGTGAATCCATCATGGCCTGTGAGCAGCTGACGTCTTTTTTTATTGCTAAAACTGAGTGTTTCTTGTGAATGCTGGGTTTGCCGCGCTGAAGGCCTTTTCAGTGTCACATCATCACAACACAAATGCTTACCCTTTTGGTCTGATGATGACTGCTTTCTAATCAAGTGAACAGATCACATGATTGATTAGCTAATTTTCAGTTAATGCAAAGTAGCAGCAATTTAAGGATTTGTGTTTGGCAAAACATTCATCCCAGAGAGAATTGTGTTTCTCTCCTGTTATCTGTGCTCTACACTGCTCTACTCTTTCTGAACATGCTCTTTGTATTTGGAGAATTCTATTTAATCTCTCAGTCATAGTGGAACGCGTCACAACATTTGCCATCGGTCCCTGACGTTCTTCCTCTCATTTGAACAGAGCCCTGTGAAGACTTGTCTGACAGCTGCATGAACGTGGACCTGCTGACGCATCTGTGACATTTCCAAAGCACGGTCACATCTTGGATGATTTGATCAAAAATAACCTGAAACAAAGTGCATCCATCAACAGTGATGGCGTAAAGAAGAGGGATCGCTTTCTTTTCAAAGACTTGCTGTTTCTGTCTTACAAACTCTAATATCGGGGTTGTTTTGTTTTTTTTATATTCAGGAAGGAGCCAGGAAATCCTTTGTAGATGACAGTGTGTTCTGCTTGCTGTATTTGAAAATAGAGTTGATGCTGCTGTGCCTTTGCAGATATGTGAAAGAATGACAGTGATTATGCTGAAATGCCACTGATACCTCGTTGATGTTCTGAAGGCTAACGCTCGTCACTGTTTCTACTGGAACTCTTTTTCTAAGAGCTTTGGCCGCATTCACTTGTCTCCTAGTGTTTCTGTTTTAATTCACACAGACATGGATTTGAAATGACTTGCAGGCCACCGTCATTTAGAACATGAGGTTACTCTCTCTAATTGATGTCTTGCGCTTTCTTAATCACTGCTCGTGCACAGCAGAGCCAGCCTCGGCGAGCGCGACGGAGGGAGACAGCAAGAGGAAGATTAGAGTGTCTTGACAAGGGAAGCCTTTCAAGTTTGTAGGTTTGAAGTGCTAATGACATGCAAATGTCTGCAAATGAACGCACACCCACCCTCCGAAAAACTCTCACCAAATTTTTCAAGTCGCCCGAAATTACAGGTTGGGTTCTGTCTATGTAGAGGAAAAGTTTGGAGAGGTTTGGGGAGCCACGTGTTTGTGATGCAGAACATTCGTCTTTGGCAAAGAAATGTATCAACTTTTCTAGAGTGACATTTGTGTGATTTATAACAACCCAGCTTTCCCAGAGTAAGGCCACCATGTTTGTCCTGCATCAGTCCACGTCCTTATAACCTAAAGCCATCAGGATTTGCACTTTTTTCACCGGTAGATGGGATGCAGAGGTGTAAAGTGACACTTTATCAATAAGGTAAATATTTGTAACATCAACTGGAGTGGTGTGCTGCAGCTCAGTGTGGAAACTAAGGGGAGACTATCAAACTAATTACTCTGTTTGTCACCTGGCCTGTCCAACCCATCCCTACAAGGGGCGGAGACACCAGCTTTCATCTGGGATCACAGTTTTAAAGCAGTTTTCTACCCTGGTAGGACTGAGAACTGTGAGTATTGTGACTGTGGTAGGGCTGGGTTCGACAGCCCTGCTTTGGGGTATCAAGTCCACTCTGCAGGCCAGGGTTTGGTCAACTGGGCCTGCTCGCTCGCTCATCCATGTTCACAGATTACAACTGTGAATGCAGTTGAGCCATGAAGAGGATTCGGCATCGTTCCTGTTTTCATTCTCCCCGATCATTTGAGATCTTGCCAAAACCCGTCCAGTTGTTTGTTGTGGTGGAATTTATTGGCAAGCTTCTCCACTAAACTGATGCTATGCCTCTTACAGTACAGACCAAATGGAAATGAGAGCCAAATCAGGGAGCGCAGGGGTGCTGCATGCTTTTCTTATGGTAGATGCTTTTCTAAGCATCAGATTATAATTACCACTCCCATAAACACCCCAAAAAAGCTTAAAGAACAGTTCCACTGGTGAGCTTTCTCTTTCCCTGCCATGTGTCCAGCTCAACTGTCCCACAGTTAAGCATCACAGCTGAACAGAATCACCTAAAATATCTGAAAGAAGCATATCTAAGTCCCACAATCCAGGTATGCTGTTTACCAAACACATTCTGCTCAGAGTGAAGCTGCTTAAGCGCAGATTGCTGGAAGAATCAGGAGCTCTTTCACTGTTTTCCATATGTGCACATTGGTGACAAGAGTGAAGTTTCTGCATCAAACAGAGAGGAAGTGTGATCAGAACAGACTTAAAGCATAAGCTTAAATGCTCACAACCGACTGAGCTCACTTCCAGTGCCTGCCCTCTTGACAAACTTTGCCATGGAGAGACACAGATACACCAGCATAAAAGCCCACATCGGACCAGGCTGTGCACTGAGCCGCTGTCCAGATGTGACTCCACGGTCAGTGAGATGAGGTCACTAATGGGAAATAATGCAGAACGAAAATGGAAGTACTTTCAAGAAAACATTCCTTCAGTTCACAAACTTGATCAACTCCTGAACTGGACTGATAAGTAATCTCACTGCATTCCACCTGATTGCATACACAGCGATATGCAAGTCACCGCTGCGTGTATGAAATAGCCCAGCCAATCAAAACACAGCCCGTCCCAACAGGTGGGAGACATCAGTTTCTGCAGATAGCCAACGGCTGCCATGCTGTCAGAATGGCTCAACACGGTCCACCAGACATTAGGGCGATTAAGATAAATGGATGAATCTCCAAAGCTTCACACTGACTGATAATCTGGAGTAATTGTCACCACAAAACAAGGCGCTAAAGGGGATTTCCTGTTTGATTATTGGGATGGATAAACTGAGCAGCTTGATAAGCGTAAACCATTTAATGAGATGGCATTTGTTTATGGTTGCATGTGTGCTTTTTGTAGCTATTTGCTAAGGCTGGTCTTCACTAAAACAAATATAAATATAGAAATCTGAGCTCTCCAACAGTTTGGTCACAGGCAGATTATTCCATCCTTTGTGTGTATCTGCATCTCTTCCCCTCAGTGTTTGTGAGATCAGTGTTTCAACAGTGTACCTCCTCTGTGTTTGTGTTTTATTCAGCCCTTACATTTGACCTCTGACTCTAACTGACCTGAGAGCAGGGAAATCGCTGAACTCACTGTTTATGATTCAGTGTCAACATTTGCAGTGGCAGGGATGAAACTGTCCATGGCTCCAGCCCTGCATTCAACCACTGATTTATGTGTTGTGCAATAAATCCAATTCAAAGTCCAATTCAAAATTTTATTTGAATGTGCTTCACAGCATTAACGTTCAGCTAAAATATTTTTAAAATGTTGATGTGGAAGCCTTTTTTGCATAAATGAATAAAGAAAGGAATAGACATCATTGGATTCTGTTCACGCTTGGCCTCTGGTCAGTTGTCACATTAGTTGTATATGAAGTACAGTATTATTAATTTCTAAGGGCATAAATAATGGCTTTGCTGATCCCTTCTTTCCTTTACAATCTTCAGTAAAGAATTAAACTGTTTCCAATCTGCTTCAGTGCCCAGTTCAGAGTGGGCCTGGCCCGGTGGGATTTTCTTAAAAATATTTTTCGAATATAATCTCGAATGTAATTGAGACAAAACGGCTGCGAAGAGGCTGACACGAAGAACACAGTTTGACATAATAAAATATGTTGGGAGAAGGCTTTCAAAAAAAAAAAGCTTTTCACTTTGGTCCTATTTTTAGTTTTTATTTCAGGTTACAGCAGACTTCCTCCCTGTTTTGTGTTCCTGTTTTAAGTGTGTACTTTTAGATGAGCTTTTATTCATTTGCGAGACCTCTAAATGTCATAATAAGCATAGTAAAATGAAAACAGGCATGAGCATGACCACAGCTCATTAATAAGACATGTGATATTGGGGCACAGGAGAGAGTGAAACTTGTAAGCAGCCTTTATGAACCAGCCGAGAACCTTCAAACTTTAGAGGTGTGATCCATCTGGAAGAACTTGATTTAAAAAAATGGCCCCCAATAGAGATTTTTAAGATTTTCACATACATTCCACACGCTGTGCTGCAGAATATGCTTTACATCTGGAAAATGAGGATGTGGTTGCCCCTCACCTCTTCAAAGGGACAAAAACGGACATTTTCTTTTTAATTATACTTCAGCTGTTCATCATTTACAGTCATTTTCGGCACCTACAATAACCTTGGCACCATGAGTAGGAAATGTTAATGTTGATGATGTTAATGTTCCATATGTGTGGATTAAAAGCCAGTTGTTTCAAATCTGCAGAGATGATTTGGTGTTTTCTGCCCGCAGCTTTCATTAGCAGCTTTGTCCCAAACATTCTAAATATCAACACATGATAATACTTTATTTGTTGTGCAAAATGAGAAGTCAAGATCAGCATGAATGTTCTGTTCAAACCTCACAGAACAGTTGGGAATGCAGATTTACCTGTCTCAGGTTGGCGAGCTGATTAGATGCTAACAAATAATTTTGCGGCTTCGTTCGGTACCACAGTCACGTGAGGGTTTCACACCGATATCTCTGTCCTGTGTTTGAGTCCAAGTTATTTCCCAAAAGAAGAGCTGAAGTGAGAATATGACTGGTGCATATTGCTACTAGAAATAAACAGCTCTCCTGGGGGTGGTAATTTTTAAACAAATAAATAATTATGAAATGATGGGACGTGTCGGACATGCACGGCTGCATGAAGGACTTGTTATTTTACCAATTAGCGACAGTGGAGGTTATGCACAATGTGCCAAATGCACTCGAATGTCAAAACACCCAGAGCAAAAATGCTAACAGTTGAATTGAAGTATATAAATCTCTCGTCTTTGTGTGCCTAAAGTGATAACGTGGCACCTATTGGGACGTTTTGATAAAGCTCATCAACAACACTGGAGCTGAGGAAAGAAGTGCAGTGCTGCAGTGTTCACTTCATCTATATCTACTGTATCACCTCCATGAATCTGCCCCAGATTGCACCGTGACAGCTCTAATGAAAGTTAAAAATGAGCTGCTATTTTGACCAGGCCTCTGCATTTGTCCTCGTTTTCAACTGTGGTCTTTCATTATGTTGGACACGCGTTTTGCCTCGCTGTAGTCTCTCCAACTGTCCTCAATCGCTAACAAGTCATAAAACTGTGGATTGTCGGACATTAGCTGCACAATAGGAGTTCTTTTGTGTAACCCAAGAAATGCATTTACATCTCAGATGAAGTGCATCTACCTCATTCTTATTTGTTTTGCAACTGAGAATGTAGATTGGGAGAGAAGCTACTTCAAAGGGAGGGCCTTCTCAAGCCTCCACAGAAAAGCAAGACCTAATACGCAGCAGAACACACACTCACACAGTCTGGGCTCTTTTAGCCTCCCTTCACTGGGTTTGTGAAAATACACATTGATTAAGCACTTGCAGGATTACTCATGCTCACATTTAAAAGTAAGTACGGCTTTGAAACAAAAATCTTGAACAATGGGAAGCCCTCTTTGTGGTTGGGATTAGAGCTGACGTGAAGGAACCAGACGCCAGAGTATTTAAGTCCAGACTCCATTTATTCAGCACGGTGCACAGCCTACCTTAACTCCCACCTTGTCAGCCAGTCTCTTTCATCTGTTGCCATGCAGAGCTACAGATGGTTCCAGTGTTCTGCAGTACTGTGCACACATGCTGTTTCCATGGTTATTAGAATCGACACTTGTCCGGCCTGGTTTATTAGAGCTTGTTACACTTCTATTTTTGATGCTTTTGAACATTATATTTCTGACAAGGTTAAATGTAGCACCGCTGAGAGAATAGCAGACCAGTGTTTAGATGATATTTACTCTCTTTAAGGTGAAACTAATCCCAGAACTGAAACGGAAAGAACAATGCTGAAAATGGTCAGAGTTGGTTATTGTCAGCTTTCAATTTTTGTCAATTGGTTTTTTGTTTAGTTTCATATTTTAGGTTATAGCTTGTATCCCCTCATAGTTTATTTCTCCTGTGCTCCCTCCCTCTGTCTCAGTGGTGTGTAACTGTCTCCCTTGCCCCTTTCCTCCTGTATTTAAACCTCCTCCTTCCCTCCATTCTGTGCCAGATCACGGTACCTGTTAGAGCTCTGCTGTTCTCATTCCTTGGGTTTAGTTTGCTCATCTTCTTGGTCCCTCATGTGACTCCTGTGTACCGAGAAAAGCGGTAGTAAAGGTCTTTAAAGCTTCCCTGGTGTTGCATTGTGGATCTGCTCTGAAGTGTGTCTTTAGCTTGGTTCCTGACATTACCCACGTGAGGAGGACTCAAGCCTAGTCAGGTTCAAGCAAGGGTGAGTAACCCACAAAGCAAGTGTTTGAGAGTGAACCACTCACTGCGGTGGTGCTGGAGCTCCATCTGAGGCAGACTGGGGTAGAAAAAAGGCTACACGGGGGTTCTTGCGTACATCCAACACTGGCTGGAGCTCTGATTTGACAAGAAAGGCATATCAAAAGTGCCAGACAAGACTTGATGATGTCTGAAAGAGAGAGAGCTGAAGGTTTGTGTGGTCATCCTGCTGTGGCATGCTAAATGAAAAATGGTTATGCCACCCCAGCCGTTGTTAGAAGTTAGAAATGTTGTTAGAAATGCTCTAATGATGGTAAAAATGATTTTTGTGAAACACACAAAAAACAGGAATTTGTGAAACACACAAAAAACAGGAATTTCATTCCAAATTCACTTTAAACTGATAACAGCTTTGCAATTCTCTCAGTGGAGATGAAGCAGGGAAGAAGAAGTGGCAAAGAGCAGGGAATCAAGTGGAAAAGGAACCAAAACTGTTTATCACAATTATATTTAAAGTCCATTTTGAGCTGTGTGAGATTTTAAATGCTGAACACCAAGTTGATAGTCATTTTTAGTTTTAATATATGTTTTATTGAACCTATCTCCCTCCCTCCAAAACCAGTTTAGCCAGTGCCCCCTTGACTGTGCGGGTACATTAGAATGTGTTCTACAAAAGATCAGTGTTTGACCTCTGGTCATGCATATATGCTAAATGAATGCATCAACACACAATGGAAATCAGCCCATGAATATTACTTTTGGTTGAGAAATTATTTTAGCAAACAGGTTGAGGTAGCACTGCATCATTAGAAATTGTCTTTTATGGGCTCTGGGTGTCTAATTGAACATCAGTTAGTTATTATTAATGCTGTATTCCATATGTTATTTACGAATGTTAAAAAGAAACAGAACACTAGAATTCTATTTGCTGCAAAGTGTTTACAGGCTGCGGCTAGTATGATGGCAGATTGTAATCTGTGTACTGTTGCAGAGGCGTTGATGATAGCAATCACGAAAAGCAGTGAGATCATGGCTCTGTTCCAGGACCTCATATGTGGAGAAAGAAGATAGATAATTCCAACCAAAGTCAGTGAGGTCAGCGCAGGAAGAAGTACAGCGGGAATTACGTAGAGTGCCAGTGGGTAAGTAAGGGAAAGAGCTTCAAATTTTGTCCAAGTTCCCATGAAGAGAGACAGCAGAAGCCTTAGAGGTAGTAAGAACATGTAAGAGGATCATAGCGAGATAGATGGGGAATTGTTTCCTGAGGGAGGAAGCACATGGGTTTGAATTAGACGGGGACAGATAGAGGGAATGGCTGAAAGAAATGTCGATAAGAGGGTGAGGAGTAACTGAGCGGCACAGAGGTCATCATGCAAGCCGGATTGAAGCCATGTTCTTCCAGCAACTTGACCTCACGCTGGCTCAATTTGCAAGGCCTCAGACAGGAAAGAAGTACGGCACGGAGAGAGGAAGGTCAACAGAGGCGGAGCTGCTGGATGGATATATGGATTTACTCAAGTCAGTTCACAACAAAACAGTGTCGAGTACAGGAAGGGGCAGTGGGATGGTCAAGATTGAAGACGGATGGAAAGATCCTACTGGTAAATTTGTCGGGCAGTGAGAGTGCAGGGCATGATGCGCGTTGAAGCAAAGCACCTCGAAGGTGAAATGGAGCAAAAAATAGGCACTGTATTGAATGCTGCTTTGGTGTGAAAGAGTCTGACAGAATGGGTTAGAGGGAAAATAAAATTTGCTACCCCATCTTAATGGAAATCTATATCAGACATCCATTTAACACTGCAGAAAGTATATGAGAGAAGAGTATTATTGATGACACTGCTGGGGGGATAGCAAGCCAATTTGGGGATGCATATGTTATTTTTATGCTCAAGTGCAATTTAATCAATGTTCAGTTTCAACAGCATCCTCTGCCACAGATTAATGTGTCTGTATTTAGAGTATTGAATACTGTTTTCAACACTCCGCTGTTCAAAAATCACACTAAAGGATAAGTGATAGCGTTGAAAGTACTGTGGGAACCCCCCCACCCCCATTAGCAAATAAAAGCTGTATTAAAAATATTCTATAAGACTACTGCCAGAAACATTCATATCCCTTTTTTCAGGATAGTAACATCCAGCAACCTACATGAGTAAACATTTAATTTGGCCAGTCCAGGCTGGACTTCTGTGATTTCAACCAGCAGGATTTTGATGGTGGACTTTCTGAAACTACTTTATATACATTTTTTATAGCATTTAGCCTGTGTTTGCGCCCATGGCTGAGGCATCAGAAGTCCAGAGGGACCCTTGGTACTTTACTCAGGCTGAGGTTATTATTGATTAACAGATGCCTACCCTTCACCCTTACCCCTTGACCCTTCACCCCCTCTGAGTCTAGAAAAAAATGTCAACATACAAGAATAAAGGGTACTGAGGGCATATTTTTACATTTCCAGGACATTTATTTTAGTAGAGCATCAACAGACCTGAAATAACCACTGTGAGATAGAGGAATGAGAACGTCATGGACATGTACAGGACGTGTTGCTGTTGTTGTTCAAGAATGGCTGTTACAATGAAAGATTTTAGATCTACAGTTCAAAGTCAATTTTGTAACCTTGTGAATGCCCAAAAACTTTTGGAATGTTGTGTTTCAGACCTGGATTGAAGTAGCATGTATTGATTATTGCTCGGTGGGTAAATATAAACATGGTGCACTGCAGGGGTGCTTGGACTATCACACAGCAAGGCAAAACATTCAGGAGCTGCTGCAATCAACCACTTTTATTTATGTTTTCTTGCGCGTTTCCATTTTTTGTGTGGAAAAGGTCAAAGGAATGTGTTTTCCAGGATGTTGTAAGTAACCTTTTGGGGATAAAACACACCTAATGAGATATGGAAATGTATTTTTCATCATGATTAAAACATGCAATTGATATGTAACATCCGTCTTCCAATATCACTTTTCAGATTTTCCCCATAATAGTTCTCCTCAGGGATTTATTAGCCCTCAGCATGTCTCTTTTTCATTTCCATACATCCAACATACTGCATATTTAGTATAGCCTAGTTTAACTACATGAATTTCTAGTATTTTTACGCATAGGAATTTAAAGACAATTGTCAGTTTCTTTTTGAAACAAGGCACAACCTTTGTTTTAAGCCTGTCCTCGTTGCTGTGCATTTCCTATAAGTCCTTCTGATTGAAGTCTCATTATAGGGCCTGCTGCCAACACTCAGCATATGTGTTCTCTCCTTCTGCACTCTGATCATATGAGCAGTAAATATATGGTGACATTTATACAGGAGAGCTGGAGGGTCACTGTTGCTCCTCAGAACTCTCCGGGCATGTTTTGACCTCTGCAGTAAAGAACAAACCTTAAATCAGACGTCCTCTAAGAGCGCTCGCTCTTACACGTGATGTATGGGAAACTCGGATATTTTTCATTAAACATTTAAGCACAAAACATTATTGGGTGTAATGGGTAAAATCGCAGATCCTCTGGCAGTGTGTAATTGCAGGAAGTGAAAGTGTGAAAGGTTAGAAATAAGAAAAAAAATAAGAAGACAATTAGCTTTCTCCAGCCATATTGGGACGTTCCCCAGAGCCATGGTAAACAAATAAAAAAGGCCAACTTGTTTTTTTTTCCCCCACTGAGCTCCCGGCTCATGCATATTTAAAGCTCACATGGAAATGAAACAACACTGTACAATGAGCTCACAGTCTCCTACGTCATCCGGGGTTCACATTCGCTGCTCGGCACGGCGGAAGGCTTCCTCAGCGCTGTCCTCGCAGAGCACCCGCGAAGGGCCTCTCTGTGTACAGAGGGATCATTAACAGAACTTTTTTAGTCTTCTCGTGCCTGCTGCTTTTGTTTTATCACAGTCAGCTTCTGCAGGTTTACTTCATCCTCCCTCTCCATTTGCACCTGCATCACAGTCGTGTCTGGGGCAGATCAGCACCCCGCAGGGGTGTTTAAACTGGCCCCAGTTCTATTGAATCTCCATAAAGGCAAGAAGTCAGTGTTCATTAATGTGAAATCAGCAGGAGACCTGTCGATCTTTGCTTCTTATTCCTTTAATTCTGTATATTATTTTGAAAGTCTGGATTGGCACAGTCTGACCTGGCTCTCTGTCTGTTTCACTGCTTCAGCTTTCACTGGACACATTTCATTGAATTTAGGGCAAGAAGGGAGATGCTTATCTTAATCTGCCCCTAGCAAGTATTAAAGGAAGGTGGCATTTCTGGCTGGTTTGACTCAAAAATCTATAGCTCTGCTGTCCCATCTGTGACTGGATATGCAGTGAGAGGAGGTCCTCCAACCTGCCAGGAGGACTCATTCTCTGAGCTTTAATATGATTATAGCCACAAACAAAGGATGAAGCTCTTATATGTTGAGTGTTTGTTTTGTCATCCAGACAAGGATGGGAGCAGGTTTCCCACAACAAGTTAGAATTGGAGCCCATTTCCTGATCAGTCCGGTCTCACCCTAAAATTCAGTGGGTAGAAATTGCTGCACACTGACTGTTTGACTCAGAACTGAATTCAGTTTGCCTTTTGCTGGAGGCTCAATTGACAATTGTTTGAATTCCATCTTTCAAAATGTCACCTTTTTTTCCACTGACTTTCAAAGTGACACAAGGAAATAGTTGTCTCGCGTATGTTTCAGCTGACAGCTTGACCTTCACCCTGGCTGCCCAAAAAATTTTGGAACCATCCAGTGGCAAACAGATGGTCAGCTCCACAGTTTTCAGGCTGATATTTATGCAAGATAAGATAGGAATGGGGGGAAGGATAAGAAGCTTTTGTGCACCTAGCACATGTTTTTTTTTCTTTTTTTTTTTCTCTGCTAGTGAAGAATAGTGTCAACACAGATGGGATGCACTTTGAAAGCCTATTTACTTCTGTTGTGGTTGCCGTTTGTGCATGAACGTGTCAGTTCTGTGTTATTTCATAAAGACAATGATGATGAGCGGTGTCTCAGAGTGTTCAGATGTCTTTTATCAAATCTGCACTAAATAAACAAACTTTGAACTGAACCAATTGCCTTTGCATCATGATGTCTGGGCTGTCTTTGTAGCTGTGAGCTGATAAGAAATGGTGCCGATACCATTTTTCTTCTCTGAGCTTCAAAGCCCGCAGCAGTTCTGAAAGCAAAACACAATTAAGACTAGAGTGAATATAAAACTAAAAAGTCATGACCACGACGCATTGAATCTTACTGGAGCAGTGAAAAGGGGAATATATGTTTAGTCAGACCAAGGTTGATGCAGCTTCAAGCTCGTATCTCTGCTTTCTGCAGTGTGCTCAAATGGTTCACTCTTTGTTTTTCTTGTACACAAAATAATCAAGTGGTCCAACAGGTAGTTCTTGTTGTTTTCCCTCCACTGCCCTCATGCTAACAGCTGTAAAGCATTTTTTTAAAACATAGCCAAAAATGAATGCATTCAAAATGAACACATTAAATATTGCATCAGGTGCATTTTCACTCCCTTCACCATGCTGTAATAGTTGAGGTTAGTTTATATTTGATATTAGCAACAAAGGCATGAGAAAGTGATTGGAAAATCTGAGAGTGCCCAAAATGTAGCCTTTGTTCCCCAATCTCCTCCTCGTCCACACGTATCTGGGAAGCACTTTCAAAGGTCTTTCAGACGAGTTGAAAAGGACAGTACATTGGAAAGAACATCCTCAGGGACTTCACTGTGTACTCAGAGGAAAATAACTTGTTTTGGTAAAAAAACAAAGAGAAATGAGCAGCAGAAATGAGCAGAATGGGTGCTCCGTAAATCTTCACATTTATTTGATCTGTGAGGTTAAGCGTGTTTACATGTCTTCAACGTTTTCTGAGATCTCTAATGAAACACTTTAAGGGGCGAGATAAAAGAATTAATAAACAGAGGTAAACAAAAAAGGATGGAATTACAAATTAAAGAAGGGGTGTCATTCTTCCTCGCATCAAAGTATTGTGCTGACATTAGTGTGTTGCCCATGATGTCCATCATTAATGCTTGTAGGTGCCTTTACACAATGGAGACATGCTTGTGACATCTGCTTTAGATGCAGTGTCGAGCATTCCTGAGAAGTAAAGCTTACCTCAAGATGATTTCCTTTTTATCTGTAGACAAACGGAGAAACAGGCATTATAGATGATCTGAATCATCACTAGGAACATGAAAAAAAGAGACATGGACCATTTTTGTGTTTGCCTACATTTGCGTAGAGAGTTTTTATATGCAGAGCAAACATCACCAAGTATGTCAGTCAGCATCTGCAATTCTCTAATAAACACGTCAGCAGGTTGGCCAACCAAATTTACAACAAATGCTTGTTATATGTAAGAGGAGCTGTTTTTTTCTCAAATCTGCATGAAACCTCAAACCATCACTCAAAAGTAGCAGCTGGGGCACAAATGAATGACCCCGATCATGCCCCTTTGGGCGCCACAGCAGGCCAGCGCCTCGCTTTGAAACATTCATGTGATCCTGAAACAATTTTCTCTGTTTAATCTGAGGACATTAGCTGCAGCGTAAATTATTCATCAGCAGTTGCTGTGCCAGTGAAAGGAAGGCTGAGAAGGAAGCCATCAGTCACAAGCATATGGGCAAATCACCACACCGTCATACAAATGCTCACAGCAGGTCAAGCGAAAAGTGATTTACCTTAAAGCTAGAAGTCCACGATGCCACATGAAGGCTGTTGGTTTAGTTGAGATGGAAAAATCCACCAACCAGTAGCTGTAATTCCTTTTTTCCTTTTTTTGCTGATGCTGATTAGTAAATAATTTGTTGCCATAAGTTTGTTGTTAGTGTTTATCTCATCTGAAGACCTTTCCCAATCATAGTAGTTCCACACAAGAGCCAGTGTTTGTGTATGTACTTTGATCCCATCATTCATGAAGAGATTGAAAAAAGAGAGCTTCTAAAAACCATTTGGGCCGTTTTGTTTTTATCCAGTAAGTTACATCGTTGTTGGGGGGGATTAGTGTTTATAGCAGCAGGAAACTTCCCAGTACCCTCCAGGTCTTTTTGACCTTTTCTTAGTCTTCCTGAGGAAGCGATGTGCCTTTGAGGTCTGAGACATCCGTACATACGTCTGTCCATCCATCCATCCATTTACTGTTGATCACTCCTCATTCCTCATCAGGGTCACAGGGGTCAGTGGAGTCTGTCCCAGCATGGGAGACACATGAATACACCCTGGAGTTTCTTACTCTCCCTCCCTTCCTCTCTCTCTCTCTCTCTCTATTCTGTCTCTCTTTCTCACTATCTAATCTTTACCAAATATGATTCCTGAAAGGTAGCTGCTATTTGTCTAGGTACATCATGGATGTTTAAAGGTTTGAGCACATGTCTAACCAGATCAGACTGATCTGATTACATCCAATAATATGACATTTTAGCAGATAAGATAACACCATTCAAGAGACAAAATAATGGGAAAATTAAAGGGCAACTTCATGGGATGTTTTATCATAACCACTTAGTGGAATTTCTTACAGCACAGAGATGTCTCTTTCTTCTGCATTATTTCATGGCTAAACTGTGATCGGGACTTTACTATTCTGATATCAAACTTATACTGAAGTAATTCACAGTGAGTAGTAGGTTGTCTTTATTTTATCAGGGGAAAACACAAAGTGAAAGCTTTTCTTTTTTCAGAGGGTTTCTCAGAGGGTTAATGAGCATGTGCACATCTACTATTGCATTGAGCTTCTGTCAGTATAGGTTTCTGTATCATAGACAGTGACTCACTGTCACTGAGCATGGTTACATTATTTCAACCATACACATGGACTCCATTAAGACAGCTGGGATTGGTTATTCAGACAGGGCTATAGCACTCCAAGGTTAACACTACACACCCACTAGATGCCCTAGGTGCTACGTTTATTATTTTACAAAGCTGCAAAAGTCCTTTGAGGCAGTATTAAATTACAATAACTCTTCTGATATGAAACTGGTTCTATTTTCAAGTATTAATCGCACAGCACATGGTCTGATTCTCTCACCATCTGTAGGTTGAAAGGTCATCGGGGCGTCCGCGGGTAGTGCGGGCAGTGTGCCACACGCAGACAGGTGACTGCAAGTTTGTGTCCAGAGTGGAGGCTGGTGTGGGAGTGCTGATAAGAGCTACATGGGAAACCCTGGCACACAGAGGTGATTGAGGGGAAATTTGTATTGCCTGCAGGACAAGATGTGTTATCGTGGAGCTTCTTTGTGCTCTGCAAACATAGGTGCACACACATACACACACACACACAAATCTCCAGAATATGTTTAGATAAAAAGGCACATTCAGGAGCTTCAACCTGAAGACTTGTAACAAATATTTTACACAGCTATCACACACTCCCTCGACACTCTGCTGTTTTTGTATTTAATAAGGTTTTTTCTTATCTCATTAATTTGCCTTTACGTCCTCCAGCCTCGATGTGAAGGGAGCCCTAATTGTTAGTCTGAAGCTTTCATTATCTCTGCTGTCTTCAAGTTGCTGGGCAACACAGATTTTCTCAGGGATTTTTTAAAAATGTTTTTGTGCCACATTATATTAATATTTTTTTCGTTTCTCCACTGGAGTCAAATAACACATTTTGTTCCATGCCAGTCACCCTTACACTACCTGCTCCCACTCGGAAGGCAGCATTGTTCCACTTTGTCAGCAGCACAGGCAGTCAGTGCTCCGGATGTTAAATATGCAAGGCTGCATTTGCTGCCTGTGCCTCTGAATGGAAACGATGCCTGATGTGCATCATAAAGAGGCCGTGCATCAGGTTGAGTTAAACACTCATGGATTTGTGAGGATGTGGGAGTGGGCTCAGTGAGCAGTGTGAAGGTTCTTCTGGAGCCTGAGGACAACATCATGTACTCCATGAACCACCATTGATCATGAACTGTTTAAAGCTAGTACAGAGGTCAATGTGTAAAAAAGAAAAAAAGGTAGAATGAATAACTTTCATTAATAATGTGATAGTATTGTTAGTATTATTGATAATTGTATTGTTTTTATATTTATGTTATATATTTGTATTTATATTATATTTGTATTATTGTATATTATTTTAAAGGCAGTCAAATACATTTAAGACAGAAAAAAGAAAGAAATGGTTTCACACATTTTTGTGTATACTTATATTACTTATTTTATACTTGTTCAAAAAGGAGTAGGAGAAGTAATTACATATATGAACCTACTCCCTGCTTCATTTGTATCATCATGCATTATTTATCAATCAAAATACAGAATATTACATATTTCCAAACATTGAGAGCACATTGCACCGTCAGGATCCCTCTGACTGCCTGATTCCACCACACCAGCTTTTTTAGTTTTTAAACCAGCCACAGCATTTTCTGTAGGGAGATATTTTCATCGCCCCAAGACCTCAAATTCTGAGATGCTGATTGGTCAAAATGATTGGTATTAATTAGCCCTGGCAACCATACATGATTGGCTAATTGTCTGCACCCCTGGGGGCTCTGATCAGGATCCCAAGCTGGCTGCCACAAATCAGGAAGTTGTCATAAAAAAATGCACCATGGGCACAACATTTTTACCATAGTGAGTGATGATATCTGACTCCTGAAATTCTGCTGTTCTGTCAGGAACCTGCAGAGAAGTCCAAGACTCACCTGCATCCAATTCGTGGTTTTTCTCCTCCTACTGTTTCCTGTTGTTAACCCCCCCACACACTGGTCCACCTGCTGGGCAATCTTCAAACACACACTTGTTTAACTTTTTTTTTTTTTTGCAAAGAGTCTTGAGCAAACATCAGTAGGATTCTGCGGGTGTGGAGGAAGGTGTGGGTGTAAATGCGGCCAACCTCATTGCCCCGCTGTCACATCAGAAATGCTAACGTGGGGCTGGTGACAGCTCACCGGGTCCATCTCTCTGCTGTGAGGACATCGTGTCCTTGTTCGTTCTTTTCATCTCCTTTCAAGTGAGTCTTTGCAGCTGAAGTTTTCGATTTATTTTCTTTTCTATCAAATCCACTTCCCGTTGCTATGGTTGCAGTGGTGCTTGTTTCTAATCTCGTTGTCAGGCAGCACGTTGTCGTTCAGTTATACCTCTTCCAATGGTGTGTGGGCTTACGTCGGGCTGCTGCCCGATGATTTGATTTCAGTCAGGATTTGCTGATCTTACTCTATAATATGACGCCATAAAAGCACAGCTGTGGATAAACGCATTTCATTTTCCCCTTTTTTTGTTTTGTGCTCTTTTACTCGTCGTCAGCAAGGAACACAAATGGTGTTAAATGTAGAAGGAGTGTAAAAAAATACTCCTATTCGGCATTCATTTAATGGTTTAGTTAGATTGGAGCTTTGTTAGTGTCCTAACAAAGCTCCAGTCATTGAGGACTGAAGACATTCCTTTTTTTCTTTGGGTCTGGGACATAGAGCCCATTCCTGCCGCCTTTGCTCGTAAGGTCAGGTACAGACTTGGACAAGTCACCAGCTCACCACACAAATGTACAGAGGTTAAAAAACAACACTCAAGATCACACATTAGGTCAATTTAGATGACAATTCACATATTCCCCAAATGTCTTTGGATGGTGGGAGGATGCCAGCCTATCTAGAAAATACACACAAACTCCAGAGAGAAAAGCCTTTTTGTTAATCCAACATTTACAGTTATATGTGTGTATGTGTGTGTATGTGTGTGTCTGTGAAGAGAAAAAATAAAACAATTTATACGTGAAAATACAGTTGATGAGTAAAGCCTGTAATTGGTATCGAGATGAACTTCATCCTGGAATGATGTGCAGATTTAGCGACCGGCTCACTGAAGCAGATGTGTTCTAAATGTCAGTACATCCATCAAAACAGCTGTCCATAGTGCTGCCATCCTCGGCACAAACACATCCCACGGCTGCTGCGCCTCGCAGATGGGTGGAATGGTAGTAATCAAGTTGCCACTCTCTCCTTTCCAGTCTGAACTGGCTATTAGTTGTTTGTTTAAGAGGTCAAGGGAACAGGAGCATAACTTAGTCCTGGCATATGTTGAATGAACGGCAGGATGAGATACAGAGGATATTGGTCATCTGATATATCTCTGAAGTATCCCAATGAGTTGCAGGCATTATGCTAAGATAAACACCCGACCCATTGTTTGAATGAGGTTTAATCTAATTTCACCAATCTGTCAATCCCATGATTTCATACTGCTTCCAGAGGGATCCTCCTTCCTGCATAAGTCCGATCATTAGCCACTGAGGAAAAAATATTGCAAATTTTTTGACAAAGCCTATTTCCTTTTCCTGATGTGTTGATCCCACATCTAATTTTTTCTTCACCTTGCCCACTTCTCACCTCTGACATGTTTAATTAACACACAGCACTTTTTTTTTTGGTATGTTGCCCTGCCACATTAGTAAAAACACACATCTAATCACATCCATTCAGGTGATATAGATATATTGCTACTAGACAGAAATATGGTGATGGTGTTGCTTTCTGTTTTGACTACTAAATTAACAACCAGTTGAATCCATTGTATGTGTATGTCATAACAAGTGGAATGAACATGAACTTTTGATCATTTAATCATTACTAATGTCCAGGTAATTACCTCTGCCTCTTTTAATTAGCACTGCTTGTAAGTTGTCGAGCATGTGAGGTGTTCAGTGAATCACCGGTCCTGTTCTTCATAAATGAACTCCACTCTAAAGGGCACGGAGCTGTTTGTGTCCACTGGCCAATGACTGATGCTCATGGGCAGTGAAGGCAGGTGAGGGCCCCTCAGGTGTTCCCATGTTCTGTGGATAAACAGTGCTTATTAGCCCTGCGGAGAGAGTGTGTCCGCACTCTTTGTGATGTTGTAAAAAAACAATGCAGCAAAGGTCGTCAAATGTGGGAGTGATGACACGATCACCTGGGAGTCGTTGAATGATCCCGACTAAAAAAAATCTATGCAAGGGCTCCAACTGACAGATGCTGGGCCAAATGTGATGCCTTTAATTATTCCTTGCGGTGGTATTTAAAGTAGCTCTGAATCAGGCTAAATGCAGCCTGGCATAGCAGGCTATCGGGAGGGGTTAGTTAGGAAGAACACTTTTCCATCTGAATGTAAAACAGAGCACACTTTTATCTTTGTGGGTAAACACTGATATTGTGGTCATTCATTTACATTCTTCCCCACTTCCAGACATGTGAATACAGTTGTCAGTGTTTCGGCATCACCGTACGTCCACCGGCAACACAAAGGACCCTTCTGCTTGTCGTTTCAAAAAGAAGCTGAGACCATGAGCATGGAATCTAAGCCTGCATGTTTGAGTCACTCCATTTGTCCCAGCCGTGATGGGCTAACTTCATTAGAGCCATTGCTTTGAGTAATGCCACTATTTAATATCAATTTGAAATACCAGACTTGCCAAATTCATCTTTCTGGTGTATCCTGCAGCAGCACTCGCTGTAGTCCCAACTCCAAACGTGTGTGATCGATTTCTCACTGCTAGCAGAGCGACTTTGGCTCAGCTCATTATGTAACATCTTCTGTGATTACGAAGCGTGAATCTTAACATTCCGACAAGTTGACAATTACGCCGAGCTCATGAACCATTAACGTTGTTTAAAGCTGGACCAACCATCTCCGTTTGCTTCCAAATATCCCGGATTTAAGTGCTGCAATCTTGTCAACTGTGATGTGATTCAGAGCGCATGGAATCTGTACGGTAGTGATTTGCAAGTTCCTTCCCACCTCACACCCCTCAATCATAGCGTTTCACAAAAATGTGCTCGAATGTCAGCGTGAGAAGAGTGGCAAACCAGCAAACTGATGAATTTGTGCCCTTTAGATTTGCAGACATCAGGATTCATGAATTCATGAATAATACAAATTCAGCCTTGAGTCATAACAGATCCAGATCTGAATGTACTTAATCATGGGAACAATCTGAACCTGCTCTAACCTTTTGGGTGACATTAATGACCTATACTTGACTGGACCACCATGATGTCAAAATATTAGCTCCTTTTGTGTGTTTTATGTGAGGGAATGTGGGTCATTTTCTGAAGCATTTCACACAAAGCTCAAAGGTCATTTTCTGTTTTTCTTAGATCACAGTGCTCTCTTGACTTCTACTACTTTAAAATGATTCAAATTTATTTAATGGTAACCCCAAAAATGTATTTCTCTTGAAATACTGCCCCCCTCCTGCTATGAAGCCTATAAATGGAAGGTAAATCATCCCTTCTATTCAGCACCGCATTCATTCATATGTGACCCTTTCAGCATGGCTTCAAAACATTTTTGACATCGTCCATTTTATCACGATGCCACCAATTCAGTCACAAACAAAACTGATGGTATCAAAGCGGGTTTTACACTCAGCCGCTCCCGCCTGACTGTCAGACCACCGGCTATAGTCATCAGAGCACATCCAGTATGAAACCGCTCAATGTCAGCTCTGTTTGAGTAATTTCACTCAGCTACAGTTTTTGTGGACTGACCTAGCTGATGACTCAATACTGAAAACAAGGAAATGGAAGCTAAACAAGGAAAATCGGCAAGTTAGCGCACCAAATCGATGAATGACCACAGAAAACACAAATAACACTAATAGGAAGCCAGAGTATCAGCTGGCACTCATTCTGCGATTAGCTTGCTGAAGCTGTTTTCCCATGTATGACTTATTTTTGACTATTTTTTTTGTTTTGTTTTATTTATTTATTTTTTAGGAGAAATCTGACAGTTTGAAGTCAGTTAGAGAAAATGTTTCAATCTTTCAAACCACGCAGTGGGAATCTGCAGTGTATAACCTCATTATATCCGAAAGTTCCCAAATCTCTACTTGAAAACAAATCATCTGTGAGAGAATGCATGTTTACACAATCCCAGCACACCAATGCGTAACGAAAGCAGCGCTGCCTGAAACCCCAGTGTTTGTAGCCTGTGAAGTCCTGGAGATATTAGATGTTTTTTCACCTTTTATCACACCCTAAGGCCCCGTGGCTTGAAAATGGCAATGCATATTAACTGGAATGATATGCAGTGAGAGGGTTTTATGGGATGTGCTCTCATTTCTTGTTTGCTGCTGTATGTTCAGTCATTTTAATTCAGGGAAGAAAATATAAAGTACACACCGAACCCTGCTAGCAAAGGATCTGAGCAGACAAATTCCTGCAGCTCAAGTCATCACAGGCTACCTAGTGTAGGCATTTGCTCTTTTCCCTCAGTTTGATGAGAACAGCCGCCATGGCAGCAGCGCTGAATGTCAACGAGCAGGAAGAGCCATGTTCTTTAGCTGCTTTTGGCTACAGATGGGCCACGTGATGAGGTGCTGTGACTCACTTCCAGCTCGTTGGCATTAACGAGAGGTGCCCTTTTTCCTGGCAGTGGTGGTGCATGAGCAGCTGCGTTATAGACGGCATGATAAGAGGGAGGGAGCAGGAAAGCTCCCGCTGCTTTCATCAAAGACAAGTCAGGAGTGGAAGACGTTCACCGGCACTGTTCTGTTCAGATAATTGCCTCGATAACACTCATTCTTTCTTATCTTACTTACCTCTTTAACAGAGGCTGTCATGCATGGGGTGTCATGGTCGGATGATCTTGAAGATGTTATTATGCGTTTCACTGGGAGACCTTTTTTCTTTGTTTGTTTGTGTGGTTGGCTGCTTTTGTTTCCTACTGTTAGGAATATTTTGCCATCTTAAATGAGATTTTCTGTTTGTTTTTATCCCTCCCGTCACAAAGAACATAATTCCCCGCACCACAGAGGTCGCAATGTTATATCTGCTCCGTTGGTCTGCTTGACAGCTTGTCAAGGGATCCAAAGTAGAGGCCCGGGTCTTCACGAAAGTTTACTATGGGCATGGGACCAGCCCACCAAACCTCCAAGTGGAGCGGTGCCGTGGGACATATCTTCATTTTTCCCTCTGAAATGCAGCAAATGCAACTGTGGCAACATTGTTGAAATGTTTTTTAGAACTTTTGGAGTTGCAGGCACATGCTTTCTTCTCACAAGCCAAAAGTATGCAGTTTATTTTGACATGAAATTTGAAATATCCTGGAGGAAAATCTGAGAATGGGTGTTTTTTCCCTGGCTGGGGTCTGCCCCTACCTTTTGCACAGTGACTGCTGAGATATGTTGCATCACCCCTAGTTACCCGAAGTTGCTCCAGCGTGTGTTTGGAGGTTAGCCATGCCATGCGTAGAAGAAGAACACTACAAAAAGGGTAAACAAAAAGTCCCTTTTGCAATGTAAAGCTTTTACATTCATTTTACTTGGCAATAACTGCCTGTTTGTGTTGAATTTACATGGATCGACGAACTGTCACTGATAGAGATAATCCTTAAATCCCAAATAAATGATCCAGCTCTGCACAACCTTATTTTCAGCTCCCCGTCCTCTTGCATTTTGTGTGAGTTCAGACATCTGCAGTGATATTTGACACAGACTGAGAAGATGAGGCTGAATAGGAAGAGTTCAATAACATCAATAACCTGCCTAGGATTATTGAATGGGTCCTGGGAGCACAAAGTTTAATGCGTAGAACCATCCCAAAAATAAGTGGAGAAACATCTGGATGATATTTGCAGGTCTGCATTTCCTTTTTGTAAATCCCAGTTAGATACAATGACTTCCACATCTCCATAAAAAGGTTAAAGTAAAGCCAATTACCGTCCAACACTACAGAATATGGTGTGTCTGCATGCCCACACATGAATATGTAAACTACACTGATGCTGAAATGACATTTTCTCTTGGGAATTGGTCAAGTTCTTATTTCAGAACAAATACTGTCTATAGCTGATTCTCTCTCAGCTACAGACATCAGAGAGTCCTCCAGCAGGTCAGCCTGCAAGGACGCTGTTATGTACTACCATTGAAACCTCATTACAGCAAATTTGCCACCACGTATAAAGGCAGAGAACACATTTGTACGTGTAGGAAAGGAATTGCAGATATGACTTTAAGCACTTATTAAGACATCTGTCAGTGTTCAGCTGCAGTGCATCAGCAGCAAAGAAACTCAGCACACCAGCTGAATGTTCTGTTTGAATCTGATGCAATCCCCAGCACCAGCATTTCAAAGCTGAAATTGTGTTCAAAATGGCTCAGATTGGATATCTCTGCCAGAGAAATGTTTGTTCTTTGCACTGCAAAATGGCACACGTGCTGTTGTTGGACGCTAACTGAAGCTGTCTGGAACAGCTGTTAAGGGTTACGGTAGGGTAGGGGTTAGACCATGGTTAGGGGTTGGAGCAGGGGTAGGTTAGGGTTTAGGGTAGTTTTAGGAGTTAGAGTAGGGTTAGGGGTTATGGTAGGGTTAGGGTAAGGTTAGGGTTAGCAGCCTAATCCTAAAACACCATTAACCCTAACCCTAACCATAACCCTAACCATTTCATGCATGATGTCGCCAGCTGGCACATTGAGAAAATCAGTTGAAATGAATGATGAAATTAAGCATAACAAATTTGAAATATCCCTATTTTGATAATTTAAGGGCTACTTTTTATTTATTCTAATGAAAGTTAGCCAAATATCTGGTGTGAAACTTGGATTCAAATTGGCGATTTATTCCGTGCCAACAGAGCAATAATGGAGTATTACCACATGCAGCACTAGCAGGTGGACAGATGACAAGAGAAGCCGTGAAAACAGCATGGCTGCCTCCAACATGGCGTCAAGGATAAAACCTCTGAAGTAGGAAAGAAAAGTTCTACATGATGATGGGTGAATGGATGGATGAATGGATGGAATTTGTTTTGCATATCTTAAATAATGGTACCATATTTTCTTTATGCTAATGAGACTAATATAAATAGAATAAATAGGATAAATGTCTTCATGTATTCCATCATAACATCTCCTTTGTCTTCACACAGTATGATGTCACTCATTGAATCATACATATCTGATTGTGAATGATTCCCGCCTCACATTTAGCGTACAAACAACCAAACATGCGTGGACAATAATATCAGTGCTCTTCAGCTGGCTATTGAAGATGGTCTCTCTTTGAGCATGGGGAAATCTAATTAGCCACCATCATTTGGGATTGAGCTTGACTGGCATTGATGCACTCCGTGTTGACAGTTCTCTACATCCCTCTCCCCCAGTCTCATTTCTGTTGCACATTATGTACATGTTCATCCTTTTAGCCACAATTCTGCACTGTGACAGAAATAGATACACAGAATTCAGCCAGTGGCTGAACATGGAGGCACGTCTGCCGACAACTGTACTCTTGGAGCTCTGCCTGCAGCTGACATATGGATTATTGGCTTTACTTATTTATTTGACAGGGAAACAATTGAAGAGGGAGGAATCTTGGTTCCTTTATCGTTGTACTCCTTAAATCTTCTGAGGCTACAGTCCAGCCAGTGAACAGCAGCAAGTGCAGTGGGCAACCAGGATGTGATGAAGGGTAATTAAACCCACGGAGGTCATCTATTTCTGTATACAGTAGGAGCTGCGTGTGCACCACCAGGAGGCACGTTACAGCTTCTTGAGATGCACCACATGTTGAGGGTGTGCTCATTCTTTCTGGTGGCAGTGCTTCTCATTTGTATTCTATTCTTTTACTGTTCCATAATTTTCCATTGTGTGATTTTATTTTCAATCCTAAATTTGACCTATTTACTTACATTTGTGCTTTGTGACTGTTACAGGAAAATGTGCTGTGTGTACGTGGTGTTTTTTCTCCATGTTTCCCCCAGGTGGTGATCTACAGCGGAGCAGGCTGTAGTCCCTGGCCCCGCCCTGTTCCTGCATCATCCCTCATGTGACCCTCACACCTGTGTTTCATTTTGTCTGTTGGTTCAATCAGTTCTTACCCAATCCTGTGCCCCCCCCATCCACTATTACCCAATCAGTTGCTGCCTGGTCCCACACATATGGTGGCCATTTTTGGAGCAGTGGGGGGAGGAGAGGGGTTTGGTAGGTTTGTTTGATTCTGTGTGTTTACTAGTGTTTGTTAATCTGATGGAAGTATCCTATGCTAAGTGGTTTGCTAGTTTGTTTTCAGTGGAGAAGGGCTAGGCAAGACACCCTGGGGTATACATACCACCCGTAGGTAATTTTTATAGTTTTGTCTATATACACCAGGTAAGATGCGTGTGGTGCGTTTTTCCTTTGTAGCAGGTAGGTAAGGTTCCGGCAGGCTAAGTTAGTTAGTAATCCAGCTGTGCTGGCTAGGGTAGGCAGATAGGGAATAGGCTGTAGGGAAGTTTAGGGCTGGGTGTGTGTTTTTTTGTTTTTTTTAGCACCACCACTAGGCTCTTCTCCCTACCCCCTCTCTTGCCCCCCCCCCCCATTGTGTTGGCTACCTGTAAGTGTCTTTTGCTTTGTTTTGTTCCCCCCTTTTTGTGTCTTGTCAATTTTTGGAAGTACTGCTTTTATACCATCTGCCGCTCCAAATAATATCCTGGTACATGTTTCCAATCAGTTTTTGTTAAGACAGTGTCTTGTGTTGACCACCACACTCCGACTGCTGTTGTTGGTTCCACCTGCTAGGGTCTCCACACAGGCTTGTTGCACTTTTACCACTTACCCTAGTTATTACACCTTAGTAAGAGTGTAACAAGTGGGGGCTCATCCGGGATTTCTAAGAACGTTCCTGAGAGTTTGTGTGTAGGAGTTGTCACGAGTGTAGTTAATTGTCACGTATTGGGAGTGTGGTGGTTCGGTTTGTGTAAGTCATTGGAATCTCTTTCATCTGGTGAGATGTCTGGCTCCATAGTAGAGAGGTTCATTCAGTGTCCCTCTGTATGACTTTTGGAGTTGTGTTTGGTAGCTGACTTAAGGGCGTTTGCTGAGTACTATGCCATAGAGGCATCCAAGTCTCTTTTGAAGGCAGAGTTAAAGGATGTGATGTGGAAAGCCCTGGTGTCCAAAGGGGTGTTACCAGAGCTGGGGACTAATGCTGAGGCAGAGGTCCCAGGTCTATCCTGTGAGGGAGAAGGTTGACTCTTAGCGGGAGGAGGGTGCTTGCTCCAGACAATCCTCCTCTGGTTCTGTATCTCTGGCAGATACTGACCCCATTGTTGCGTCTCCTTTAGGTTCGCAAGTTTCGCCACAGTTGAAAAGTGCGCAATTGCGCCTCCGGCTGGCGAAAGTTGAGGCTGACAGAGTAGAAAGGGACAGAAGGCATGCTAGAGAGGCGGAGATTAACTGTCGGCTTGAGATCCGGAGAATGGAGTTGAAGGCAGAGATTGAGGTGTGACATGTTGAGATGGAAGAGAAACTAGCTCTTCAGAAGTTTAGCCAGTTTCCTCCGCAGCGTCAGCCTGCTCAACAGCCCCAACCTGCTCCACCACCACAGCCCCATATTCTCCATTTCGCCCACAGCCATCGCCTCAAGCCCCACCTGAAAGAAGGGATGAGGTGCGTAAGTACATCTCACTGGTGTCCCCTTTCAGGGAGTCCGAAGTTGACTCTTACTTTGGCGTGTTTGAGAGAATAGCTACCTCATTGTACTGGCCGAGGGAATGGTGCTCCTTGCTTTTACAGTGCAAATTGGTTGGCAAAGCTCAAGAAGCGGTGTCCTCTCTGTCTCTTGCAGATGGTTTAGACTATGATCGAGTGAAAATTGCTGTTCTAAATGCTTATGAACTTGTTCCTGAAGCTTATAGGCAAAAGTTCAGGAACCTTAGGAAAAGTGCTGGCAAGTCATTTGTTGAGTTTGCCAAGGAGTTGGAGCTCACATTCGATCGGTGGTGTGCTGCTACTAAGTGTGACAACTTTAAGAGTTTGCGTGAGTTGATCATGGTGGAGGGCTTTAAAAACACTCTCCCAGACAAGGTGTCAACATATCTAAATCAACAAAAGGTGGAAACATTGTCCCAGGCAACTGTGCGTGCGGATAAATTTGTTCTTGGCCACAGAACAAGTTTTACTAACCCTGCCTATACTGAGAAGCGGAAAGAGTTACCAACACGTGAGCTCTGCTGTATCAGGCCCTAAGAGCAAGGAAGAGCGGGTGTGTTTCTTTTGCCACTGGCCTGGGCATATGATAGCAAAGTGTAGGAATATGCAGCAGCATTTCTTGAAGGCGTCTACCTCAACTCCTCCAAAATCGGTTGGATTGGTACACACTGCGCCTATAACTCCTAAGGTGCCCACTAAGCATTCTGGTAAGCCAGTGGAGTCTAATTATGCCCCGTTTCTGTCTTCTGGATCAGTTTCTCTTTCAGGTAATGAGGATACCTATGTGTCTGTTCGCATTTTAAGAGATACTGGAGCTACACAGTCAGTGATCCTCTTTAGTGTGTTACCATGGTCTGATGATTCTTATTGTGGCTATAGTGTGTTATTGCAGGGTATTGAGATGGGTCATGTGCCAACGCCATTGAATTTTGATAATTTAAGATCCAATCTGGTAAATGGATGTTTCAAAGTGGCAGTACAGCCAGCTCTTCCTGCAGGGGTTTCCTTAATCCTGGGAAATGACATTGCTGGTGGGTTAGTGAAGCCAGTGGTGGAAGTGGTTACTCCCCCTAAGTAGCCAACTGCTTGTGACGACCTACAAAAGGAGTTTCCCAATTCTTTCCCTGCCTATGTGGTTACTCATGCCCAAGCCAAGAAATTTGGCCACGAGTATGATTTGGAGGATTCAATGTTCAGCTCTATGCTTGGTGCAGATGTGACTGACTTGCCTCCCCAGAGTCAGGTGAAGCAACCGGATGTTAATCCATCCTGTGCGGCTGTGAGTCCTGGTGAGTTTTCCTTCCCAATAACCACGGACAACTTGAAAGCTGCTCAGAAACAGGACACTAGCTTACCAAAGTGTTTTTCTTCTGTTGTGACAGAAGACTAAGCGGCTCTCCAGAAGAGGGCTTATGTGCTAGTTGATGAACTCCTGACTCGTAGATGGACAGCAAAAGATGGTGATGGTGATTGGAGCTCTGTATGTCAGATTGTGGTCCCAAAACCATTTAGAGCTCATGTGTTGTCTTTGGCCCATGACATTCCATGGTCAGGACACCTAGGCGTAACCAAAACATATGATCGCATATTATGGCACTTCTTCTGGCTAGGATTGAAGAAGGAGGTGGCTGACTATTGCAGATCATGTAATACTTGTCAGCTCATGGGTAAACCTAACCAGGTTATTCCCCCTGCTCCCCTACATCCCATACCGATGATGGGGGAGCCATTTGAGCGGGTGTTGGTAGATTGTGTAGGCCCTTTGCCCAAATCTAAATCAGGACACCAGTTTCTGTTAACTATGATGTGTGCAGCTACGCATATTGTGTTGGCTACCTGTAAGTGTCTTTTGGTTTGTTTTGTTCCCCCCTTTTTGTGTCTTTTCAATTTTTGGAAGTACTGCTTGATACCATCTGCCGCTCCAAATAAATTCCTGGTATATGTTTCCCATCAGTTTTCATTGGGACAGTGTCTTGTGTTGACCACCACACTCCGACTGCTGTTGTTGGTTCCACCTGCTCGGATCTCCATACAGGCTAGTTGCACTTTTACCACTTACCCTAGTTATTACACCTGAGTAAGAGTGTAACAGTGACCTTTGTCTGAATCACTGTACAAGTGATTCTTGTTCCACCATGAGGAAGAATTAAATTAGCATCCAATCAATACCTGTACACAGCACACTATATTTTTTCCTACATGTGTAGAGCTGCTCACAGCTCATGTATGTCTGGTATGAGACATTTATGGAAATGGCTCTAATATGTCAATTACAAAACTTATTATTTACATAGTAGAATGTAAAAATGTTGATAGATGAAAATGTCCACACAGAAGATCTACTGTATATTTGACATCTGAAGCACAACTGAGGTTATTTCTCAATGTGCGCAAGGCTTTTCCAGAGCCACATCTCTCCTCAATGTGAAATCTATTTTATCAAGTCTTTAGGATCATATTTGTTCCATGTTCCAGCTCTGTCTTGCCACTCATATTCAAGCTAATTCATAATGCGGCCATTATTTCATCACCCAAATGTTTCATCACCCAAACTTGCAATGCATCCAACTTAGGTGGATGCATTGCATCTCTAGTGTCCTGCTCATCTATACATGAAATATAAATATATAATAATCTATACTCTTCGTAGTAGTGTCTTTTCTTCCCCAGCACAAACCACCTTGTTGGCCTCAACCATCCCTTACAGGTGACAGGGCCAGGCTTCTTCTGCAGAAAACTGGCTGCGGTGATTAGTTTGTCCACTTTTGTGTGTGACTGGGTCCATCTGCATGTTTGTTACTTTTTCACCCATTTTCAGTCATGATCATGCTGAATGCAGCAGGATTAAATTGTCAGTAGAATCCAAGTGTCTTGGATAGTACATTAAGATTTTTCGATTAAAACTGAAATTCACCAGACCTGTTGGTTTTGCTCTTGCTCTGGCCTCTGTAAATTAGTATAAACAATGTCACTAACATCTGTGGGTGAAGCCACACTTTGACCCAGCAAATATGACAGGATCAGTCTGCAGCATCAGAGGGCATGTTCTCAGTGTTTACTAGTGTAAACATCATCCCGCTTTGCACAAAAACAACCATCAATGGCACTGTACTGCATCACTGCATTATTATAATGTTGTATGCAGAAGGCATTTGTGCTTCCCCCTGACCTTGTTATTTTTCTGATGTTTTAATAAATATCATTTCATCATTCCTTATTGTGTATTTTGTGAAATGCACTAGTCTCAGCTGCAGCAAAGTGCGCCTCCTCTGCTGTGCTTCATGGTCTGCTGATGGTCTTCTGCAGATTAGAAACTAGTCTTGTTTCTCCAGGGTGGTTTTAGATCTGGGAATCACTCTACGCTGAGCAGTCTTTCAGTACATGCTGGCATAGAACTTGCAATGAACTCATTTGTGTTTTTTCACTCAAGTTCATAGGAGAGAACATATCTCCATGTGCAACATGTCTCTTTTGCTCTACTAAACCCTCTGCTTCTGAGCATCAGGTTTTTTATATCATCCAGCAAAAATGAACCATATTTGTGGAAACTTAGCATACATTTAATTCTTGCCCCCAGAAACAATAAAAAGAAATGGCAAAAAAAAAACTGAAATGTCACATTTGAAGCAGCATACAAAATGGAACATTTTCTGATATTACACAGCAGGAAATGTACAAAAACTGTGTTTTGGCCATGTATGAAGCAAATGTACTCAGATCAGACAAAAAAGCAAACAGGAGAAAGACCACAAGAAGAAATGTGATATTTCTGTTCCTGAGGAGACAGTTAATGAAAGTCTTTTGGGAAATGCTTGTAGGTTGTGTCAAGTGTTAGCTGCATACTCCTGCAACAGCTCAGAAATCCCCTGCCCCCCAGTCTCTATGCTATAATCACACATAATTATCTTATAATGCCTTTTCTTCTAAGACTAAACTGCTAGTTGACAGTTGCACATCCATCTCACCCTTCGATGGTGTGAGGACTGCTGCATTTAGCTCTTTGCTTATTTGCAAAGTGAGAATGTTTGAATGAGGTTCCAAACTCCTGATGTTTCTGGCCAAAATCTTTTTGCTGCTTGTGCTAAAAAATGAGTGCATGTCATATAAGTGGTGTGAGCTTTGCATCTTTGCAATCTTACACATCATATATACCTTTGAGATTTGATCTCAAGTCACATTTCCTGCCCATAACATGCAAGTGATAACCATCTCAAAGACAAAGCTCCCTCCTCACCCCCACTTTTTTTTTTTTTTACACAATTTGTCCAGACAAGATGATAATGTTACACACATCTTCACTTAGTCAGCAGAAGGTGCTGAATTATTCAGGTTTCTTTCATGATGGCCACACCGACCACATGTCCTGGTAAATCAAGTCGAGAATATACGCAGATATATTAATAATATGACAATTTGGACAAAAAGAGACAAAAGATTTCAAGGCTCTTAACGATTAAAATAACTGAAAATTGTTGATGCAATAAAATCAACTAATAATACAATTCAGTAAAGACTACAATAATATTGTAACAATTTCTGAAAATGAAAAGTATTTTCAGGGAAGACACAAGGACAAATTAAAATACGTCTGTAAAAGTGGAGACTTGACTGTCCCAGCTAGCGTGATCTCATTGGACTGGTTGTTTTCAAAGTTGAAGGGTCCTGACTCCAAAAGACCCTGGCCTTCAGCCCCTGAGCTCAACTGAGGAACAACCAGAAAGGCCTCGTAAGCTGCACATTAGCTGAAATGAGGTCAACACTCAGACAAGAGGGACAGATGCAAATGAGCTTAAAAGTTTTGGCTCAGTTTTAAAATTGACAGGCAGCCAGTGCAGTGGTCTAATCTGGAGGAGATGAGATGGACGACTTCTTCCAGGTTAGACTCACAAACATTGTTTAGTCTATGTTCTTCTGAGAGGCATAAAACAAGACTGGAGCATTTTTTTTTTTTAAATAATTTAACATGTTGGTCAAAAGACATTTTGAAAAGATTGAAATATTAGACTTAATCCTGTTGCAGAAACACTGAATGCATTTTGAATGTCAAAGGTGAGACAGATAATCACAGCAGCAAGGCTTTGTCAGTCAACAATGGACCCAGTAGATAATAACAATTTCATCTCTTCTGTTTAATTGCAGATATTTATATGCTTAAAATGAAAAAAACACACAGTTAACGTATGCTAAATTTGATGAATAGTTATCTCTGCTGACCACAAAAGTCAAAGGTTTGAGTTTTGATTTTTTAAGTAAAAGGTAAACCAGTCAAGTCTGAATGAAAAGAGCTCTTCCAGAACTACTCAGGTTGTTTGCATGGGCTTTGTTCACACCGGGAGCCATCTTTATTTCTTCTGAGCATTCCAGTTGATTTCAAATTCAAGTGTTTCCACAACACTTACATTGTGTTGCATCAGACACATTTCGGCCCTCTGAAATGCCACACACCTGCACCAGGTGCTCGCCAGCATGCATCATTGAGAATATGCCATTGGCAGGACATGAATGGAACTCTCCACGTACAGTTGTCTATACTCAATAGCCACATCTCCCAAATAAATCCCTTCCAGGGCTCCCTCCTGAATTTGGAGATCATAAATGACAATTGACATTTATTGTGATGAATAATGTAAGCCACAGAGATGTCAGCTGATGCAGGAAGATGTTGTTATGACGACTCTTTGATGCCTTCGTAATATTCAGGAATACTGAGGTGGCTGTCAGCGAGGAGGTCGCATCAACTGATATCAAGAAATAGAGCAAATATCAACCTCAAACTATTTTCATACACACGGTGTTGAAAAGAGACACCTTATACCTATGATTTAACCTGGTTGCTTTTTTAAAACTGCTACCAGAGTAGCTAAAACTTGAGATTGTCAATATTTAGTCAATTTTATGTCAATGTAGAATGTCATGAAAAGAGGGTCAAGAAGGCCAGAAAATTCCCCAAACAGGCCAGACCACGCAGAAATGTGCCACTCAAATATGGCTGCCAGTCGTTTTGTCTTTTCTTGCATCCATGGTAAATTCTAAACTTCTGGCAATGCTCCAGCTGTGGCAGGCTAAATGGGTGGAGCTATCAGCCAGTGCCTTCATCTTCACATATCAGCCATAGCAAGTGCAGTCAGTTTTGAACCAAGTGTAATAAAGGCGACAGCGACCGAGGATATCACTGACAGCCATGTGGCCTGACTCCAGTGAAACTGTTAGCGGAAACAGATTACAGTGCAGCCAGGGTGGAGCAGTCTTTTATCTCCCCCACAACAATTGATTGCAGTTTTGCAAAGTGTGACACCAACACGAATACATCATAAGTAGCAGAACTGAGAGATATAATCTCAACGCACCTTCCTTTTACCTTTAGCCACTATGTTTATTATGTACACACTTGTAAAGAATATACAGGGGAATACTGCCCATTATCTTCAATACAATAAAATCTTCAAAATAATGCAGATTTGTTAACCACATGTTAATGTAGACTTGTTAACCAGAGCTTATACACGCTCAGCAGCCCAATTTGTACTAGTGAAAGGTCCCATTGTGCCGCTGTGGAGATGTGGTGAGCTGTGATTATAATAAATGTCAAAATTCCCACACCTCCGCTGGTCCAAACACGATGAGCTTCCGTGAAAGTGCCCTCCATCCAAACGAGGCAGAACTCATTAAAACCATTCACGTCCATCTGTCCACGCCCACCGGTGGATTAAATGAGGTGAATTCACACACCCCTGAACAAAGCTAAAAAGATACCATCATTCCATGTGATCTCTGACCTGCTGTGGGGAGCAGCATATTCAGACTATAACTATCTGCCGGTTCTGTTGGGTCTCCACTAATCAACACATGTTGCTAATAGCAGCTGACATTTGGCACTGGAGGGTTGTTCGCTTGCGAGAGGAAGATTTATCTGGCTGACAGACTTTATTCAGTCAGACAACAAGACGAGTAGATAGACATAAAACCAGGAAGAGAACATTAAAACTATGAAGAACCATGCCAATGATGGACGGAGAGGGGTAGTGGGTGATTGTTGGATGGGGATTAAGCCAATCATGGTTACCACCTGCCTTCCAGCACCGTAGGAAACACTCCTTCACACAGCACTTTCTTCTTTTTCTTTTTGGTTCCTTTCATAACATTACCTGTTGTTTTTATTTCATTCTATATGTTACAGTACGCTTTACAGTCATCAGTTATAAAAAGCTAGCATTTATAAATGTTTTGCAAATAGTTTATTAATGTTGCTAAGTAGTGACTTTATTAGAAACAAAATATATACACTTATGTATATATTAATTATTAATAAACCATATATAGATCATTTATACTTGCATTGATTAAGGCATTTTAAACTATTTAGAGTTCTAAACAATATGTTATTACAGATATTATAAACAGTTTGGACAATATGCAGTGATTAAAAATTTATTAATGTTAAAAATCTAAATATATTTTCCTGAAACAGCTTCTTCTTTTACTTCTCCAGTCTTAGATCTCAGAAACTTCATTTTCTCCTCTTCAGTTAGCTGCTGGCCTCTGCCCTCTTAGGGCCATTTCTTTTCTTCAGATGTCAAACTGTTCCCTTATAATGTTCTTTTTTTATAATTGAAGTTCCAGAAGCTGCATTTGTGCATCTCTGGTTTGTGGAGTTCTTTTCTCATTTTTCTCCCCCTGGCCTCTGAAATGAAATCACAAATGTTCTATTTTGTCTTTTGGTCCATTCTTTTAGCTTTTTTGTTTTGCAATTTGTTCATCAATCAATCACATTATCATCATTTGATTGAATGTGTCCACCATATTGATTATTTATTATTGATAGTTGCAATTGATGGTTTATTACGGTGTGTAATCACCTTACCATGGTTTATGTTATGTAAATCAATCACAAGTAATCATTAAATGACATCTAATCTCATTCCACCATAACCACTGTAGCAGTCCAATGTGTTTCTCCCAGTATAACCAGTTCATTATGGTACTTTTCCATTACCTGACATCTGTTGAATTTCCCACAAATGTAATAGAGTCTTTCAACGTATTTTTGGATCCTTTGTCCTTTAAATTCCAGCCACATTTTACAGCTCTTGTCAGGTCAAAAGGTGAACAGCAGCAGTAATAACAGCAGAAGCAAATGGAGATCCTCTGAGTAATTTATGTTTTGCTGCTTGTGTGTTTTAATGTTTGAGCATCTTCGCGTTTTTGTGCTCACACCCATGCACATGCACGTAAAGGGAGCCGGAAAAAGACATTCATCTGAAGATGAATTCAGTTACCGCCTGATCCCCCTCTCTTTCTCTCATGTCAACCTCCCGTCACCCTTTTCTCTGCCTCTGTTGTCTCTGCTCCTCTTGACAACAGCACCGCTTATTGAGTCCTGGCTCAGCAGTAGCATTGTGATGTAGTGCACGCTTGTGCGCATCAGAGCTGTCCAGTGAGCCTCGCTGATCTGTAGACCAAACACACAGAGACATCGTCATTGTAGAGGCAATTAAGGGGAATTCTGTAGGGTGTATATTTACCAGGGAGGCGAAATGTATTTGAGAAATTAAAGAAAATGAGAAATGAGGCCAGCGAGACCTCCTGTCATTTTATTTACCCTGTATTTACTGTAGTAGTAAATAGGCTCTTAAGTCAGAACCCTAATAAAGCTCCAATTAGCTTTGATTTCATGCACAGTACATGATGGTGCTGTGGGGGTGCTGGTGATTGGTGTGTGTGTGTGTGTGGGGGGGGGTACTGGCAGAGAGAAGGATGGGGTCCTAATACATGAACTATGACACTGAGGGAAAAAACACACCTCTTTCTTCTACATGGAAAATCACACAAAAAAGATAAAGGGTACTCCATTTTCAATTTCTCTGTAGCTGAACTGTCCGAATGAAACAGCCTTATAACAGCTGACTGTGGAATGCAAATGGCCCCCACACGTCCATCAACATGACTCAAGGTTATAAAGCATGTTCGACACACCTCTCCTGCCCCACTGCCGCAAAAGCTGACAGGAATGTGGACTGTTTGTGTAATAAGGCAAAAGGATTTGTGTGTATGTGTGTGTGTTTGTGTGTGTGCACGTGTGCATGGACGTGTGTGTATGATTAAATGCCAGGAAGAAGAAACATTAACCCTAACCCTAATTGCACATTTACATATATTTGGAGTAAAGATGAAACGAGGATAAATTACATACACATACTATATATTTCACAAATCATACAATAAAAATTGGGAAAACAAAATACTTTTCTGCTGAGTATGCATGGAGAGACTCAAACATTTTAGCTCCAGCAAAGAACACACTGGAATAAGAGGAGCAATCTGGAGTGATGAGGAGGCTTTTATTTAAAATGTCTTCAGATCTTCCAATTCCAGACCCTCCAAATATTTTTCTGTTTTATTTTTGGTTTGATCTATTAAAAGTAAAAAGTTATTTTAGATTTCTTACAATGTGAATCTTCTAGAAATGTTCTGAAAGACAAGCATAGCTGAAGCGCTACTTCTTTCTCCATCTTCAGCAGCCTCTCCTGCTGCTGCCTTTTCTGTTTGGCCCACTTTTCAGTTCTGGCCTCCCAATGCACTGACTGGGTCTTCTAGACTAGTCTTCTAGTTTTTCATTTTTCTTTCTCCTTCTTAAAAGCCTCCTCCCTGTCTGAGGACTCTTGTTTGAGCTTTCCAGTCTTGTCAGACAGCCTCTTCATTTCCCTCCATCTCTCTCTGGTCAACGTGCTGGTTTTCTTTAAGCTGAACCTGTTTGTGCTCTCCTTCAGAACTGCCTGAGCAACAGACAACTCATTCAGGACATTGATGAGAGCATTGGTCCACGTTTGTCTCCTCTTTACAGCCTTGTTGACCTCCTCAGTCTTCTCCTCGAGAAGGTGTGTGATGTGTCTGACCTCAGTCTGACACTGCTCCTGTGTAGTCTGATGGTCTTTTTTTTCATCACCTGCATTTCCAAATGAACAGAGAAATATAGATTTTATTTCTTCATTTGTCATGTTAATAATGGTTATAAGATGGTTGTGTCATGGTGTGCACTTAATCACTTAATCTGACATCAGCTGGTCTGAGCCACGTACCACTGAACAACTCTCTGTTATTCTTCCACATTAAAGTTTCACCAAGATTTGCACAACAGAACCACCAAGAACCACAATGGTGGCAGACAAAGAAATCAATTCTTTCTTCAAACTACAGTGGTCTCCATAAAATAAATAAAACCATCTTGCCATGCTGTGTGGTGTTATTTTATCCACAGTTGTCCTGTTGAAAAAGCTGATGTGATAAAGTATTGACCAAAGGCTATGCTATTGTTATCTTGTATTGTAAACACAGCATTATTAAACTCTTTGAGACGTACCACCATCATCATCATCAGTGTTATTTTCAACACCGCACACACCCATATGACCAAAGCTTAATCTTTGATCATTTCTCTACTCGTGTCTGATCTTTAATGCAAAATAAATAAAACACCATTTTAAATTGTTAAATTAGATATATATCTGTACCCTAATGATTCCTTCCTATGATCCCTACTCCTGATTCCTCCCTGCCCTGATCCCTGCTCCTCATCATTTGAGTTTGAGTCAGCCCACCAGCGGACTTCTGTGTACGTGTGTGCATGTGCACGCAAAAGACCAATCCAAGCAGATTAGAGCCAGCCTGTAGCCCATTCCCTATCAATAACAATGAAGGAAGTGTTAACCACTGATTAGGCTCCAGAATTGAGAGTGATGCAGCGGTGGCCGTGTGCATTTGGGAGAGTTAGATGTGTGCGTGTGTGTGCGCGCGCACGCGCATGGTGTTTGTGTTTTTATGATTCGAAAATAAATTGGATCACTGGAGGTCTGCTGTTTTTCCGTCTCATAAAAAATTGATTCTGCTCAGTCATTTAGGCCTTCCCAGAGGTGAAAATTAGACTGGTTGAACTGAAGGATGGTTTAAATCTGCTGCCTGCCTTTAGCCACCTCCTAGACTTGATGAAACAGGTCTTCACATCACGCTGTGATGTACGCCTTCACTCACAAATGCAACACGGCATAAAAAAATTACATCTGAAATAATTTATTTAGCAATTAAAATGGGACCATGTGGCCTCAGATGCATATGCAAAAACTGTTTACTTTATACATGACTTGTTGGTCAAGTCGTGGAAATGAGTTGTAATGCCAAACAACACCCACTGCAGCACTTGTGTGAATGAATTGAGGCATTGAGTTGCAAGATAGGCACATTTATTGCAGTGCAATATGGTTGAAATATGGTGCCTATTGAGTGGTCAGAACCCCTGCTGCCAGATGATTACCTTTGATAGTGAGACCAGCCAAATATATATTTCCACAAGTCTGTCAGAACTTAACTTGGTATTTGGTTTTAAATGATTTTTGTGTAGCTTCTTCTTTCTGTGTTCTTTTCTTATATATATATATATATATATATATATATATATATATAAATAATATAGTAAGACAAATTTACAATGTTAGATAAAGGTCCTGTAGTTCGTGTTGTGTATTTTTGTTTTGTTTTGCTTTTATTTTTTTGGTGCCAAACAGTCAATGTTGCCATGTGCTAATGTTTGTATGTCCATATATGTAACGTATGGACACCAAACAAAAGGCAATTATAGTTTATTTCAATGCATATATACAACATGGATGAAGCTACATACAGGGTGCAGTTTTTAGTTTAGTTTAGTAATAGAATACATTGCATTGCAAAGCATTAATGCTATCAGCACTAGTTTCAGTCCAGAGTGCAGATATTTCTTTAAAAACTAGAAGGTTTGTTATAAATGATTCTTGTGTTTCTACTCAGCTGAAAGTCTGAGGCACAAATGCAACACTGATCTGATTTAATGCTCCTACATATAGAGAGCTTTGCACATGTTATTTAAGCTCCACCCACTTGACATGCCTTTTCTTTCTGTCTAACCATTTCCAATGACCAGGTGTATGTTCCTTTTACCATTAGTGATCAGTTTATATGAACTTGTCCTCTGTCTGATCACAGAATTTGTGCATGGAGACTAGCATAGGGAGGTAGAGAAGAGATTTGTTGGACACGACTCCATCCCTTCTTTCCTCCTTGATGCTCTTTTCCCTCCTATGGTGCTTTTTTTCATGCTAATTAACAAGCGGGATGGTGATTAGTCATAAGACAGCACTCCCCACCCCTCGGTTATCCTGCAGGCCCGGGGGCGTGTCCCTCTGTGACTGGAACATGTGTTAAAAGCAGCTGGGTAGTCACAGCACCGAGGCAAGAGTGAAATGTGCCAAAACTCGTATTCTCTCCCAGTGTGAGCAGATTTAGGTCTCATTAGGAGGCCCCTATTCGAAACACACACATTGTCACTGTGGAGTCGTACCCAAACACCTCAGAAGGGATTATCTTAGATTGTTTGTCACTGGTTCAGACGTCACTTTCATAGGCAGGTGTTGCTCGTGTGTCATGGAAGGATGACTGAGCCTGTTTTCTACAATGACAGTAGACAGGGAGACAGACAGATAGGCCAGACAGTTGCACTGGTCTTTGATTCAGGACTCAGAATACTAACTAGGCATCTCGGCTCACAGAAGGTGTGATGTAGGGCACAGCCAAGCCATGGGAGGAAGAGGTCAGAATACCCTTGAAAGCTGAATGGCGGCCTCTGAGTTGCTCCCCAAGCCTTGTGCCTTGTGATTGGCTTGCTGAATCAACTATGACACCCTGATATATCCACCCAGAAAGAGTTGAAAAGGCATAAATCAAGCAATCTGTTTTATTTAAAGGCACATCTACACCTGTACACAGTGACTGGGAGACATCAGCGTTACTGTTACAGCTTGACCTGAGATTTCTAAGATTGTTTTAAATATCGCATCAGAGAAAAGCAGTTTTAAAATAACTAAATCATTTTAATCAACAGTGACCATGAGCATAAACGGAGTAACTTAATGTTCTGCTGTCAATTGTAGTCCAAAAATATAACTAAAACTAAAGTTTTTAGTCATTAGAATTCTATTATTTTTGTCCTGAAAAGCTTCAAGACACAGGACTTGGAACAAGACTATTGCTATATTATTTGTGTACTGTTTTTTTTCATGTTTTTTCTTTTAATATACATTTATTTGCAGCTTTGTGTGCTCAACATGATGAAATGAATTGTTTCTGTGTGGAAAAAGTTCAGAGACGATGGCACCATGTTGCATTCTGGCATCTTCCAGCTGATTAAGGGGTAGATGCCTGTCAGTGGGACAATAACAGGAAGGAATCATTTTCTTGAGCCCCTCCTTTGAGCCCAGAACTACAGAGATTCTCTGGGTTTCTTTCTATGCTTGGAAATAAAATGACACAGAGAGAGTTTAGGGATTTAGAGGATTTAATTCAAAGACATTTTCTTTCTCAGGCAACCATTGAACAGTAATGAGTGCCACTGTTAAAAGGTGGCAAGATTTTAGGCTTATTTTAGGCCCCATTTCATCAGAGTTTTGGAAGCTTTCCAGATTCAATTTCTAGCATGTGTAAAATATGTCTCATATTGTTTTCTGAAAGCATGCTAAATACATTTTTAACATTTTAACATTTTTCAATCTGCTGACAACCATCAAAAGATCCCCAAGTGGTGAATTATCTGTAGTGTGCACCATCACCGCTAGGTGTCAGTAAATCAAACACTGTGCTGGTTAATTGGGATACCGTTACATCAGCACTTGTAAAGAACATGTAGTACCAATATTGTTCTTTGGCACCACACAGCCCAATCTGCTGCTTGTGCTGCTATGGGAACATTTTGTTCTAAAAAAAGAAATTCCCAAAACAACAAAACATAGTGGAGGAAAGATTTTGCAAACAACAAAACACAATGGAGGGAAAAATGAAATGCAGATACATTAACCAGACCCTCTGCTCTCAGACTGGCTAGCACAGAGGACTGTCTTACAGTTCATTTACACCAGGCTTTAGGGACCAGATATTGAATAAATAGAAAATAAATTAAAAAGAAAATACATGGAATTGGTTCTTGACAGCCTGCCAGTCATTCTGTAGCTCACGTGTGACAGGCAAGTGAAACAGACGTAATGAAGCCCCCAATCATTCCTCCTAAGCTGTGACACAAAAGAGAAGTGGATCTTGTGCTCGTAGGATGGGTGTCACCACACCTGAAGGGTTGCCTCTTCCCGTCCCGTGACGGCGCCTGTCTGTGCAGGTGCGTCAACATGGCTCCAAGCTGTCCCGCCTCAGGAACAATTTCCAGTATAACTCACCACCGGAGCAGAGGATGGGATCATCGGCGCCTAACAGGAACAGTAGTGCCCTCATTTTTATTTGCAGCTAAGGCACCAGACTGATGCTGCCGCGTTTCTTGTTGCACATCTTTAAATATGAAA
Source organism: Lagocephalus sceleratus (assembly GCA_911728415.1). Lineage (NCBI taxonomy): Eukaryota > Metazoa > Chordata > Actinopteri > Tetraodontiformes > Tetraodontidae > Lagocephalus > Lagocephalus sceleratus. The sequence continues at coordinate 13,022,593 of CAJVRN010000231.1, read as the reverse complement.
GACCAGAGAGGCCGTCTTTGCTGCTGTGAAGCAGAAAGTCTGCGTGTAGCAAACATTCTCTCTCTTCTGTTTGATATTTCAGGGGGCAGCAGGTTCAGAGAAGCTCATGGTACATGTCCTGAAAACAGCTCTGGCCTCACACTGGATCTGCTGCCTTCTATTTGTTTGCGTTGAGAGGCCCTTCCGTACACCTTTGCTGAACTTTCAGGGCAAGGGCAATGTTTTCACGCACCTGGGTGCAGCACAAGTGGGCCGTGTTTTATGCCAGCACAAGCTTAGGTGCATCTCCAGCCCAGCAGGCACAGCAGGAAGTGGTTGAGCGCAAGTGTATTTTGACTGATACATGCACATTATTCAAGGCGCTGTCAGTTTACCAATGTAGCTGATGCTGCTTTTCCTGAGTGCATGTAAAAGCCTTGCTGTTTGCAACTTCATCGTTTCCATATTCCCCTGTCTTCTTCACATTCATCTCCTGTCTTATTTAGTTTCTGTTGCTTAGATCAGATCATGTAGCTCTGACAGAGAGCGGTGTCCTCAGGTGGTGCTAATAAAAACACTTGAATCAGGAGCTCATAGGTGCCATGTGTACCTCCCAGTAGTTAGCTTTGACCAGACATGACGACTGATGAACTATGACACCATAGAGGGACAAAGGGCCTTAATCTCACAGCATAGAATCACTTTACAAACATGGAGACATATGTTGGATATTCTGTGAAAATATCACATTTGATAACGATCAAGATTTTTTTTAATATGGCAGTTGCTGGAGGATCTGCAGACATCAACGCTCCAGCACTATGTGTTTGATGATGAAGGCTCATCTGCACGCCGGGCCTTTGTTTATACGGCAGCTACTCACCACCAGATCTAACGGTGCCTGCATCCCGCCAAGTCCTCTCTCGTCCCAGTTTCCCACTCCTTCCGCTGGGACCTGGCATTCCTGTCAGTCATGTACTATCAGTGAGGCTGCAGGCGGCGCTCAGTCCTGTCCAACTGTCTGCCCGTCCCGCTCCCCTTTTTGTCACCCCACCCTTCGTGACTCTCCCAGTGTGTCTCCCTCTGGTACCTCAGTCCTCAGCGAGCACTTCATTTTTACACGGTCCATTCAGTCCTCTCTCCTGGTTCCCTGTTCTCAACTTGACTTATCTGAGTGTCTCTTCAGATGAGTTCATGTTGTACTTCAGTACTTCCTGCTCGGTCTGATTTCCATCAAATCTAATTTCCTCTCTCTCTCTCTCTGTTTCTCTCTCTCTCTGTCTCTCATGTATCTCTGTTTCTCTCTCTCTCTTTCTGTATCTCTCTCTCTCACAGATGTAAGGAAGGCTACCATGGACTGCGCTGTGACCAGTTTGTCCCCAAGACAGATGCCATCTTGTCAGATCCAAGTATGTAAAGTTTGGTTTTTTTAACATCCTACAGTATTTGTCTGCTTTTCAGCAACATAAAAGTATATCCCATCCGACTGTTTTCACTCTGGGAACATTCTGCCCAGGATTTTTCATTCCCCTGGGAAAACTGGTGTTCAGGCTGCTTGTTTGATGATAACGATGATGACAATGTCTCCAGTTGAAGAGTACGGACAGCTCTTTCTCCACCTCCATGTAGCTGGTTTTATAACTTTGAGTTTTTTTAGTCAAGTCAAAGTTCAAACAGGTCAATGCATTGGGTGAAATAATGGATATTTGACAAATTCAAACACTGCTACGCTGGTTTAAAGACTTGAAACCTCATTTTTACAAAAACGCCACCTGGTGGTGAACCCTGATCTCTGAAAAGTCTGCAAAGGCTTTTATATGAATACATTTTTGGTAAATACAAACTGTTCCTCTTAATTTAACTTTATGATCTTCTAACTTTCCCCATTTGTACCCATATATTTCTGCTGAAGGTTAATTGAATAATTGAGTCATAATTTAAATTCCCTTTCAAAATGAAACCGATTATTATTCAAACAATGAATAGCTGCAGACATTTCTTTTTTTTATATATTAAATATCGTGACCTTATAAAAATGAATCTAAAAGCTATTTTTTCGTGTCTTAGGTCTTTAATCTACTTTTGGTTTTGTGTAGCTTAAAAGAAGGAATTCTTTGTGTCCCAGGGGGTGTCGTTAAAAGATGAAAGTCAGAGAAGCAAGGGAGGGAAATGGCTGAGTTGTAGGTGCTCCCATAAGATGTGCCAGCTCAGGTGGAAGTTGTAGCTTGGATCACCTCCAGTTTAATGCCATTAGGCTCCCATTAAAAGTCGCCACATTTACATGTTTTTTATTGTCCCACAGGATACGTAAAGTGAGATCTGCTTCATTTTCTACAGGCAGACGACAATGTTTCCATGTGCTCGGAGTACGTGGAACAGATTTAATTTCCTTTGAGCCGTTTACACAAAGATGTGAGAAAATGAGAGTCTATCCATTTATCTACTCATTATGGAACCGCTGCAGTTTTAGCAAGGCTATGGGAATAAACATATTAGTTTTGTTGATGTTTAAAAGTTTAAGAGTTTAAATTTGGTCCAGGGTTCCTGTAGTTGAAACTCTAAATCAAAACACACTATCAGCTTGTCCTAAATATAAGCATATACAAGATTTTGATTACTTTTCTATAACTATTCACAATGTGTTCTACACTCCACGTTCATGTATCTCATGATATATATCATATATTTTCACAACAATGCATGTCATAAAACCATTTAGAATTGAGAAAATTGAGACAAAATACTGACATCTGTGACAGACAACCCCATATATCAGTATTCCCCTGGTGTTGATGCTGACCAGAGGAAACTGTGGTTTGGCCCCAATCATTTAGATGAGTGTACCCTGGAAGATTTGACATCTGAATGAAGCCTATTTTCATCTCTGTTGATACAAAGCAATCCAAAATTTATCCAGATTACCATTGGTTTTGGAGGATTATCCATTGGAAAGCCGCATCATATAATAATTTATACAGGTGCATGTTGTTGAGACTCTTTGGTTCTGTATTTCTGAGCAGATTTCTACCTCTAAATATTGCTTTTCTACTTGGCTTGCACCTCACTGTGACAGGTTGCATCCAGCATAGCTGTTTTTATACATTTATGTATTTATTTAATACGGAAACCAATTTCTGTGCACAAACTGTCATTCTTGGAAGGCTGTCATTTAAAAGAATGTTGTTTCATGCACGTGTCTATACTGGGATAGAAAGAGAAGCTGCCCAGGGAGAAGAAAGTAAAATGGACTCCCAGCAGGCACTGGCTCTGCTAGCGTCAAGTCGGCTTTGGAAGGGAGGGTTAGGGAGGGTAGCGCACGGCAGGGTGGTGGGGAGGCTTTTTAATTGGAGGCAAGGGAGTGTGGAAGGGCAGCAACTCACTTTATACCTGGTAAAGAATCTGAATAAGATTCTCCTGTAACTGGAGGAGCGGTGAGGTCATGCTGGGAATGCTGCTCTGCAGTCAGCTGCACCTTAAAGGCTAACAGAGATGCTTGATTACAAACAGGAGGAAAGCAGGTCTGTAATTTGGACTATTTATCTCTTGTGGATATTAGACCTGCCGTGAACTACAAAGGAGATTTTAGACATACACGGACACACACACACACACACACACACACACACACACACACACAGACACAGGTGCAGCGTCTACCCAGGTCTCTGCTCACCCAAGTGAAGGAGGGGATTAAGGATTTGATTCAGTCCTGTCATTGTTTCTCCCTCGCCAGACTTCAGCCCCTTCGGCTAGGCCAACACCATTTGACAGGATGCTGAGGTATTCTCTAAGCTAGCTCAAGGGTCCCACAAGACACCGTAAGCGATTCCCGGAGGTGCGTCTCAGTAGCCAGTGCAGAGGATTGGAATGTCTGCACATATTATGATTGGCGAGTGTCTCTGGCCAAGCCAGTTCCAGAGGATGGAATGTGTTCCAGTGCTGTAATGACATCATCTGTGTGTCTCCAACAGCGAGGGCAGGTGTAGAATAGCTGGCTGTTGTCACGGGCAAATGCTGGAATTTGCAACACAGATTAAGCCGAGTCAGGGAGGCATGTCATGTTTGCATGGCAGCGAGCTGATGTTCATGCTCAGCACAGTTTCAGGTGTTACTTTCATGAGTCTCAGGCTTTAGCCTACAAATGAATTCATAGACGAAATAAGGCAAAAGGAGCTTATGGAAATCGTGTTAGAATACAGCAGATTTCAGACCTCCTTTCTAAGCTTTTAGTCATTTAAATCTCACTTTATGAATATGATGATTAAAATGTCTCATTATGAATCTGGGCCCAGAATCTATATGGATTTAATCACTTCACAAATCAAACACAAATGTCAAAGGATTTCTAACTGGATTTGACATTTCACGATTCATTTAAGTCCATATTTTTTAAAGGAAAATCACTCTTCAAGTTGGATTGTTTTGGTTGTTTCTTTCATCCAACTTTTTGGGGTTCTTTTTTTGAGTGTCCACTGCATTATCTCTGAGAAGAGACCTCCCCTCCTCCCTCCGCCATTCTATTTAAAACCCAGGCCACCTCTGTCAGAAAAGCAATTACCAGTGAGGGTTTAATTTTAATTTAAATGAGATTACATTACAGTGACATGGACAAGGAGCACTGTCAGGATGGAAGGAACACGAGTGCTCCTATTTTATCTGTTTCCCCAGCACTGGAATTGAGGAGGGGAAGCTCTAGTGCCTGCAGAAATGCTGTGTGTGTGAGTGTGTGTGTGTGTGTGTGTGCGTGTGTGTGTGTGTGTGTGTGTGTGTGCGTGCAGACGACATGCATGGGGTCCATCTTGCAAGCACTGAGAGGTTTGGAGGAATGGAGAACAATTACCGTCATGCCCACAGGGTCAAGTGTAAAAAGGGCACATTAGTGACATGAACTGTGTGTGAAGGCTCTTTGGTTAACTTGTTTCAATTGCTTCGGCTTCCTAACGCTGTTGTTTTCTCCCCTCATCTGAAGCCACGGTGGGTATTCAAAGTGTGCGGGAAAGCACGCCCGCATGGTGGGCTGACTGGGCTCATTACCTCGCCCATGGGGGAGGGAGAGCCATGTCAGTCCCAACTTTATGGTCCAGTTGCAGCATGTGTGACTCCCTAAGGTGAATTCTGAATAAGACAAAGCCCCTACTGCATTGTAACTGTTCTATGCTTTGCTCTCTCTCTTTTTTCCCTTTCTGCTCCCCTCACTCCCTCCCGTTTCGCATGCTTTTCGCTCGTGAACGGAGAAGCAGATGAACTTGGGATCGAGTTCATGGGTAAGCTGATGTCTCGTGGACTCACTGCTTTCATGTCACTTTATCATTTCATTTACATTTGTGAAAAAGCACATGTGGTACAAAGCGTCACATTCCAGCACAAACAAGGCCACCTAGCTTGGAAAGAAAAAATGAGGAAGGCCAGTCGCCATGGAAACACAATAGAGCTGGGTGAATGCTGTCTGCATAAATGAGTAAAAGAGTAGATGTACAGAAAGAGGAATGACAGATGGTTGTGTAGCAGCAACATCGGAATATTCACACTTCATAAATTGTGTGTGTGTGTGTGTGGGGGGGGTCAAGATCCGCTAAACTCAGCTAGCAGCACTGAAAAGTCATTTAAAAGCATATTCAAAATGTTACAAAACCAATATAATTGGAAAAATTAAAATACTATATCAATCTCTTTGGACATCCACTGGTATTACTTCAGCCTCCACGTCACCTTCCAGGTGGTTAACAAATCTTTAAAAAGCAAATTATCCTCCTTTAATAATTCTCTGTGCCCAGAGGCAATAAACAGTCCCACCTCATACACACACACAAACACACACACCAACACCCAAATGATTTATCTCTTCTCTCAGTCAACTCTTTCTCACTCTGTCCTCATTTTGCGCATACATAAATACCAGCGCGGCAAGCTGTGAAATTTTCCATTAAGGTGGCTTCGCTCACTGCCGTCGCATCACAATCATGCTCCGGCGAACAGGAGGGAAGGTTCTGAGACAGAATCCCAGCCGGCCCGTTCTTCACCTCAGCAGTTCATCTGGGGGTCTAAACGAGTTCTGATCACTGCTGGAGGTGAGCAGGGTGGCACATCAGACTGGTCGACCTGACGCAGACGATGTCTGCAGGCTCTTCCTTAATGCATTTCTCGTATCGTACCTCCACAGATGGACGATAGAATGCAAACATCTCCTACAGTTAATTAGCCTCCAGGCACTGCCTCTGCCCCAAATTTTTTACCAGTCGAGAATTATTGTGCTTTATTGTGACCCTTTTGCATACATATACACATTTTACTGACTGATTACCACATTACCATAGCATCAGATACTTTGCTAAACTGCAGGGCACAGTGTAGTCCTGAGAGTGGTCAAATCAAAAGTTTAGGCTCCACCAATCACTGGCTCTGGGATTATAGTATAGATTTTTTCCCCCAGGAGGTCATGAATAAATCATGTATTCCTTTAAATGCCAACTAAATAGCCTGCATCTTCCAAATAAGTCTATCTCATTCTCAGGTACCCAATGGTAAGTTTGGAGGATGTGACTTAAATGTAATATAAATAAAACAGACAAATTGACAGTTTTTTTTTTCAATTGTTAAATTAATTAATACAAACCGATGGCGTGGGGGAGGAAACTATTACTAGTTGTTCTGGTCCTCTCACAGGATAACATAGACAACAATCTGTTGTGAGGATTAGAGGGACACTCAGACTAAGACCTTACAAGATCAGACCAGACAGAAATGCAGGTGGTCAGGATGTTCTCTGCCTCTATAAAAGTGGCAGGGATGGGTGAAGGAAGGTGCATTCTCCTCATCGTGCTCAAGATCTGCAGGTGATGCTGTCCTTGTTGAAACAGGGCCTTGGAAAAGGCACCAAATCACAGTGGATGTTGGAACCTTGTGTGGCTGTGACAGCTCTTCCTGGAATTTATGATGATCTCTTTTGTTTTGCTCAGGTTCAGGATAAGGTTATTTGTGTGGCACCAACCCACCGGACGGGCCTTGAGCAACATTTTACTTTTTTTCCAGTTGGATTTACACAAGATAAAAGCATAGATATGAGATTTGTGACTGTGTCTGTAACCAGTCTAATAGTTAGCATTAGAGTCATTCACTTTACCAGAACGTGTAGATTACACGACTGGCAATGTGATCTGCACTTTAGCAAAACCTGAGATTAGACCTGAAAAGGTGCTGAAATGTTCTTGCTTTCAAATTAAGGATCAAAAAAGTCGATTAGTTAATGTGGATGACTCCTGTTTCTGCTGACAATGAGGCTTTTCATAGCAGCCTGTTGGAGCCTCTCCTTTGCTCTGCAGCCAAGACATTTTTGAACCAGGATGATCTTCTGGACCTTCGGTGCACCCAGCCTTGCACACTCAGCACAATAGCACTCAGCTGTAGTTTAATTCCCGTGGCATCAACTCCCAGATGGGATCATTTTGTCATTGAGTCGATATGAATCAACACAGCTGAGACTGCGTGCCCTGTTTTTACATTGCTTTGGCATCTAATTTCCAGAATGTCTAGGGGGCGCCAGGCATGAAAGGCCCCATAATGGTTTTATGTGGAGGCAACATGTTGGCTTTTCCTTGCAGCCATTCAGCAGGGCTTTGTCAGTGGTTGTTTTAATGTTCTGGTGGGATGGAAAAGCACTTTTGAGCCAAAAGGAGAAGAGGCTTCTCTCAGGTTATGGATGAAACTGTACATTGGGAGCTCTGACTTTAGGCCAGAAAAGGGAGCTTTACCAAGGAATATATCAACACCGACTATCCCAGAGGTCATTTCACAGATGGTAAAAGCCCCTGGGAATTTGGAAATCACTGCTTGTTCATTTGAAAAAAAGTGTGGCTTAAATGTATTCATTGTGTCAAAGACATCTGTATCAGGGCTATCAACACATATTTCCTTAAGGTAACTGGGAAGCTGGTGTGAATGTTACTTACAACAGAGAATCTCTGATGGAAAACGTAAAAGTGCTGAGGCAAAGACTGCAGAGGAGAAGGAGAGTAACTGTCTCCATTAAAGCATATCAGCCCCTGGACTTGTTAGATGGATGCTAACACCTCATCACCTGAACGCATAGCATGACATCATCGAAGAGCAATGCAGTGTAGTCTGCCTTATCGCTCAACAAAAAGGATCATTGGTGTAGGTCAGGGGTGTCCAAACTGTTCCACAAAGGGCCGTGTGGCTGCAGGTTTTCGTTCCAACCCAGCAGCAGCACACCAGACTGGACTCACTTAATCAACTCACCTGAGTCTTCAGACAACTGATTGGTCAAACTGTGTGTGCTTGACTGGTTGGAACAAAAACCTGCAGCCACACGGCCCTTTGTGGAACAGTTTGGACACCCCTGGTGTAGGTGAAGTGGAAGGGTTGGCCTTTCCAGGTCGTGCTCACAATAAACTAGATGCATCAGCGGCTTCTTCTACTGAAGGGGTCCTTATGTTTCATATTCCACAAAGTGTCTCTTAATAATTGTGATTCTTTTGCTTTTCCACTCTGTTAGATATCAGTGTTTAGTTTCTAGTTTATACCCTCTGTTTACTGCGTACTGCCATCTACTGGCAGTACGCAGTAAACAGTGTAACAGTTTACAGTGTAAAGTTTACATCATGTACACAAGAGTTAAAAGAAGTTGAATGAAATGAAACCAAGTCGACATGATGGAAACCTCCCGGGATACTTCCCAACTGACAGCTTTACAAGATACAGACAAGGTCTGAAAAGGTCAACAACTCTCTGTGATATTTTATACTCAACTGTCATTGTGCTGGTACTGTAACAGATTACTATTTTTGGATACAGTGTCATCATAGAAGGACCCATTATTGGTGGAACACAAGAGTTCTTCAATTCCCATATTCTGGCGTTAATACATATACTTCAACTACAATTCCTTCTGGCCACTTCACCACTTATCTCTACACCCCCCCCCAATAAAAAAAACCCAGCGCACCACCACCCCTCACCACGCTGCGCAGTCCGACAGACATTAGCTGAGACCAACCGAAACTGGTCCCAGCTGTTTGTCACCAGCCATTACTGCCGAGCTGTTGGCATGTGACAAGTGTGCCCTACGAACATTCATTTGCTGCTGATTCCCCGTGGCTATAAGTCGTCGAACGTTTCCCCCACACCCCGTGCGTGCATGCTTGCTCGCGTCAGTGGGTGGCCCTGACTGAGCGGAGAGTCCATCGGCATTCCCTGCTGGGGTTGTCTGAACGAAATGATTATCACACTTCAGTTAGCACTTGTCACTAAGATCTGCTTGAGTCTGCCATGTTCCCAGCCCATGCTCAAACACTGACATTTACTGACAGCGCCAGTCGTTACTGTATGCTAATGCAGATTGTGGGTGGTTGCCTGACAGTGTGTGTCTCCGTCCACTGTGTGCATTGGTCCAAGTATGCCCATTCAGAATGTATTTCCATCCTTCCTTGCTCAATCACACCTACAGCACCGATCCTCTTGTGTCATGCTAAAATGTTCTGCGGCTTTAACATTGTTCTCTCCTCTGCAGAGAGTGGTGACACCTACCAGAGGCAGGTGCTGTCCATCTTCAGTATTGCCTCAGGGATCTGTCTTCTCGGAGTGGCATGTATGGCTCTCTATCGCCGCAACAAGTGAGTGATGCCAGCCAGCAACACATTAGTAGATTATGCCCCCGGCTGTGCAGAAAGAGCACTTTACTATCATGGCACCGAGCCCAATGAAAGTCTGAGTATGCATCGGCAGGAGGATGATTTTAGATTTTAATGGAACACGATGCATCTGGAGCAGAAACTCATGTAAGATTTATTATTAAAGTGGTGTTAGTACAGAGGTGTGTAAACAAAACACAGTTAAAACTAAAGGTCAGATTTAGTGAGAAAAGAGTGCTACCGACTGTTATTACCCTATTGTCTCTCAACCATCTTTGGTGTTTCAACTGCAGAAGGTTTCATTTTACAGTCAAAGCAATTCTTACCTTTCTGGCATGTTGCAGAGCACTTGGAAAACATTTTTTAACATGAACAACTCCACCTCCCTTCAAAGTCCCACCTACTTCCCCTGTCTGACCTCTGACACTCCGCACACGTGAAGGCGCCTTGCTTCTTGCCTCATCAAGTAACCTCTTTAGTGTAGGTTTTTGTGTAACAATAGTCTTCTTTTTGCTGAGAGGAAGCAGCTGGGGTGGAAGGAGCAGATCATCTTGGTCAATTATAGTCAGTTCTTCAACCGGGAGGGAAGCAGCAAAGGATGACAGCCTGGAAACTTGGCATTCATTTTAGTCCGACCATATAAAATGATTGTTCAGACTTTAATCAGAAATATTTCAGAACTGAATATTGTTGAGTTTCAACACCTGGTTGATTTATTTAAATGTTAGCATGGTGTATTAGGAGCAGTTATAAAGAAAATTATAAAAAAATGCCAGAAATATAAGAATCACTTTAGTGAAAAAGACCATGTGTATGAGCCAAACCTGAAAATGAAGAACATAAAAATGAGGGACCAGAATTGTTTTAATAAATATCTTAACCCCTAAGAGAGAAGAAACAGGATGTTAATGTCACACTATAAATGTAAAAATACATACTATAAAAAGAAAAGGAATCCATTTTCCCGCAAAGGGGTTTGCCTCATATCTAAAAGGCTAGGTCTGTGTGCGTGTGTGTTTGTGTGCATGTGAGTGTGTCTAAGAGAGAGAGAAAGAGAGACCTCTGACCTCATGAGGAATAATCAGGAGATAACAAAAAATTGGAGAAAGTGAAGACACTGGACCGTAAACCAGCCCAATATACTTCAAAAACCCCAAATGATTGAAAACACCAAAATGATTAAATGAAACTTGATAAACAAGCCACATTTATTATTGTCAGTCCAGTTGCACTCTAAGTGCTGCAGCATCCTCACTCAGTGTGACCAGTAATTCCTGACCTCAATGAGTGAATGTAGTGGAAATTATACAAAGCCAGACTTTTAAAATTGAGTTTCCCCAAAAGGTATTTGGCAGTTTAAATTAGATTTATATAGATTGCCTTTCCTGTTTTATTGCAACTCTCTCTACTTCTACTTTCTTATCACTGTTTGGGCAAGACCAAATCTGACCACTCAGGTGTTTTACCTACCTCCTTTCCTCTTTCTTCCAGAAGATGTGCTTTAAATTGAATGAAACAAGTTTCTAACATTAGCTACTACAACTGCTGCTTCGACTGGCAGATAATATATACACACACATATAAATTTAAAGGAAAATTATGATAAATAGTAATGTTAAGAAGACAGACTTACAAAGAATATAATCACTCTGATTGGTGTGTGAGTAATGATGATGAAATCAGGTGGAATAGAGAAGTAAATGAAACAAATTAAAGTGGGAAAGTGACTCAGTGTCACATATGGGAAGGAGTGGGTAGAGTCCCTGAAACAGGCAGGGACAGACTTGTATGGTGGTCAAATAAGCAGCTGCTGCAGTGAGGTCGATGCAAGAAGAGCTGAGAGCACAGCCTAGAACATTCATGCTGATGTCCATCCTGGTACTGAGGAACCAGGTTATGCTTCCATGTGAAGGTGAGGCACAGAATGATGAAGTTGATGGTTTGCTCTGAATAAAAGGTATTCCTGTAATGTTTGAGGTGATAAATGCACGGACAATCATGACAGTAATAATGGGTGTAATGAAGGGACGGAGACGATTAATGTTGCGTTGGTAGAAATATGCAGTCCAAGAGACGTTACTGATATGGGATTGAAATTATGTGTTATCAAAGGTGACACCCAGGCTAAGACCTGAGGGGAGGGAGAAGCTGGAGAGCTGTCAGTGTAGAGAATATGTCTGATTTAAACAAGATAGATTTAGTACCACTAAGTAGATTCTACTTTCAGGTTGAAGAAATTTGGAGGGAAATCAGCGGTTGATTTTCTGTAGGCAGAAAAAACTTCTAGTCGCTTTGGTAGAGAGTTAAAGCTTAGTGTCATCATCATAACAGTGAATCTGAACATTAAAACAGAATGTATGACCAAGAGGAAGGATGTCAACACCTTATAGAAAGAGTCCCAGGATGAAGCCCTCGGGAACACCAGTGATGAGATTATGGACTAGATTTAAATATTTGAATTGAATGAACTCGATAACTACAACCAGGAGTTGTGCTAAAAAATAAAGAAACATTATTTTTTATTTTTTGCTGCACAATGTACTTTTCTAAAAACCTCCACTTCAGTATGGGATTTTTAAGCAAAAAAAAGTAAACCTCAAATAACCCAGTTCTCTTATTAAATATTTAAAGAAATATCTTGAGCATTAATCATTTTTCAGTTAAGTTAAATTTTACTTGCTAAATAAAGGTGCCAATCAGATTTTGTGGTATTTGGTTTTTGTTTTTTGTTTTTTTTGCAGTGTTACTGTTTTTTTGTTTTTGCATTCATATCCAAACCTCATGATTTCTTTTTTTCTTCCTTCAGTTCCCAGAAACCTTTTCCCAAAGGTGGCTACTGGGCATTTTCATGAAATACTGCCTTGATTAAATATCTTGTGAAAGACATCTTTTCTCCTAACGCTATTTTTGTCACCAGTTTATCACCCTTGTCCAAACTTCTCTCCTTTAAATTGCAATTTGATGGACTCGTCTTGTCATTTTGACCTTTCCAGAACCTGGTGCATTTCCAAAGATTTAAGGCAACCAAAGGAGTGGTCAGCTACCCCTCACCATTGATCTACTAACAAAGTCAAATTTCTGCAACAAAGATTTTTGTCTAACTTGCATCCAACAAAAAAGTAAATAATAAATCTGATTATAAGGTTTAACACTTCTTTCTGTACTTCCACAGGAGACACCGGGAGAAACTCCAGGCTCATTTCTCAGACGGACGTGGCTTGCGGGACTGCAGTGTCAATACCTCTGGTCTTATGTCCAAATCTGCTCCCAGGATTCAATATAACCTTCATTTTCCAAAAGTAAGCCATATCCTCACTGTGGATTTACTCCCAGTGGTTGATCCTCACTGGCATAAGTTCCCCATTTATATGTGTAATACTTCCCTAAAACACGGTGCATGACAGGATGATGTATGATGTGTATTTTAATAGTCTGTCTGCTGGCTGCAGAGTTTTGTTTGTACTTACATCTGACATGAGAGGGTGTATGAATTATTATTCCTTTTTTTAACATTGAGTGTTTTAGAGGGATAAAAAAAAACCCTTGTCATTTTCACAGTGATTGATTCCTGAGATGAAGTGCAGATTGGAAATTCTAATCTGTGACATGTCACAGACCCTAAACTCACCATGCAAGCGCAGCAACAGCACAAAGATTTCCTCACTTGAATGTCTGAAATCTATCTGCTTCCTTATAAATGTTAGATTTAGATTTTCCTGTATTTCTTTATGCTTCAGTGGTGTTGGGAATCAGCAGAGTAGCAGTGTTAGTCAAATATAGGTATCCATGCTTGTGTGTAGATATTTGTTTTTTGTTTTTTTTTTTCCTTAAGTGCAGATGAGTGTTACACTTTCATATTCTCTCAGTGTAATCTCTTAAACACTTCCCTACGGCTGCTGAACGAAGCCATTAGATTATAGTGGTAAGAGGTCAAGGTCATGGTGATATAGTGCCAACACATTTTCACTCAAAAACTCAGGACAATGTAGTGCCTACCAATATAAATTAATGGTTGCATTTTACTGCTATTTTCTGAAATCCCTCTGAAAGGAACAGTCATGGGGTGACATTTCTTTGTATAGTCAGTGCTAGAGCTCCAGCTGAAAGTGTTTCTATGGTTTTGTTGAGCGTTTGATGGCTAAGGCACTTGTACAACTTTGATGTAAATGTGGTAGCTGGGCTTCATTAAAAAGAAAGTCTAACAAGTCACACGAAACTCATTAGTTTTGCGAGTCCAGCATGTTCACTGGAGCTCAACCCGGTCTCTGCATATGGAAACCCAGTTTAAGACTCACTGGGAAGTAGGGCTTTTCTCCCACAGCACTATTGCTATTATATTAAGAAAGAAGTATGAGTGCATGGCATGGTATGCAAGCCTGTATCGTCAGATGGACACATAAGGACAGGAGGAAGGCAAAGATAAAAATAAAAACAGTAATAATACAACAACGCAGGTCATGCTGGAACATTGTGAGGGTAGAATTAGGTGGGATGACAACAATCTCTCTATCTGAGCATCCCGGAGGGGACATGAGCTGAAAGGAAGAGGAAAGATTACCAAGTGAAACCCATTTTTCTACACATCTGAAACAGACAAGCCCTGACCACCGCTTCTCTCTACCCACACCCTCTGTACGCAGCCATCTAAGCAGAGGACATATACCGTGGGTGGTGCACCCCGACAGGTTCCTTGGAGTTTTCTTTACATCTTAAGTTAGCCTGACAAGATGAGAAATGCAATAAAACAAAGGAGAAGACACTTTGCTCTCAAAGACCACTTTGAAAACATTGGTGAGATACAGCAGAGCTGCTCAGTCCCTCACAAAAATAGGGAAAAAAGGGGGGGGTGTAAATGTGTGTAAATAATAAATAAAGTGTAGTTGAAAATTTCATTTTTGTGTTCTGGTTTAGCTATTATAAAAGACACAAACTCACTTATTTAATATTTCTTATAATATACTTATTATTAATAGTACACAGGTCATATATAAGACACATAAACCATGACTTATTTCAGTAGTAAGCACTGTCGCCTCATAGCAAAAAGGTCCAAAAGACTGGGGATTTGCTGATTAAATTTAAATTGTCTAGGATGTCCGGATGTCCTGAGGTTTAATTGTGTCCTCAACAGTGCTGGGCCATTTTTTTGTACCAGTCCTTCACTAGCCAGTAAAAATCAGCCACCTCAATTAAATCAACAAACAGCACTGAGGTTTTAACACTGATGAAAGAGTTTCCACAGTCTTCTGGATGCAGTCAGAACTGGAGGACTTTACAAAGCTCTTGGTTTCTTTTTGACATTGGAACCTGCTCTGTAATTTCTCTTTCTGCACCTGCCCAGGCACACAACACATTTTTATTCCATCTGCTAGAGCAAATCCATGCATATTTGCACATCTGGATGCATTCCAGTGCATATGTTCCCCCCATCTGTGAATCAACTGCTGCATGTACAGCTCACACTCCCACATTTAATGTATAATAGTAAAAGTTGTTTACGGCACTGACACTCTTTACGAGGCACTTTAAATGCAAACGCAACCCAAAAGAGATGGAATTGTATAAGTAAACAACGGCCATCTTATTTCAGATTCAATATAGCACCACTGCAAATAAGGGTTCGTCTCCAGTAAAAGCAGACACCCAAGAGACGTAGTTTACAGAAAGAAGAGCACTCACATGAAGGATTAAGGGCAGCCTGTCAAAGAAGCAAACATTCCCATCAGCTGGAAGCTGGTGTGATGGGAACTAACTAGTCTGGCCCCAGTTTTAAAAAGAGAACTGAGTCACACTCAGTAATGAGGAGAACGTGGGGCTGAGCAGGGTATAAGAATACTTCATGGGTAGAGGGGAAAGAAAATGGCACCAAATAGCCAACAGGCTCTGATCTTCCATCATACTGGTCCACCATTGTATAACAGAAGCCATTTATTTTAGAATCAAACATGGATATCAGCCCTCAGGAGGTGAGGTGTCCCAGGCCTGCTGGCTCTGTTGGAGGCGAACACTATGTTCACATTTTACCCGCACATGCAGTGGCTGCAAACCAGCAAAGCAGCTTAATGTCACACGACATGTTTTTAATTATGACCAATCACGCCCAGAGAAAGAGGCTAAAGCAGGAAGTGCTTTAACTGGAATAACGGAATTATCTCATGGCTTGCTGGGCTTCATAGGGGGAGCTCTCGGGGCATTTGTGACCATAGTGCCAGAGATCCATTTATTTTTAGGCCTGTAGTATGATAGTCATGTTAATTTTCATAAAAAAAAACATAATGGGATTTTTTTTAACACAACAGTTTAAGTCATTGTGTGTAGGATTTATTCTTTGGTGCAGCAGGAGAGCAGAGAGGGCAGGGGTGGGAGTTTATTCAAAGAGCAACCCCTGTTAATCTGCACTTTCTTATGAAAAGTGGAATCGGTGACACTGAAAAGTCTGAATATCAGCCAACACTTGGCATCATAAAACCAAATATACCCACCAGCATGCTTTTTTCATATTTTCCAGAGCTGCGCTTCTCACGGATCGTCCGCTAATGACGGCAGCGGGCCACCGGGCGCGTCAACAGCAGTGCCACCTATTCCCAGCAGAGGACCGTCTAAAGGAAAACGCTTCAGGTGAAAATGGGATTTATTCTTACTTCCTCTCACTTCTTTCACTTTGATATGGGAGGCAGCCACTTGAGAATGTAATTATCCCACAACATGGGGAAACAGAAAAACTTCAAAAGCTCTGGATGCGTGTCTTTAGAATTAAATTGATAGGATTAATACGGGAATGAGGGCTTCAATAAAAAGAAAACCGATCAGTCAAAATAGGCAAACAGCATGGATTATCAATAAATTAGGTACATTTAGTGTGTAATGAGAGAAAATTGAAAATGTAGTGCTCACACACTAGAAAAGGTCATATAGGGAAAAGGAGACATCACGTTGTCATGAAAACGTTTAGCTTCTGAGAGTTTCAACTCTTTCAGGGGAGTTAACAGCTGTTAACAGCTTTTCTGATAGAAAAGGTGAATTTGTTTAATCATATAATTGATCATCACTTATACAACCTGAAAGGTAAATTCCAGCAAATATATAGCTTTCACTTGAAGTCAAGGGGCTTAGCGGCGCAGAGCTTATTAGGGATGTTTTAGATGTCGTCTCCACAGTGTTGACAACTTCAGTGAAAGCTCCCAGTGAGACAGCCGTCACCTTTTTTAATGGACCAGTGTGGGGTCACACAGGAAGATGTTGGCATACATGGTTGCTGTGACGGTCCGGGGTGCTGACTTCCCAATGGTACAGAGGTGGTCTGTGAAGGGCACCTGACAGTCAGCTTGTTGCGGGTGCAGCTGGGGGCAGCAGAGTGGGGCGGTAGATGGACCGGACTGTGATGGATGATGCTGACACGCTTTTGGGTATTGACCTGAGCAACCGGACTGCACTGCAAGCTATAAGGAGAAATGCCCCATGAAGGCACGTCAATACGGCCCATCAATAGTGCTGCTAAAGGTTACCTGTGGACCATTGCCTTTGTTATTGCACATGAGTAGAGCGTCATCTGCTTGGATTTATCTGTCAAAAACTACATTACGTAAATAAATACATTAAGAGCCAATTGAGAATCTCATCTACCACATGCATTTAAGCACAGTGGTGGTTTGACTACTAGCTTTAGTGTACCAACTTGCGATAAGAACAATGTTAATATGCATTAAGTTACACAAACTTGAGCTAAGATGTAAGACTGTTGTTTTGTGGAAACATTCGTGCAACAAAAAAGAAAAAGATTACAGGAAATCAATCATTCTAAATTGGGCATAATTCTATTCTCTAGTGAGAATCACACCTTCTGTGTGTAATCATCATACTGCCAATAATCAAGGATTTAGCTCCAGGATCCAACCTTCAGGATGCTGAAGTGAAGTGATCATTTGCAAACATTATTGCATCACAGGCTAATAAACATGTTCCAGTCATAGAAATCATATATTAGAAGCTGATGGTCATGATGGCAGAAGCTGATGGTCATGAGAAAAAGGCCATCACAGCCCACACCTCTGTCACTCTTACACTACTGTTTTTCTGATTCTCTCATGAAATGCAGTCAAAGAAAGATTAAAGACACGTTGCAATTGTTGCTAAGCTTCTCTCTCAGCTGGGATAGGCTCCACTGAAGTCTCTGTGGATTGACCTTAGTTTTACTTTATGCAAAACTCATTATTTGTTCAAGCAGTTAATCCTTTTTTATAACATATGATAATAAGCAGAAATCTGACCTTTATCCTTATACATCAGCACTGTAAAATATCAGTTGCCCCAGGATTTGGCCTTTTTGTATTATTTCATTGGGGAAACATCTGGATAGATGACTTAATACAAAGCGGCTTTCTTTTCCTATCAGACTCAGTCAGGTGACCTCTGCTTTGAGGTGAAATGACAGCAGGTGATCAAAGAGAATAGACACAGGTTCAGCAGAAAATGATTTGGATCTGCATTTCGTTGCGGACATGCAAAGGGGGTGGGATTTTTCCCCAGCATGGCTTATCTTGCAGCATAGTGCAGCCTGACTTTGATTCTTGTCTAATGTCATCATATTTGGAGATTTGAGGCAAGGTGCAATTCAAACACACTCTTCCATGTGTTTCAGTCCATTGGAATGATGTTTCATCAGGAGCAGTAAAATTTGAGGTCCACAGTAAAGGGTTTTTTTTCCCTGGAGCTGTGACCTGGCTGCAGTTTTGAGCTCACTTTGCTATATTTCCCTTCATTCACGAGCTAAGATAAGCTAAAAGTTTAGGTTTTTCAGTTTGGAAACTAGAGTTTATTCCTTCCCTGCAGGTTAGCACCAGATGGTGACTGAAATGCTATGGCCTCATTCATGGGAATATCTAACAGCTGAGGAGGTTAAAGTACAAATGTGGGTTACTGTATAGTCAATCATCAAGAATTTTTTAAATTTCTTGTTAGCTTGAAGTCTTAAGGTTAAACAGCAGCTTATTGTTGTTGTTGTTGTTGTTGTTGTTGTTGTTGTTGTTATTATTATTATTATTATTGTTGTTGTTATTATTATTATTATTACCTCCGCCAAGGACCGATTTTGATGACATTTTCAGGATTTTTTGGAAATATGACAAGGAAGAACTGCTTTCATTTTGGGGGTGATCCGGAAGAAATCCTGGATTCTGGATCACTTTAAAATTTTCGTTAACATTGTGTTAATGGGGCCAAAAGAGTGCTTTCTAGTTATTATTATTATTGTTGTTGTTGTTTTTATTGTTGTCATTGTTATTATTATTGCTATTATTATTAGAACTGTGTAAGATGATGTCTACATGTTTTCTGCAGATATCATATTTCCTCCAGAAAAGTAACAGCAGTGTGCTCGAGCAGTTTTTTCAATATCTTTTGTCAATAAATCCTTGTCAAAGTGATTAATATTGACGTTCCTTTGGGATTTCAGGAGTGGCTCCCTTTCACTCAGCCCCGCCAAACAGCGAAGGGACAATAGTGTCTTCAGGACACCGCCCATTCCTAGAGATAAACCCAGAATCACTGCTCACTTCATGGAAGGACCCAGAGTGGCTGGCCACGTCTATAGACACCTACAGGAAGATGAGCTAACAGACTCAGAGGCCATAAAAAGGTGATTTATTTTATTTATTTATTTATTTCGGTTTCTGTCATTTTTTTGTTGAGCCCCCCCTGCTCTCCCCTCTGACCCGGGGGTTAAAGCACAGAAATTCCGCCGGGCTGTCTGAGGTTAACTTGTAGCGGCAGAAAAATATTACCAGAGACAAATTCATTTCGACTGAAATGCTCCAAGTTCAGATCTGCTTTATGAAATCTGATCCAGGAAGATCTCCAAGCAGAGGTGCCAGGACTCATTCAAAGAGCACAGATGATGTCAGCAGGAAGATGGTGCTGGCCTCCAGCATATGAGTGGATGCTGGTTCCAATGTCACATAAGGACAGTGAGTCGCCCTACTTTCCTGGCTATCAAAAGTGTATCACAGCCGCTGGCTCTGTTTCCAGAGGCTTTTGGTGCAACCGGGACCTCTCAGCAGAGCCACCCAGCGTCAGTGGGACATCAGTGGCCTAAAAATAACTGAAATGTTTTGAAAATGACAGTGATGATCCTAGCTGGCATGGGTTCATAAAAGGCGATCTGATGCAAAATGTCCCACATCAGGGAAAAGAATCATTCCAGTGCTGTCAAAAAGAATTTGCCCCCTTCTGGATTTCCTTTTATTTTGATTATTTGTCATACTTGAATGTTTGTTGCAGTTTCTAAATTATACTATGGTTTATTAAGAGAAGAAAATCTTACTGAACCTACCTGGAAATATGTAGGGAAATAACTCTTGTTAAATCTCAAATTAACTTTTTTTAAGCATTTTTTGGGAAAGCCAAGTTAAATTTTCACACATTAGGTTGATTATGGGTGCAGAAATCACTTAAATAGATTAACTTATAAAACAACCCATTAGCCAGAGGTCTAAGTTCAACAAGTGAGAAACAACCTTAGCATGTATGAGTGTGGAGAGGCTCAGGCTTTAGGACACCAGGAAACCACAGTGCGAATCGTTAACCACGCATGGAGAAACGTTGCCATAGATGTGAACCTTGTTGGGCTTTCAACATTATTCTCTGAGCGCATTGACAACTCATCCATGACATCAGAAGAAGCCAGAATAAAATCGAAACAACTGCAGGCCTCCCTTCATCAGTCAAGGTTAGTTTTTTATGATTAATGAGAAAGAGCCTGTGCAGCCATGGCGTCCATGGGAGCAATCCAAGGTGAAAAGATACAGAAGAAAACGACGAGGTTCATCTGAGGTTTGCCTGAAAATATTTTATGGTCTGGTGAGACAGAAAGAAGGGGCGCCTTCTGTTACATGTAGTGCAAACCTAAGCCGACGTCCATTCATCCATGACATCCAACTGTCATAGCAACAAACATGTCTGGGACTGCTTCAGGGACAACTGACACAAATAATGGAGTTCAGCTCTTTATCAAAAAATCATGAAGGAGAGGTTATCTTTGTCCAAAATGCTCTTTTTGATATTTTATTTACTTCCTCTGATAATTTTGACAGTACAATTGTAACTTATTTTCTTTTAGCTGGTGTAGAACAGCAGTTGGAAAAAAAGCTGCAGTCTTTGCTGCCTGGTGTCATGTGTATCCGCAGCCCTAAAAGTGCCCAGATCTGCTCCCATTAGCATGGCAGCCTTGTTGAGCTGCAGAGTGACTTGTACACTGCAGGCTGCCAAAACACTTCATGTGACCTATTTCCATAATTTACATTTTTAAACAAAGCTCCTGAACAGACAGAACCTCCAGGAGCATCACCATCTTCCTGTTCTTGCTTAGATCCACCCACTGATAAAGCTACTAATGAGCGTTACTTTTTTAAAAAAAAAACATTGTATCAAAAAACGTGCGTTTCCTTCTACATGATCAACACTGTACAATATCGATATATCCCCAATCCCTTCCATTTCTGTGCTTTTTCCACCTACCATATAACACCAAGCCAGCAAGCTTCCAGTCTCCCTTTCTCTTCCGGCTCCCACCTTTGCCTTGTTGCCATGGATACACCTTCTTCTCTCTGGAGTCGAGAAAACGGGGAGGTGGACAGGAGTGCGAGAAAGAGAGGGGAGCTGTGAATGGGGGGGGGCAGACTGCACAGAGATGATGAGGACGCAGAGAGGGATAGATAGAGGCACAGAGGGCAGGAAGCCTTGGAGAAGAGACGAGAGTCTGCAAACAAACACAGGAGGGACCCTCCATGTTTTCTGTTCTGTGGCAACAAATCCCCGCAGAGTATTGTTGCTTCCATTATCGGCGTCAAAACAGATCCTTAGCCATCACTGATACGGGCAGAACCGGGGGCAAATTTGCTGTGGGAGTTATTTTTAGACCTGGTTTGATCTGCTGGATTTACCTCCAGCTCTGGTTTGCCCCGCTAATACAGAGGGAGGAGGGGGAATAATTCAATTATTTTAACTTGGTTACGCCACACAGGCTTATGAAGGCTGACAGTAGCTCTGTCTGTCTGTCTGTCTGTCTGTCTGTCTGTCTGTCTGTCTCTCTCTCTCTCTTTCTCCTAAGGCAGCATGTGAACGGAGTCTTTAATGACTCTTAACTCCTGGGTACAGCCTTGTACAGTCTTAGCCGTTTGACCTCATCCTCCCTGTTCTGCTGTACTCTTGTTCCAATGGGGGCTGGGCCGATACAGTAAACAATATCGGGTTAATACTGACTCATGTAGCTCCAATAATCCTCTGTCAGAACATTCATCTGTGCACTCTAACCTCTGTCAGTGTCTTTTAATAATGCGGTGAGTCCAAATACGGTTGGATTTTCCTTTCCCACACAAACGCGTCCCTTGACTTGTTATCTTGATTCTCTGCATTATTCCAGAAACTCACCTACACACTCGATGAATGTGTGAGATTAGAGACAATAGGCCTCCTTTTAAAAATGCTGCCCATGTTCAAGGCCACATCTTCACTCACGCATTCACGCTTTCAAATCTTCAGTAATTCAGCAATAAAGCAACGAGGTTGTGCGGAGGATTCTGAATAATTACAGATTATGACTATAAAAGTGTACACAAAGTTTTTGATTGGTTGATTATTAGTGCAGTGTTTAACAAGCATCTCCATACCATCTTTTATTTGAAAGGTCACATTGAGAATTAATCTGTTCTATCGTTTCTTTCTTTTTCCTGCTGCCTGAAGGTGTGATTCTGCTAATGGAAGAGTCGGTGCCCTCCTCAGCAGGACCTCACTCTGCCATTTTCCAGTGAGGAAGGGTTGGACCGAGGTTCCCTGCACCCGTTTGGATAAAGGGACAACCTTCCTCCCACCCTCTCTGCGTGCTCGATCCGTCCCTATCATTCCTTCATTCCAAGCGTGCGACCCCGAGGGTGGGAATGTAGACGGCGGTGACCGGAACAAAGAAGGGCCTCTGAAGTGGCGCATCACGCTGGCTGGAAAGACAACGGAGCCATTTAGATGTTCTCCGGCTGGTGACGCTGATGGACTCGTGCCCGCATCTGCACCCAACAGGGCTAACCCTCCCTCTGGACCTGCCACAAACATGGAGTTGGGAAACAGTCTCAACCCAGCACCCCGCTCGGTTGAACTGGCGGTGAAGTTTGCCCAGAACTGGAGAGAGAAAAGCTTTTCCAACACGGCATCTCAGAGTGAGCCCTGCGGATGTGTCAACTCCCGGGGGGACGAGACTCTGCGGGAATCAGAAGAGAAAAGGATTCAGTTTACATCTCAACTTCTGCCACCAGGCCTGCAGGCCAAGGGCCAAAGAGAGGCCCAGGGACAGCGCCAAGGTCAGACACGCATCATGAACGCAGGCACAAATTCTACCAAAGGGCCCGGCTGTAGAGCACCTGGAAAGCCTTCCACCGGGCCTTTTGCAAGCTGATCTGATGAACACTGTAAGGTTTATTCCAATGTTCCCAGTAACTGCAAACCTACTGGTGCCACTGAATGGGTAACTGGTTGGACCACATGTAGGTGCCGCACGGACCAATAACAGACAACAGGCCGACAAATTAGGAGTATTTAGGGAAGGAGCGCTGACAGATCGAACTGTTGAGGAGGGGGGGGAAAAAAACACACAACAAGACATTCTGAAAAAAAAGAGACAAACACATTGTGAATAAATGTGACTTGAGTGGGAGCTTGACTTAAACAGTGTATTGTCAAAATGCCACTATTTAAAAAGAGCTTCTACTTAGAAACCAAACTAGTGTGTCATCTCTATGTTGTTTCTCTATTGTAAAGAAATGAAATTATATATGTCATATCATATATGTCGTATAGACGTATATATTTGACAACAATTGTGACAAAATAAAGATTAAGACAACGGTGTTAAATAAAATGTGTGAGGATTTTTTTGGATTTTTTTTTGGTTGCTTTTAATAAAACGAGTAAACCTCTAATGTGCTGAGGTTAGGACAGATCTGCCTGGAGGCAGAAGCAGCTAGCATACATGTTTTACCAGGGATTAGGAACAGAATTAGAACAGAGATCTCAAAAAAGAAATATTCTCCTTTAAACTTTTTCTTGGGGATTAAATGGGAACTGTATTGATCTGAGGGGAAACAGGAGCCAAGGGCAGCTGCAGAGCAAAGATAATGTTCTAATAAAAACCAATTATTGTTCTTTACCATGACTGCTTTAATGCACAGTTCATCATGGATGTATATTTTATGTGGTGTTTAAACTTTATGGTGCAGAGGCGTGACGACGAGTTCCATTAAAGAACAAACTTCATTAGAAATACAAGCAGCGATTTGAATTTAAACATACCTCCACACCAGTTTATTTCATTTTATGAAGGTGTCTGAGCTTCTGAACGATGAGGCAGCTCTCAGAAATCTGATTGCTTTGTCATATTTTTCCAACAGGAATGAAACTAAATTGATCCAATGATCGGAAGGTGTAGAGTCAAATACAACACATGATGATGATGAGTAGGCGGTCACATAAATAAAGATCCTGTTGTTCTCCAACATCCTTTTCAAGATGTCTTTCAGACATGTACATTTCTATGTTTATTTGAATATATTTTACATCTTGTGGGGGAAGTACCAATAATTGAACAACATTTACTGAAAATGCACAATCCTTCATCGTCATTGTTCATCTTTCACCAAGCTGCAATATCATTGGGAAAGATGGGGGCGCATGTGTGCAGTAATTTTATGGATATTAATTAAAACTTCTGAATATGACACAGTTCTCCTAAATGGCACTGAATCAAGGCAGGCCAGGCGAGGAAATGATGACTCTATTATAGATTTCCGTCAAAGAAGCCTCTCTGCAGCATGACACTAATGAGAGGCCATGTTGATTTGACAGAGCAGAGATCGCTCTTTGATCGCAGCTAGTGCTAAACGCTGCAAGCGCTGTTTGAAGCCCAGGCCCAAAGAATTATGGAAGTTCAGTGTTTGCTGACAAGGCTTTCCAACTAAACAAAGGCAACAACACAAGGCTGGCCGGAGGGTATGGCGACTTTATGAACTCTAGCAAGACACAAAGAATGAGCAATAACAAGGTTCAGTCTGTTGCTGTAAAACTCAGTTTAAAGTCACATTTGTCAGGTTTATAACAGGCCGATGAACATAAAGCTCTCCTCCTGCATAGTTCTGCTTATCACACATATAAAAACAGTGATTTTTATTATACACAAAGAATATTTATACTTGTTTGCACAAAAGTATTCCAGGTTCTGGAATGAGCCAGTCATGTGAGTAAGACCTGCAGTCTTTGATTAGTTCTCGCTTGTGCTCATGTTTTTTTGTGGTTGTGAGGAGGGTTGCAGACACTCTCTGGTCTCCCTGCCGCAGTGTGACCAGAATACTAATGCGGCAGAGGTGCGGGGGGGCAGCGAAGGTCCCTGGCAGATGGCATAGGGATTACAAGGACAGCCGGCCGACATGTGCGATGCAGCATGACCGGAGTGGAGGCAGCTAACAGTTCTTCCCAGAACACCTCAACGTGGGATTATCAGGTGAAATTGAACAGATCCAGCAGCCGTGCTACTACAAGTTTGTGTTTGATGTTTCTGAGTGTGTTTTGCTAGCAACACAATTTGGGACTTGCTCATTTCAGTTGGTTTGTTCGTTTTGTCCTATTTTTTCCTCCAAACTAAGAGTATCTTGGTAAATATTTGAAAGACTGTCATCTAACTTTAAGCAGCCATTTAGGATATTGTCTTCTGACTTTTTTCCCAGAACTTTGTTAGATGATTGAATTTTTGGCGGTGTGGGTTTTGCGATCAGCAAAGCCCAGAGTCTGAACTTTAGGAAACTGCTGATCAGCAGGAGTGGCAGTGCTCCTTAATGTTCCACAGCTCTACAGCACATTTAATCCAGTAGGTTAGCTCTTCCAGACTTCTGGGACTCTCAAAGCAGGCTGTGAGTAAGATTGCATTCCTGTTCATACGCAGTAGCATGCCTTCTCTGTGGAGGATGGACCACGTTTCCCTCCTACAGCTTGGATTATCTCCAGGTTCTTCAGTTTCCTCCCACAGTCTAAAAACATGCACATCAAGTTGAGTGGGGACTCGACACTTATTTTGTGTGATTCTTTGATTTTGCTTGTGTTTGCGTGTCCTGTGACATAGCAACTGCCGAGTGGTCTTCAGCACCCCCATGACCCTAATTAGAAATAAGCGCCAATTAAGAGATGAAGCAATGGTGAAAAGTAAGGAGCAGTAACCTGTGGCAACAATGTGAATTAAATAAATTCAACATAAATTCATTCATCGATGGCTTGACCATATTATCATGAAACATCCCAAGTGTAAATTAATTGATCATTCAGAGTAATGGTTGCAATGATGACACGATCAGTCCTAGTTATAAACCTTGGTTAAACACTACTGTTTTTATCTGAACATAGTCACAGATGTCACTTCCATTAATTTGAAAAGATTGAAATGATGGGCCGTGCTTGTGGTATTTGCCATTTGAACAGAATGAAAAATCAGTCTGGCTGCCTGTGTGATCAGTTTTTTAACACCATGGTAAAGCACTCACCAGTGGCTCTTTGGTTTTAATCATAGCTTTCGGATAAAACCTGTCCTGATCATCCTTATTACCCCCCCGCTGATGATTGCCGCCACCTATTCAGAGCAGAATCCCTCGTCACCACCTTGTGGGTTTGACCCAGCTTCCTGTTCTTCTGATGGCTTGAATAGAAAGAATATATAGCAACTCATATATTAAAACAAAAAAAAATCTGGGTGAATTTTCACCAGGCCAAACATTTAAGAGTCACTCCCCAAAGGTTTTCATGTAAAAAGGAGTATAGTTTACAGGCTCTTAGCCTATGGGTATTTAAACAGTTAGAGCGATAAAGTATGAAGTTCAATTTGGTCCTAGGAGGGTCACAATCCTGCAGGATCTCTTTCCTCACAGGTAGACAACCCAGATGAAAGCAGTTGTCTATCTGGTAGGAAAGAAAACCAGCTGGATTACGGACCTCATAGGACCGGGTTGAGGAACCTTGTCTTAAAGGAAGTAATTAATGGCTGGACCTCAATTTGATACATTTTCCAAATACAATCTCATGGGTACTTGAATGTTATGCTCTAGAGCAGCATTCTTCATTCCAGTTCTACAAGGGCTGCAATCCAGCAGGTTTTCTTTCCTAGCAGGTAGACATCACAGGTGAAAGCATTGACCTACACTATCAGAACCCTGACCTACACTATCAATTATATTCTGAAGGTAGAGAGGAATTTTGAGCAGCCTTTTTTGTTTGATTTTATGTCATTTCAATGTTTTCAGTCAGTCCAATATAGATTTAATCTGTCGTTCAAATATTCAACCATAACTTTTCACTGCAAGTTATTTATTTACACCCAGTGAGTAGCTAAATGACATGCTCGGTTATAAAAGCACATAGGCAGACTTTCTGTTTGCATGCACAGTCAGCTGTAGAATGCATGCTTTGGTAGGGGGGGAAACAGCTGTCTTGTGTGCAGTTTGGGAGTGATGGCACATTAGCACTATTCTGCCAATACAGCTGTATATATATTTTTTTTTTTTTTCTTTAAATGGGACAAACATGTGCACAGCGGACATTTTCTTTTTTTTTACAGCATGAACTGAAAGGCTCTCCATCCTTCCCCCAGAAGCTCATCTACATTAGATTTGACATCTTTGTCAACGTTTGAAAGGTGGGAGAATTCTGAGACAATGCCATGTCCATACCTGCATGCTAAGTGAGCCCCCACAGCCCCATTAAAGAGGTGCTTTGGAGCTGCAACAAAAATAAATCACATGTAGGTTTGTTGTTTGCTTTTTTTAACCGTCTAATTTTCTCAGATATTGGAAATCTGTCGAAGCGATGAAGAACTTAAATCTGTGCAACCTTGAGGAGGCTGCAGGACTGAGCCTGAGTCACCAGGTCAAGCCTCTTAATCACTGTGTTTGGCCATTACTGTGGAATGGTTTCCTCTCTGGAGAGAAAAGGAAAATCGACAATGAGTTCTATAAAAAAAAACATTTTGAAGCATTAAAAAAAAACACAAAGTCCACTGGTTTTTATGCTGGCCGGCTATGCTGGTCGATTACACTCGTGCTGCTTCAAGTAGATCAGGCAAAGGTCCAGAGAGGATCATCTCATTCCCACTTGACACCCAGTGAGTTGTATGATAGAACTGTGGTGTGGACTCTCCAGTCATTGAGAAGCCACACAGACTTGCTCCATGAACTGAAGACTACGTTTAAAAATGGATGACTTGAAACTGCCGTTGAAGTGTCTCCCCTCTGCTGGGTTGGATTAATCTGTCCCAGAGCTGGATTTCCATCCTGGTATAGTTATCCTAATCACCGTAATCATTCATAATGGTTCTAATCTCTTCATTGATAGCATTAGATTAAGCTATAATCCCTTCCAGATAGTG
Organism: Lagocephalus sceleratus; assembly: GCA_911728415.1. NCBI lineage: Eukaryota > Metazoa > Chordata > Actinopteri > Tetraodontiformes > Tetraodontidae > Lagocephalus > Lagocephalus sceleratus. The sequence continues at coordinate 12,994,528 of CAJVRN010000231.1, read as the reverse complement.
AACATGAAGGTGTTCTGTCGGTACACCTTGTTGCTAGGTAGAAAGAGATACCGCAACCTTATTTATCTGTCAGTCTTTGTTAATTATGTACCAGAGAAAACACAGCGGCTCTGCACTGATAGCTACGTTACGGCAAACAGACAAGCTAAAGCCGACCAGCTTGTGTGGCTTTACATGAGAAAGAAAAGGGGGGGCTCTTTTTCCACAGAATCCCTCGCTCACACTTTCCGCTCTCCTGGATGGAATAGACAGAACTTGGGAAAATGCATGCGTGGTAAAGAACCTAAAAGGAATGGATGATGCATTGATTTATCGCTACAACAAATATCGAAGCTAAATGTTTCAGCAGGCAGGGGCTTCCTGTGCGGCTGCTTCAGTCCTGTCACTATCCCACCACGCTTCTCTGACGATGACAATAATGAGCTTTAGATGATGAAAACACGCATGAAGCTTCGTCTTTAATCAAAGCCCTCAAGTTTAAAGCCGTTCTTTCCAAACTCCTGTCTCTTATCTCCCAGTCCCCCCGTATTGAATCCCTTTTTCATCTCAGCACCTTTCATTCCCTGAACTCCATTTCAAAGCCACTGATTTATCGTGGGTTTATTATTTTGTTAGGATTAAAAATGATTTCTGCATGGGTGTGAACCTCCACTCCTCCCTGATGAGGAGCATATCAAAGTTTGTGGGGCATGCAGGGGAAGGCAGCTGAACAGACAAAGAGACTCGCAGAACACTAAATCACACTGAGTGACATCAGCTGGCAGCTTTCCTGTCACGTCACGCTGCCATAAGGTTTCTGTTCAGAGGCTTTCACATGCGCACTCGGCTGCAGCTGGAGAGCCACCGTGATGCATTGCAACATGTATATTTTAGCCGCATTGGCTGTGATTTGACCGAGGAACAGCCTGAAACTGAGGTTGGAACACCCTGTGTACAATAACCATGAGCATGAGGGAACGGGCATACGAAGGCTCGCCCACATGTAATTCCGTGAGCGGGCGATATGACCTTGTGTCCACTGCATATGGCTGGAAACTGGTATATCAGCAAGAAAATAAGGCAGAAAGTAGAAAAGCTGCAGCAGACTTCAGGAGGGCGAGATCTTCATTAATAATCTCAAAGAGTGGAGAGTGAATGCGCAGAGTCAGACTCTGATGAAATCCTATCAAATTTGTATGTAAATTACAAAACCACATTTACTCTCACATCAATCCATCAGTGCATGACCATCAGCAGGGATATGACTCATGAAGACCTCTGAGCTCCAGGGTCCAGCAGCTACAGGCCACGCTGATGCTCCTTCCCACCTCAGCTCAGTTCAACTTTATTCCAACAATTATTACTACTTATAACAGTCAACTTTGTCTCTGGGTGTTTTACAGAAACCAGGACCTAAAAATGTCTCTGAGGACCCTCTGAGGAGCTGCCCATACCATGCAGAAATCTATTATGGATGTTATGGGTAGCCAATTAAGATAAGCCAGCGTCTGAATCATCTGGAGGCTTCTCAAGAGTTATTCACACATCCTGATAACAAAGATTTAATAGTCCGGTTGTAACAAATGCAGGGACCATCATCATTCTGAGTCAGTTGCAAAGCTACTCTTTTAAATGCTGTGCACATGGAAAAAACGAACCATGATAGAACATTTGATGTAGAGTTAAAGGTCATACCAGCATTCTTCACAGACAAACTGGAGCCTAAACATTGATCCATCCAGGGGAATGAAGACTTAAAAATGCTTGGCAGAACAGGCTGTCCTTGAAGCTAAAGCAGAATGCTCTTGTCCATTAACTGTTACCATCACTCGCACAGTGTGCAGTCCTCAATACATCCATTCATATCAGCAGCCTGACTGTGGACAGACTTCCATAGATGTGTACTGCCATACAAAATCACCATAGCAACAATTGAGCAAGGAAACAAAAATGACATCAGGTGTAGTAACATCTATTTGCTGAGTTTGTTTGAACAAATTTCAGATGGACTTGTAACAACACCTCCCCATGCCTTCTCATCCATATACATCCGCGCCCAATCTGGGAAATTAGCTGCCATTTATAAACCCCAGCCCGACACTTGTACCTTCTCAGCTTGTCGTTGTGCCATGTGAGACCTTTCAGTGTTCTTTTCCTTCCCGTCTGCCTGTTATCGACTCTGCCTGATTCTGACCTGCCCAATCTGCCTGCATCCCAAACGAACTGATTACCCTCCGTTCCCAGTCCTGAGACACTGTCTAACTCCCGGTAAACCTGACTGCCTTCTGTTCCCTTTTCTGAACTCGAAAAGGCGATATTCACGAGGTTGTCGAACCATCTCAGTCTCCTGCCTGTTCTATCTTGTTTTGTCCAATAAAGCTGAGTTTGATCCATTAACTGTGCTGCTCTTGGGACCTTGTTTGAGTCCTGACAGAAAAGATGCTGGCAGTCAATATAACTAGCCACCATCCTGTCAACTGAAACTGAACTTCTCTATATAGTCAAGAGGAACAGAAGATTCCAGAGGTGAAGTAGTAAACACAGAATGAATGGTCTGGTACTTTCACTGTTCATGCTTTGTCTGTGCAGCTTAGAAGTCCTTTGAACACTTCTCCAGGATTTATTCATTCTTATGTGTATAAGCACGTGTATTCACCAGCTCTTTCACTCTGGGTAATGCATGACAGAGACGTGACTTGAAAGATGACGTTCTACTGTCAGTGCAATGTTCTTTATCTACGAAAATGTGCAGTCTCCTCCTGACACCATGTGGGTTTGGAGAAAGTCTTCATCTATTATTAAAGAGAAATTGCTCTGATTTGCATGCCATGGGGTAGGGTTCCCTCTTTTTGGTGCAAAGCAGAAATTGGCAACATTTTGGAACAGTTGGTATTAGTTCAGATCCTGCAACATTGTTAGAAACCTACATTTGTTCGTCTCTGCAGTGTGAATCTGGGGGCACACCTACATGCTCTTGTTCAGAAATCCATGTTGATGTAGTCCAGGTAATGAAGACCTCTAACAGAACTATACAAGACAGAACTTTACAAACATGGAGTAAAGTTCTCCACCATCAGGACAGATTTCCATCTCAAGCCACCTCTTGCCATTTTGGCACCCTCAGCAAGATTATAGTTTGCTCCCCACAAAGAGCAAGTCCACATATGAACTTGTAGCAACAGCACAACCAGAGCCTGAGCTGGTGAAGTCACTAACCTCGACTTAAACCTCCTAATGCCCACACCCCCTACCTCTGAAGGTGTGGCACTGCTGCTCATTTCAAAACAGACGTATCAGCTAAACTACAGATGACATGTTCCCTTCATATGCAGATAAATGTCTTTATGTAACCCACAACAAATAAATTAGATTGTGTATAAGTCATATGAGGATAGTAATTTCTTTCCTCTGTGGTATTAGCCTCCTGCCCTACATTTAGTCCAAAACAATACAGTCAAGCCTGGTTTTCGAATGTCCCAGACCTCGAACAAATCGGAGTTCGAACGAAAAATTTGAGATTTTTTTGCTTCCGATGTCGAACAAAAATTCAAAAGTCGAACCCCGCTAGATGAGCTGAGAGGACCCGAGAAAACCCAACCATGCGGCCCGGATGCTGACTGACTCCGTTTGTTGTTATTGACAACAGCTGTACGCAGACGTGTTCACTGTTCTTAACGCAAAGAAAAGAAAAAAGTAACTGTATTTTCGTTAGTCATTTTGAGTGTAAAGGGAGAGATTTTTACCTATTATTTACCGTATCTGTAAACGAGGCTGGGGATGGACAGATACGGCAATACATTCCCCAGCCTAGCCTACTCTATTAATCAGTTTATTTATTACATGTATATTATTTATTATATGATTTATTTATACATTACCTACTCACTTATCTATACAGTTTATGGTGTAAAAGAATTAAAAAATGCTTAAAAAATGCATTTTTTTTAGTCTTTGAATGGATTACATTTTTTTCCATTATTTGTAATGGGAAAAATAGATTCAGAATTCGAACAAATCACTTCTCGAACCGCCTTCTGGAATGGATTGTGGTTGAAAACCAAGGTTTGACTGTATAATGCTTTATAGTTATTAGATTTAATTATATTATTTTATTTCAGTGAGGGGACTAGGCAAATTGATTTCAAAGCCAGGGAAAGGGAATTATGTCCATGCCCAACATAGCATTTATGTTTGCAATCATCCTCATAATAACCTTGATGGTCATTGTCGGTGTTGGTCCGATGTAGGCCCATGTATGGATATTGTAATGTCAGTTGGGTTGGTTCAGTGTTCACTTGTCAGCCCCGTCAGTTAGCCTGCCCACATTCAGCACTGCCCCAAACTGCAGGTCAAGTGAATGAGCAAATAGGAGATTACACTCCTATATCCTGTCTTCGTGAAGTTGGTGTTTGTTGTTTCACTAATATCTGCTTGCATGCAGTGCTTTTCATCAGAATTAGCTGATGTAGGCATTTGAAACTTTAGAGGAATGTAGGCTACATGCTACATGACATTATTGCTCATTCAGCGAAACCGACAACCCGTCAAAGGTGAAAGGGTCATTTTAACTCTGCACATGGCTTTGTAAATCAAACTATCTGACCTGGGACCAGGTTCTTTCTATCCTGCTTGTTAATAAGAGATGACTTTGTTGAAAATGACTGTTCAACAAAGAATAAATAAGTCACACTAAAGCCTCAATTCACTCTCCCTCTCCTCAAGTGTCTGACCAAAGTCACTCCCCTTACATGTATGAGTGAGACTCTCAAACACAGCTACCTGGCTTTCCAATATACCGTGGTTTGCTATTGTAGCAACATCAAATTGCCCTGAGGGGGATCCAGAGTAATTGTAAGGGGGTGCAGATGGAATCAATCAATCAAATTGCTAGCATAACATGGAAGTAAAGTCAAGATACATTTTGGAGTTGTATTTGAAAGCAGTTAAAATAACTACAATAATGTAAAGGTGCTGTGTTATTTTGTTATTTATTTCTCATTCTAAAAGAAGTTGCAGTTTATTGCAACCTGGTGTTTATGGTCATTTACTATTATTTGTTCATAAAAGAAACTTTGAAAACTACAATGGAGTCTGAAAACAAAATGTGCTTGTGTGTGTGTGTGTGTGTGTTTGTGTGTGTGTGTGTGTGTGTGTGCATGTGTGTGTGTGTAAAAAAGGAAAATGGGTCCACCTTCCTGCAGAACCCTGCTTTGTTGAGTCAATTCATTAGTCACAAACTCTGTTTCAATGCTTGACTCAGACATTGTTTATTGAAATAAACAATTCAACAAAAAAATAAAATGAAACGATTAAAGCCCATTTTTAAGTCTCCTTCTTGATGAGCGAGGTGAGCACTTCTTTTTGAAGCTTTTGCTTTTATGTTGTTTCTGCCATCATGCCCTCATGAAACTTTTATTTCTTTCTAAAATGTGTGCTCGAACCCTTGATTCTCTTTTAAAGCCCATTCATTCATTTTGCTAATGCTGAGTTATTGTTGGCCATGCAGTGTGATTGAAATGCTTTCATACATACTTTGTGCTGTAAGTGGACTCAGTACTTCAACTTTTGGTGCCTTTTATATCAAACACTTCAAAGGTCACATCAAAGATCATGAAGTATGAAAGAAATGAAGCAGTTCATCATAAAAGAAAATAAAGATCAATCGATTATACAGAAAAGACCAGGGTCTGTATTCCTAATTCTAATCGAATATTTGGATTGTTGTTTTTTTATTTATTTCAAACTCTACCTTTACTGTTGAAATAAATTTCAGTCAGAAGATTTCTTTGCTTTAATCCATGTAAAGTAAAACAGCACTGAAAAAAGTCTTATTTGAATTCATTTTATTGAATTCCAAACATCAGTCATTTCAAGTTGTCAAAGAAGGGCGCGAGTGCCATCTTCATGAAACAGCTGCAATGACGTCTGAAAGAAACAACATTCTGAAAGTGTCACAGCTCAACTGCAGAAATGTGTCACAGTGTCTTTGCAGGTGCCGGCATTCCTCTCCTCCCTGGACACCACCAGGACCAGGAGGGACTCTGAGTCTGAGCTCCACTGACAGAGTCCTGCTTATTGTCAGCTTGAGTCACGCTGTGGCCAGTCAGTCGAGGCTCATGCCGTGAAGGCCTGATGCAAGCAATACCAGAATCATGTAGGCCAGACACTCTCAAGGCTGCTGCAAGAGAACAAGCATGTGGAGACTGTTTTCAAGGAAAAGACACACGTCCAGATAGAGATGTGATTAAACTTTTTCATGCAATAAAGAAAGCACAAGTAATGAGGAGGCTTAAGAGCAGCAACAGTTCTGTGGTGACGTGCTGAAGCATCGTTGTGCAACAACCATCACGGTGTTCTCCATTTAATCAACAAAGAAGGCAAAAAACATCCTTCCAGGAATCCTAAACAGATGTATGTGCTCATCTGAAAGGCACAAGGACAAACAATTAACTGTTCGGACAACAGTGCAGACCGCGTGGGGCCGGGACTAAAACGTCCTTGTCACAATGAGTGGCAAAGCTCAGAGCACTTAAGATTCCTGCCCACTCCTGCAGCAGTTGCAGCAGTTTTTAATGACACTGTCTGCTTCATGGGGAGAGTCACCTGTGGGCAGAGTGGTGACAAAGGAGCCCTGCCAGCTGCAGACTTAACTGCTACGTGGAGTCAGGCAGGAAGGATTCTGCACTGTACAATCAGGGGCGTGCATCATCTGTGCATGTGTGTGCGTGCGTGTGTGTGTGTGTGTGTGTGTGTGTGTGTGTGTGCGTGCGCGTGCGTATGTGTGTGCATGTGTGTATGCTCCAATGTTAACTCAGTGTACTTTTAAGTGGGCTCACAGGAATTATTTAATTGCATGGCTGGACAGTTTATCAAAATGTCTAAAGGGAGATGTCAAACTGTTCATTTGTGATGAACTGTAAAAGGAAGAACTGTTCAAAATGAGGGTGCTGTGTGTATCCAGTGTGTGCACATGTGTGTTTTTGGCATGTAGCTGCTCCTTATTTATAATTACTGGTCAAGCAGGAGGGTGTAACGTTCTATCCCAGTAGTCACTGGGTCAGGGGACTGGACAAAGACACAGACACGCTCTCTATTTGGGGTCTCCAGTTAACATAATGTGCAGGTTTTTGGACAGTGGGAGGAATCTGGAGAAAAAGCCCATAAGGGAGTGTATTAAGTCAGTTCACTACTTTGTCTTCAGAACGTCCAGTCAGAGGAAATTAATCTAGACCCCCTCAGGCACACAATTCACCTCTACCTGTCATTTCCTTTTCTTTTTAATTTTTGCTTCTCAGTCATTTTTGCAGAGAATTCTTGACAGTTTTGGAGATCACCTGCCAAGGTAGGGCAGAAATCTGGGTTGGAGGGATAACAAGATGAGAGAGGAGCCGCTGGTGAGGACAACTCCTAGAAAAGACAAAAGCTGACTGCACATTTGTATCCAGCCAGACTTCTCTGCTGCTAATGAATCCTGCTAACATGGAGATAAACAAGCGATTACAGACTGCAGGCAGGATAAGAGGGGGTCTTCTTCAAGGAAAAGATTAATAATTTCAGCATGGCAGGAACCTTCTTCAGCAGCGACAGCGTCATCTTGCTCCATTTTGAGGCAACTAAACAAAGTAGGATCCAAAAGACCTGTATCATTTTCATACCATCTTCTCTGTGTTTTAAGGCTCCATTTTTGTGATCTGGCTGCGGATGAACATTCTCCCTAAACCAGAACAGTGGTCTCGGCAAAAACATTTGTCCCTGTCTATTTTATCTATAACTTTCTGTGATGATGTGCTGAAATAGTTTTGTCAAATCAGAGTTTCCATTTTCCTGCATGGATTTGAGTGAAAGTCAGCATGATTACATATTTTTTCCTCCTGGTTTTCTGTCTTAAATGAACAGAAATGCCACTATTCAGCTTTGGATGTGGCATAAATCAACAGCAGTTTATTATCTGACTGGCGAGTCACCAAATGAAAAATGAAACACTTCATCTTTTGAATTATGGTTCAGGATGTGGTTTGTGGCTCTGCTTCATCTCATCCTCTCTGTACTTCTGATTTTATTGCATAGGTATATTTTATAGGGAGCTGTGATTACTTTTTGGATTGAATGGAAATAAAAAAAATTATTTCTGTTTTCAGAAGAAACAATGATGCTTTTGATGGAGATCTTCTCCTCTCTATCCTTCCCTGTTGGATTTACTTCAGGTGTGATGAGCAAGGAGAGGCAATAATATCACATTTTAAAGCTGCTGGCTGACAGTCAGAGGCTCCTTGGCAGTCTTCATCTGACTCACCAGATCCTGCTGACGAGGTTCAGTGTTGGAAATTATCACTGGAAATTATCACCAGTGCTGAAAAGTGGTGTGACCCCTGACAACTACCTGCCAATACCTGTGTGTGTGTTTGTGTGTGTGTGTGTGTGTGTGTGTTTGTGTGTGTGTGTGTGTGTGCACGTGCCTGCATGAGAGGAGATCCATTTTCATATTACCCTATTAGAGGGAGCCAGAAACAGAATTGTGAGGTTTCATTCAAAGTGGAGATTAAGGTGAGTCACCAGTGCGACAGGAAGTGGAACGATGCTGTGTCAAGACACGTTACTGTCTTCCTGCAGCTTATATTCGTATTCACAGCATTCAATGGCATCTCATCAAATATTTCATTAAACTCATAGATGAGAACTAGATGTTGACGTGTCCATTTAGAGACAGAAGGTTTTTAAATACAGTAGCTCCTTCTTGGTTGCTTATGTAAGCTTATTAAGATGTAAATGTGTTCTCTGATGTCAAGGAAAGGAAATTTGATACAACTGCATTCTGTCTCAAATGTAATATCAAATGTCTCCTCTACTGTTTGTCTGTGATGTCTTTATGTCCAGCACATTTGGAGACTGTCAGGATCGTATTGTGTCTCCTCCTTCCTCACTTGTGTCTCCTCCCCTCTCATCTGTGTCTCCTCCTCCCTCACTTTCACCTGTGTCTCCTCCACTCTCATCTGTACCCTGTTGTCTCACCCCCTCCTTTGGTATAGGCCATGAATCTCCATCTTTTCTGCTTCCATCATTCTTTGGATAAAGCAGTGTAGCTTATATCCATCTGACACATGAATATGACCTGTTCTTGTCTGCTGGACTCTGAAGGGTGGGTGTGAGTTTGGGGGATGGTTCTGTGACTTGTTTTATAAAGCTTTGCACGTCTGACCCAACAATCAGCCACCTGCCTCCATCTGGAGTCATCGTCCCCTTGTCGTCCTCATCTGTCATTAGGTAGGTTTTTCCACTGGTTTACTTTGCTCAGTCCTCGGTGGCACACGTGAACCAGAGAGCAGATCAGCCAATCAGCAAAAGAGAGAGGCGGAAAAGAGGGGATGAAATCAAATCAACGGGCGCACGCCACGCACGAAATGTGTCTTTGCACATCTGCATACATTTGGAAATCGGACTGATTAGAACTATGCAGGCAGTCATCGCTGGCGGCCTGTTTGTTACAGCATTTATGAAACAATGTGGGCAGAAGGTACACACCGCCCTATTGCTGCTCTCCTAATGTTTTTCCAGTACAAGCTTTGGATTTCTGGCTGGCTCGAGTCAGATCATTATGGAAATACAATAACTGAGCAGTTGCCAAGGGTAACCAGGGTTGCGTAGCCTAGCTAGCTAGCACTTGACTCTATTTTGATTTATTTCCAAGGTGTTCAGGGGCTAGCTATTGGTGCTAAGGTGCAATCATCAACCATGAAAGATGAAGGCTTTCAGAACGACACTGATGTAAACTGTTGCCACCAGGGCAGCAGGGACACACATGGTGAAACGTCCTGTTGTGTGTAGTAATAACGGGGATGAAATTAGATTTGCAAGTTAGGACAACCTGCCCTCTGAAATCCAAAGAGCTTTTTCTATTACTGATTAAAAAAAAATCTATGATTAATAAAAAAATATCCTTTTGTCACCTAAAGTGACAAAGGGACATCTTTTATCCCCAATCTAATTACATTCAGCCTATTATTATGCACTGGTTTGTTAATGTGAATCAGGCTAATTGTACCTGTATTCATTCTGTTTTCAGGTTGCTGGAATAGTTCCAGAGAAGGACGGAGCAGGGAGCAGGGTCAGAGGCAGACTGGCCTGATGTATTTCGTCCTCTGGAGTCTTGTCACTGAGGTGGACCAATGTCCCGTGCAGCAGCTGCTGTCACCATTCTCCTGAATCACCAAAGAGCTGATCTCATTGACATACTAGCCCATCTACAATTTGGGGAAGAGATTATGTCTCAGTGGAGTCTTGCTCTTCATTGCCCTCTATTTATATACATTCAGATTCTGATATATTATTCTATGTATCTCGTAATCTTGATTATATGTTGGTGAAGCAACCGGTTGCCTCATATTGGGCTCGTGTTTAGTGGAATAAACAACAGCTGCTGAGACACAAACATGAGTTTGTTGTTATTTCCCAGTCTCAGCTGAGCTGAGCTTAATTTCTAATAGGAAAATATTTTTTTTGATATTGGCAAAATGTTGCCTCGGAAACACACTGTGGAAAGATGCAAATGCAGAATAGATTAAGTGAATGTCTGTGCACCATAAATGATGGCGACAAGAGACCTCAAACCCAGCGGTCCTCACACAAACGATTCCACCCGTCTGTAATTAAGAGAGGAACAGATGGATCAGCATCCACATGATTATTCACAGCAATGTCAAAAAGGCAGAAGAAAAATGGGCTATTGAAGGGAAAAACGTTTTTTTCAGGTCAGATGAAAGGATAAAATAAAAGATAACCCACAGTGGTAGAGCCTCTGACATCAGGGTGTGATGCCGTTACTTGGATTTAAATGCCCACAGCTCCACAGCCAGACGCTGCCTCACAACGGAGGGCTCAGGGTCAAGTTTGTGTGTTTTCCCTGAGCCTACCGGGGTTTTACTGCCTGTCCAGATAGCTGGTTTGGACCAACAGATTTACTCTCATTTAACACAAGGAGTTTCAAATCTTATGCAAAGTTGGATTAGCTCATGGTTTGATTCTTCAGCTCCAGATTACTTTTTCATGCTAAGATGAGGAAGGAAAAATGGCTTGAGCCTGGTGGTTTGTTATTTTCTGATTATACCAATTTTTTTTTAGATTCTGCATATTCCATCTATGTTGAACACGGTGATGTGTTCCACCTGTGGATCCAACAGTGAACTCCCCCAGCAGATGTGTACTCCAACTGTTCAACTCACGATGTACTAAAACAACCTTTCTTCTTCTGTAATTGCTGTGGTGGCTGTGAGAACCGATGCTGCACAGTTGACATCATTTCTGACTGGTTGGAGGCCAGAGCTAAACCATTTTATGCAAATAGAAGGAGTGGGGGTAGAGTAAATATTTAGATATGCTGAAATGTTTAGCTTTAGAGGATATTTAAAACAATGTTTCATGTCTTCATTTTCCAGTTCCTTTGTCAGACTCACATTAATATGTGACCTAGAGCGGCTTCACAGAGGTTACCCACTCTCTTGTTCCTGAGCCAGATTCTGAAACACTGCACTCTTTCAGAGGCAGACTAATGCAGCTAAACGCTTCATTTGCCTTATGTCAGTTATATTTACTACCATGAAGCAGCAGCAAAATCAGACCGGATCTGCAATCCTCCTGCGCCGGACTCGGCCCTTCATTTATTACAGCTGTTAACCACTATCGCTGTTCAACATGATTATTACACCTGCACAACAACATTAGCACGTCCAGCCCGGTGCTTGGCTCATGCCACCGGGCTGGACATGTCATCGCACCATAGAGCCGGCCATGATCAATTTCTTTCACCTTGAAACCCAAAGCCTGGGCCACATCTATTAGACTGTTATTGGATTGGAGCTCCTGCTCTCAGTCTTCCAGCTCCTGCTCCCTCCTCGTCCTCCTCTTCTGGAGGGTGAAGAGCGGTAATTGGATCATCAGACCAATGAGCGTACAAGGGCAGATGCAAAGTGAGGCAGTGCAGACGCCACTCAGGAAGACGCAGTGATATGCGGGCGCTCAGAGAGTAAAGAGATGCTCAGCCTTGCGTGCGTTTCTCTGAATTCTACTGCCTTTTCTAAAGGCCTTACAACATTTCTTTAATGTATTTCAGGAGAGGAGAGCTGAGGAAAAATAAATAATAACGCGCCAAAGCCAACACTATTTATGCATGGTTTATCACTTCTTAAAAGATGTTCCAGAATAACATAATGCCTTTTGATGATAATAAATATAATTATCATCAAAATAAAATGAAGATATGAATCATGTATGGCCTCATGCCCCCCATTTTGTTTTTTTTTTTTTTGTGGGGAGCAAAAAAAAAAAGCCACATCGCTCAGTGGATTCTTTATTTCCAGGTCACCAATGCAACATCTGTCCTCTCATCATTTTTGTGTTTCTGTCCTTTTCTTTTTTTTAATCGTGCTCCTGAATGTCATGCTGTTGTCTTGTGTCAGTCATCTGTAAATATTGGGAGCAAGCAAACAAATATAAATTTTTGATTATCCTAGCATTTCCCAGTGTCTTGCGTTTTAAATCACTGGTGCACAAAACACTGGAGACTTTTGCTTCTAAGGAAGCAGAGCTGATCCCTCCCCTGTCAGGGGAACTTCCTCTGGAGTGTACATGAAGTTGACTGACCCCATCAGCCGACCCCATCGGCTGCATCGCCCAACAGCGGCAGTTGCTGCGACAACAGTGCAGCAGGAGGCATGCCAGGAAGGCACCAAGTACACGATCAGTTTTTCACTTTTCTACGAGCGTGGCATCAGACCACCTCCTGACGTTAGTTTGTACCAAAACAAACATCCCTCTGTGTTGCACTGCGTCCAATCTGGGTGAATCATCATGTTCATCATCAACTTCAGTTTTTGTTTTCTGGAAAGAGATGTTGTTTTCATAACTAAACTTTTTTTTAAAAAAATACATGAAACCTTGGTCCATTTTACTGCAGAGAGGCACCCGACATCTGTACAGCTGATATTTTATACCCTTACTTTTTTAGGAGGAAGTGAAGCTGTGTGTAGCCAATTAAAGACAGGTCGTTGAATCATGCTGTCACCCCTCCTGGAAAAGCATTTCCCTCACTCAGTTTACAACTACAGATGAACAAATGCACACACACACACACACACACGGGGGCTACTTTGGGAAAATTAGAGCATCTGTGTTGTAAAACAGAATGTAATGGCAAGGAAATGGAGAGCACGGGGAGTGTGGAGAAGTGACTCGTGGCAGTATGAGCAATAACGATCCAGGTTTTTCTTAATTTTTGCTCTACTTTGGGCTAATTGATCTCAACCGTGTGCTTTAGAACATATATGTACTTACATCTCCTTTGGCACACTCATCAGTGAATAAGTCGTGAACTGATGATGCTGCAGATGTGTTTTGCACCTCTGGATTTGCTGGGAGACGACAAAGTCATTATTTGAATTTTTAAAAAGGTCACAGTCTGTGCTACCTTACAGCCCACCGTGGCTCAGCTCTGGGAACAACGAGCTAATTCAGTGTTTTCTTATTAGTGTCTAAACTTGTATTAAACTGTGACACTCTGATGTAAATCTAAAAGCTGTTTCTAATGCTAGGGAAAGGTGAAATCATTTTTTGAGGTGATTTAGCCCAATTGATCTCAAGCACGTCACAAAGGCTTTGTGGCTGACAGTGTCTGCCTGCCTGTGACGGTGCTGAGGTCAGTCACAGGTCAGGGTCACAGCCCCCCAGGGACGCGGGCGCAGCCTGCTGTGGACTGGTACATCACCGCACGGCCCAAAAAGGTGAAAGTGTTCGTGCTCTGATGGTCACACCCACACAAGTAGCTGAGTAGCAAGCTGCTTTTCTAACTTTCAGGTACATTAAGACCCCCCCCACCAGGCTGAGAGCCTTGCAGCCTAGAGAGATTAAATTCTCACCATAGTTCTCACATTTTAGGCTTCACGCAATTTAGCACCATCAGTTGACATGAGCAGCAAATGAGGGATGTCGAGCTGAAGATCCAACAGCACAGAACATGGAGCAGAGACCAGTAGCAAGTTGAAAAAGCCTAAATGCCTCCATTATCCTGATCCTGTAGTGGATTGTTGTGGATGCAGAGACGCATGCAGGGGCATGAGCCATTAGCCGTCTCGTTGTGGTCTCTCATTGCCTGGCTGGAAATCTGCTGCCAAGTGCCTTTGATCAGCATATCTGGATCTGTCATTGTGTTATATTTGCTGTTCTTAGCAAGGTGCAAATTGGTTTCACACACCTGGATTTCTTATGATAACACACACACAAACACATGCACAGGCACACACACACACACACACACACACATATACACACACACACACATTCCATGCCACCAGGGGGCGATCAAGAAGCTTTGTCTTGTCCACAAGACTATGTTTGTAATTCTGGATAACTGGATGTAATCTCACTTATCTACGACCTCACTGAATCCTGATGTTTCTATTTGACGTGTGGTCAAATTAGACCCATGAGCAAATGTAAGTTATGTGGGTTAAACCAGTTCGTGTCAAAATCTCCCTTTTATCACTCCCGTCATTCATCATCAACTAATGATACAAGAATCTTATTTATATCATCGCACTTTATTCCAGTTGGGGTAATGCATTCTTTTAAAAAAAAGCCATGTGTCAAAAGTGCATCCAAGCAAATTGACTCATATTTTTCTTTCTGAGGAGAAACAGCTCTGAGCTCTATACAGCTCTGATTATAACGGTTAAAATGTTACAGAGGTCACACTTGTCCGAGTTATACCGAGGAGAAACAATCAATTCAAGTCTATTTATCTATTAATCTCTGAAATGAAACGTGGTTCACGGCCTTTATGTCATTTTGAGGCTGAAATGAAACGAGTTAAAAGGAAATCAGAGAGGAGGAAACCGGTGAGCTCCAGCTAAATCATGTCTTCTCTAATCTAATCCTTAATCCATACAGTAGAAACCACTTCTTGATCTCGAATAGAGCAATTACCTATGTATACACATCACAGAAATGGCAGGAGTAATAAGAGATGAAGATATTTTTTTTAATAAATTCACTTCCTGCCTTTATTTAAACACATGATGCAAGCAGATGAGAATATGTTTTGTCTACTGTACATCATACACTTATTTTTAAATGTGTTTGTGAGTTATGCCTGCAAAGTGTTTAGATGACGTATGTGGATGATGTAGTCATTATCTTGTGCTAATTACACACTGATTTTACAGAAGGGGCCACGGGCAGATTCCACTTAATTCACTCACGACTGTCATTTGGTTAGAATCCATTATGTGGCGCCATTTCAGTCCTTCATGCATATCAATGAATTGTAAATGTAGGGAAAATAAAACTCCCAGAACACCCTGCAGAATAGTCCATTTAACTGAAGGAAACCTTTTTTTTTTCTTTTAGCATTTTTCAAACAAAAATCGATTTCCCACACTGAGGTAGCAATCTGGCCTTATTGTTTTAGGAAAGAAAAGTACTTTTAGGTGAATCAATAGCTCTTCTCATCTAGAAGAAAATGACATTATTACAAGTGTCTATGGCAACACAGCAACTAGAGGTGTTGGTTAAGCAATGCTGTTTAAAGCTGGAACATTTTCAGGGCCTGCAGTCTGACTGGAAACAACTGTCATTTCTGCCACTTGACCACAAAAAAAGGCCATGTCTAAGGCCGTCGAGCATTTCTCTGCTACGTTGGTTGTTAAATATATGATTTTACCCAAACTCCACCTGCAACGATGGCAGGAGATGTTCATCCTAAATGAGAATGCAACTGAACACGGAGGAACAGCAGATGAACATGCACCCAGATGAAACCAAGAGACGAAAACAAGAGTATCATCTGGGTGTGTTGCAGCAGCAGTGGAACATAGTTTCATTTTGACACCTTTGACCCCCCATCTGTCCAACCACCTCTGACTAACCCCCCCAGACCTGTTTGTGTGGGTAACACCCCGCCCACCTCCTTTGTGTCGTTCAGGTGAGAACACCAGTGTGTCCGGAGCAAATGATAAATAATTCCTTAGAGAGGAAAAAGCGATCAACCGAACCCTAATACTTTTTCTAAACACAGTGATCCACTCAGGTCAACAGCTTATCAGCCCAGTATCTCAAATGATTAAGAGAACTTTAGAGAAAAATCCCCGCGCCGCCTCCTTCCAGACACGCCGAATGAATAAACAACCGCACCCCAGAAGTGACGTCACGGCGCGCCGATTCAAACTGACGGAAACGAAAGCGCTTCTTTTGGTGAACAGAGTGGTGTCAAAGATCTTTAGGGTGAGTTTAACCTCTCCGATTTATCTATCAGAAGGACATATTTCGACTTCATCGAGAAAATGGTCGGTTTTATTTTGTCATAGCGTCGATGTGGACATCGATGAAGAAATGAATTCAGAGCTGTTACCTGGTTTGTTTGAATACCAGTGTGAGGATAATAAAGTGTTGTTATTAAACGAGGCTCAAATGTTTTTAAGCAGAAGGTGTTAGTAACTTCACCATAGTTATGGAAAGGCTGGGGTGGTTATGTGTGCAAATTAATTTTTATTTTGTACTCATGTCGCAGCTTTGAAGATTTGCACAGTCTGACTAGATTTAGAGAATGTCCATTTGGCAGTACCAGTCTGTGTCCTGTGTTTCTGTAGAGGCTCCATTCAAAGCGATTCTGTCGACGTGGTTTTCATTATTGACAGATTAGAGTTGTGGGTGACCCCCCCCCCGGTGAAGCAGACATGACCTCAAAAGGAGCCAAAGAGACCCTGGTCACCAGGCTGGGCTTTAAGTCCAGCAGCTCTGCGTCCAAGGCTGAGGCCGAGCTGGAGAGGCTGAAGCAGGAGAACGCTCACCTCAGGAGGAAGATCGACGAAGTCACCAGACGGCACGTCAGGCCGCCCAGCTCCGACAAAAGCAAGCTGCTGGAGGTGAAGGGGGGGGGGGGCTGTCCCGCCTGTCGCGCCTGTCGCTCTGAAGGCTTTCCTGTGTTTGCCTTCAGAACGTGCAGTCTGTCTGAATGTGTCTTGCTTGATTTGTAACTTCTGCATGGCGTGTGATGTTGGTTTCAGAGGATTCTTTCCCTTGAGACGCTGCGAGAGAGAAACAATCAACAGCTACTTGTTAAGGAGCAAGAACTGGAAACCCTGAGACAGCAGCTGACAGCGCGAGGAGGAGAGGTGTGTATGCTCACTCCAACAGTACACCAAATAAAACCATATTGACGCTTGACCAAGACATGAAGATCTATGTACATCAGTGTTTTGTTTGATTTTTTTTTTTTTTTTAAAAAAAAGGCAGAGATTTGGGCATCCACTCTCTTTCTTTATATTTGCTGTGATGCCATTATTGTGCTGTGACATATGTATCGCAGACAGAATACGGTTGTCACGAAGAAGTGCTGGTGCCGGGGAGCTGCTAGACTTCCTGTCAGAGTTGTCGCAGTTGGGAGATAAATGACAGCTCCTTTTTTTCTTTTTTTTGATAGTCTCTGTGTTACTTTTTGTGCCCTTTTGCTGACTGTCGCTAGCGGGGAAAGTTGATGCTATCTGTTGCTGCTTCATATCTCAGTCAAATCTCGCTCTGTCGGTGCAGAAATCATTTTCTAATTTGGGATAATCAGAACAGCTAAAAGTTGGAAATGGCACGATGGCAAATGGAACATCGGCTGTTTGACATTTTGAATGTGTGTCGCGATTTAATCATTCTTGGTCTTCCTCATTAACATGTGCAGCGAGCAGATAATTTCTTGGAAAGGAGCAAATACCCTCTGTATTCAGCCTGTGCGCGCAGCTCATCTTTAAAGGGAAATGAGGTTGATGCGGCTTGTCCCATATCAATGTGCACTTCAGGTGGTGGCATCACTGCAGGCACAATTGGAGCAGAGGAAGAAGGAGGCTGAGCAGAGAGACTTGCTGTTCCACAACTTGTCACAGGAGACGGAGAATTTGAAAAACCAGCTTGCGACTGTTTCGTCACGGTGCAAATCCTTAGAAACACAGGCGGCGGTAGGTCCAGCATGACACCTGTGTGGGCGAAGGTTTGGGCTACCATCCACGTTTAACAATCTGTCTTTTAAAAAGTAATTGCTGTGCTGCACACATGCTGCTAGTCTTTATTCAAAGCGAATTATAACAAACGTTTTAGAATGCTGCCTGGTGTAATCCCCGTTCTGTCCACTGGGTGGCATTGTGTGACCTCAGATTTAACCCCTCCACCGATCACTCAAGATCTGCATCGTCCACAGCGTATAAGACTTGGTTTTCAAAACCTGTACATTTCCCAAGAAACCTCCAGTCAACATACATTTGTAGCTGTTGTTTCTCGTAAAGGTCAAAAAATAAACTGGAACTACTCAGTGAATGCAAATGCTTTGCATTAATCTTATATAGCTCTCTCGCTTGTCTTGAGGTCACATTATTTAAATGTAAGTTGTGAGTCTGCTGTGGCCCTTGGGAAATTACTGCTTCTGTAAATGGTTTCCTTCATATTTCTGTCTATTGTCATTTTCCAGGAATGCCCTCCACCTTTTTTAAGACCTTATCTTAGCTGCATAATCTGGACAACAGACTCTGAATCACAGAAGCTATTAGCAGGCTTAGCCAATGGGACATACGTTTAAATCCGTTTGGAAAAAGTTGACAAGCTCATGATATTTGTCTGAAGCTCACAGCCTTAACGCGGAGCTTACGGTTTGCAGGGATCAGACGTGTTGAGGTTCATAGAATTATGAGATGACTGACTGGCTTCTAGGGATGGCTGTCAAGGAACTGACCCCGGGGCAAACATAATCATCACTCCTGACTGTGCTATGAGTGACTCTGCGTTCTTTCATTTTCTTTCCTCAGAACGGACAAGCGCCCCCTGCAGAGTTGGTTTTATTACAAGATCAGCTGAAAGATGTGAGTCTATTCAGAAATGGGATCTTTTTGTTTGTTTGTTTGTTTTTTTGCTCGGGGGGCCTCAAATTTATTTTCAACACGCCCCGATGGTTTTAGCATTTGAAAGACGATATAATCGGAATACATTACCCACTGAACATATATTTGTGGAGCCCTGATATTGCGCTCGGGGCCAGGTGAATCACTGAAGCTACTCAATATTTCTTTGCGCCAGGCTCTGGAGAAGAACCAGCAGTGGCTGACGTACGACCAGCAGAGAGAGGCCTACGTCCAGTCGGTCGTGAGCCGGCTGATGGAGCTGGAGCAGCAGCTCGCCCAGGCCAAGCAACTGCAAAGCAAGAAGGATGGCGCTGCGGGTGGTGAGAGCATGAAAGGGTCATTGGGATTCAGCGCCATCCTGCGGAAAGCAGGTCGTGCTGTTTTCTTCAGCGTCGGGGTGGGGGGGGTTATCTCATCTACTGCAGCCAGGACCATTTCACATGTCTGTTTGATTCAGCTGGATTGAGGGTTTATTCATGTCACACAGCGGCAGCTGCCAGTTCATCAGATAAGGATGCTCAGGTGAGGAGCCACTGCGAGATGCTGCTGTCGGGGACCCAGAAGGACCTGGAAAGCCAGAAAGATCAAGTCAACAAAGCCCAGCAGGAGCTGAAGCTGCAGAAGGAACAGGTGAAAGCTTTGAGGGAGCGATCCTTCATCACACCGGCTTCAGCACCGACTCATTTCTAACGTTAAATACTGGAGGAATCAGCATTTCCCTCTGCTTCCCAGAGCTCCAACGCTCGGGCGGAGCTGGAAGCGCAGAAGCAGCAGGTCGCCAGGCTGCTGCAGCAGCTCTCGACGCAGCAGAGAAAGTATGAGGACAAGTGCAGCGAGTTGGAGGAAGCCAGAACGCTGCTGCAGGCAGAGCGACTCAGCAGTCGGTAAATCAGGGCTTCATCAGAAATCACACAGCGCGATCGACTCGGTTCATGCGTAAATCAGAAAGAGGAGTGTGACGACAGACTGCAGATGGGCTGGAGAATAAAAAGGGCTTCAGCGTGTGCGCGTGTGTTATTGATGTTTCTCCTCCAGACATGAATTGTGTGAGGAGAGAAAGTCTTCGTCTGAGCGAGCGGAGATGATGAGGATGGAACTGGAGGCCATGGACGTCAGATTAGAGGAGAAGACGAAGAGATCCGCCGAACTTCTGCAGGAGGTATCGCTCCCCCTCCCAAAATGGAGGCTCTTTTATTAAGCTCTGGTGAATACTGAGGCATGACCGCTCTCTCTCAGGTGAACATGCTGCAGAGGTCTCTCCTTAATCAGACCGAGGAGCAGAGGAGAATCGCAGCTCTGGAGCAACAGGTGAACTTGATCCTGAACCAGGCCAGAGCCTTTCTGATTGATTTTAGAGCGGCAGAATCTCTCCTGCACGTTTGGAGACTTTCTGGCTGGGCCTCACTCACATCTCTCCCCAGATTCTGCTGTCCTCTAAGGACGTTGAGAATGAAAAGATCGACCGTCAGAATATGCAGCATCAACTGCACAAAGTGCTGAAGGAGCTGCGCAAGGCCCGCGATCAGATTTCCAAACTGGAGGCTGCTGTAAGTGTGCCTGCAGCTCACATATGGACATTTTTGTTGTTTAGTTTGCTCCCCCTGTTTAGTTTACTCCTCCCACCTCTTTAGTAGTAGGAAGAATAAAAATCTTATTTAATGAATTAAATATTTTCTGTTTATGATGTAGAAACAGACAAACGGCCATTTCTCAGAGCCCGGCTCATTCAGCAGCGTGGAGTTGGAGCGCCTGACTATCAGCGACCCGTGTGACCCCGCGCCTTCGTCCAAGGTCTCCAGCATTTTGGACGAGAGCTTCCTGGAATGTCCAAAGTGTCGGGCCAGCTATCCCACCAGCCGCCACAGGGAGCTTCTGGCGCACATCGACTTCTGCTTAGCTTGAGTCAGAACAAAGCACTTTTCAGCTTTTCACCATTTCCAAAAGCTGATTAAAATGCAAAGTGGCTCCGAGTAAAGTTCCCCTGCTGTCATCATGATCACTGGATCCAAATGTGCGCCGCCTTCCATAAGCGTGATAAATGTGTTGTTTCTGCTGTCGCCTCTTCCAGATGCAGTCGTGTCTGCAGCCTCGCACTGCAACAAGAAGTGAGCGAGTCCTGCGGTTAGTTTAGAAGACAAACCATCAACTGGTTTGTCTTCTAAACTCTTCTTAATGCCTATTTAACGTAGAAAAGAAGGGATGTGCTGTGTGTTTAGTGTTTGGGTTGTTTTTTCTTCAGACCCAACACTGGTCTGATCCTTTATTGATCATGTACTCCCCGTGTGCTTATTTCTTTGGATTGTTATGATGTCTTTAAATCTATTTGGGGAATTTTTAAACATATTTATTCTTGGGTGTGTTTTTAAATAAGTCGAGCACATTGTTTTTTTTCCTCTTGTATTCTTTGGTCAACAAGCATCGTTGCCCTAAACTCCACCAGACTTTCACTCCATTGCCACCTTGACTTTTCAATCCAACCAGGTGAGGCTGGAATGAGATTGCATGAGTTAATTCCTTGTCCTGAACTATTTAGGGCAGGGAATTAGCAAAGTTCCACTTGGTAGCGGAAAGAGGTTAAGGTGCCTGCATGAAGTGACTGGATAGACTTAAGCAGGTAGTTACTATTACTTTTTTTCAAATGACTTTTTCCCTGCAACTGTAATCATGAGCCCCAAACTTGTTTTCTTATGCACTGTACTGTAAAAAAAAACGTGCAATAAAGATCTCATCCGATACATGAAAGAGCACTTGTGATGGCTGACAGGTTTTTCCTTAATTCCACTTTTAAACCTCAAGGATTATGCTTGCATCGGAATTCTTTTCAATCACACGGACATATTCTTTACTAGATTCTCAACTTAATCCCCAAAGCAAGGAGGGAGAAATAAAGAAAAACCTGTCGGTTTGATCTGCTGGAAGCCAAGAGGGCTGTGTAAAATAGAAGACTGAACTTGAATTATTGGTGTTTTAAATGAAATTCTGCTGTGTAAACATTCAAACGTGTTAACTGCACCTAAACACACAGACTGATCCCTCAGTCTTGAGGATTAGAATTTATGTGTTTGTGTTACAGGAGCATTTTGTGGATTCTTGAGGCTAGATTTAATCCTTGGGTGGACATAATTACTAGTCGCTGAGCCATTTAAATCTGTGGGGATCGTCTAAGCCATCAGGACATTTCATCTAAGAAATCAGAGCCACGGGCCAACAAAAGCCAAACCAGTTAATCTGCTGGTTGTGTTTGAGGTAGAATCTGTTTCCACAGCAGCAAAGATGAAAGTCCAGCTGAGTCAATAACAATAATGTGACCCGTGTGCAAACAGATGAGATGCATCCATCTGGTATCTAAGGGTCGATCACAGCTGCTCTTACCTCCATGGCTTTATAACATTAATGTTAATGTTTTAGTCTGTATAAGATTAATGTCACACTTTCACCAATCCATCCATCTTCTTTTTACCACAGCTTACTCCTCACCACAGATCTTGCAGCCATTGGGTGAGAGCAACGAAGACACCAGAGACAGGTCACCTATTCATCACAGGACACACACACACACACACACACACCCCTTAACCCTGAACCCTGAACCCTGTGATGTCTGCTCCCTCCAATAGATCAGATCTAGAAATAAAACATCCTTTATGCAACATTTGTATTCCAGAGATACTTGAAGGTCAGGTGAGGTGAAAAAAACCAGAAGGACCCAACATTGGCATAAATGTTTTATTTTCAAAAAGAGAGAAAAAAAAGAGTTTATAACTTATAAGCCCCATAGCGCACAATTTCCCGACAAAATCACTTCGAGTGGAACCACTTCCAATGGCTTGTTTTCCAGAGTAAACATACACAGAGGTCACCAGAGGGAGGTTTTCACTTTTTTCAATCATATTTGACCTCAAATCTGACATTTTCACAGCAAAAGTGTTTGAATGAGATCGTTTTGGCATCAACCTAGTGACAACAGTCATCTTTCTCTATTGATTGGGGCCGCTTGTATTTTTCTCTTTATTTGTTTATTTTGGGAGCCCTATTTTTCTGCTTAGGGAGACAAATGTGACGGAACAGAGAGGAGCTAGGTGGAGAACAGTTCATGGGCAGAAGAAGGGTGTGCACTCCCCCGAGGAAGGCTTCTTCTTCTTTTCAAGTGTAAACAGATCATGTGTTGGCGCAGAAGCCTGGAATCAAAAGAAAGAAACAAAACAAAATGAAATGTGAGAAGAGGATCATCTCAGGGACAGATCAGAATGCTGCAGCTGCAATAATGGGGTTTGTGTTCAGGTAAATCATTGACACGGTATCTCGCTTGCGTGACCCTGCCCTCGACAGGCCCTTGCATAATCACAACTTGGTGTTTGACTCACCGTTGTGGGCAATGCGCCGGTATTTGCCCAGCAGGCAGAGGTCGGTCTTCTTCTGCTGGATGATGCGCTGGTCCTCGGCCCTCAGGCCAGTCAGGTGGCGCGAGAATATGAAGGAGTAGCTGTCTAGGCATGTGCCATCGTCGTCCACGAGTCTGCAGGAATAGTGGATGGCGTAGTTGTCGTAGTCTGTGTCGATCACCCAGTGGTCATCATCTGTGAGAGGGGAGGAGAACCAAGGGGGGAGGTTTGATCTCACAGCTGTGTTGATAGAATAAAAGCCTCATCTCTCTCTTTTGCTTCATCTCCTTCTCAGGTTTAGACCAAAACACGTGTCCTTGGCACAGATTGACCCGCTTGTTTGCGTCGACAACTGAGGCTCTGAGTGGATAATAGAGACGAGAAGGCACCGTTGCAAGTCGGAGCCCCCCTGAATGAACGAACTGATTCAACGATCACCTGAAGTTCTGCAGCAACAGCAGTTCCCTACCAACGGTGCGCACGATTGTGTCGCCAGTATGAAATCAACAAGAGTGAAACTCACAGCCAGTCTGCAGGTAGGATGCCACCCCCCAGTATCTCATCTTGAATCTGGCGGGGTCAGGGGTATCCTCGAAGGTGCCGAACATGTGCGCACACATTTCCCAGTTGCTGCAGGTCAAAGAAGGATTAGATTGTTACCAACACTCATGACAAAGGGGAGAAACGGTATAGAGGTGTTTTGTGGGAGTGGAGCTGCTCACTTGAGGATGATGACCCTTCCCTCGGCTGTGGCGTTCATTTGGCCATGTTCATTGATAAAAAAGTTGGCCACCACGTTGTCAAGCAGGAACAAGCCCTGGGGGTCCTTCTTGGCCACGGCGTACCACGTCCCTGTGTACTAGGGGAAGAAGAGCACACCCAGGCAGACAAAGGTGTCAGCATGTGATGAAATAACTCTAAAGAACTGAGCAAGGAGCTGATGGTTATGATTCCGGCTCACCCTGGTCTTGTCAAAGTTCTGCATGACCTGGATGTTGGCCACCTGGCAGTCCTGAGCCCAGGACACAGCCAGGAGGCAGAAGGCCACCACGTACCTCAGCATCTCACTTCAGACGGGAGAGAAGGGCACAGAGCACGGGAGGACAGTCAGACAGACAGAAGTGGTGGACATAAAAGGAACGTCGACAATTTTAGCGCTTCGATATCTCAGATCGTCCCTGCATCAAGAGCACATACCTGGTTTTCAAAGGATTGACAGCTGAAAGATCCTCTGGTGCACCGTCAGGTCCTGTGCTTATATACAGGACAGCTGTTGTGTAATAATTTGGGGAGATCTGACCCTCCCCTACTACCACCATAGCTAGCTGTCATTCCATTGGACAACATACAATTACGTAACTGCCCCCCCCCCCCCTCCAATCTTATTGTGTGTCGTGGACATTGGATCTTCTGTCCCTCCCCATCATCTGGGGCTCCTGACCTCATGGCTGGAACCTCAATGGTCCAGCACTTTTCCAATGTCCCCTCCCCTCACCTCGTGGTGATGGATAGTGGACACAGGGACCCACCGTCCATCACCACGAGGTGAAAAAAATGAGAGTTTTTACTTTGATGAGAAGACTCTAGGTCATTCCGCAAGCTCTCCTCAACAGGGTCATTATTATTTTGTCAACTGTGGACGTGGTTGCACTTTCAGGGGGTTCAAACAGATGTACAAAGTGCTCAAGTCCACTCACAACACAGAGCAATCAATGCATAGGGGAGGTAGACAAATATTTAATCTGAGCACAAAGTCTGGAGGTTCAGAATAATCAGGGATGGAGACAGTGAGTACAGTTTTGCTTTGAGAGGCTTTGTTGTCACTGAGAACATTGATCGAGAACCACTCTCTGTCTTTGCACTTTCAAAACAGTAATATTCCATAGATGGGGGTCTAACGGGTTGCTGATTCCTTTAATAGAATGATCGCTCATTTCCAGGAGCAATGGCATCATCTGGAATGACCAGTGAAAATCAGCAGCAGTAAGGTATAAAGGAGACCCCACGGTCTGACCTTACAAAAACACTGTGGGTTTTTTTTTTTTTTTACAAAGTCAACTGTCACCCAATCAAAACCATCCAGAACTATTTAACTACAGCATCACGGACTGGCTGACTTTATTTTCTTCCTCTTCTTCT
The DNA here is from genome assembly GCA_911728415.1 of Lagocephalus sceleratus. Classification (NCBI taxonomy): domain Eukaryota; kingdom Metazoa; phylum Chordata; class Actinopteri; order Tetraodontiformes; family Tetraodontidae; genus Lagocephalus; species Lagocephalus sceleratus. The sequence goes on along the minus strand of CAJVRN010000231.1, from coordinate 12,969,111 downwards.
TCAGCTCTTTCTTTGGGTTTAATTCCCGTGTTGCAAAATAGGGAGGGAACTCATTGTCTTGCCAACCAGACAGTGTATGCAGTCAAAAATAGCACATCCAACTTTGTTTAGGGTTTCGTTCTCAGACGTCCAAGTTTCACTAATTGGTTAATTTCTCCTTCTGGGCCTGGGACGTCCATGATGATCGACTGTAGGCCCACAGGTGGAGCATCAGAGAACCATCACTGCTGACGAGTGACGCTATTTACATACAACCAGATGTAGCTAAGGCAACACTGACAGAGCAACGGTCTATTTATGGCCGGGAGAGGTGAAAATGTCTCCTTTCTCAGGATTACAAGTTTAATTACATGTTTAATTGGCAGCTTAGTGACTGGGCATGGACAAAGTCAGCTCCAGCCTGGCAGCTGATGGAGCTGAAAGCCATGGTTTTACGGACAGGACAGAAGACGTGGACCCGCCGGGGGGACTTGGACGTTGGTTCATTTCTGATCTCTGACTTTTGTCATCTCAACATCCTTGACCCTGTCAGGTCTCCCTCCCCTGTCCCTTACCTCCCCTTTACCATTACTGATCACCACTGGGATTTAGGGGGTTAAGAGCGCTTAGAGCAGGGCTTTTAATTTCATGACGTCACATTAATTAGCGGCCAGTTTGATCCCTTCAGCCTCTAAGCCGCACTCCTGTCCCGTCCTTCGCTCTGTGGACACGGGGTGCGTTAGTCTCGCTCGGGGACCGCGGAGGAGAATGCTGCGCTGCGCCACCGCACGCCCCTGATCCGGCTCTCCCTCTCCGGCTCTCCCTCGTCCCCCCTCCCCCCTTCTCCACGTATGCTTGAGTGACACCAGCGAGGGAATCAGACAACCACACGACTTCAACATGGCAGACCAAGCCAGCGTGGAAAAATATCTGGAGAACAACCCGCAGTTCGCCAAAGAATACTTCGACAAGAAGGTGCGCGCGGAGGCGCTGGCTGCCGCCTTCAGCGCCACGCTCGACATCAAAGACACCGCGTCGTTCAAAGAGATCAACAGCGTCATCGAGGCCGGCCTCATCATGGAGCTGCTGCAGGAGCTGCAGAAGCCGGGAAACATGGAGCAGTGTCTGCACAAGGTGCTGCAGAGGGTGGCGCTCATCATCCAGGCCGACAGGATCAGTTACTACTTGTGCAGGGGCAGAAACGGAACACCGGAACTCGCCACTTGCCTCTTTGATGTCACGCCCACGTCCAAGTTCGAGGCCAACTTGGTGCACCCCCAGACCGAGATCGTTTTCCCGCTGGAAATGGGCATCGTGGGTCACACCGCACAGTCGAAAAAACCGCAAAACGTCCCCGACGTCTCTGCGGTGAGATGTAGTCACTGGTGTAGATGTAGAAAAGAGTAGAGTAGGCCCTTAAGTGGATTTACAAACTCTCTCCTAAATTATCAGATACCTCCCAGCTTTATATTTAACAGGTACTTTGTGGCATAAAATATATAAAATAATACATAGAATAAATCCAGTTTAATTCAATCCCCCCTTTCACCAAAGCATAAATCACATCCACTCTTTGGAGAGGAAACCTGTCAAAAGTGATATTATTGTCACAGACTAAACCCAGGTAGTAAGAATTGTTCTGTAATGTGGTTCTACCAATCAGTCACCTTTATTGGGTCACAGGGGATTCTTTCACTACAGACTGGTGATTTGACAGAATTACTGTGTGTGAGATAAAATATTACTTTCAGAGGATCGATTTTTGTGATTGTGAGTGCCGGTAACAGAATCCAGTCTGCAGGTTAGTTTATATGTAAGTTCAGGTCACATAGTGCCCAGTGGTTCTTAGTGAAGTGTTCAGTAAGACTGTTCTGTGTTAAGCTAATAATGAACTGTCCCTCTTTTTTTTAAAAAAAAAAAAAACAGAATAAAAAGTTCAGTGACTTTGTGGACAAACAAACTGGATACAAGACGAAATGCATGCTCTCGTACCCCATGTTGGCTGAAAAAGAGTGCATCGGAGTTGTGATGGCACTGAACAAAATAGGAGCTCCCACATTCACTGCTGAGGATGAGAAGGTAAAAATGAACACGTTCACACCAAGCTTCATAGAGAACATCCCCTTTTTACAGTGGTGTGGTGACAAAATTAAGACCTTGTCCTCCTAAAACACTAAAAGAGAATCTGTGATCTTATTCAAGACTCAAAGAAAATATATTTTATGTTTTTTTTGTATTTAGCTCTTCCACAAGTACATGTCCTTTGCTCAAGTCATCACCCTGCAGCATCACACGGCCTACATGTTCAACGTGGAGTCCAGACGGAGTCAGGTAGCCCCCCCCCCCCAGCCACGGCCTGCTCACACTCTCTGCCACCGCTGCACCCTTCTTTCCTCACCCACTCTGGCTGCTTCCTCCCCCAGGTGTTGCTCTGGTCAGCCAGTAAGGTGTTTGAAGAGCTGACAGACATTGAGCGACAGTTCCACAAAGCACTCTACACCGTCAGGACTTACCTGCAGTGTGATCGCTACTCGGTGGGCTTGCTGGACATGACCAAAGAGAAGGTTGGTTTCAGAGAACTACATTTGGTTCCTTGCACACAGCAGAGGAACTAACAATTCCATTCTGTCTGCAGGAATTCTTCGATGAATGGCCCATAAAACTGGGAGATGTGGAGCCATATAAAGGCCCTAAAACACCAGATGGCAGGGTACCCAGCTAGTTGTTTCTCTTCCTTTTAAGTTGTAGTATCAGACAGAGCTGGAATATACTCAAACCTTTATGTGTTCTTCGTAAATAGGAAATCATGTTTTACAAGATCATCGACTACCTCCTGGAGGCTAAAGAAGAAATCAAAGTCATCCCGTGAGCTGCCTTTAATTTTCCTGAGCACAGATTGATTTCAGCAGACCAGGATATAAAAAAATACTCCATAACACTCTTGTGTCCATCTTGCCCTTTGCAGGGGTCCGCCTGCTGACCACTGGGCTCTTGTCAGCGGGCTGCCGACCTACGTTGCAGAGAATGGCTTTGTAAGTGTTTCCAGTGCCTGCAGGGTAGTTCCTCCTCATAGATCTCTGACAAATGATACAAAAAAGATGCAGGAAAGGCATGAAAACAAACACAAAATGTGCTTTCATTCATTCATTTCTGACGTATCAGGAAGTGTCAGGCTGGTTCTGGAAGGGCCCCTGCATGTTTAATACACAAAGAGCTCATACATGTTTCATTCCTTCAATGTGTCTGTCTGCAGATCTGCAACATGATGAACGTGGCTGCGGACGATTACTTCACTTTCCAGGTGAGGTGTAAACCCTTCACTGTCTTTGCTTCATTATTTTCATATGTACAGCCACTGGGCTACAGGCACTGCAGCTAAGCCCAACACACACTGTGTGCATGGAGGCTGATTATCTCTGTACTTATTATCTAATCTCACTGAGACAGTGAGAGGCAGCCCCATTTTCTCTCAGCCATCTAATGGATTAACGGTGGCACTGATTCAGTGTTTACACTGAGAACATGAAGCACAGCAGTAGTACGACGGGGCCTCATGTTTGGAACCTTTATTTTACATCTCGTTTAGAAAGAGGCTGTGGACGAGACGGGCTTTGTCATCAAGAATGTGCTGTCACTGCCCATTGTCAACAAGAAAGAAGAGATTGTGGGCATCGCAACCTTCTTCAACAGGAAAGATGGGAAACCGTTTGATGAGCACGATGAGCAGATCACTGAGGTCAGAGATATGGATTGTCGCGTGTTGTTGCGTGTTCACAAGCAGTTGCCTCGTGTTCATGCCAAGCAGCCATCAGGGGTGCAGCTCGCTGCTCCCCTCCTCTCCCGTTATTGGTTTTACTGGTGTTGTTTTTTGCCCCAGGCTCTGACGCAGTTCCTGGGTTGGTCGGTGTTGAACTGTGACACCTACGACAAGCTGAACCGCATGGAGTACAGGAAAGACATCGCACAGGAGATGCTCATGTACCAGACGAAATGCACCAATGAGGAGATGCAGACCATTCTGGTCAGTACTGAGCTCTGCTCCACGCCACCGCCATCAGCTGTTACCTAAAAACCAGATTGAGATTGTACAGACAGAAGCGTTTCATCAGCCAGGACAGTCTGAAATTGAAGCTGATCAAATCAAAATGCTGTCTCTTCTTTATCCCCAGAACACCAAACAGAAGTTTGATGCAGAGCCTGAGGACTGCGACCAGAAGGAGATGTACAAGCTACTGGTGTGTACCTTTGGTGCTGTTGGTCACGTGTGAAAAGCACAGACTGACATTGCTGTTGTCGACTAGTGTAACTCGTGTCTCCTCTGTGCCAACTACACTCTTTCTGTCCAGAAATCAACATGCCCCCCAGCCGACAACATCAATGGAGAGAATCTCTACTCTTTTGCCTTCAGCGACTTCCCCGTGTCAGAGTTTGACCTCATCAAAGCTGGCATCCGCATGTTCTTCGAATTGGGAGTGGTGGAGAAATTTAAAGTTCCAGCCGAGGTGAGCCAACAGTGTTCGCCTCACAAAGCAGCAGCGTGGCTTCTGGTCTCGAGGACAACACAAGCGTGTACTCTCTCCTTTCTTTGCTGTCTTTGCAACACAGACCCTGACCCGGTGGATGTACACAGTGAGGAAGGGTTACCGTGGCATCACCTATCACAACTGGAGGCACGGCTTCAACGTGGGCCACACCATGTTCTGCCTTCTGCAGGTGATGCCTCTGAAGCATCTTAAACCACATGAAATCTTAAATGGACTTTCAATGTAAAAACACTCTTATACCTGTATGTAATAACATGGCTCTGACTACAGACAGGGAAGCTGAAGAAGTACTACTCTGATCTAGATGCCTTTGCTATGGTGGCCGCCGCATTTTGCCACGATATTGACCACAGAGGGACCAACAACCTCTACCAGACAAAGCGAGTCTTCGACGATGACAGATCCACACGGACGTAGCAGCCAGCGTGCATCTTACCTGCGGGCTCAACTTATTTTCCTTTTCATTTGCAGGAGTGCACATCCTCTGGCTAAACTTCACGGAACGTCCATCATGGAGAGGCACCACTTGGAGTACAGCAAAACACTGATGAGTGATGAAGTACGGCACATTCCTGGAAACAAAGTTAGACTTAGATGGCAACGGACACACCTCCTGACTACCTCTCATTGTCTCCTGCAGATATTGAACATCTTCTGCAACCTCCAGAAGCGCCAGTTTGAGCACGTGCAGCACTTGTTTGACGTCTGCATTATCGCCACCGACTTGGCTCTGTATTTCAAGTAGGTGTTTCAAAGTTCGCTAACAGCTGATTTATCCCCAAACCTAAGTAGCCACCCTCCCGTGTTTGCGCTTCGGTCCGCTGGGCATCTACCATCTGACTCGTTCTGTTCTCCTGCAGAAAGAGAACCATGTTCCAGAACATCGTGAATGCCACCGAGCCAATGGCGGACGAGAAGGAGGCCATTGGCTACATCTCCAACAACCCCATCAGGAAGGAAATTGTCATGTACGTACCTGAAAGCGGCATAAAGTCCTACGACCGCTGGGTGATCTTGATCTAACCATGCAATGCCGCCTTGCAGGGCCATGATGATGACTGGCTGTGATCTGTCAGCTATCACCAAGCCCTGGGAGGTGCAAAGCAAGGTGGGCGACCATGACAGACACCATTCAAAGATGGGGAAAAAAGCAATCAGATACGTTCATCTTGACGTGCACGCATAGAAACAAGAGTTTGTTTTCCAGGTGGCACTGATGGTCGCTGCTGAATTCTGGGAGCAAGGAGACCTGGAGAGAAGTGTTCTGGACCAACAACCGATTGTAAGGAGCTCCTCCCCCCTCCTTTTTCTTTAATATTCTGTCTTCTTCTCAGGATTGTGTCTCATGTCAAACCCTTTCCTCTGCCCCCCTGTCCAGCCCATGATGGACAGGAACTGTGCCGAGCAGCTACCAAAGATGCAATGTGGTTTCATCGACTTTGTGTGCTCCTTTGTGTACAAGGTAATGGACGGCTCAGGTGTTCTTTATGAGTCTGAGTAGCTGTCAGCCAGCCTGGCGGGGGCTCATCGAGCTGCAACTATCACAGTCCAACATTGTCTCATTGACACAAACTGATCACGTTGCAAAACAGGAGATGGCCCCCCTCTGAACCCTCGTCTGGAGCTGTAATCAGTGTCAACAGTGAGGTGTCATGTGTGACCTTGTGGGCTTTTGGCCCGTTTCACACCTCAGAAGCATTCGTGATGTGCACAGTGGTGACGGCGTGTGCTCCACAGCTGTAGATAATGTGGACTTATTGTCATGGTGCGCATCTTCCTTTGCTTTGTTAGGAGTTCTCAAGGTTTCACAAGGAGATCAAGCCAATGTTTGACGGCCTGAACAACAACAGGTCACACTGGAACGAGCTGGCTCAGGTATACGAAGCCAAGATGAAGGCCATCGAGGACGAGAAGAAGAAACTAGAAGAACAGGAAAACAAAAAAGGTCAAATAAATCAAAATCCACAAGGATTCACTCGGATGAATGAGCTGAGAAGACAATAATAACTGTTTTGTGTTCCTCTTGTGTTTCCAACAGGAGATGGAGGGAAATCAAAGACGTGCGCCATCTGCTAAATGACCTTGTCCTTCTGGATGTGAACTTATGTGCTCTGTTTAGGACGACCGGAGACCACACTAGCTTGGTCTGATCTGTCTATGGTCTGGTTCAGTCTAGCCTAACTTTAACTTCCTCCATGTAATGATTTTAAAAAATGGTTGTGGCAATCACAAAAGCGCTGAATTTGCATAAAGCCTAATTTTACACATCAGAGTGTGCTCGCACACTACAAAAGCTTTACAATAGCTCAGGAACGGTGCTATAATAATAGCCCAGCTTCCTGGCCGTCACAGTCTTGCTCCCTCAGATGGAAGTCAGACATAACTTAATGTTGCACTTAATTCAAGCAGACGTATAATTTAGAGTTTTTCTTTTTTTTGTTAAAAGCTAAAGAACGATTTTGGAGATTTGACAGCGAGCTACAACGTTCCAAACAAACTAACAAACATGCGCTGATGTTCTTTCAGACGCCATCAATGAGTTCTTTGAGGGTGTTATTTATTTAATATGAAATATACATATATACAGATTTATTTTGTACTGGAACTATTGACAGATTGAGGATACGTGTTCATAGAAAAGCTTTATTGTCCACTTTGGAAAGCATCAGTAAGCTTTTATCTTTATGTTCAACTACCTAAAAGATGTGTGACACAACTGTTTAGAGAGAGAGAGAGACGATTCAGTCCCAGATCAAGTCAAAATGAAGATCTTTTAATTGTGGGTGTGTTCACATGTATATAGTCTATAGAACCTGTAAAATAGTGTAAAAGTGATGAAGGCTCCTCTGTCTTGGCTGAGGAGATCAGTGATGCGTCAGTCACACAGGGCACAGGGGAGTAAGAAGAGCTGATGGGATTTCATTTGATTGCCAGCCAGCGTTGGAGATCCACACAGCTTTATACTTTAAATACCCTTCTTACCGAAGAGGCAGAGCAGGCCAGCACGGGGGGGCGCAGACAGCTCACCTGTCAGACCCACAACGGACGCATCAGGAGGGAACCGGCTGGTTCGGTACTGAACTCCCATCCTCTTCTCTGCCTCAGAAGGAAAAGAGTGGACCCTCTCCAGTCAACTGCGTCCACAGAACTTAAGCCACCTACCTGCTAACCCTGCCCCCAACCCCCCCCGACCGAACCCTCTCGAACTGTTCTAACCGCATGCCATGACTTCCTGTTGCGCAATGGGAGCTCCTCCAATCAGCATGACATCAATCAAAGGCACTTAATCCTATAAGGATGGCTTTGGGACTACCTGGAAACGTCTTCTCTGCTGCTTGAAAGCAGGAGGCCTGAACCCGTGTGGAGTTAAAACTGCACATAAGACGCTTCCTGAAAAAATGCAAGTGAACCATCAATGGGTGAATTTACCTCTCTGCTCCTGCTGCTTCCAGACGGCTACACTTCCAGTTTGGCCCTCAGCACTTTAAAAGAAATGCCCTTTGTTTCTGCGCTCCTTATCTCGTCAGCTGTCCGACGTTAGTGTATGATCATTTACTGTATGACTTCTACTGTATGTATATTTCATGAGATGTAATGTACAGAAATATTAAAGGAATAAATGGAGGTCAAAGGACAGCCTACCCTGCAATCATAACTCTGACCCTGATGTATAACTCATGAAGGTTGAACTGAACGTAAGCTGCAAGCAGGAAACCTCGGTCTTAACTGTGTGATATATCGTGCAAAGATCTTAGTGGCATCAAAGCTGGATGAGCCTTCAGGGAAAGAGGATCACTGGATTGTTTCTGATCCCCGCCTGATGCAGCGTTGTCTGGTCAAGTTGATCCACATCCCATGTTCCTCCATTTGATTTGATTTGATACCTTACATCATCAGTGTCATCATCATCATCAACTATTGACCAGCATTCTTTCACCTGGAAGACAAATGATGCTTGTAGAGTGATGCCACAGCAAAAGATGAAACACTTAACAGAACAAATCCTATTATTTCTCACTTCAGCCTGTCGAGTCACGCATAAACAAGACCGTTTGACCGTGGGGAGGGGTGGTCAGGGTCAGAGATGCACGTCTGGCTGTCAGTCTTTATTGAAGGTAAACAGCTTCAAGAGGGCAGGTTAGTTTGGCAGAAAAGAAAGGCTAATCTCCCCCTTCCTGGTTTCCTGCCCTGAAAGTCTCAATCTGAGGCCCCTTCTCATGCTAATCTCCATCATCTCTCTGAAGGGTGTCCCACATAATTTTACCTAGGATCTTCTACAGTAAAGAAAATAACTATGTGTTTATATCCAAAACACGCTCATGTTAGGCTGGTAGAATGTTCACAGAAATAAGACAACCCTGAGGCTGAAGCTAATAACACTCAATACTGTTGTTGATGAAGAGATGGAGCGATGATTTCAAACCTGCAATTCCTCTAGGTAGGAAGGCTAGGAAGACATGGTTTATTTATTTTTTTTGTCTTCCTCCATAAACACTGGCCTTAAAAAGCATGGCGACAAGCACAGAATTCAAAGCCTGACATCCCAGATAAACATGAAGTTTATTTCTGCAGCAGAACTGAAACAGACTCAACAATAAAGGGCCGCCACACCGCTCAAGTAGAACATGATTCATGTCGGCAGAACCCAGGAGGAACCGCTGTCGCGGCAGGGCTGCAGTCAAAGAAACAGGTCTTCAAAGTATTCGTCAAACTCCTCCTCCCTAGACAGGTACAACAAAGAAAATCAGAGGAGTATTAGCTGCTGTGATGCACGGTGTTAAAACAGGCTGTTAAATGCTTTGTATGGGTGCCCCCTGACTGCTGCTGAAATCTCTCTCTCATTTCACGCCAGAGAAAAGAAGGCAGCACCAGTAGAGTGATGCACCATACAGTGACAGCCCGCCAGAAAGACACAGCCCTGACCCGAAACCTGCTCGTCTTCAACACCACATTTCCAACCCCACATCACTGGATCACATCAGACAGATAAATTAAGACCGCGCCGAGATCATTTCTTTTAAAAAAAAAAATGGCCTCACTTTCAGTCACATGGGCTTGGCTAAACGCAGCTTCTTACTGCTGACCTTTCCAATAATGCTGCCAGCGGAAGCAAAATGTCAGGAGTGTGACGAGGCGAAGGTTCAAGGTTTAGTCACTTTCCTGACAGTTCACTGTAGCTGGCTGGAGGTTGCCTAAGTGGGCTAAATGCAGCACATTGGTGTAGGGAGACCTGTAACGCAGGCAGGCTAAGTGCTAATGCCTGTCTGCTGGTCTTACAGCAGCTTATCAGCCGAGTTTAAGATGCCCCTTAGCCGTAGTCTCACCTTGACTTTTCCTCCACAACGGGAGCAGGTCCTCGCCAGTGGTCGGCTTCTGACTGGCCTTTGGGCGCGTCGCTGGCCTGGGAGTCTACGAAGAGAGGGGAACAGAGAGGTCCATTACACTTTGGGAAAAGGAAAACTAGGAGGAGGGATGGGCGATCCTGTGGTCATTGGCTTTAGTGTAAGTAGCATGTTTGAGCCCGTTGGACAGACTCAAAGAGAGCAGAGTGGTGCCATCCATCCATCCATTCATACCTCCCTCTATCTCCCTATCCCTCCCTCCAATTACTGCCACTCATGCCTAATCAGGGTTATGGGGGTGCTAAAATCATAATAAGAGGTAATCCTATTGGGAGCAATATAGAGACAGAAAACATCTGTCAAATCCTGAGGAGGAGGACACGATTGAATACAGGGCGAAGGAAGGATATTCAGAGGAGGATGAGGGTCTGGGGCCGAGGGCCTTGTGATGAGCGCTCAAGTGTGCCTGTCTACCTTAACCTTGGGGAAGCACCACTGTGCATGTGAGGGTTATGAATCTTACCGTTGTCTGGGTCCTCTGAGCCCTCTGAGCTGCTGGGGGAGGAGGAGCAGTCTGTGGAGGGTTAGAGAATGCCAAAAGAAAACGAAAAAGAAGAAAAAAAACAAGAAAAAAGTTATATCAATTCACTTTACAATCTGATGAGATTATGCTTCAACAAAGGACCTGGGTCAGAGGCCAGGTGCTGTACCTTGGAGCCTCTTCCGTTTGTGCTTCTTGGAGTGTGAAGACGAGCTCTTCCTCCTCTTTTTCTTCTTGTTCTGTGACAGCTTCTCGTTCTCCTCGGAAAACCTTTGAGTCTTTGCCTTTGCTTTCACTTCCTTCCTCCTACAAATACAGATCTAACTCTGAACAAACAGCTCACAAAGATAAGCAACCTGAAAATACAGCCTGAAATCCATTACAGCCAGAAGTAATATCCAGGGATGTGTATGTGTGTGTGTGTGTGTGTGTGTGTGTGTGTGCGTGGCCTCATATTACTACATACTGAGTACCAAAATTCTCATTCTACAAGCAAAGTGGGGGCATTTTGCAAGGCCACACAAATTCAAAGGACTGAGGAGAGTTAGGACATGGTTTGAAGGTTGTGCTTAGAATTAGGTTTAGGTTGTAGTCAGAGTCAGGGTTAGGGGGGATGGGATGGTTGGGGTAATGTATTATGTCTTTGAAAATCCCCATGATGTTAGGGTTAGGATCACGGTTATGTAGCATGAGGATCTGTGTGTGTGTGTGTGAGTGTGTGTGTGTGTGTGTGTGTGTGTGTGTGTGTGTGTGTGTGTGTGTGTGTGTGTGTGTCTAAAAAGACATCACCTTCCTAAACTTTGAAGTGTCTAATGTCAACATTGAAAGGTTAAACTTACTTGTGGTGGTAGTTTAGTTTAAAAGAGCACTCAGGACACAGTCCTAGCAAGAAAACAAATGGAGGGCTTTATCAAACATATAATGTTCTTGCAGATTAACAGTAAAATGTGTGAGATGCTTCAGAATTAAAACACCTGAAATGTTTCTATAGCTTGCCTTCATCAAGAGACCAGTACTGCTGCTAAGATTACTGTAGGAAAAACTGAGCATTTACTGAGTTTCACCAGCGCGTTTCTCTTCTCCCCCTGCTCCACGTAGGCAAAATTCACCTCCCAGCTCTTTAGGCCCTCCTGCTTGTCACAGCGTTTGTTTCCACACTGGAACTGACCTGGAAGTCCAAAAGGTTTAGAGAGCTTAGTCAACTCTCTATGACTCCGCTGAATAATGAACACTGTCATTATACATACAATACATAGAACATGTAACATATTGTGTTTAAGAAATTCTCTCTCAATCTCCAAACACATGGTGGGGATTCCCTGACAACTTTGCCCCACCCGCACTTCTCAGATGCTACGCCTGATCCCTGGAGGAGCTTAAGGTGGCACTAATTTGGTGTTCAGAGTTCCTCCAGGGTGTCAGAGTGAAAGAAGTAGTGCGTCAGAGCAGCCTGGTGTTTCCCCTCTGACCTCACCTCGTCTTTGACAGATTCTCTAAACGTGGCTTTGAGCCACTTGGATCACGAGGAAGAGGAAGCACTTTCCCTTCAAGTGGTGTATTATAGATCGGTATGCAATTATTGTGTACGTAAGGACTTCTTAGTGGCATCGACAGACAGTCAGACAGACAGACGGACAGACATACCCATGATTGGACTTCCACCTTTGTGAGCACTTTCATTGAAATAATCCATCTATTCAGTCACTTATTCTAACCCCAACCCCGCCCATCCCAACTAAACCCCTAACCCTAACTTGAGCCTAAATCCAAATCTCAACTCAACCTTCAAGCCAAGTCTCAACCCTCAAACACCCCTGTGAAGTTGTGAGGACCAGACAGAATGTTCTCCCTCCACAATGTCCTCACTTTGATAGTAGAATGCACATATTGTTCCTCACTGTGCAGCATGTTCAAACACACACACACACGCACACACATACACAGAGGAAGCCAATCACTTCTGTGTAAAGATGTTTAGATTAAAGCCTGACATTTCCGGCATGTCTGGCTTCTGTAAGAGGGTCAATAAATGATGCCCCTCATATCCATCCAGTAGAAATCTGTTGCAAGGCATTTTCAATATCTCTCACAGAAAGGTAATAGAGGCCCAGCACCTTCCCACACCAAAAGGACAGCTTTAATCAGGGGCAGGGTTTAGACACGGTGGCGTAGAGTGAAGCTGCTCCCCACAAGCTGCTCTCTGGTGGACGTGTGGGTATCCTCAGCCGTCACGTGAGCTGCCCATGCTCTGTGAAGAGCTGGCACAGGGATGAGGGGGGTAAGCCTGTTACCAGGAGAAACTCCTGTCTTCCTACGTCAATAGTGACTAATACCGCCAGCCAGCAGCCTGAGATCAGGATGGATCCAGTGCAGCACAGATGGGTGTATGCTTAACATTTGTTTGGCCTGTCAGAGGACACTCAGGGCAATGGCTACACTTTTAAGCTCCTATTAAAACTCCATGAGTACACAAAAACATGCTGCACTGGGTGGAAATTTTAAGATTCACACCGATGTTAACTTAGACTGGAGCTGTTTGAGGTCTTCAGAAGATAAACGATAGATTTTCAAACCACTCTGCCCTCCAAAAAGTCCTGAAAAGCAGTCCAGAGGGCGGCTGTGGCTGAGCCCACCCTAAACCTCGCGCAACACGCAACAGTTACTGTCTAAACAGTCTTCAACTTCAAGTTGCTGCCCAGTTAAGTAAACCCGGTGATTTTACATTTTAATGTAAACATTCTGTCACATCTGGAGCGATATTTCTAAATGTATCTGTGTACAGCATACACACAGATGCTGAAAAATCAGCATGATTCTTAAAGAATCAAGAAGAGGGCTGGGTGGTCCGGGACAGGACAGGGGAATAAAAGGACAAGTTCATTCTGGATTCATGCCAACGTGACCTGACGTGCACAGACAGGAGAAAGCAAAGCTGTCCTGGACAACAAAGCCAGCTAAACAAGATGTTTTACAACGATACCGTCACATATCTGCCCTGTGTAATGTGTGAATGCAAACATTTCAAAAAGTCCTCACCTCAGAATGAGGACATGGCATCACTTCAAGAAACAGATTAGTATTGATTTCTCTAGGAAGCATATTGTCCAGTGCTCTAAATAGTGCTTAAGTATTTCCTAGGGAATCATTAAGGTAAACACATCAGTGACAGTTGAAGTGAAGCGTCTCTGACCTGATTTAATCCTTCGTCCAGTAGAGTATTCCTAAAGGGCTTGAACTGTCACACTAGGATTAAACACTCTTAATCTGGAACAATATATTGGCTTACTCATCTTTTTCTGACACATCGAGTGTGCGTGCCTGTGTGTTTGCTGCTTCATTCGGAATTATTCACCTGCTTTATTTACATGCTACTAATGTGGTCAATCTATGTGCTCCATTAGGACTGGCTGTATTTAGTGGTAGACAGTGGACATGTTGTACTGATCCTGAGCAATTAAAACACACTTTGTCAGGCAAATTCAGATGCTATCACAAGTGCAGAGATACAGGGAGCCAACCGTAAGGAGGCCAATCAATCGTCCTCCAGCGTGTACACACAAAAACAACTGGAAATCTCGATTGAAAGGTGAAATATTTGCTAGCATAGGCATTGTGACGAGGCCATTCATTGACATGGTTGGAATGAGACGTGTCTGCTCAAGTGCCTTTCGTAATGGGGCGTCTGTCGGGAGAATCTCAGTAGATATGAGCGACTGCAGCCTCAGTTCTCTTTATCTCTGTCGCCATCTGGTGGACAAAGTCTTCGAGCGCGCGTCAGCATGAATTAGACGTGAGCTAATGGTGTCATTATCATTAAAAACTCAGACATTACCGTTGCCATTAGTATGCAAAAGGTTAGAAAAATGATGGCTGAAATACGTTCTGTGTCATTTAACCTCTAAAGACAAGATGGCAGTTTGTTCAATATTTCATATTTGCCTTCAGCCAGATCAATTCAGAAATAAATGATTAAACCTTACGGAATTCTGACATGTATTCACTGACAAAGACACACAGAAGCATAAGGATCACTATTGGTGGAATGTACCGCCCCGAGGTACCTTTGCCAGAGACGACTTCATTCTCAGTCCGCCATCGGAATCCAAACTGTTGGACACAAATTTGAGAAGTCAGTTAGGTCAGCGACACAGCATGCGTTACCTTCAAACACCTGAATCACTCTAACAGCATCATTCAAGCCCAGTTAGTCAGACAGGAGTTGTTAGAATTTGAATAGCTGTGATCAGAGGAGAGGTGGATTCTGAACACTTTGCTGGTGACCAGCCATCATTTTGCCAAAATAAGTCTCCCTTCCTGTTGGGCCTGGCCGTGTGGCCACTGTGAATGTTATCTGGGGTGCATGTATACAGTGCTGCTGCTCGACAGTGAGAATAACATATCAACTGATGATGTATTTATGGCACAGGCTTTTAACACCAACACCCACCCCCCACCCCCCCCCACACACACACAGTTCTCTTTCCATCTGTGGCTTTGCCTGCATGTCGCTGTGCCTCTTTTACTCGTAACAACTGATTGAAACCGACCGACCTTGTGGGGAATGATGCAACTGACACCTCCACTGGCAAGCCTTAACCAAGTGAGTCAGCTGGGCATAACTACCCATCTCTGCTGCTGCACTAGACAGTAAGGAGGCCCTTGAGATGTTTGGGACTTACAAGCGCTTCACATGTAGCTGGAGATATCGCTGTACATTGAAAGATAGTCATGTCAGCCAATCAGGGCCGCCCGAAATGTTCATCTGTTACAGCTGGCCTCACACCTCACAGCGGCTAGTTAGAGACCAACTGCTGTGCACAGTGAACCATCACTACTAATAGTAGAGTCTTTCTGTAGAGCAGCTGTGTAGTTTGCAATCCTGAATTTAGCACCCATGCATTTTGCAGGAACATTTATTCTTTTGCCAACTTTCTAAATAACCTAGAAGAACATATCGTTTGAAATGACATGCTGTTGGTCATTTCCCCACTGGATCATAACAACACAGTTTCTAGATAGATTATTTTATACACATTGTTTCCATTTCCCCACGTTACATTTAAAGCCATTACTTGTTCTCTTTCCCACCTTGTTTTCCTTGAATCTGCTGAGGTCAGCTATGCAGTACTCCTTAAACAGCTTGTCATAGTACTTCTTGGCGAGCTCTTTTTCCCTACAACAGAATAAATCCAAAAGAATGAAAACATCTGGACCAACTGTAGACAAATGCTTCCATGGAGATTAAAAGACATAATCAGAAGCGCCACTAGCTGACTCTAAATGATCACCATGTCATGTCTTCCTCATCCTCATCCTTCCAGAGGAATCGGTGGTTTTCACGCAGCACATCATAATCCGTTTTGTCTTTGTCTCTGACAGAAAGAACAATGCAAGAGGGTTTAGTGGGTGGGAACAACAATCAGTTATTGTTGTTGCAAACACAATCAGATGGGATCATGACAAACGTGAAACTTACGTGATGCGTTTGAAGTCGGCCATATTTCCGCCATAATAAAGGATGTAGTCAGCAACAAACTTCTTATGTCGCTCAAACTGGTGGCATCTAGTTAAGGTCAGTGCCTCTTTGACTGTGAACTTTGAAAACATCTGCATTTTTGTGTGTCTCGTAACTTAAATGAAGGCTGCTGGCATTAGATTAAGACACTTTGTGGAACTGTTGTATAATTTGTTTGAATAATAAGGCCATTAATTGAATTGATCTATTGTCATTATTAAAAGAAGTAACCTAATAAAAGGATACAGCATTCAGTGATATCAGGTGGGCTCTTCTGTTCCTGGCTTCCTCTCTAAAAACAGGAAACATATCATTACATATAATCAGCCAACTACACTGCATATGAATATGTGTAAAATGTGCTCTACCTGTCCAGTTCACTGCAGTGTAAGCTCCGATGTGCCACCTTTGAATGGCGATCCTTCTGGAAAGGTTTCTGTAATATTTCCTCCTCATGTTTCCTCACAAAGACACGAATAGTCCGAAAGTTAACGCTATGCCCACTCTGCCCACTGCCCAGCCAATCCAATTTTATCAGTAGGTGTTTTGGTAAACACATCCAATAGTAAATGACATTTTATGGAAGCTTCAATTCTACCTTTTCAATGATTTTTCTGAAGACTCTCCTTCTTCATCACCACTGAAATCAGAGTCGTACCCGCCCCCACCAGCGTGCACCTGAGGAAAAAGAAAGGTACAATTACACCCAAATGCACCATCGTCTGTACGCTGTACATACTAGGGGAGGAGTGTTTATTACATCAGACCTTAAAAGAGAAACAAAAAAAATCTAAAAACGAATCTAATAGTCAAGATACAGCAACGATGGCGTCTCAAAACAGAAAGCAGAGGCACAAAAAATTTAGTTTTACCACTGAAACCACAGAAGGGAGCACTTAGAAAGAAGCTGTGTTGTGTTTTATATGTGGACCATGAAGCAATATGGAAGTGAAAATAATTTAATTTAAACCAACAAAGTTCTGCTACTGTCTGCAGTAACACAATATGTTAAAAAATGTGTTACTTCCGCGGTACAACTTGGATTTAATGTACCTCCAAGTATTTCAGAGAAGTGCTGTGCGTTTGTGCTGTGTGTAGTGGACCGTAGGTGTATCTTACCTTGACTAGATTGTCCATGTAGTTGGAGACCAAAACAACAGAATATTTACTAAACGAAAGGCCGTCGCCTCATGATGACGTCAGGCGCTCGGTCGCAGTATGATGAGGTATCCCGTGCGGTCGTGAATTATTCAGAGCATCTGCGGAGAAAAGCTGAAAATAGGCCATTGCCTGCGTGTCTTTTGCCATAAATATTAATTACCAACAGAGTCGGACCGCTTTGTGATCATGATTTTGTTTTGGTTGTATTAAAATTTAACGTTTCAAACCTTTGCGGGGCCTGAGACATATATATGGTTTGGAGTCAAATTGTCCCTTCATCGTTTTGGTTCTTTATGGTTTCTTGATTGTTATTATTTAGATTTTTTTTTTTTTAAAAAAAAAAGGAGCGATGGGTTCCTATAGTGGGGCATCGGGCATCGTAACAACCTCATTTTGCTTAATTTGGTTAAATAGTTAGATAATGCTGAGACCACAGAGACGCGTTTGATCTGCGTCCAAAGGAGAAATAAGCGTCCTTTAAATGTCTCTTATCGTTTATCTGATCGGATTTTATGGTGGTGGGGGTGAAAGTTCGTCCAGGAACAAGCGTGCATGTGTTTCCTGAGTATTCCAAGAGCCGTCACAAAAAAAGGGCTCAGTGTGGGACCGGCTGGAAAGAAAAGAAAGGAAGTGAGAGAAAAAGTGCCCTTAAACTGGCTTCAGCCTTTGTTCTTGGAAGAAAAATGGCAAAAGTGTTCTGGCCTGTAAATTTGCATGAGACTAAAAACCATGTATTTTACTGCTGAGGCAATTGAGGATATGCAATTGAACCATATGGCCCGTGTGCTTTTAAAGTCATCGTTCACAGCTAATTCCATTCTGGCTGGGAAGAAAAGCCCCAGAATGACTGAGGCAGGTGCATCTGCACACAGGCGCATGAATAGCCGCGTCCTATTGTGCGCCTCTAAAGTGCGCATAAATAATGGCTGGCACTGCTGATCAAGTAAAGGCGCACCTAGGGGCCTCAACCCCCTCTCCTCCATCTCTCTCTCTTTCCTTCTTTCAATGTGTTTCGCTCTCGCAAGAACCCGTGCCCCTTTTCCGTTTTAATGAACCCACACTCTCCAAGAACTTATTTTTGGCAGCAAGTCTGAAATTCACCCGCGCATCCAGACAAATCTGCGGCGGCGAGGTTTGTTTTTCTAGGCTGAGGTAAATCATTTGCATGACAAAAAAGGAAAAAGAAAATCGCACATTGTTCGGTGTTCTTCTGTCCCGCATGTGTAATCGTGCGCCTTGCGTGAACCAATCCGGAGGAGCGGTGCCAGACGCGAAGAGCAGAGACGCGAGCCTGCACCAGAGCAGAGAGACACAAGCTGCTACCATCGAAAGAAGCAAGGCAGAAAAGTATATGTATGTCAGCAGGAAGCCTTTATATTCACCAGGATTGCAGTAGTTCGTTTTTTTGTTGTTGTTTTTTTTTCGGCGAGGGGTTGCATGCGCCCGAGTGGCGACCTGGACAGAAGGAATGGGACTGCCGGGCAGAGGATGGAGAGGGCGAACGCTCCTGCTCCTGGTCGTCGCTGTCAGTGTGATTTCAGCGGATGGATGGAGAGCGAGGCAGCCCAGATGCCCCTTTGGATGCACCTGCACCAAAGATAACGCCCTGTGTGAGAATGTCAGATCTGTGCCTCACACTTTTCCCCCCGATGTCGTTTCACTGTAAGTTGTCATTCAGCCTGCAAGAATGAGCTTTGATGTGATGGTGCTCAGTGGTGTTTTTAATTCATCCACTCTTTAATCCTTCAGATCATTCGTTAAGACTGGATTTAGTGGAATTACAGGAGGGAGCTTTGTTCACACACCTGTCCTGCAGCTCCTGTGAGTATCTATCTATCTATCTATCTATCTATCTATCTATCTATCTATCTATCTATCTATCTATCTATCTATCTATCTATCTATCCATCCATCCATCCATCCATCCATCCATCCATCCATCCATCCATCCATCCATCCATCATACCCAAACAATGAGGCAGGACCCTGAGGGGGGTTGCATAGAGGCTGATATGCAGATTTGAATGGGCAGCCTTCCCTGTGATGCTGCCAGGATTATGCAATGGACCACATGTTTACCAGCAGGGTCTGGGGGAGAGGAGCTATCTGTGGTTCACTGGAGGAGAGGGCAGGATTTACATCCTCCCAAAAAACCACGAGAGATCTCGATGATGATCAAACAGGGCAGTAAACTATAATTAGACTTCTGAGCTGTCCACAGAAGTGTTTGGGATTATCCACACAATTGAATTGTATGTGCAGTAATATTACACTTTATACAGTAGAATTGCTGCTGTTTACAGGGTGATTCATTTGCATGTAGGTGGAAGCATCTGTTTTTCCTTCATTTTATGAAAACATGTAGGAGGAGAGCCATAATTCCTGTTGTATTCTTGTCTTTTCAAGTGGGCAGATATACTGAAAGAGTGTTGGTCTGCTACAGTACACCTGTGTGTTTCCCCTATTGGGACTAACCTCACAATAATTACTTACTATTATTTAGTAAAAGCTAGAACGAAATTACAACTGTTTTTCCCTCTTTTCTTTCCACAGACTGTTCACTGGAAATTCTTTTGATTTCATTGATGAGGATGCATTCATGGGTTTACCACATCTTGAATATCTGTACGTATTTATCTCTTTTTCAGTCCAAAAACAGAGGCGTTTAGTAATGATCAGTTTTTTTTTTCTTTTTTTTTATTATTGTACATAATTTGAATAAAAGGAGCTACTATCAAAATCATATACAAACATGTTTCCAGTGTTGGGAAAGTTCACTTTCTTCTAAGCTCAAATTTCAATTCACACATTTCAAAATGAAGTAGTTCAGATCATAAATCACAATTCAAAATAATGAACTATGTTCACAGTTTGAAAAATAGATTAACTCACTTATTTGTTTTCAATGTGATATGGGCTATTATTTTTCCCTTTTTTGCAACAGCTGATATAGAACCACAGATGGAAAATGTTTAAATCAGTTTTAACACTGAAACTATACATCGGAATTCATTTTCATATCCAACTTTGAATCCTCATTCAACCAGAGTTTACATTATCATTTAGTGGACAAACCTCTGAATACTGGCATTTCCACTTTGTTACTTTGTGCATTGTTCAATCCACATTAGTAACCACATGGACACATCACAATCTCAAAAACCTGAGGGGAAATCTGCTGCTTGAATGGCCGTTTTAATGAGGAATTATTAAAACAGTGGAACTGTATCGGCTCAACGCTTCCGGCAAAATCTGGAACTGTCTTGAACAAAGTTAAACTGTGAGAGAGCGCCATCCATCAAGCAAAAATACAGCCTGTTTAGTTCAGGTTTACCCAAAATATAACAACTTTGTGAACAAAGCGTTCAGGCGCAACACACATTGTTGCCTAAATACCAGAAGTGGAGTAAACAGCTTGTGTCAGTAGGGTTGTACTGGGTGTCCACTGGGAAAACTGGTTAGACTGTCAATATCTGAACACCCGAGACAAAATCAGGGCCTGCTGCATCGTCGGACAGATGGAAGCATCGATGCAGTTTGGATAGTGACAGGGAAAGATAAATTCCATTTGATTCCATTCTGAGTCTGTTTGTTGCTTTCTTTTCCAGATTTATTGAAAATAACAAAATCGCATCGATATCCCCATATGCTTTCCGGGGCCTGAAAGGACTGCTACACCTGTGAGTATGACCTGTGTCCCTCCGTCACTCCTCCGTGGGAGAGTTAAGTGATATTGAGGCATCCCCATTTACTCTGCACATCAGTGTTCCCTCTTAGCGCCTCTCCAAAGGTGAGCAGAGGCCCTGCCACCAGTGGCAATGCCCAAGGTGACTGACTGATGTGTTAGCCATCTCACATCACTCAGGGGCATTTAGTGGATGAGCAGAGATCTCATCTCGTCATCATTTTCCCCATTTTAAAGGCATGGATATTAAAAAAAAAATACTAGAGTCAAGAATGTGCAAATAAGTGGTTACACATTCTTGATTTAATAAGCGTGCTAAAAGTAAAAGTAGTGGCAAGTCAAAGCTAAAAATAGATGTACTGAAACCTTACACTGAGTCACTGGGAGGTCATTCTGAGCACAGTTTAGTATTTGTGCAGCCCCGCACACAAACATGCTTTCTTATCGTGCGCTCTGTCAAAGACGTGGAAGGGGCTTTATTAAAATATGAAACATAAGCTATGAAGATGAAAGGAACATGTTGTAACTTCCCGGGAGATATCACTGTAAACACATTGGACAACTGGCAGCAAAACCAGGAAGTGCAGCCAGTCCAACAAGGCCTGCAGGTTGGCGAGGGAGGGGAGCACATTACAAAACCTTTGACTGTCTCACTCAAAAATGACTAAAACAATGACAGTTCTCAGTCACATTACAAGCAACACGTCTCTTCATCTTAAAAAAAAAACGTCATCTGACCTCTCCACTCTTGCAGAAAAATGGAAAATCTTGCAGAGTACAAAGCTGATGGCTTCAAATTCACACTTATTTTCTCCTGCTCGGTTTGTCTGCAAAATGCCAGAGGACATTCAGCTTGTGACGAAGAGGAGGAGGCAGTGTTGCCATCATAGGAAAGGAAAACTCGCATTCAGTTTCCAAAGAACAAAAGTTAAAACTGGCATCAAACTACGGTTAATGTTAGATTTAAAACCTGTATAATGGCATGCAGCTACAGTACGCAGCATGGAGGAGATTATTAAAGCATGACAGAGAAAAGAAGTGCTTTTTTTAGGAGGGGCAGGCAGAGATCTGTAGTCCACCCCCCAAAAAAACCTCACTCTCAGATAAATAATGCAGCTTTCATGAGTTACGCCAAGATTTCATTTCAGTTTAATCTCTTTCTGGTTTGAAGTTCAGCACTTTGCTTGCAAATCTAATGTCTGCAGGGCACCGTCCCGGTTGGTTGGTTCTCACAGCAGGCAGAGATATCTTTGCTTGTCCTCATCCACAGTGTCAGAGAGGATGTGAGTTTAAAAGTAGAAAAGTGTGATTCTACCCTACAACAACCAGCATTTAGGGAGTATAATATCACTGACTACTGGATGATGGAGCCACAGTATATTGCCTTTCTGTCGTAATGATGTAACATTGTTGTTTTTGTGTATTTATAAAAGAAAAAAAATCAGGGCACTACCACATGAGATTGCCTGTAACCTGATGACTGTGCACACTATTCTTCTTTTTATTCATTAGGAGTCTGGCTTACAATAACCTGGAGACACTGCCCAGGGATGTTTTCAGTGGCATGGAGGCTTTAACCAAAGTGTAAGTTTACCATTTAATCGTCACTCATCCATGCTGCCAGAGTCCATTCTTTTAACCCATCTCCATACTGGAAATTCTGCTGGTGCTGGTTATTTTGTGGTGCTTACTGGTATTTCATTTGAACGAATATGGGGAAGGATTGATGGTACAGGTGTGGCATGATCTGCTTTTGTCATACTTTTATACCTTTAACTTTCAAGGTTAAATGCATTAATATTATAAGCTTGTGTAGCTAAAGAGAGAGGGTTTCCCACAGTAAACACTTGATGTCAACGTGTCAGGAAAAGAAAATAAATGAGGGAGATGAGGCTCTGCTGCAGAAGAAACGAAAGGGAAAGACACGAAGAGAAGACAATATACATGTGAAATAATGGAAAGTGATAAGCAGCTCAGCAGAAAGCAAACAGGCATGAAAATACATTATTTGTGGTTATTTTAACTGCAGCAAAGGTGTTTATCTGTTAACATCCCTGTCTGATCCACTCATGCACATAGAGATCTACGCGGCAACAACCTGATATGCGACTGCAAGCTGAAATGGCTGGTGGAGTGGATGCACCATACCAACGCCACCCTGGATGAGATCTACTGCAGCGGCCCCCCCGCCTACCAGGGGAAGAGGCTCAACGACCTGTTGCCTCACTCCTTTGACTGCATCACATCAGGTGTGGCCTCAGCAGAAGGTTATTCTCCTCCACATTGGCCTCAAGCTTCATGTTTTGCTCCGTATTGACATCACATGGTGGTTTTTCAGAGTTTGCCTCCTATCAGTCGTTGAAGTTTGAGTCCATCTCGGTGGAGGCCTTCACCTTTGGTATGGATCAGTATGTTGTTTTTGCCCAGCCATTCGCTGGGACGTGTAATTTCCTGGAATGGGATCACGTTGAGATGACCTTTAGAACTTACGACACCATTGAAAGTGAGTTCAAAAGAGCAGGTTGAACATATGGAACTGTTCTTATGTCAGTTATGACAGCAGGGAACCACTCTCCCACAGCAACAGCCCGCGGATATTCACCATTCTGTGTTCCTCTGCAGGCACATCCACCGTCGTGTGCAAGCCCATGGTGATCGACAACCACCTCTTCGTCATTGTGGCCCAGCTGTTTGGGGGCTCACACATTTATAAACGCGACGTTTCTGCCAACAAGTTCATCAAGATTCAGGACATCGACATCCTGAAAATTCGCAAACCCAATGACATTGAGACGTTCACGATCGAGGGAGAGTCGTACTTTGTCATTGCTGACAGCTCCAAGGTCAGTGACCTTTGCCTGCTAAATGCATGAGAAGGTCTGAGGCACTTGGCTAGGTGGATGGTGTACGACGCTCTGCCATTTCCTGTTGTACAAAAACAAAGGTGACGCTTCAGGGACGCGCATGTTGCCAACTTGTCCTGTCACATCCTAGCAGCCATAGTTTTTAGGGCAACCGTGCTGAGATTTTAAATGTGAGGGACAAAAGAGAAGTTTCTTTGAACAGCGTATTGATCCACAAATTGCTCCCAATCGAGTAATTATTCATTAATGCTTTTAAAGGATTGAAAGAACAAATGAATGCAGATTTGTAACTTGTGAAGACATTTTACAGCACAAATCTGCTGAATTCTGCTCACATTTTGCTCACATTCCCCGATGCAGGCCGGCTCCACCACTGTCTACAAATGGAACGGCAATGGCTTCTACTCCCACCAGTCACTCCATCACTGGTACCGGGACACAGACGTGGAATATTTGATGATCTCCAACAAAGCCCACCTGATCTTGTCCAGCAGCTCCCAGAGGCCCGTCGTCTACCAGTGGAACAGAAGCCAGAAGCAGTTTGAACGCAGGACAGACATACCGGACATGGAGGACGTCTTCTCGGTCAAACACTTTCATGTGAAAGGTGAGGGTTGCAGCGGGGGTGGGGGTAACAGCATTGACTTTAGTGATTACCACATGGCAAAGCTCCCACTTCGGCAGTAATCCTGTCCCGTACTGAATGATGATCCACCTTTCCTGCCCGCCTAGGTGAGCTGTTCATATGCTTGACGAGATTCATCGGAGACTCCAAGGTGATGCGCTGGGATGGCGCCATGTTCAGGGAGCTGCAGACTTTCCCCTCCCGCGGCTCCATGGTCTTTCAGCCCGTCTCCATTGACAAATGGCAGTATGCCATCCTGGGCAGCGATTATTCTCTGACACAGGTCTACCAGTGGGACACCAAGAAGGGCCAGTTTGTCCCCGCTCAGGAGCTGAACATCCAGGCGCCTCGTGCATTTTCCGTGCTTTTCGTTGACAACCGGGTGTTCCTGCTCGCCTCTAGCTTCAAGGGCAAAACCCAGATATACGAGCACCTCATCATTGATTTGAGCAACTCAACCTACTGAGGTGATTTTTATCTGAATTAGAAGCCACCAGCAATTTCAGCCTACAAATGAAAGGTTTCCAAAGATTAGTGTCTAATATTTGGTCTTTAGGTTGCGTTTGAGTGTGTTTCATTGCATAGGGTGACAAATTTTAATTATTTTAACAAGTTCAGGAACCTGATGCAGCTACTTTTATTTAATTCATTTGATTAAATCAGCCCCATTTTTGGGAATACTCCATTCTTTAACGAATTGAAAAACTGCATTCTGTTCAAAATGCGACACGACTATCTTTCACAATGGACAAAAATTGACACTTACAATGAGAACATAGAGGAATATTTATGGGAAAGAAAAGGGACTAAAAAACTGCAGAGACAAGAGGTTTGGCTTTGTTCCCCTCCCATCTTCTTCATGTAAACAGGCTCACTGAAGGGTACACACACAGCATTATTCAACATGAAATACGGTCATCCATTACACTCTCCCCCATTTATGTTAGGTAAGGATTTTTTTAATGATATTGATGAATATTGATGTGGCATTAAAGTCTCACTGCTGTAAACAATGGGAAATATGAAAAACAAAACCAGACCCCAACAACACATGGGCATCAGTTAAACAAGACTGCATGCATGATCCATACATTCATAGTATTGATTCCTGATGAATGACTCGCTAGAAGCATCCCACTGTGTCACCTCGCCCTCCCTCTTTCACTGCACTTTTGCCCCTTTTCTCCCTCAGTGACAAAAACCATTGTTGTCTTTACTCCGCAGCTAAAAAGCTGAGCGTTGTCGGCCACCTAGCACCTGTGCATTCACAAGGTCCTATTGTGACAGTCAACAACGTCACTGGCAACAACTTGCCAAATATGTTTACATTATGTTACAAAAAAAGAAAAAAAAGAGAAAAAAAACTGTGTAAAGCCATCTTGGTGACTTTGATTTGTATGTTTATGTAGATGTCTCACTGTTTTATCTTTTAGATGTAGAATTTTGTCTAGCTAATAAAAAAAGGGCCACCACATTAAATACTGTTAACCTGGAAAAGGGAATTTATCGGTGTTTTTAGTTAGCATTTCCTCCATTTATGTGTCATTTTATGTGTTGCATTAATAAAATACTAATAAAAAATGAAATAATGTAAGATTATGAACATTTAATTCAATTATCAACCTTAGTTTTTAAAGCATTTTTATTATATGCTCTGATAAATGAACCAATGGATTTATATGCAGGCAAAAATGACCTACTCCAACCCTGATGTTAAAGCTCATGAAATAATTCCTTTTTTTTTTTTTTTTTTTTTTATTTAAAAAAATGTATTTATTTCACGTTAAACAGAAGCCTTAAACAATCACCATCCCTCTCGGACAGAGTCGGCTCATTTCCGCCCCCGTGTGGCTGAGGCGGGCGCTGCAGCCGAGCCTGCCTATCCTGTCACCAAGGTTAGTCATTAACCTTCTCAGTCACTCTGGGCACCAAAGGAGGCGAGTCGTCGACCCGCGCAGTCCGAGGCATGCGGTCCCTCCGCCGGCGCAATCTACCATGGGCGACCTCAGCGACATCACACAGGACCGCGCTCTCACCGTAGAGGACGACATTACCGTTGTGTTACATAAAGTTACCCGGAACGGCTCAGACAGCAGCGGCGGCGACCACGACGAGCGCGGCGGGCAGAGCGAGCGGGACGCCGAGAGGATCCACCTGCAGCGCCGGGAGCCGCGGGAACCCGACGACGGCGGCGGCGGACGGCGACGGTGATGATGGTGATGAGGAGTCGAGGCGGGAGGCGGGGGGCGACCATTCCCCGGAAGACAACCACAGGAAGAGGCTCTGCCCCCGGGCGCTCTGCGTCAGAGGGGAGCCCGCATCCCCCCGCCAAGGTAGAGGAGAAGCGGGCGCTAAACTTGGTTCAAGTCGAGCGTCTCCGTCCCGGAGGTGGTGGTGGGGGGGGGCGCAGCCATTAGAGGCGCCGAGACGCGGACGCGGCGGTGCGGAGCAGCGGGACGAGCGGTCCCGGCGTGGACATCACGTGTGGGTCAGCGGCCTATAAGAGGCTTATGGGGCCGGAGAGAGCGCGTTTAAACCCCGTCAACCCCAGCCTGTCCTTCTGGTTTGGTGGCTGGAGCTTACGTCAGGGGGGAGAACAGGGCCGCCTGCCCTGCCTCTGTCCTTTCTTTATTGCGGAGTTAGCGGCCCGAATAATAAAGAGAGCATATCTGAGATATCTGGTCATGTTTAGGAGCAGGTAAAGGTCTCACATCAGCTGGGATTGGAGGTGATAAAAAGCTGTAAAACCGGCTTCTGAGGATGAATGACTGTGCACTTTTATAGCAGCAGAGACATTAGTTTTGACATGAATGTGTATATATATGTAAAAATATATACATGCAAAGTTTTCTTTGTTTTAACACCTCAACTAACCTCTCAGGTCACAGACTTTCAACATATCAACATTTTAGTTTTATGCAGTTAGTTTTAAATTGAATGGGGGGATCTCTCCCAGACCCAGGCAGTAGAAACCAGATCAGGAAACAACATTTGGAATGAGGGATTTGAACTGGCCAGAATACAGGTGAAGCAGGATGAGATCCTACATCCTACATCAGACATGATGTCCTGTCAGGGGTGTGTGCAACTGCAAAAGTCTGACTTCCAGAAAAGAGATGCCCATGCTCCATGCTCAGGGTCTGGGTTGGATTCTGGGTTCAGTTTTATATTTTCAGTGAGCACAGGTGAAACAAATTTATGGGGAAACAGCCTTGGTGTTTTAGATTGGGCACATCCATCCAGATCCATTCACGTTCACTTTGGTTCTGTGTGAGAAAACTGCCTTTCTCTGATAAATAGGATGGAAAATTCCACACGCTGTGAGCAAATACAAGGAAAGATCCCTGAGCCCTTCAGCTTCAGTGTGATATCCACAAGCATATCAGATTATTGTTTGCTGTACTGCGTTTGCAAACATTACACCACAGATTTCTTACTAATCATTTGTTTGTGGTGCTCTGACCCCATTTTTTCCACCCAGCTCACACAGTTCAATAACACAATGTGAGCTTTAGCTCCCCATCTCCAGTTACCGTACCAACAGAAGCATAAAAAAGCAGTCTGTTGCAGCATCCTCTCCCCTGACTTGTTGCCCTCTCCATTTGTTCTCCTCAGGTGCACAGAAACCAAAAAGGTGTCCAGGTCTTGGTTTGTTCTATGCGTTCTTGTCCTCAGTTTTCTTCACAGTCATCGCCCTCCTGGTGAAAACCATCCAGGGGGTGCACGCCATCGAAATCAGTGCTATACGCTGCTTCTTCCAGATGCTCTTTGTGGTGCCGCTTCTCATCTATAAAAAGTGAGTCACATAAACACTCAACCTGGGCTTCAACTCTAACACAAACATTCAACTCTGTAATTACACTGCAATTACAGGTACTGAGACAGTCTTTTATTCTAGAAAGGCTTTTTGTTCCTGAGAAATTCTGCACTCGTGGCTCATTGACCTCTTCATAGTCAAACATGTGGGTCTTTTCACTGATCTGAAAGGGACAGTGCACATGAGAAATTACCTTTAGTTATGATGTCAGTGTGATTTGTTGGAGCTGCCTGGAAACTGGAAAACCTCAACAACAATACCTTTTTTCAGTAATTATCACCCAACACACTGGTGCATGAGGAAGGAAACATGCATCAAACACCACTGATTGAGTTGGCCAACATGGCGATGAAGCCAGTGAGATTGCATTAATGGCTCCTCCTCCCTGTGCAGACATGTCCATATTGTCAAAGCATGCAAAGTGAATAATCTAGAGTTTTTATTAATAAATTATTCTCCTCACTTCCTTTTCCAACCCGGCTCTTGCATCTTTTAAATCTGTCCTGTCCACCTCACCTCTGCTGAACCTTCCCATCTACCGTCCCTCAGTTTTGTCTCCTCCATTTACATCAGTCTATAATTCTGATCATCTGTTTGTTGTATCATCTGCTCGTTCATTCATCCGTCGTCCTCGTGTCTCCACTGCTTCAGAACCGGCTTCCTCGGTCCCAGAGACAAACGGAAATACCTGGTGCTCCGGGGTTTCATTGGTTCCAACGCAATGATCCTGCTCTACTATGCTGTTCAGCAGATGCCTCTGGCAGATGCTACCGTCATCATGTTTAGGTGAGTTTAGCAGAGATTATTTATATATATCTGGCTCAGCATTTGACATGCTGAAGTTTTCTTCCCACTATGTATGACTATGTATGACTTAGATCCTGTTGTTTCTTGGCTCCCCAGTAACCCAGTCTTTACCTCCCTGCTGGCCTGGATCTTCCTGAAAGAGAGATGCACAATCCTGGACTGCGTCTTCACTGTTTTCACTCTGACCGGCGTCATCCTCATTGCCCGGCCTCCATTCATCTTTGGCGAACATCTGCATGGCATCGAGGGCAACTACACCAACCACATTAAGGGGACTATTGCTGCGTTTGCAGGTAATAACAGCTTCATGTCTGATGGATCCTCATGTGCAAATGACCAGTCATGTGATCTCAGGGCCTGACCTCCTAAGATGTCTGATTAAGAGTGCTAAATTGTGTGCACCATATTAAGATTTTGTGTGCTTGTGTTGTATGTGTTTTTTGGGTGATCTACTAAGAGAAATTGCCCCAATAACTACAAAGACCAGTATTTACTTTTAGTTTACACCCTGCTGCTTTTCCCACCATGGCGAGAGTAGAGGAAGAGCAAAAACGCAAAATGAAATTTGACCCAACTGAGTTGGAAGTCCTTGAGCACACCCCAATGTATGAATAAAATGTAAATATTTTTTGGAAGATCAAAAGTAAATGTGAAGACTGCAAGAATGTTTAAATGAATACTGCCTTTACAATTTAAACTAACAAAATATGTCATAAATCACCAATTCCGTCACACCAGGCTCCACCAGTCAGCTCAAACTCCTGATGTGGGGCATCTAAGCCCCCAATATCAGATGATACCATGTTGCTGGAAGAACAAAAAAAAAAACAGATCACCAACAGCCTGATCACAGGCTATCATCTATTGTACAGGAGGCAGGGGCGGTCTGGCCTAACGATGGCCGTACATACACTGGTGAGAGGTGTTGACACCGGGACGCAGAGGCCATTGCAGAAGGACTGGATCAGCCCCTGCCTGTACTGCACATCATAGCATTTAAAACATTTGAGAGTATACCTGGCTTTTTGAGGCCCCAGCAGACCCCAGCGCTGGAATGAACCAGCCGCAAAGAAATAGAGCTCTGCCACAAGTTTGGTCACAGCAGGTATGGTGTGACTCCTCCTCCTGGTTGACCCCAGATCAGCATTTAAATCATTCAGCAACTCCAAGGTGGCATGGCTCTTTAGGCTAGGTCTCAATAATATTTACTTTGACCTTTAATCCTGCGTCTCCTCCTGGTAACATGACAGCAGCCGCTTTGTGTAAAGCTGAGCTGATTTGCACTTGACCTTCAAACGACTTACATTTAGACACTCATAATCACCACAATTACTTCCTGGTTTGATAGTTTTTACTGGGAATATTCCTTATCTGCATTTACTCCTCCCAGGATTTTGCAGTAGTAAGTAGTAACATGCACATTTTTTGCAGGCGACATCAAGTTCATTCAAAATCATGTTTTTTTTTTTATACAAGCAAACCTTTAGTAATCAGGCCCTGAGTCTTTAGAAACATCTACTGTAACTGGGTTCCTTTGTGTGGCCATGCAATCTTTATTTTTAGGAGCTGTGGCGGCCGCTTTTACACTCGTTGTCCTCCGTAAGATCGGGAAGAGTGCCCATTACTACCTCTCTGTGTGGTACTACGCTGTCATCGGCTTCGTCGAGTGCATCATCACTGTGTCCATCCTCGGGGAATGGAAACTCCCGTCGTGTGGCCGCGATCGCTGGATACTGGTTTTGATTGCGGTGCTGGGAATTGCCGGCCAGACCTTCCTCACAAAGGCCCTGCAGATAGAAAAGGCCGGCCCTGTGGCCCTGATGCGGACCGTGGATGTGGTGCTGGCCTTCATCTTCCAGTTCATATTCTTCAGCCGTGCACCGACCTGGTGGAGCCTGGGGGGGGCGCTGTGCATCGTGGCCAGCACCAGTGGCATAGCACTCCGGAAGTGGTACAACCACTCTCACAAGACCTGAGATGGACAGAGAAATGTCAGTATTATTATTTATTCTACTTTCTTCCCTACCAGATGTTACTAATTTAATCTGTGTTTATGTGTTTACACACAGACCTCCAGTTCAGTACTGACAGTACTGATGATTTTTGGATTTAAGAGTCAGATTGTTTTTATTTCTATAAATGAAATGACGTCAAAAAACTGCCTTACACCCAGACAGGTGTCTCCTCCTCTGTGAGAATTCCAGCTGGTTGGACCTGTGCAGTGAAGCCATTCAATCAGGTTTCACTTTAGCCTCATCCTGAAGGAAAAGCTAAAGAGAGGTTAGCTCTCTTCACTGGGACCAGTTTTTTTCACGTGAGACAGTCGTCATAGTAACCTAAAATGAAGAAAGCGTAAAATCTACTGTACTGCATTTTTAGTTTTTGCTAAGAGATATTTGGTTGAAATCAGTCTTGCTGTAAGATTCTCTCAGGAATCTCTTTGAATATGCACATTTTATCTCCTTTACCTCCAGTGTTGGTGAAGCTGCTTTACAAGCATAGCTTGTAAAACTACATGTAGTTCAGACTGGCAGCAGTCTGAACAACTACATCCCTACACCTGGAGAAATGTAGTTTGTAAAACTACAGATACAGAAAATATGTAGATTTAGCAACTACTTATAGACTTACTTATTTATACACTTCTTTAACTCAGCGTTAAATAAATCAATATGTACATTAAACAAAATATTTTAGTCTAGAGGTAATTCACATGCCAGCAGAAATGTGCCTCACAACTCAGGTTTATGTTTTGTTTTGTTTTTTTAAAGAAAAAAAGCTGACATTTTTGGTCAACATACTGTAGGTTCACCATAAGCATGCTGGGTAAAAAACAATGAAAGCCCTACCCCAATATGCACTTATAAATCAGCCAAAAAAAATGTAAAGAAAAATAAAAAGAGGTAAACATAATTTAGATGGAACAGGGCACAATCACTTGTTGACATTTGTGAGAGATTTGATGGGCACTGGCCTCCTCGCACACAGACCCGCCCACTCTGTAAAGAGGTTCAGCACTGCCAGGGCCAGCCAGTCAGAGGCAGCATTGGCTGTGTTATCACATTATTCATGCCTTTTATCTGCTCTTGAGTTCTTGAGCGCAATAGTGGTAAAATAAAATTTATATTGTATAGTGTTTTTGATAAACTATATCTCGTGTTATTGGCCAAAAATGTGGTCTTGAAATTGAGTAGTTAAACTACAAAAAGACACCCAAAAAGTAGTAGTTGAAATACTTGCCACAGCAGAAAGTATGAATGTAGTTTAACTACCAGAAAGTTACAGCAAAATGTAGTTCAACTACATGTAGTTTAAGTCTCTCCAACACTGTTCCCCTCCTCCCTCCTGTTTTGATGTATTTCTAGAGAACAATCAAAAAACAAACTATTACGTATGCTCTTCTGAAGTGCCTTAAAGGAGGAATTGGGATTATTATCTAATTTGGGGCTGCTGGGTAACCAGCACCTCATACTGGGCACATGTTGGATGTGAAGCAGATCACAGACTGCTCTGACATAATAAAAGACACATCTAGTGTTCAAATGCTTCTCAACTGTGCCCTTCCTGCACACTCAAACCTGGAAGAAAGAAGTGGAACAAAAGAAGTTTGTGATTAACCCAAGATGATCCCTGTTTTATGGTTAATAGGTCTTAAGGTGACATCATGTTTGTGTCTGACCAAACGCTTTGATATGGTTAACATTGTAGCCAAGAGTCACGCTGTTCCACGTACGTAAACTCCAGGAAGTACATTACATTTGTTCATTTATGGCACATTTAAAAAGCTTAAAAAAGACAATGCACTCTATAATAGATATGACTTATATATAAATGCAATTTGCTGTGGTTTGGAATTCATCTCAACTGTGCAAAAAAAGAGTTAAAGTAAAATATATCTGGTTGGGATTTAACTTTTTATTATATTAATCAAAACTATTTGTAATAAAACAGTGTTTTGGTTTTAAAGCCTAAAACACAGTAGCATCGGTAATAGGCTCTCACTGTACGTGCCCAAGAAAATTATAATCCAGCTTTTTATTGAATAACAGCAGTTCTCAGGCAGCATGAGGGACTTTATGGTATTCTCAAAGCACCGTGACACTTTACTGTCCTCAGTGCAGCACGCCATGGCGACCTTTCCATGTCCGTGTTTGATTTGCTCTGCTGCTGGTTTCTGCCTCCCTGACTGTCCACTGTTGTTTGCTTGGACAAAAACTTGTTTCAGCAACTGTAAAGTTCACAATAAAACAGTTATTTTTTAATGGTTTCTAAGCCATGCTTTCATAGTAAATACTTTACTATTTCTGTAATGTATTACATCAAACTTTCTATATGATGCATTGTTATTATTAAACTGTTAATTTTCTTCTCAGTCTGTATTTCTCTTCTTCTGAGGTCCTTAAGAAAAATGTTTTTCCCTGAAACAACACGCATCATTGTCACCCCCCAGCTCCGCTCCCAACCCCCCCCAGTGTTAGCCCAGCTCTACTGCTAACCCCCCCGGTGTTAGCCCAGCTCTACTGCTAACCTCCCCCAGTGTTAGCCCAGCTCTACTGCTAACCCCCCCCCCAGTGTTAGCCCAGCTCTACTGCTAACCCCCCCCCCAGTGTTAGCTCTACTGCTAACCCCCCCCCACTGCTAACCCCTCTACTGCTAACCCCCCCAGTGTTAGCCCAGCTCTACTGCAACCCCCCCCGTGTTAGCCCAGCTCTAGTCCTAACCCCCCCCAGTGTTAGCCCAGCTCTAGTCCTAACCCCCCGTGTTAGCCCAGCTCTAGTCCTAACCCCCCAGTGTTAGCCCAGCTCTACTGCAACCCCCCTGTGTTAGCCCAGCTCTAGTCCTAACCCCCCCAGTGTTAGCCCAGCTCTACTGCAACCCCCCCCGTGTTAGCCCAGCTCTTGTCCTAACCCCCCAGTGTTAGCCCAGCTCTACTGCAACCCCCCCGTGTTAGCCCAGCTCTAGTCCTAACCCCCCGTGTTAGCCCAGCTCTTGTCCTAACCCCCCAGTGTTAGCCCAGCTCTACTGCAACCCCCCAGTGTTAGCCCAGCTCTTGTCCTAACCCCCCCCAGTGTTAGCCCAGCTCTACTGCAACCCCCGTGTTAGCCCAGCTCTAGTCCTAACCCCCCCAGTGTTAGCCCAGCTCTAGTCCTAACCCCCCAGTGTTAGCCCAGCTCTACTGCAACCCCCCCCGTGTTAGCCCAGCTCTAGTCCTAACCCCCCCCAGTGTTAGCCCAGCTCTAGTCCTAACCCCCCCCAGTGTTAGCCCAGCTCTAGTCCTAACCCCCCCGTGTTAGCCCAACTCTACTGCTAACCCCCCCAGTGTTAGCCCAGCTCTAGTCCTAACCCCCCCAGTGTTAGCCCAGCTCTAGTCCTAACCCCCCAGTGTTAGCCCAGCTCTAGTCCTAACCCCCCCCAGTGTTAGCCCAGCTCTAGACCTAACCCCCCAGTGTTAGCCCAGCTCTAGACCTAACCCCCCAGTGTTAGCCCAGCTCTAGTCCTAACCCCCCAGTGTTAGCCCAGCTCTACTGCTAACCCCCCGGTGTTAGCCCAGCTCTACTGCTAACCTCCCCCAGTGTTAGCCCAGCTCTACTGCTAACCCCCCGCCAGTGTTAGCCCAGCTCTAGTCCTAACCCCCCCAGTGTTAGCTCTATGTAGCCCGCTAACCCCCCCCAGTGTTAGCCCAGCTCTAGTCCTAACTCCCCCCTGTGTTAGCTGTGTTAGCCCAGCTCTACTCATTACTCAATAGGGGTGATTGTGTGAACCATCCTGTGTCCTCTTTTGCAAATCCCTGGTGAAGTGGATTGTGTTGGTTGTAAAATAATAAAGGTTTGCTCCCTTTGTTTACCACCCCCCCCTTTTTTTTTTGTGAACAGCACAAGGCACCATGTAGAATGGCTCTTTAGCAGTGTAATAAATCTGGCCACATCTCGCCGCCCTAAAGGTTGGTAAACACGATGTTTCACGTTTTTAAACATCAATAAGTAACGTTTACATCTACTTCCTTTCTCATTTGTCCAGTGAGGTTTGAGACCATCCGCCTGTCCTCTCATAACTTGAGGGCTACCTCAGGGGTCCATTCTTTAGTCTACACTGGTTTTTACTGAACACAGTAAATGCTACCCATGACAACTTCAGGTTTTTGGCCCTGATTGTAGTTATCTGTTCAGTTGTTTTTAGAATTGTATCTATTTTTTTGGTGAATTTTATGTTGCTTTTATTTTTTCAAGTGAAAAGCTCTTGGTACCCTGCAATTCAGAAAGTATATATATTTGAGACGAGAATAGAGGATGTCCCTGAGGAGGCACAGTGCCATATGAAAATGAAAGCTCATTGGACGACTTAGAAATGATCTTTTTCATTATCTGTAAGCTGGGGACTCCCAAACGTTTATGTGCTGCTGGGTGGAGAAGAGTTGGAGGAATGGAAGGCTTGCACATTCCTGTTAGATGGCATAAGACTTCCCATCAGTGGAGCGGGAGGGAATTGGAAAATAATCCCTCACTTTCCAGGTTGGAATAAAATGGTGTTCTCTAGGCTGAGAGGTGGAAACAGGGATCTCACAAACGTGCTTTAGATGTTTGGAATGCTGGCCACATCTGTAAACAAGACTCTTGGGAGCATATATGTAAAGAACTAGATTACTAGATTATTGGACTCCCAAATAGCATTAAACACATTGTGTGCACTTAATGGCTATTATTAAGGGAAGTAATTGAGGCAAAGGTTGGACGTGAAGTGGATGTGCTGCCCAAGTGTAGATAGACATTCCAACGTGGTCACACACACACACACGCTAGTCCTACTTATTGTCCTTCTGTCAATGGCTCATTTGGCTACTGAGGTGCTGCGTTCATGGCAGGTGGGTAAAATTGGAATATTGGTCTATTTTGTGGCACTGTGGCAAAAAAAACAAACTAAACAACAAAAATCAACCCACCCTCCCCATAAAAAAACAAAACATACAAACAAAAAACAAAACAGTACGAATTGATTTTTACCCCACAATGCATTTATTTGTCGTATCAGTCTAGTCAGACTTTACTACCTCCTGATTGCGTTTCCCCGATTTATTTGACTACAGATGTCCACCAGGGCCACAGGACACCTGTGTCCCGATGTCCCAGTGGCTTTATTTTTGTGGCCCAGTCTAAGACAAGACACGCATCTTTATTTTAGGACATTAACACAAGAAACATATTATGTGGATTACACATTTCGCTGGGCAATCCTTTTGACCAATTATTTTAGAAACACAACCTTAAAAACGAAAATAAAATATTCAAATAACTATGCCAGATGTTTTACGAACTGTATGTCACAGCAACCATTTGTGAGTTCTGACTTTGAACTTGCGGGGAGTTTTCTTTTTTCCGAGGCGTCCCTGAAGCCATCACGCAAGTGAGCGCTTTCCCAGCGGGTCGTGAGCGGCTCCATCATCATCATCATCATCATCACCACCACCGTCGGAGCGTCAACGTCGGCGCCGGCCCGCGCTCTGTTGGTCCGCCGAGAAGCCTCCCAGCGGGTGCTACCTGGACGTACGAGCCCTGTCCCGGTCCCGCCTGGTGGGTTCCCACCGCCCCTCTCGCCGCTGTCAGGTTGGAGGTGGGGGGTCGGTCTCTGCCTGTTTGGACACACTTTCACCCGCCTGTGGAGCACGATCGACAGAAGTTGCGCTTCCCAAAGTCGCTGGACGCGGCTTTATACATCCACCTTCTCCCCTGGAATCTTCTGCAAAAACACGGTCGCCAGGTGTGTTTTTCGGGGGTACGTTTTGAACTAAGCGTCTTTAAACGTATTCATTTTATTTTATTTTATTTTTTTGCGTGTCCTGAAGTTACTTTGGTGAAAGTTTGCTGCCTGTTAAACACATCACATTATCCATCCGGGAGACCAGTGTGTGTGCGTGTGTGTGCATGCGTTTCTTTGGCATGGCAGATCAACAGTTCCATAGGCAGGATCCATCGGGCATTCTGCTGGGATTAACTTTGTTGACAAACTTTATGCATGTTTATTGACTCCACGTGGAGTAAACAAAGACAGATTTGTCGGATCCGAAGCCAATGGCCGATGAGAGTACAGACAGGGGAGTGTGACACACACACCCTGGTAGGACACACATGCAAACCTTTGGTTTGGTTTACGAAACCAGTGGACTTATTTCATAAATTTACCAACTATAGCCCATCAGGTCAGGTTTCCATCTGAAAAATAAGGATGTGAAGATGCTGGACAGAAGATGTGATTATATCTGCAGAAGGTGTCAGCACAGGACTGGTCTGTATAGATCTTATTTATTATATCCCAACTTTTAGCAGATTTGGTCCAAGGTAATAAACATGGAACCATTAGGTCACTTTTTCTGTCTGTTGACTGTCATGGGGATCCAGCTGAAAAAGATATTTGGCCTGTGACTATACAGATAGACGCAGCCATATGTTCACAGGTCCAACTTCACACTTTTACCAATCAGTAGCAACAAGTTGCATTCTTCACAAGCTGGCCACTTGCCAGAGAGTGAGAGATTTCATCACACCAGTGTCCCAAAAGTTAGACAGGGAGGCACAGATTCTTCTCTTTCTGTTGGAGACAGGTTCTCACATACTGGCACAAAGTTCTGTCTTTCAAGTTTAACCCTCCTCTCCCACATCTGAGTCATCCTTTGTTCACTTTATTAGTGCACATGCACACACATACGCCTGAACGCACATACAAACAAGCATTCAAAGTGTTATTGTGTAAAAATGCAGTCATCTCTCTCTCTCTCTCTCTCTCTCTCTCTCTCTCTCTCTCTCTCTCTCTCTCTCTCT
The DNA here is from genome assembly GCA_911728415.1 of Lagocephalus sceleratus. Classification (NCBI taxonomy): domain Eukaryota; kingdom Metazoa; phylum Chordata; class Actinopteri; order Tetraodontiformes; family Tetraodontidae; genus Lagocephalus; species Lagocephalus sceleratus. The sequence goes on along the minus strand of CAJVRN010000231.1, from coordinate 12,931,421 downwards.
GTTGTTGCACTCAGATACAGTATATCCACACACACACACGCACGCACATTCGCTCAAACACTCTCTCTCTGTGCAGTGTTCACTGAAACCCTGTCTCCCCTGCACTCTAATCAAAGCCATATGTTCACTAGGTCCCTTGCATAAAAAGTCTGTTGTGTTTCAGCAGTGTTCTCAGAGTCAGCGGCCTCTGCTCTCTTACTGAGGCAGAAACTGTTGAAAATGAAAGAAAACCTTCCTTTCCATTCTTTAACAATGATCAGATTCTGTCTTGTAACAATTATTCCCACTCAAATCACATTCTACCCCTTTTTTTTTACATTGCTGTATTGTATTTTTCACCATTTTCTTTAATTTCTCTGTGTCTATCCAACTTATTATTGTTTTTTTTCTTTGACGTTTCTCACAATTTGTGTGCTATTATTTCCTCCTTTGACAATAGAAATGAATAATAATGTTTAAACACCTCTGTCTTCATGCACAGATTGCTGACCTGTGCAGATGTTCAGCATTTGCCATTTAGACTGTTAAACCTGTAGAGGTGATTATATTTACACAAAGCTTAAAGAATTTATTGGACTGTATCTTCTAACTGCATGTCTTTAGAAAAATAAATATTGCGATATTACACCATTTCATTGCGACTGCAGGTACATTTCTGTGAGACTTGAAATGTTGTCCCGTCTTTCTGGGTTTCAAACTGTGATTTAACTGTTTTTTAGAATTGATTTGACATTGTGTTGAGTCACTTTGTGGAACATTTAAGAGCTCTTCTGGTGTCTGCCTTTGTAAAAACTCCTCCAGAATCGAAGGTATGAATTTAGTATGATCAATCCTGGCAGCTGATTGTTTTATAAAGATTTACAGGGTGTGTAGGCCCATGTTGCCTACTCAGATGAACCAGCTGCCACTCTTCATTAAAAAAAATGTGGTCTTGGGGGCCATAATGTGGTTTCTAAAACCCTTTAATCTTAGAAAACATTGTAGTTTGGCACCGTTACATGACCATGACTAATATAAAATGTTGTCATGTGGGGACCCACTAGAAATGGCCACATGACTCATTTTGGATGCTGACCCAGAATCTTTAATAATACTCCCTTCCTTTCCTTGAAGGCTAAAGTGGTGCCGGATTCAGGGGTCTGTTTGTCTGGGTTAAGCGCAGCTTCCATTCAGAGCTTTCTCTAAAATCTGACTGGAAGCGCTTTTCCATTATTTATTTATTTTTTTAACAAGCTGAGCTCAAATCCTGCCCTCAAACACTTGGGTGCAGGTCAATTGGAGCACCTTTTCTAACTGGGATTGAAGTTATGGATAAAAGCTTTATCAGCGGCTGCACAGTGTGCTCTACGTCACTTTCTTTCTGGACCAACTGAAGGAATGCGATCCTATTGTAGTCATATGATGGGTCTTTTCTTCCCTGGCCCTCTGTGTTAAATGAAAGGGGGGGTTAACATTTAAGGGAACACTGCAGAGATTTTGGTTCTTGGGTGTTAGCATTATAGCTACAGTGTTCTGCACATCAAATCTGTCACCTGTATTGCACATTTTTAAGTCCACTTTTTCCAAATGACCTGCTTTCTTTGAGCATCTGTCACCCTGTTGTATTCATATGCCACAGGTTTTTCCTCTCCGTGACCCTGAAACCATAGGAACGTTGGTTCTTCCATTGACCCGTCTCTCACACTGCCCAGTGACTCCAGATGAAATGAACAAAGTTATTAATGGAGTATTTTAGGTCTAATTCCAAACCTAGTTTCATAGCTTAGTATGTCATTGGTGCTGTAGGGACCCCAGTTTGACGAGGTTAGCCCTCCTCCTCTGCTCTCCTGTGCTGAGACCTAATCACATACCAAACTGTGAGTCATCACTTGGATGCGTTGTGAAATAATCCCTCATGAATGAACATTAGGAAAAGGCTTTTATGTGAGAGAAAAGGCTGCCCCTTTTGAGGGGATAAATGCTGATTTAGGACGTAGAGCGTGTTCACTCATTATGTATTATTGTCTCATTTGAGTGGGTGTCCACTCAAATGAGACAATAACACAACACAATGGATTGAGAATCGGATTCTCCCAGTTTAATAACTGGTGGAGTGTCTCAGCTTGTAAGCAGCTGTCCCAGATGCTGCTTCGGTTATGATCACTTGAGCTGACACGCCATTAATTTCACAAAAGCATCAAACACTGTCTGCCCCCTCTGATATTGGATGCCCCTCTGGGTAGGGTCTTTGGAGATTATAGATCCACTTTCTTTTTTTGCTGTCCTTGCAGAAATGTTGACTCACATCAGCTCAGCTCCATGCGGTTAATTAAAGACAAAATGCAAAAACAATCTGTGCTCTTATGATGCAGCAACAGTCAGTGTGACTTCAATTGCTGAGGTGTTAGGATAAACATGTTTAAATGAGTCATGAAAAAGTATCCCAATGCTTTTAAATGTGGACCCTGACAGAGGCAGTAAGATCACAAATAACCAAAGCGTCATGTATTATTACATGTGAAACGTCTGCTGTTATGCTGACATACTTCCAACTAACAAAGACCATAATGATACGCTGCAGCAAGTCAAGTAGAACTGATGGAAGGGTTTCTTGATCAGTGCACTCTGACCTGGTTTTGGGGTATATGTGTGTGGGCTGGGCGAGGGGGTTTAGTCCCCAAGCTTCAGCTGGGAAGAGCTTTGCTTTCATTGCCAGGGTGACAGCCAATCTGTTGCTGCTAACTACCCTGTTAGTAATATTGGAGTTTTTTTTAATTGGCCTATAGCAAACACAGCTGTTTATCACACCCCCCAGGCACGTGACTTTAAAGTCTCACTATGCAGAGCCTTGCCTGAGCTATGCTGCCAACGCCCATCTGACCTATAAATGCACATGTTCACCCCTTCGGTGTCCTTTAGTGACATCGGCCTTGATGAGTCTGTGCAGGTGTGACAGTCTGAACTACATCTGTCTGGTATCTGTTGGTACTTTCCATGTTTTTATTGCACAGAACCTGTCAGTGGTGTATTCTACCCTGTCATTTGTCCATGTGTGGAAGTTGTTGGTGCTCTTTTTGAGGTTCAGGAGCAGGTTAAGACTCATCAGTCAGTCTGACAAGAACTGATTTGTAGTTTAAATAAAAATGTAGGCATGTACAAACGGGCTATGAAAGCCTTTGACTATTATTTTCACTAAGTACCAGTAAAAATGTATTCACTGGGTGGAGCAGGGCACAAGTGGGACTTTTTAATGTAGCTTTATTTTAAGTAGACATGCAGGAATGATCAAGATCTTTGCATGCTCGATCAGCAGTGGTAAAGCCTTCACAGAATTTTTGATAAATGTGGTTGGACCTGTTAGGTGACTGCAGCTGAGAATTCTGCAGTTGCAGTGAGGTGTTTTTGTTAACAAAGAGCAATTCAATATAGTCTCCACTGACTTCACTGATGCATTGTGTTTTTACTCTCCCCAGAATTCACCAACACTGGTTTAAGATTCTGCCAGTGCTCTGCAATATGCTTAAAGTTTTAGTAAACCCATTAACATTGGAAGCTGGACTGTAGTGATTTTGAGAAGATAAAATAATATCAATGTTAAATTAAAGGAAGTTGAATGAAATACATGTTGTGTTACACTTTCTGAATGGAGTGCTTGTATGTTCATCTGTTTGCCAACACATTAAATGGTCACCCATACTGTAGTGAAACATCCAGCACAAACATCCTTGCGTGTGTGTGTGTGTGTGTGCGTGTATGTGTGTGTGCATGAGTGTGTTCTTGTACTTGCTACATACTAAGTACCGGTACCAAAATCTGCATTCTACAATCAAAGTGAGGACATTTTGAGGAAATGAGGACAGAATTTCAAAAGGCATGGTTTTAAGGTTGAGGTTAGAATTGATTTTGGGTTCAGGGTCGGGTTAGGGGGTTATTTTGGATGATTAGGGTTAGGGGCTGGGTACAGCATTATATCTATAAAGGTCCTCCCCAGAGATAGAAATATTAGCAGTAGTTGTAGATTCCTGCTGTATTCCTGACATGGATTTTTAGATGACATATTGTACCTTAAAACTAACTAAGAAGATATCTGTATATGTATTGCAGTCCACCATGACATTAGCATAACATGCAGACATGTGTGCATGTTGTGGTTGAATATAGATCAGTCAAGTAATATGAAGTTGTTAAGTTTGAAAAACGTAGATTTTAACCTTAAATCTGTATAATAGTACAATAGTAATAGACCATTTAAGTCACTGGCATTGAGTTATCTTTTTTTTTTTCAAACTGTCTGTGTTTACATACTTTAATAATGAGAATACATATGATAAGATCTTCATTAAATGGATGCCTTACAGTTCAAGGCTGTACAAAGGGGATGTGGTGAGTGCACAGCAAAATAGTCTTTCTTTCAGCTCATTGTTAAGAAATAAAGACATGAAACTGTCCTGGTTGCTGCGCCACTCAGGTCTCCCTGCCAGCTGTGTTTGTTGAAAGCGTCATAAGTTTGCACAAAAAGTCATTTCTTGCTATTTTGACTTCTGCACTCTCTTAAATTTTACTAAGAGTTTCTTAAACTCTTCTGGCAATTCTAGCACAAACTGGCATCCTCGTCGTTTTAGTGCCTGCCAAAGGAAAGAGGGAGCTATCACAGACAAGAACACTTAAGGTCTGTTTTCTCTCAGATCTAATAGATCACCATGGGGTGGACTTGAGCAATATCCTCAATGACAATAGCTAAGTTTATTGGAAATGAGAAACATCACCCATAACCACACTTGTGTAATACTTTGTATACAAATGCAGTATCTCTGATACACACCAATGCCGTATGTGTGTCATTTCAACCACAAACATGTTGTTAGATACAACTTAACCTTTGAAATTTGTTTAAAGTCATGTAGCCTTCAGCCGGGTGAATTTATGGTCAATTTAATTAATTGACCTGCGTATGACCTTGGGACATGGTTATCATTTCTAGTAATAGTTTAGAAAGTCCATCCTCTGTTAGCATCTTTAAAATAAATAGTTTTATTTCACTTGGACTTTTGTCAACTTCAAGAAAGTGTGAAACAAATTACCTGTGAGATTCAGAAACTAGGCAGACAGAGAGATTTAATATTCAGCTTTCATTCATTTGACTAATCAATTTGCTTCAGGACTTCTTTTTAAAAACTGCTGTGTGCAGCTTTGTTCTTAGAGCTGTATCATGTGATTGTTTTGAAGGGTGTGAAATGTGTGTTTTTCCTTCCTGCTCAAATATTGTTCCAGTTGTTTCTGTCGCAATGACTCACAGTGTGCACTGATTTGTTTTCTTCCATAGATCTAGATAAGAATGCAATGACAGAAGAGAGCATAGAGGGAACCTAGAAAACTGTAACTGCTCAAAGTTTACTAAAAATGTCCTCTTCGGTTTCTGTTTCTGTTTGTAGTCCACTTAAGAGTCTTGAACTTTTTTACTTATGTCTTTAACATATAACATATGGCTTAAAACACATAAATGAATCATGAAAACCAGGCAAATCAATGACTGGTTCCCCCTTTATTTCTGTCTCTTAGGGCCTGCAAGTGGATAACGAGGAGACAAACGTCAGGACAGATCAGAGCTGGTGCTGCAGACACACACGCGGCCTTGTAGGCTGGGACTGTGAAGCGTAGTATCAAGGAAATTCTTCAGCCCTCCAGGGCCACCTCTGTGGGTTCTTTATCTGTCCGTTTGTTCAGCTGCATCAACTTCTGTTTCCACAACACACACACACACACACACACACACAGCACACGCTGTGTGCATGTGCTGTCTGGGGCAGTTGAGAGGCCAGTGGGAGCAGAATTTATCATTTATTTATTCCTAGGGGAAAAAAAATATATATGCCCAAGTTGCAAAGAAAAAGGATTCCACTGCAAGGACACAATGACAACTAGAGCTAATCGGACCCCAGCTGAAGCTGCAGTTGTGGATCAGTGTACGTCAGCTCCATCGAGTGAAAGAAAACCCTCCAGGGAGGTCAGAAATGCCAACACCAGCCAAGAATTACAGCGATACTATGACCAGCTGTGGAATTCAAACCAGCGGAGCAGCCCACCTCTGGTCTTTTACAGGAAGTTGTCGTGTGACGGTGAGAAAGGGTTTGTTTCAAATGAGACTGCTCCAAAGGCTTGTGTAGACTGCAGCTCAGAGGTCTGTGGGAAACCTTATCCAGAGCTCTCAAGCGGTATTGATGGAATAACCAATGCAGTTCCTCTGATAAGTTCAGAGGGAGCACCGTGCCAGCTGGACAGTCCGGGAGAGGGTGTGCAAGCACACAGAAACAGAATTGGCAGCACCCACTGCTCCTGTACTATGTCTAGCCCTCAAATGATCTCAAATATCTCCTGTTGCGTGAGCCACACATCCAGTCGGAGCCCCAGTGTCAGCCTCGTGCACAGTCCTCGCCTCTGCCCCAGCCCCTCGCTGCCAAAACAGCGACACGCTCGCCGCAGCAGCTTGCCCGTGTCCATGATGGCTCTCTACAAGGTAATTTACGTGCAGCTGTGATAAATTAGCCGGTATGAGAAGCTTGTGTTATGTCTTCTGTAGTCTGTCATTATGCAGTAAATAGAAATACTTTCACGTGTTAATTAGATTTCCTTTATTTCTGCTCCCAGACTTCACCCTGTGCTTCAGCCAGTGAACCAAGTTCTTTGGTGTCATCTCCTTGTAGCTCCCCACCTCTTAACCATCAGCAGTGTCATCGAGACGGACACTTCCAGCGACACCGCAGCCGAGAAGGCTACTCCAGTTTGGAGAGGCTCAACCGAAGGCCCAGGGTTAATAAACACTCACTCCAGAAACTGTTTCCGCGGAGGGCGTCTCTGCAAACTGTAATCACAGGTGCAAGGAGTGGGCTGTCCTCGTCACCAGGGAGCAGGGACTGCAGCGAGGGCAGCAGCAGCAGCAGCAGCGACGGAGATGGGGATGATCTGTTAGACAACACAACGTTCATTAGGAACCGTAAAGAACGCTCCACTGTCCTGGTGAGGCGCTTCTACAAAAACAATCAAAAGGTACCAGCACACCCATCCGCTTGTGTGCAAGATTCCATTAAATAAAATGTTTCTTTTGCAATGCTGTTGTGTTCTTCTTCTACAGATGACTAAATCAGTGTGTACTGGGACAAGAGCGATTGTCAGGGCGTTGCCATCAGGACACATCTCAGAGGAGGTCTGGGAGGTGGTTGGAACTTATAGAAACTGGCAGCCCAGTAAGAAGGAGATATGGCCAATCCCAATGTGTGGCATGAAAGAAGAATTCAGAGTCTGCAGAGAAATGCTACATCTGATTTGGCCTGGAATCATGGACCCAATGGTAAGAGCATAACAGTGTCACACACGTCGCAGCGTTTCAAAACTCTGCAGGTAACGTGGTAGTTAGCGCGAGTTATGTGTTGAATTAAAGACATTTGGCTGGAGCGATAACACTTCTGCTTAAAGGGGTCAAGATTGATGTAGATAAGGCTCTCAGTTTTATGTGGTTTTCTTTTCCAGCTCCCTTCTCTCGTTCAGAGTGATACATTATCGCTGCTCTGGCCTGATCAGAGTTTATATTTCACTGGGACATAATTCACTTTTGCGTTTCTGCTGTTGGATTAAAAATTTATTTCTAAGGGATTGATGATTTATTCTAAAAACACACCCACACTCTCTCTCTATTTCCCTCTCTCTCTATCTCTCTCTCTTACACACACACACGCACTCACACACAGAGGGCTCTTTGTTAAGACGAGGTCTTGCCGTAATTTTTGTTCTGTTGGTTCTGCTTTATTACTTTATTAGAGAAGGAGAACGTGTGTGTGTGTGTGTGTGTGTGTGTGTGTGTGTGTGTGTGTGTGTGTGTGTGAATGGCCTGAGCAGAGCTGGCATCTGCATTAAAGCTATGGACGTTCAGAGTGGAAAGATGGTAAATTGGCAAGTGTGAAAGTTGGAGAGTGGAGGGAAAAAGTCAGGACAACACTGCTGTGTTATTACGGTACTCAGTTTCCAAATCCAAGAGAATATGTTTCCCAACATGAAAACCTCTCACAGGAATTGTTCAAACTGAACATCCTTGGCGTCCATAATTCATTCATCTGCCCTTTTCAAAACTTGAAACTTGTGGGAACTAAACCTTGAAGACAGGTGCTTGAAGACAGGTTTGATGTTTCATTGTCAAATAATCTACTTTACTTGTCTTTGCTTTAATTTCAGCTTGCTGAATGATTTATTATCCAAAATATTGAGATCACCATCTGAACTGGTCTGTGAGGCTTTTCTGGTGGTTTATATTTTGCCTGTATAGATGAGTGCACTCTTTACTCCATGATCTATGTACACAATATGCATAGATGTGATTCTTTGGTTTTAGACAAGTACTGACTACATTTTGTCACGTGGAGAGGGGCCTGATACACCCGCTCACACTCTCACACTCATGTGCACGCTGCAATGTGGTTTCTTACTTGGCCAAAGCGTTTTTATGAGTCCTTTGTGGTTGTAGTATATGGGCTGGGATAGGTCCAGGCCCAACTGCTTTAATAATGAGCCCATTGAAAATGGGGGTGTTGCCAGGACTTTGCTTGTCAAAACACCATCTGAGCTACTCCTGTAAGGTCACCAGAAAAACTCAGTGAGCAGCAGTGAGCTGTAGCAGCACTATCGTCTGGCTAATAAAAGCACTGTGAAAAATGTGGGAACACAGCCCACTGAAAATGGAAGCCTTGCAACCATCCACACGCATGAAAAAAGAGAAGCATATTATTAGCATAAGCAACAGGCTACACAGGCTCATTGGTTAATTCATAGTTGAACATAAAATGGCCCAATTACCCAGTGAGTGCTGCAGTACAGTGGCGTTGATGTGCATAAGTTCGTCCTTGAACATGCCCGTCCCAGGACCCTGTTGGCAAACAAACAGAATCAGAAATATGTCCTTGAGAGAAGGGACAGTATACATCCAAGATGTGTTTTGTGTTTGTGTCTATTCCCACACACTGTTTGACACACAGCAATAATTTAAACAGGAACCTCATGTATAGGCCTAAAATCCCTTCATTAGTGGCTCTGAGAGCAGTTTTCTGCAGGTACGCTGTGACCCCTGTGTGTTTATTGCTACAACTAACGAGCCCGAGAACACAACATTATATGAAGGAGGGATTGGGGCAGGGCACCATTAGAAGGGAAGCAGAGTGGGGGTAGAATAGAGGAAAAATCTACCATGTACCAACAAAAGTTGAGAAACAGTGTTCAGCAACAGCTGCTTTATTTTAGTTTGTTATTCACACAGGTTTACCTGAAGGGCTGTGCGATTGACCTGAATTATTCCTCACAAGAGTCTTCTATCTAAGAGTCCACAGTCAAAATGGCAACTCTGTCTGAGGGATAGTGAATAGCTGCTGTGCTGGTTTTGTGTGAAACCAGTTTAGGCGTGCATTAAGAACTGGTGAGGAGACCCAGGACAGAAGCAGCGGCTGTGTATGGTTGCTGTCAGATTGCTGGAGGCTTGCCACAGGCAAGGAAGATAAATATTATATAGTAAAGAAATTTGTAGTCATCCTTTTTCTTGCTTTCATCAGCCAGTGCAACTTTCATGCTGGCCGTCTCTCACATCCACCTGCAACAGAGACACAACGGTTTCTGGTATACCATTGTGTTGTCTGTTAACAGCTATTAACCAGTTAGAGCACAGCGCAGTCCTCCAGTCATCTCAGACCAGTTCATTGTCATGCTGCATATATGAACATCCTCGTACACAACACATATAGATGTGGCAATGCTGAAATGTTTGAAGGCTGTGGGTAGATGCGCATAAATGCACCAGTTTCCCATAACTGGGGATTCAAATAGTCTCTGCAGATGGGAATACAGTCTGCCCTCAGGGAAACTGAGTTTCTCTCGTCATGACTGGACTTGTAGGCTGAAAAGTTGTTTACTTCCAAGAATATCCACCCCGGGAATATTAACAAAACTTTATTTTGTTTCCTTGGAGTTGTCATCTGTCTTCCATGTAACTAAAAGCTTTTAACTTGAAAATGTGATTACAGATATTTCTGAAGCAGTTAAAAAAATCCTTTTATTTTACCCTTTTATTTAATAGAGTCATATGAAGCACGCTTGCCTTTGTTTGTTTACCTGTGCTATTATCTGAAAATCTAATCAGTGTAAATCCATATTACAGTGTATGACCAAAGAACGGATATTAGTTTCCATCTTATATTGCAGCTAAGATGTAAATGTGCTGGTCAGACCTATTACTGGAGCCCCTAAAACAGTCAGTAAACACAATGGACTTTTTATAGTAGAGACTTTTTATAGAGTACATGTATACATGTATAACCAGCAAACATTTAGCAGGAATAATGGCGCAACATCCATATGGGACAGAGAGCATTTTAATCCCAGTGTTTACAAGAGGCCTGGTGATATTTGTTGAGCCAAATATTACCTGCTGCAAAAGTATTAATTAGCACTGCATTACTCCATTGCAATTGTGTATTTACATAAGCCACATCCAGATGGGTTCTTATCAGAGGTGATCCAGAAGCTCAACTGAAAACAAGGGTTAATTGTAAACATTTATGGGCATCCAATGATTGCAGATTAAATCCACAGCGTCATTTGATTTACTCAGACTCTACTGATCTGATCGGTACAGAATCGGCACATCGCTGCCTTGTGTTAAAATGCTAAAAGAAAAACATAAACAAGTCCCACGAAGGAGAAACTGCTGATGTGAGTTCATAGCCTTAATCAAATGAAATGTTAACACTCTTCAATAAACAATCTTCATGTACAGTGGGGTTAATGACTGAGGTGGGTGGAAGTCAATAACTCTACAGTGGGAGCAGAGCACTGTCATGTGCAGCACAATAAATCTGAGTGTGTAACCACAGTAAACAACAGATCATTAGTCATATATATTATTTATAAGATAATGGATGTTAATTCATATACACATACACCTATCATCTGTATATGTCACACTTGTTTAACTTTTTGTCAGTCAACCTAATGATCTCTTGCTGTGTGTTGTGTTGCTACAAAGGAATGTGCCGAGCAGGCCACTCTCACTCAGCTGGCTGTGGCAGCTTAGCTAGAGATTAGTGTGTGTGTGTGTGTGTGTGTGTGTGTGTGTGTGTGTGTGTGTGTGTGTGTGTGTGTGTGTGTGTGTGTGTGTGTGTGTGTGTGTGTGTGTGTGTGTGTGTGTGTAGGGGGTGTTTAGTCTTACTTTCACAGAAAGGAAGCACAGTAAATATTGAACATGGATGCATGAGGACCACTGTTTGTATCAATAACATCACCTCCCAGAGCTTGTGACACCTTGTGTCTGTTTACATCTCAATCTCGTGCATCTTTTTCTGTGACACACTCCACCTGTTTGTCTTCTGTGGGCTGACGGGAGACTGTGAAAACTGCATATGGGTTGGATTTTGCTCTGTGGGCCTCTCACATGGCTGCAATATTGTGGGGAAATGACGCTGCGTCTCAAACTGGGAGAACCCTCCCAGTAGAGCTCCAGTGCAGAGGTTGTTCAACTCCCAACTGAGCACAAATAAAACTTAGCAGTGAAGAATGTTGACCCCTTGATGTACCAAAACTCCCTGCTAGTATCTTTCTGACGTCCTTTTTAAACATTTTCCAGACAGATCGAATGTACTTGAACCTCTTTTGAGGTTGACCTGATTTAGTTTTTTTCTTTTTTCCTCTAACCTCACCCAGTTTCGTCATCCTCTACTCACTAAACTGGATAGCTGGCGGCAGAATGTATCAGTTAGAATGTCGTCCAGCCATGATGTCACTGTTCTCTGTAAATGGATGGATGGATGGATGGATGGATATCACAGATTTGACAAGGAAGAAAAAAATAGCATTTGGATGAAAAGTAACACAATTGTCCTCAGAGCAGCTATGGGTCATGCTATTATTGTTGTCACAATTACACAATTGATGTAAAAATAGCCTGCTCCCACATTGTAAATTAATAGACTGCCAGATTCAGAGGTCACTCAGAGGTCATAGACCTATGGGAAATGCTTTAGCTTACAGATACTCAGTCATTCAGGAACAGCTTTGTTCAGTGTTTTTCATTTGATGCTGTTGAACTTCACATTGAGGTTAATCTGTCATGAGAGCATGCACGTGTAGTACCTTCAGATTAACACGGTCCTCTGTGCCCATGCTTGGTTGTTCATTTTCATATATGAACGGCGCAGACATGGGTCGAAGTGAAGTGGGCTATTGAAATGAAGAGAACTTGAGTAACTGTGAACCATCAACAGCCAGTCTTTTGGGGCCATCTACTGGACAAGAGAATTTGTTGCATATCAACATGTTTTAAATTTAGGAATGCTGCTGAAACAGCAGAGTTCTGACTTGTGTTGAGAAAGTGCTGCGCAAAACCTGTACTTACAAATCCTCTTGCAAATGCTATTTTTTTTTTAAAGAAATGCCCATGTAAGGATTAAAAGATATTTTTGTACATTTTCAGTCTATATTTTTCCATGAATGAAAAGTGAAATGTCTTTCTCCTGAGTTCAGGAGCTGGCTGACTGGCCTGAATGGAATGCAGTGGCGTTCTCGTACTTGTGCATCCACCAGAGGACAGCACATATGTGGAAATAAAGAGGGCGTCTGCACGTCATGTTGTTATCCCTGTAAATCATGTGTGGAAATCTAAGCAAGGCACCTGTTAAGGTGAAGGAGATGGTGCCTGGTTGAGTAGCAGAAATGTGTGTGTGTTGTTGCAGAAGACAACAGCAGTTGATCACATGAGACAGCAATGATTCAGTAAATGTAGTGGCCTGTAATAATGGACAGCAGGCCTACTTTAGAGGCTCATTAACTGGGTTTCCATCAAAGAAATGCAAATTTAGGCGAAGGTGCTCTGGCTGCTTCTTTTGTTCCAAAACATTTGATGTCAACTGGGCATAAAGCAGTTTCTTTTTTCATAATATAATATGATATGTATTTGTATTTCATAATATATATTTAATTAAGCACATTCTTCAGGCAGGGGTTAATCATTTTATTAATTTCCTGTTTTATGCATGTGCACTAAAAGAAGTGAGCAGGCATTTATATGTTACTATGATACCTCTCAAATCAAAGCATCATCAAATCAACATTTTCTTTGCAGAGCAGCAAAATTCACTATTCTTATTCAAATCTTTTCAGAATTGTGTTCACAATGACATTCAAAAGTGGCTTAGGTTTATTTACAAGAGCCTTCTGACCACTGAGAACATGACAGGCTCTTACAGATCATTTTAAATTTTCAGCCTCTAAGGGGTCAGCAGGAAGTGTGTATTGCTACATCTGGAGCACTTCAGCTAAGAAAATGATTGGTCTGTGTGATGAGGTTGGCATGGAAACCTGCTGGTAACAGGAATCGAGTGGCCATACTTCGGTTTCTATTGGTTTAATGGCTGCGGAGGCCTAAAAATGTGGATGTAGCTGAGCCATTAGGCCACTTTAAAGGCAGTTTGGCTTCATTAAGTTTTGGGGCTCTCAGAGAGAATGATTTGATGGGCCTTTTCTGCACAGTCACCATCTTAACTGTGTTTGGCTCTACCCATTTTTATTGTCAACACTTAAAAAGTATTGATGTGGCTAAAAGCTGCCAGGTTTTCCTGACATGAATCAGGATTGGGCCCCTGATTAAACCTCTGCTGGTTTATTTTGGGTTCTCAGAGATCTTATTCGTGTTTTGTCATTGGCCTGCATGTGGAGGATCAATGGAAACCTTGTGAACTTCTTGGTGGTAAATGTGTGCCCATAAGATCTCCCTTTACACTTGCTGGATTGCTATGGGACATGACCTAATAAGTGGGCGTTACCTCAGTATTTGGAAGAAATCTCCGAGTGTCTTTCTCGCCTCATTTTGGCTTATTTTCCTTGGTATCTTTCCTTCTGATGCTTTTCCCTTTACTGATGCTGCCTCTCTCTCCCTCTCTCTCTCCCTCTCTCTCTGTCTCTCCCTCTTTTACTCGAGCGTCCTCTCTCACTTGTACAAGTGTACACAGGCTAAGAGGGATTGGAATGTTTTTTCTTGTATTCTCTCCAGTATATATCCGTGTGATACAGTAAGTAAATAGTTTACTACTGCAAGCTCTTGTTGCACTTGAGGAGTGTGCTTTCATTCATTGCTGCATTTTGCAGACTGGAGGAATTGAACTGTGAGGTTTACATTTCTTTCTGGTGAGTACTAAAGCAGAGGGATTTGTTGGAGTTCCTTAAAGTGAATGTGTACCCAATTTGAGACAGGGACTATGCTCGATGGAGTAGTGCGGTCAGAGGAATTCTTCAATGCCAGCTTGAGATGAAGAAGACGATAGAGGTTGAGAGGTTGGTTTTCACCCTGAACTGGGATCTTGTCTTTTTCTGCTGGATTTAAGTCAAGTGGTATGTTTAGATCAGGTTAGGATTTCTCCACCTAATACACTGGATTGTAAAGATAGATCTTCAAAACTATTCAAACAATGGATTTTTTGCTGTCTGATTTTTTTTTCTTTGAAGTACATGGAACTTTTATGAGTTGATGGACGTTCATCAGGTTTATCTCTAGTCTGTCTAACCGGGGCTGTGTGCCAATATGTTGTGTACAGGCTGCTGTAGTATGACATCATGAGAACTGTAGGGCTAGAAGAAGGGAAGTGCAGCACTGTGGTACGGTCCCACAGGGTGTGCTGGCTAATGTGTTCCAGGTTGGTTTGGCCCTCGATGTGACCCCACTGTTTTCCTCTCCCAGACTCTAACTCCTCTGTCCTGTTTTCATTCTGTCCCCATATCTGCTACCTTTTAGTGTGTGTTTTTCCTGTAATTACATTGCATGTTTTTAAAAATACACGTTTACTTTTGTCTCGACCGCATGCTTTATTGCAGAGATTGTGATTTTCTCAGAACCAGAATCAAGGCTTTGTAATACAGCTCAGCATTTTAAGATGAAAATAAAATGTGTTTTTTCGTTAGTGAAGTCGAAGTAGAAATAGAGCCCTATACAAATAAAACTATAATAAAATATCTATTAAGGCCATCCAGTACCAAAATAACATGAGCTTCTAATAAGTTCATATAAGCTACATGTTTATAGAGTCTACAATGTTTATCTGCTCACATGGTGACCAGAATTAATTTGAAGTCTTATCAAGGACACCCTTTTATGTTCTATCGTTTCCATATTTGTCCAGTTAATTTGTTTTTTTTCTGTTTTTGTTTTCTGCTAAAAGAGGTTGATAGAAGAGGCCAATAATTGGTTATATGATCTTTTTTAAACCTTTGTGTGGCAGCAGGTTCACAGAGGACTTCTGTGTCCATGGCACCATTTAATCCGGATGCTATAACCTTGTTAAAGGTGTGAAGCAGTGTTGGGGAGGTGGGCCCAGCTCTGGGATCTTTCGTGAAACGACTCCTTGTGAAATTCAACAGGCGATTCTGATTTAAGCCCCTCTCCACCTCCCTCTTCCTCTGCTTCTCTGTGCTTTTTCTCTTCACCTTATTTAATGTCTTTCCTGCTGCACTGTCCTTTACCACATCCTCCTCCACTTCATCTTTTTCTCTCTTCTTCATCCTTCTCCTTTGTCTTCATAGAACATCTCTTCCTGCCCTGAACAACTTTGCACAAATGGATGTGTTTTTCCATGTTTTTTTTTTTCCTGCACATATATCTAGTCTGTCTTCTTCTGCAGTTCATCCTCATTATTTCTTTTTACCCAGTGACCTTCACGCATCGTACACTATCACCCTATTCTCTCCTGCTGCACCAACATTAAGAAAGTGTACATTTCTTTGGTTTTCTTTTTTCAGATAAAGCTTCAAAACTTGGAATGGTGTAGATTACCGTTGAGGTTCTATCACAGTGATTGAATTATGACACCTTCAACACCCGTGTTTGTTGTGTTCTGTTTTGGACCGTGTCTACAGGAGTTAATAAAAGTTATTCAAATGGTCATTTCGTGTGTTGATGGAACTGTCTTTGCATGTTTTAAAGTCGTCACCAGAGAATCTAAATGAACTTTTAGGTAATTGATTTTATTACACATCCGTTGTTTCTTTGCAGATGGACTCTGCTGTGGGTTTCATTCATTTCTAAATGCACTTCCAACAATTCTAAACAAATTTGCAGTGAAGCGTTAATGGAATATTTCGGAGATTTCCAATAACTTTTCGACTTGAATGTGTTTTAATACTGGACAGATTGTCTGAGGGTGTTCTCCCACATGATCATGTGATCTTCTCTTTTATTTAAAGCAGATGCTTAGACATCAGCCTCCTCTCGTCTCAGCGTCACTGGCTCCAGAAAGCATTTCACATGTTCAGAAGCATTTTTGCATGAATCTTAAAACATACAGTTTTTGATCAGTCAGCTTTGAAACTGTCCGGACTCAGGTCGTACGATATCATAACTTTTGGAGATAGAAACTACTGAAAAGGTCAGAGCTGAACAGGATGGTGTAACGGTGTCTGGAAATCAGAAACCCCATCACGTTTGTGTTGAAGCACACTGCGTTGAGTGCAGATTAAACGTACTTTCTCACTGTTTACCATATTCAGCTTTAGGTGAAGGATATCTGCTTGGCATGTTTGGCTGTGCTTGGTTTATGTCTTTTGATTTGTTTTACTCGGCCCAGGGAGGGTGGGGTTAAGGGTGTCTTGGTGCTGAGATACCAGAGCTGCTGTGCATACCTGGCTGCACACTGAGATTTCAAACACGTCATGTTGGGTCGGTAGGTTTGCATGCACTTTTCAGTCCTTAGTCTTCACATCTTAATGTGATTAGTTTTACCAATAACATGGAGTAAAAGTGACACTAAAGTGAGGACCTCTATAGGCTGGAACAAGCTGACACACCACATATAAACAATACATCCACAGATGTAAACAGCATTTATTTCTCCAATTCTCATTTTTTGTGCACATGGCAGATTGTTGCATTCTTCCCATTATTTATATCCTTGAGGAAAAGATGTATTTTGGCTCACGCGTGTTTGTAGCTCTGTCTCTTAACTATTTCTGCCACCCCCCCAAAAAAAAAAAAAAATGCATGTGTGTATATGGTAACGTTCATCAGATCATGAGATGACTACTGTAGTTTGAGTATTTTTTTTTACATAATTTAAATGTTATCCATCGTGAAACATTTACACAAAATCCAAAGCACATTTGCAAAGATTCATGGAAGTTTTATAAATGAACATTGGGGCCCTAAAATAACCAATATGTGGACAGATGTCAGACGCCAACATGCATAAGCTGCAGCACTGACATCTCTCCTTTTGACCTCAGCTGAGTCCACAGACCAGAATAACAGGGTTCATTAATGCTGACCCCTGTAACCTCAGTTGACCTTGACCTTTGGTAATCCCTCTAAAAGTAGAATTCAGTTGAAAACGTGTTTCTGTTAGTCATGGGGAGGGGGGCATGGGGCAGTGGGATGTTTCAGTGCAGCTCTGCTTCCATGTGAGTACTTGTGTATTCAACCTTGTGATATCATTCCCAGATTTGATTTCTGGCATTGTCTGTGCGTGAGTGTGTGGCACCCAGCAAAGGAATTTACAGTAAAGAAGCTCACACCGGCTCACAGACATATTCACACGTGGGGTCTCCGATTTTCAGTATTGCAGATTATTCCAAGTACCGGTAATTGAAGGGGAACGAGTGGGAAGAGGGTGACATCTTTGTGTGTGTGTGTGTGTGTGTGTGTGTGTGTGTGTGTGTGTGGAGAGAGAGAGAGAGAGAGAGAGAGAGAGAGAGAGAGAGAGAGAGAGAGAGAGAGAGAGAGAGAGAGAGAGAGAGAGAGAGAGACAGGAGCCTGAGACATCAAAGAAAAGCTAAGTGGGTGGGTGGATTACGGGAAGATGGCCTGACCCTCTCCACTGGCCTGCATTTTCAGTCCATGCTGTATGTCTCTGTCGTGTTCATGCTCGCATGACTCACTCAGTGTTTTCATGTGTAGGTTTTATATGTGCATGTATATGTGTGTCTGTGTGTGAATTCCAGCTCTAAGTTCAGTATATCTTTACAGAGCCCCTTGCTAATCCTTTCCCAGAATGGCTGTTGCCAGGCAGAGAAATGACCCAATGGTGCACTAATGGGACATAGTAGTGAACTCATTGCCAGTTATATGAAATCATATCTGTATGTATACAATGTATTTGTACAGTATGAATTTTATCTCTTTAAACTGACTTTTTTCCCCATTTACA
This sequence comes from Lagocephalus sceleratus, assembly GCA_911728415.1. Classification (NCBI taxonomy): domain Eukaryota; kingdom Metazoa; phylum Chordata; class Actinopteri; order Tetraodontiformes; family Tetraodontidae; genus Lagocephalus; species Lagocephalus sceleratus. Next base: position 12,913,230 of record CAJVRN010000231.1, on the reverse strand, counting down.
AATGACCATTGTCCAGGGACAGTAGAAGCCGTAGCTCAAGGATTAGATCTTACAAAACTTCTAAATTCTTGGCACTGCTTAGCCAATGTTTGAGAAAGTAATTGTTTCCACCAGATGAATCGATAGTTTAATGTGCTGCACTAATGGAATAAAAGTGTGGGGAATATTGGAACACTCTGTAAAAAATTCATGAAAATATTGCATGCAGAGAAGTATCTTGATGTTTTTTTCTTTACCTCCAGTGCGACAGTCATTTACCTGACAGAACTAAATCAGTACCATTTCCTCTACAGACAAAGTGTAATCTGATATGTTGAGCTATATTTGTAGTGGTTGTTGTAGGCATTTCCAGTTCTGCTCAGGGATGATCGGGACTGTAACTTACAAGAAAGAATTATTGATATTGGATGACCTAGCCTTGTGTAATTAACCTGAAATGCGATTACTCCCCCATATGTTCGATGTTACTGCTCTACAATGCAGTGTAATGCAGAAAAATCAAATTTGTCACAAGGTGCACATTGCCTCATGTGTATTTATAAGTATTAAATACTCATAAGTATTTATCATTCATCTGCATTTCTCCCTTGTGTTGCGTAAAGCCCACGCAGGCGTCTCTCAGTGATGGCAGTGTTCAGACTTCATTTTGCACAGTGTGAAAACCAGTTTATTAGTGTGCTTGTATGTGTGAGGACAGCTGCTCTGTGTCCTTCAGAAGCATTGCCACTACATTCCCTACTGTTTCCTTTGAAGCTTGACGCTGTTAAAACTGTATGCACGGCTTTTTTGGCCTCATCTGCCACCTGTTCCGTCTTCTCCAAAACTGAAGCATCTTCTTCACATTCACAGGTCAGTCCTCAGTGCACGACCGAACGCTCCACCACGCTTTGGATTGTATAAATGTAGTTAATGATTAATGAGGGCGGTTAAGAGGCCTTCGGCCCATGCGGCAGAATGGTACTTCTAGTTTCAGAAATACAGAAACTGAAAACATAAATCAGTTTATTTCTTTATTTTCTGCATGCTTGATTGTGTCTCCGCTCCCTCGTGCTCTCTCACCCACTGAACGTGCAGCACGGTACATTTTGTTTCCCTCGGGACGGCCCAGATCTGACAACAGCTAGGTCTATACCCCATGCAGGAAACCCTTCCCACTGAGACAACAAACTGGCCTTAACTATGTTCGTTACATCTGCAACATAACTGTATTTTATGCCAACCAGGTCTTTTTGTGAACATCTGAGTCATTACATTTAGATTTAGGAAAGGTATTTATGCCTTTCACCTATATCCTGTCACCATTATGAAACTGGAGACAAGTGCCCATTACTCCCATCAAACTAGTTCTCCCACTCTTACATTCATGGAATTTGCCCATTTTTATGCCCACTTACAAGCTGTTGCAGTGGCTTTTCTCTGAACTCTCTACTAGAAAAGCTTCTTGCTGGGTTCAGCCAGGGACGTGGAATGAGCCATGTCGTTTTTGGATAAATGTTTCCTGTCATGTCAAATGGGATTTGTTCTGAGAGGACTGTGAAGTGAGAGAGGTCAAAACATTTACTTAAAACTTCACATTGACGTCTCTTCTTTCTCTCCTGCCTCCCACCATCTCCTCATCTTTTTCCTTCTCTGTACCTCTGTCTCAGGCAGACGCTTGTGTGACAGGATCTAATATTATATAATTTTTTCCCCATCTTTTGTGCTCCACAGCGGCATTTGTATTATTCCTCTTCACACTTTGACTCAATGTCTGTTTTGGAGAAAATTGCCTGATCACAGCAGAGGACAAAATGACCGTGACCTTTAATTTGTATGTGGTGTAAAAGTTTGAAAAAATAAAAAATGTCAGGTTAAATAGAATTACAGATCACTCTTTTGATCAATGATTGAGTCTGCTTTTGTGTTCATTTATATAAAGGTAACTAACTGCTACAGCCCATGTGCTGTTATGGAAGCAACTGACATCCTTCTTCATGGTTTACTTAACAGGTCACCTACTATGTGCAGAACAGAAAGCAGTATCCTCTGAGTCATCCTTGCCAAAAGCTCCTGCTGTCTTGTCCTGGATGTGTGTGTCTCAGGGTGTCTCTCTGTCCAGAGACCCCCATCGCTGACAGAGCAGACCTGAGCCCCCGCTGCAGACCGTGGTGCTGTCATCCTTCTAATTCAACTCGGTATGCAATGCGTACGCTTTACTTTACGTTACCTTAAACAATGTACTGTTTTGGTATAAACAGTTGCCCGGTTGCATTGCACATATGATCACTCAGACTAAAGAACATCAGACAAATGTTTAAATGTTTTGTCTACATTGGCTAAGTTAAGATGATTTTTTGCATCTTCAGTCCTCAAAAACTCAAATGACTGTATTCATTCATCTGTGTTAAAGGAATGCTTTTATTGTTGGTATTAAACTTGCTGATGGTCTGCAGGAAGATGTGAGGGAATGTACTGTATATTTATTTAACTTACTGTAAGCCTGCAGTCAGATGTAATATTAAGATCTGGTTCCAGTTTTCAAACAGTAAAGCTTGGTCTCATTCCAAACCACGGACACATACTGAAACATAATATGACATTAAATAGCTCATCGTTTGGGCTTTTCACGATGATTTAATGGTGTGTGGCAGAATGGTAAAGATACATTATCAGTACAACTGTTCAGATTACAGTCCCATGGTAGCATCCATGTGATCTCCTCCTCTTCCTTTCCACCCTCCAGGGTTTATCGTGCTTGTCTCCAGAGGACTTCGCTGGTTTCCCTGCTGTCTGGAGCCCTGCTCGAGGCCATAACAGCCCTTGGTGCCCGCTCTGCCTCACCGTACCCTTTTCCTCAGGGCACAGGCTACAGCCACGCTGTGCTGAAAGGTGGGTACACAAAGAGAAGGTGTTGTTTTTGTGTGTGAGACCATGTAAGGCGTGAGGAAGCAGAGTGTAGACAAAAGACAAATGAATCAAGGGCATCATGAGTTTTATTCTGAGAAGAAGAGTTTCTCACTACTCCCCTGTGGTCCACCATTCTTTCCCTGTGTTCCTTTCCCACGTGGTTTTTTTATCCACACTGGTGTTTTGGGTCAGTACGAGCGCATCTGTAACCGAAGACACTAGTTGCCTTTTCTCTGTAAATCCCCAGCAGTCATGTCTTCTCCCTCCGCTCTGACTCACATCCACTCACAATACTGTACCAAGAGAAGCAAGACACAGACCTAGAAAAAGAAAAAAAAGGCTTCTGACATAACAGGTTCACACATCTTGTGACATATGCTGCTCTGAAAAACATATCAAGTACACACATAACGTAGTTGGCCTGCTTGACATAACATCACCGTGCAGCCATTTGGGTTGTGAGTCCAGCTCCTCAGCTTGTGATGTATGTCCACTTTCTCCAGAATGATGCTGCATTTGACTTAAATGAAAGCTGATCATGACATTAATTTCCACTGACTGGCAGTGGGCCAGGGGACAGGCTGTCTCTGGCAAGATCAAGGAGAGAGACACACGCACACATGCGCACGCGCACACACACACACACACACACACACACACCACATATCTTCAACATGACACAGTGTTCTGTTTTAATGGGTGCTGCAGGAAACAGAATAGAGCTAGACACTCGTACACACGGTCGCTTAGAAGCCTTGGCAGCCAGGTTTTCAGAAACACACAAAACACACACACACACACACACACACAGTGCATGGCTGTCACTTTCTCTCATTAACATAGCATCTGAAGCAACCCAGCAATTGTATAAAAAAATCTGCATTTTTATGTTAGCCATAAATATTTCGATTATTATGAATGTTTATTTTGTATGAGAAGTCTGCTCTGTCTTCGATAACAGTGACTTCAGTGACCTTGGTGGGTTTACTTTTACATTAAATACTACAGCTATCTTTACATAGTGGTGTGGTTTGTTGCAAAGGAAGTAAAATAGCAGAAACCATTGAAGACATTACAGTATTGTGAAACTTGGACTCAGTTTGACTTAAGATTCAAGTTTGGATGGAGAATTTATCACTTTCTTACCATTTATGGTATTGTTACTGCCTTCATTGGTTCCAGTGAACAATCTAGTCTAATTCTCTCATAGAAAAAGGTTTTCCTCAGTCTTGCTTATGTGAGTCAGTTTAGAATTAGCATGATTGATTTCATTCTAAGAAATTGGCAGCAGTGTTGAACTTTTCATGCAGCTCTTTTAGAACAGAAGTGCTGACTAGATTTAGTTCATATTTCTCTGCATGCTAGTTCCGTGGTTGCTATCTAAAAAATGGATGTATTTGAAGCAGGTCAAGAGGAATATTCTCCATTAGACAGGGTCAATGCGACAGTCTTGCAGTGAGGGTAAACCTAGCACTTTACTAGTTCTGGAGAAATGTCAGCAGGGTAAGACAGGGTCAAGATGTACTCTGTGACTGTTTCACAGGTGTAGAACCTCTGACAGCAGAACAGAGCCTCTGTTCTTTTCCTGTATGTCAACCACATCAAACCTTTATTCGCAGAACTCCAAGGTTGTAGTTACACGGAACAGTCCTTTGGAGAGTTGGGAAGTCTGTCCTTCCTCTGCGCGGTTCCCAGTATGTTTTAAGAGTACAGGTGCATGATGATGATGATAAGACCACTCATAGTAAGTATTGGAGATGGGAAAGGATTGGAGATGGGAGACAGTGTGCTTTACCAGCTTGGTATATTACTCATTACAGCATAGTAATGAAAAGGGAGATTTTCTTCTTTTTATACTGAATGGCTCAGCTCTACATTGTTTTTCTGCCTTCTTTAGCAACCACATTCGAGTGTGACCTTTACTTATTCAATCAATTGCAAAGAATTTCAAAATCATCAATCTTGCCTTGCTGATAACTAGTTTATCACTTTACAGTGAAGTTGCTCTCACTCTACTGATAAATTATCAGCAAAAACTGCTTCAAATATGACAACTAATAAATAGAGAAAATATAAAAACGTAATTAGACACAACTGAGTAAATATTAAATCATAATAGTATTTATTTAATTAAATTTTAGAGTCATCTTCACCTTTGATCTGTTCCTCAGACAGGTTCTCAGACTGAGATATCAAAGTTACTGTTCACGTTCATTTGATTAGATGTTTATGGGATGTTTATAGTGTGTGCTCAACGCATGAGCCTTTAATTAAAAAAAACAAAACACAATGCTGCTAAATATGCATTGATTCTAAAGTCAGGAAAAAGACATTTTTTTTATCTTATAAAAATGATCAAATCAGTCATCAGAGAAAGTCATCAATTTAAAGCACTTATGTATGTTTTTTGTAAAGGAGAGAATAGTGTTGGAAATCTTGCAATATTGTTGATGGTTTTAATTTACAGATTTGTTTGCTCTGCTGCTCCATATGAGTGTTTGATTTATGACTGTGTGTGTTGGTGTTGGGGGTTGGTCTCGCTGCTCCAACTGTAGCGCGTGGCAGTCAACTATGTGTGATGTCTCTGATGGTGGGTGGGAGGGAGAGCGCAGGGGAGGACGCAGAAAAGCAAGAAGGGGAAAGACGAATAGTTAATGTACTTAAGAGAGACAGTGGGGATTGTTTGCTGATGAAGAGTAGGAGAGAAGCCAGGTGACGGGAAAAAGAGTCGTCGTCAGTGATCGAGTGTGAGCAGAAAACGGTTCCAGTAAGAAATGGAGAGAGCTGGAGAGAAATAGAGAGACAGACAGAGAGAGAGAGAGCGAGGAAGAGAGAGAGAGAGAGAGCAGCTGGGGAGAGTCAACAGGCAGAATGTGGACATGTGGACCTCCGTCACTGCTGATCTAGTGTCACTGTGACGGTGTGGACGGAGAGTGATCAGCTGTAACTGGCAACTATGAAGCACTTGCACAAAGTGGATTTCAAGCTGATCAGTGAGTAGCAGACATGTGAGTCACTGATTCTGTTGCCCAGTCTCGGTGACCTAACTTTTGCTTGTCTGGATGTTTATTTGACTTTTATTGCCATAACCTCTGTGTGCATTGGAACACATATTGTCTCTTGTGGTTTGCATCTCTGTTTCCATGCAGATGATAAATACAGGTGTTCGATAACTTGCTTCTTTGGAAACAGACAATTGTAGTATTTAATATAAAGAAAACAGCATTTATTGGCTTTGTTCTTATTTTAAACTATTGTATTTGAATTTCGTGCAGTAATTTAGTTGCTGCTTTGATTATTGTAAATACACACGTTCTGCACATGGAACAGTGTTATTTGTTTTTTTTCCCCCATGATTTTGTTCATTTTGTACCAATTGCAATATTGGATAAATTAACAATTATAAAAATTAACATGTAGCAGTTTAAATTAATATTGTAAGTGTAATTTAAAACACAATTTATTCAAATACATAAAGAATGTTACAGTTGATATGTGTGTGTGTAGGAGATATGATGCCTTCACTTGACAGAAGCCTGACATTATTTTTAAGCATCTCTTACACTGTTTTTTAGGCATGATATTTAAAAACCTTGACCATTAAAAATGACATGACTCTGGTTGAATTTTAATCACAATTGTTGTAGGATTAGGAGGAATAATATAGCGATAAGACATTTCACTCTGATTTAAAACCTTCACCCTAACTCACATATACATCACAGTCAGGGCTGCACATCTTTCCTCATTCTTGAGTTTTTAAAACTGTGTTTGACACTAATGAAGAGGTCAGATACATATTTTATTTTTGAGTGCAAATCCAGTGTCTGAAGTGTGATTTCAGCTGGAACCTCACTGTAATAATTCAGCATTGTTGTCAGCCAGCAGACAAACTGAGATTTGTTGGTTCTGGTCTGTGAGTGCAACATCTGTATCGTGAGCCCTCACACTCTTTTAGTTGTCTTCTTCTGCGCGAGTGTTTCACCACAGTCTGCATATTTGTCGGCAGAAACAGTATTGCCGGGAGAGGCGAGGAAGCTGCAGATGTTTCACCAGTGTTTACTGCGTGACTCTGAACGAACGTAAGGTGCTTGGCTCTAAAGAAAAACTGAATTAGGATGCAGTTCTTTTTCAAGATTTTATTGACTGCAGTTTCATCAGTAATGTGACATTTCTTTGACCACTGCTATTGATATTTATTTATTGCAAAGGTATACGTAACAGTGCTTTGACTCACGATGTTTGTGTTGCACCTGTTTGAATGCCCTACATACTCCACTGGGGAAGTTGTCATCGGGTCGTTACGAGCATCTGACATCAGTCCACATGTCCACCAAGTATCTGCGCTTGGCTGTCACTGAATGTTGGCCGAGCGGACGCTCAAAGTTCCTTTGGAAGTGAGGATACAAAACTTTTGATTTAACAATTACCCACTGTATGTCAGTTATTTTTCATACATTGATGTCCTGAATTCCCTTAGCTGTGTGTGTGTGTGTGTGTGTGTGTTTGTGTTTGTGTTTGTGTTTGTGTTTGTGTTTGTGTGTGTGTGTGTGTGTGTGTGTGTGTGTGTGTGTGTGTGTGTGTGTGTGTGTGTGTGTGTGTGTTCTTGTACTTGCTACATACTGGGTACCAAAATCTGTATTCTACTATCAAAGTGAGAACATTTTTGGGAAGTGAGGACAGTTTGGCTGACCCTCCCAAATTCAAATGACAGTTTGAGGTTCAAGACCTGGTTTTACGGTTGAGGTTAGATTTAGGTTCAGGGTCAGGGGTCATGGTTAGGGTGTTAGTTGTGATGGTTAGGGTCAGGGTTAGGCATTATGCCTATAAAAGTGTGTGCGTGCATGTCTGTCTGTGTGATGCCACTGACTGAGTGACAGCACACAGACAGACCCATGAAGAAACACCAATGATCTTACAGCATCACATACGCACCAGTCAGTGTTTTTAAGACATACAAGTGCAATGATGCCTTTATTTCTCAGCTCCAGTGATGCGCTCCTATCTCTTATAGTGCACTGTAACATAGCATGAAAAGGATGTTCACCTAATTAACTCTGTTATTGCAAGAGCATTCATGCATTACAGATGATGAAGCCTCTGCATAAAAGCCATAGGAGCCTAAAGGTAAATTAGTGCAGATATATGATCAGGTATTGTTGCAAGAGCGGCGCTGCAATACCAGTGTGCATGTAACAGTCGGTGTGTGATTTACTCAGTGTGTGTCCACCTATCCACACAGTCACCCATTATTTGCATGTGTATTTCTAATTTTAAAGGATGAATAAATGAATGGTTGAGGCTTTTTCATGGTCATGAAATTCATATGACTGATTGGAGAGCATCTCCATTTCCACTTCAGAGATTCTGCATGTAAAGTAGACCTCCTCACTGCTTCATTTCTTTTTCTAATAAGAAAACATGTTCTTTGAACATTTAAAAAAATAATGTTGTAACATACCTTTTTCTTCTCAGTATGACAGGTTTTCTATGTTTCTAAAACAGTATTTGTCTAAATTACATGCATCGTTTGTATTTTTGCAGTTGAGAGTGATTTTCCCCCCAAAGTATACAAACAAGTTATATACTGCAGTCTCTGTGTCATATCTGAAAAACGAGTCCTCTAGTTGTCTCGGTGTTATTATGTAACTATTATTTAATGTAAATACAGCCATGAGAAAACCCAGGAATGGATTCCAACCCAGAGCAGCATTTTTGATGCATGACCCAGCTCCCTGTAGGATAGTTAGAGGATTTAGTGGATTATAATGTTACACTAACAGTGTAAGTTATAGTTTATATCTGCATACCTAGGGTAAACAAGAGTTCCACTTGTACTATAACCGTTCATTGTTCTTTACAACTTTTCTAATTCTTTGATCCTTGGTTTATTGTATGAAAAAAAATCTTACTAAAGCTTTTTCTTACTGTTTTTAAAATGTCCATTTGCTTCTTTTAAAATGTTATCCCTGTTGTGTGTCCCTGTATGCGTTGTATAGTATTCTGTAGATAACAAACAAACAAACACACACACACTCAGTCTCGAGCGTAGACAGAAATTCTTTGCAGAAGTGGTAAAGCCGGATCTACAAATCAAACAGTGCAAATAAGCTATTTCTTTCTGCAGTGCAGTCCCTGCTGTTGCCTTGGCTACCTGTTGCACATCACAGGGGTTACCAGGGACAACCTTTAAGTGTGTGTCTGCATATGAGTATACACCTTTTATTATGTCTGGTTGCACAAGAAAGAATAGGTAGATTTCATTGTGTGTGACAGTTAACAAGAAGCAGATACTCTAATGCCTGGTGTTTGTTTGAGTTGATCTACTTCTTCTTGTCTCCTTCGTGATATTTCATTGCTTGTGTCTGGCAATCTAAATGTTGTACAGTGTTAAGAAGCAGGGTCTTGGCTGAAGTTGGAGTTGCCTGCAACATTTACCCCTGGACACATCTTAATAAAGAGCTTTAGGGAGGGTATGCTGTCGTGCTGGAAGTGAGTTATTTTTCTGCAATCAGAAATGATATCCCTCAAATGTTTCCTGCAGTGGAAAGAACCCTGTTAATTGTGTCATCCAGACTGTGTTCAACATGCAAAGCTGGCAGCTCTAAAAGTCCTCTAGAAAGTGTCCACTAGTTTTTCAAAGGCCTCAACAAGTGTGTGTGTGTGTGTGTGTGTGTGTGTGTGTGTGTGTGTGTGTGTGTGTGTGTGTGTGCGTGCGTAAACAGATGGGCTAATGGACCTGACTGAAATCTAAACACAAGAACCAGCAGCTGATCAATGCTGTTTACTTCATGTGCGCAGTTTCTGTCTGCCAGATAGAGAGTAGGGCTGCAAATAGGTGTGAGGATCAGCATTGATTTGGGATCATTTGGGCAAACAGACATTTTTCATTGAAACTGGACCATTTTATTGTGAAAGTGAAACAGCAAATGTCTCAGTTTTATTAGCTTCAGTGGATTTCTCTTCTGATCCTCTTTAATAGCTCTTGTCATTATTACGCATTATTTTGATTGAAGATAACATTGTGAGGCTAATGAATTCTTTAATTTCCTTTCCCTTTGTTTGCCCGTGCAGAGCGTCAGCTGGCCAACAGCATGACCAGCAGCAGTGCGCTTTCTCCTGCCATCAGCGGCATCAGTAAGGAGCTGGCAGAAATGCGCCACCTTGTTCAGTTCCCTGAGGAGATCGCCTGCATCCTCACTGAGCAAGAACAGCAGCTCTACCAACGGGTCAGAGGAATTTACACACACACACGCACACACACACGCGCACACATACGCGCACGCACACACACACACACACACACACACATACACACACAATATTAAGGTTGTTCATTATATGTGAAGTTGCATGTGAAGTTTTATTAGCACAGCACAATCCACAGTCACCACCTTAACAATGAGTACATCTCAAGGCAAACGTTTGGTGTGTCATAACCAAAGATAAGTGCAGCTCAGTGAATGTGAGAATGTGACTTATGATGCATATCAGTGCATATTTGGTCTTTAATTTGCAATTCTAATAATTCAGTTATAATGTGTGTGTCTGCAGGTTTTCCCCCTGGACTACCTCTGTTTCCTTACAAAAGACCTGGGCAGTCCCGATTGTCAAAGCAAACATCACCCAAACCTTAAGGCTTCGCTGTCTGTGCCGGCCATGTCTACTCAGAGCTGTCATCACAACGCAGTGGAAGACCTGGTGGCACGCTTCAATGAGGTGAGGAGCCTGAGAAATCTTCTGATATAGAGCTTCGGAACTGTGCTGAAGGAGGTTTGTGTCTGAGGACTACAGGTTTGATCCTGTCCTGTCAGAGGAACAAGCGATTTACTTCAACCCAACTAACCCAAACAATTGATGTTTCTGGAGAAACAACTGTTTTCTGTATTGTTTTATTCTATTTTGAATTGCACATTGATAGAAATTGGCCGTCTAGTTTGATATTGCATGCATAATTGTGTGAAAAGAGGGCACTTGGGAAGATAAGGAAAACAGATCTCTGATTGCCTGTGATGTCACCAGATATGACTGAAATCTACTGTGCAATAAGTCAAGAACATGGAAGGTTAAAAACCTTGGAAGACTACTACTTTTTCCATGTGTAGGTTCTTGTCATATTTTTTGCGGCATTCATCAACTTAAAGCTCTGACTGAGACAATAAAGGGTAACATTTTTGCACCGTTGAAAGGGGAACGCCGGAGAGATTAATTATTAGTGACATAATCTTTAAGTAACTTGCCTTTCTTCAGCTGGTTTTCATTTAAGTCAAGAAGACACATAGAAAAAGTCGTCTTCTAAATGTGCATCCTTGCCATATATGGACACAATAGTTAAATGATGTCAGTGATCCTCCTTGTGAAGACACACTTGAAGCCGTAAAGTTACTTTACATTGGGACACGCAGGAGATTAGAAGTTGTCAGGACATCTTATCTTTGACTTTCAACTGTTGTTTGTGGCTTCTTTGGATTTTGCAGGGTCACTGTTGGGAGGAATCAGGATGAAATAGTAAAGGGATGTTCATTATGATGCAATTGCACTATTTATTTCCTTTGTTTGCAATATTTAGTTTTATTTCATAACTGGCATTTGTCTTTAATTCTTTTGTGGAAAATTCTAAAATGAAACCACCTTGCTACAACTTCAGACTCTGTTCTAAACTGGATTGTTACTTTTAGGATACTCCACTTTCCTTCCTCACACTTGACAGAAATAATTTTAATCATTTAAGCAATTACTTTTCCCCAAACATATCAAATGCTTTTGATACTGTTCCCTTTCAAACCATGTATGGGAGTGAAAGATAAGAGGATAGAAAACTTGGAAGGGTTGGCAATTTGGGCCCCTTTGTGTCCATCCACAGTGTTTAGCTTTGACAGGACGGTACAGCGTGTGCTCTCACAGAGTTTGTAATGGTTCTCTATCAACCTTTGTTAGATCATTTGTGTATTGCGGAGAAACCTAGTCTCTTGTTTTGATGACACATTCATAGATTTGGTCAGGCACCCTCACAAACATCTGTAGGGGATCAACCTATAGATTAATCCATTTTAGTTTACATTTTCTTACACGCGTGTTACATGTTTGAATTTTTTTTGACCAACATACTTGTGCTCATCTTTGCCATTGCACATTGTTTATATGTAGTGTTTCTTTCTGTCTCTCATGTAACACAGCGTACACACTTTTGCTACATTAAATATCAGCTGTGGTGTGTCCTCTGCACCACTTTGGTGATGATGAAAAATAGGACCACTTGGAGATTGTTGGAGTTGCAACTATAATTCAGCCCAGCTGCTGACTGGTATTGAATTTTTACACAAGGCATACGTATCCTGTCCTGAGCAGGGGAGTAACAGATAACTGTAGATATAGACTGTGAGGCCACAGGGGCCTCTTTCAGTGGTCTAATCTGCCTGGGTTGCCTCTGGAACTGTTGTTTTGATTAAAGATTCCACCACATTTTGTGTGAATCCAGATTATAACTACATTAAGCACACAATTTCCTTATTCTCTCATGCTCTTCCTGGTTTTGATTTTGAATGGGATGTGAAAAGCTAATACAGCAACACTGTTAATAAGCACTTTAAAATAATGACAATGTATAGCTGGTGTAAGATTTTATCAAAAATAAAATAGAACTTATAATAGAACATGTATATGTGAAAGAAAAAGGCAGCCCCTCATATTCATATACAGCCTGTAGTTATGTGTTCAAAGGCTGTGCATGCGTGCCTGTGTGTGTGTGCGTGTGTGCGTGTGTGTGTGTGTGTGTGTGTGAGTGTGGCTTTATTTAGCATCTGTGAAGTCAGACTGTGATCAGCTTTACAAATTCTTACATAACACTGTAATAGATCTGTGGGTCAGGGGGGTTGTTTTAACCACCTGTAGGGACGTAATGCCGTTGCATGCACGCACGTTTATGTGTGTTTAACGTTCACTAGGCTTAAAACCACAGAGACACCAGAGAAAAGCATGCAGACAGATTGAAATCTGATCTTTTCCTGCACTGCAAGTATGTGTATGTGTGTGAGTAAGTCAGAGAGAATGTGAAAAGAAGCTGACCCTGATACATATCTGGCTCTCCTACTATGGCTTTTACACGTGCAAGAGGCCAGTCAGTGCAGAGACAGGGTACAGCTAAAAGACATCTGATCTGATTCATTGTCCTGTGCATGTCCTTGTGTCCGTGTGTCCGTGTGTCCGTGTGTCCGTGTGCCCGTGTGTGTGTGTGTGGGGCCAGCTGGGGAGGCTTTGTATAAATGTCACAGTTTTATCACAAAAGCACAACATATAGGTTGATCTGTCATTTGGCTGTGGACTAGTTTGGATTGTCCAGTTGCAGGCTCTGATAAATCTTCATCAAGCTTCATATAGGATACTGTAGCAGTACTCGCCCCCATTTTCCACCAATGTGTTGAATCTCAAACATACCCATAATCATTCTACAGGTCAGGATAGCATCAGCAGCACAGCAAATGCTCTGCTTTCTGTATTTCTGTCTATTCTATTCTATTCTATTCACAAAACATATTTCAGGTTTGTCCCATCAGGGTCCCCTGCAGGGAACACTCTGTAAGCTACAAGGAACAGTTGCCTGACACCGACACACGGTCCCTACATGGTATCATGACATTAGTTCTCAAAATAAGGATCCCCTGTGTCAATTTTTATTGTAAAAACAGTAAACATGCTTAAAGCTTCCAAAGAAAGCACTTACACATTTCCTAGTCTGTGTCAGAAGCCTGCCATAATTCATTAGATAAACAAGTAAACGCATGCTCAACATGCCACACTGATATACTGCTGCTGGGATGTCTATGACTCACGCTTCTGCTGAAAGTCTGGGAGTTACAAGGTTAGACTTGCATTTTAGCAAAAAACAAAAAAAAACAATTTTGGTCAACAGGGAAACAGGAAAAGGATTTGGCGTTGCAGGCCGAACAGACGCAGTGACTGCACCCACATATCATCCTCATTTATAAATGTCTGTCCACAGGTGAGCTCATGGGTCACTTGGCTGATTCTGACAGCGGGGTCCATGGAGGAGAAGAGAGAGGTCTTCTCTTATCTGGTCCATGTTGCAAAGTGTTGTTGGAACATGGGCAATTACAATGGCGTTATGGAGTTCCTGGCTGGACTCAGGTTAACAGACAGATGCAGACACTCTGTTAAATATTTTGCTCTACACCCATGGCTGAAAAACTCTCTTTTTACTCCAGGTCCCGTAAGGTGCTGAAGATGTGGCAATTTATGGACCAGACTGACATTGAGACCATGCGGAGCCTAAAGGATGCCATGGCTCAACATGAGTCCTCCTCTGAGTACAAGAAGGTTGTGACAAGAGCTCTCAACATCCCAGGATGTAAGGTAGGTTGGAGTTTGTGCACAAGACATTGGGGACAAATCTCACATGTCCTGAGTTTTTTTTTTTTTTTGATCATGCCCTGAGTTAACTTGGGATCTCTTTGTGTCTCTGCACCAGGTGGTGCCTTTCTGTGGGGTCTTTCTGAAGGAGCTAAATGATGCACTAGATGGAACAGCAAGCATAATCAGCTTGAAAACTCCTCTGGATAATGCAGAAGACTCCATAGAGGTACCACAATGCTCTCAAGCTGGAGCAGTGAGTGTAATTCATTCATCATTATTTGATCTTTTCTGTCTGTGCTGTAGTTTGTGTCAGACTATAGTGGCCAGCACAACTTCCTGTCACGGTGTGGTCCTGATGGTCTACACATCCCAGAGAAAGAAGCTACAGTCAGCAACATCCTCCAGATTATCAGGTACACAGCATCCTTTTAAAAGTGACAAGTATGCATTATACCTTTTTGACTCCGGCTCTCATTGTGGGCTCAGATCTGTTTGTGCCTGACACTTGGGTAATTCTCCTTTTGTTCTGCTCAGATCTTGTAATCGAAGTTTAGAGGTGGAAGACATTGAGGAGGGCTCAACCAGTCCTTCTTCTAGTTGTCCACCCTCTACTTCCAGGAACAACTCCTTCAGGGACCGCTGCCGTAATCAGTCAGTCATCATTTTTCTTCTCCTTTTTTAACCTTTTATTTACCCCAGAAATATATGTCTCATTTAAGGAGAACTTAGAAAGGATGAATCTGTTTAGTCAGATAGCCAACCAGCTGAAGGCTGAGCTCTGAGCGTGGGGGGTGGTGTGTGAGCCGTGTAAACATTTGAGAACATACAGTACAGAGTCAAATAGCACAAAACATGTGGCTCAGTACATTGAGATCCTAGGACATCCGTTTATCTGTAAGTTCTTCTCCATTTAATAATTCCTAATTCTTTTACTACATTTACTTTGCACTTTATTTTATGTAATCCTCTAGACTCAAAGTTTTGCTAAATATCAGCTGTAAAATATCCCTTTCAACGTCAAAGCTTTGCTATGCACTGACACGAATTCTGACCTGCTGAGTCATCTAGCACCCTGGCCGAGAAGAAAACATAGAAGTGTGTTCACTCAGTAGGCAAGTCCTAATAACATGCAAACATATAAATACAAACAACATCCTTGCAATCTTTGATAATAACATTTAAAAGGACATAAATATGTATTTCCTACATTTTTAATTTATGACCTTGTGCTTTTAACATATTGCAAAAAAAGTGAATTTATGCCATTGTAAAAATTACATTTACAGAAAGAGATTAACTGGGAGAAATATCCAAACAATGGGCCACTTTATGGTATAAGAGTATTCTGCTTACAAAAATATTTTCAGCGTGTGAAATGTGAATGTCCTCTTCATCTTGCTAACACAGGTCTATGGAAGTGCTCATAATTCCCTTCACCTTGACTTAGGCCCAGGTTCCAGGTGATAAAAAATCACCTCAAAGCTGCATCTGATACTCAGCCAGTTCTGGCCACTTCCTTTAATGTTATTGTATTGGACTGTACTGGTTTACTTATAGATTTTGCTAAACATGTACATAACAAGACAATGTAGTTTTCTGACGTGCACACTCAGATAAAGTGATTACCACATAAACCCCCGTGTTACAGAGAAAACAGATAGCCACATTGTTTCCTGTCAGGACAGGAAGAAGCTGAGCTCTGGTCCTTATCACCACACCAGCGGAACATAGTTCACAGCACTAGCTGGGATTTGGTTGTGAAACAATTGGAAGAAACCTATTTCAATTTAAATTGCTTTTGTTATTAAAGGTAGATTTTCTCTTGTTTGGTATCATTTTCTTTATTTTTTTCTAAGGACCACAACTGATTGTGGCCAATTGTCTGTACTGTGGTGCAGATAAATATTATCTTTCTTACTCTGGAGGTTTAGGAATGCCGCCTCCATTCTCTTGACCTTTCCCAGTGGCATCCTCTTTCTGTTGTATTTTTATTTTTTTTTAAGTATGCAGAAATCTTTGTTTACTCTTGATTCATCTCATTCCTGTCTTCCTTCTGTGTCCTCCTCCCATTTCAGTTCACATTCATTTAAGATGCCCCAAGAAAAAAAACATGCCTTGTAAGGGGTGCTAGGAGTTTGAATATGGTGGTTAAGGTTGCAGTGGCAGCAGAAACTGCTTCAGTGATGTGTTATGACAGTGTGCATGAGGCTTTCTGGTTTAAGGCATAATACATGAACCTGCCTATGATATATTACATTTAGGAGGGTTGATCATTTTCTTTATCATATACTCCACTTTAGATTCATGGTGGGAGATTTGTCTGATTCTGATGGCGACTTGCCAACTGAGCCTGCAGTGAAAGAGGTGGAGTTTCAGGGGACCGAAGAAACACACAAAGCTTTCAGCCATGGAACTGAACTTATTCCCTGGTAGGAAAGTTATACACACCAGCACAGCAACCAGTGATAAATCACCAGACAGCCCATGCGTTTGCGTCTTCCTTTTGTAGGTACGTGTTGTCATTGCAGCCAGACATTCATCAGTTTCTGCTGCAGGGAGCCACGGTCATCCACTACGACCAGGACAGCCACCTCACAGCACGTTGTCTGCTCCGGCTGCAACCCGACAACACAACACTTACCTGGGGTATTTCTGCCACTCTTACTCTGACGTCCAGTTTATTATTTGACTAAATGGATATACATACCAGCCTACATACTAAACTCTAACTGGATCTAACTGGAGAAAAAACTGGCATCCACAATATAATGTCACTTTTCCTTCCTTTGTACTTTAAGAATATTGTAAATGTCAGGGCATGTCAGTGCTGCATCCTCTATAGAGCTTATGAGTAAAATTTTATGTAAATGTAGCTCAATTTTCTTTTCTGTTATTGCATTTCAAGGTAATCCACAGCTTGGAGGGGCCTCCCCCACAGAGCCACCGCTGGGGTTGGGACAGACTGTGGTTGCAGGGCTGGCTGAGGGCCTTTTGGACCTTGGAGTTGTGAAGGTTTGTTTTTCCCGGGTCTATTTTATTTATTTATTTTTTTAAGTCAAAATAGGTATAATATGTACATATTTTAATGGGAACATGCAGGCAGTGTTCCTGGGTCATCAGGGAGTCGATGTTCATGCTGTATGTCTGCAAAATAAGCTGAGCCACATGACAGTTGAGGAGAACACCCTGAGCCTCCTCTATGGTGCCAATACCACTGACAACAGGTCAGTGTGATGCCACCAGCGAGGACAAGGACATCCCTTGATTACTGGCGAAAGCTCTTGTTGTTTACTAAATAACAAAACCTCACTTTTACTTTTACCTCTAGACTTCTGCACTTTGTGGCACCAAACCACACAGCACAAATGCTCCATAAAGGTTTGTCAGAGTTGGTGAAGGCCACAAGAAAACTGAAGAAGTTTCCTGATCAGCGGTTGCAGTGGCTGCGGAGGCAGTATGTCAGTTTATATCAGGTACCTTCTAAAGGGAAGAACTTGTCTTTTCAGAAAGTGTCTTGGAATGTCCTTATACCCTAATTTCCAAATAAAAAATAGACCCACTCCCATTCTAGTGAATAGCTGCATTTGCACAGTGAGCCTACGCTTCCATGACACATCAATCCATGCTACTCAGATCACACCCAACCAGTAACACACACAACATCCAGTAAATTTTAACAGTTGACACAATCTAGAACATGAGTTACAGACCATAAACACTTATTTCATGAAAAAAAAAATCACATCACACTGTTTTACAAAAGTTGCAAAGTGAGGCTAAAATTGCAGGAGTTTTTGTGGCGTGAATGTTAGGTTCAACCATCGACTTAATTAGCACTTGATTAGTAGTGGTTCTTGTGTGGATTTGTGATCAAAGGCCATGCTGCGGCAGTTCAGAAACACCTCCACAGGGTGACGGTATCCGCTGTTAGTCGCGCCAGATTGATGTCACAGTGACGATGCTTTATGTGAAAATTGGAGGTAATTGTCTTTCACAATTGGCATTGACTGTTGATCTTTGTTAGGAGGATGGCAGGTATGAAGGACCCACGTTGGCCCAAGCCATTGAGTTGTTTGGAGGCCGGAGATGGAATATGAGTACAGGTGGAACAGAGAAAGCTGCCCATCAGAAAAACAGCCCTCTGAGCATCAATGATAAGACCAAGAAGAAGAAGAAGGTCCTTGTCAGGGTCAGTAGACTGTATACAAACTCTAATAAACCCTGTTATCGCAAGTGGAACAGGCTGGTACATTAAAAACCAAAACAAATCTCATCAATACAGGGGGACAGTGGAGATGCCACTGATGATGAAATGGTTTCTCGGAAAACACGGAGCTGTAAGGAAGGATCATATCGAAATGGACCAGAGTCTGACAGTGTAGATCAAGAAGATCCAGGTTTGCAGAGCCTCTGTTGTTATGCTATTGTCTTGTTTACATGCTTTATTTACCCTGAGATCTCTGTATCTGTAGAAGATGGCTTCCCTGGGCCGTTTTCGCTCTCAACCAGTAGAAGCCCTGGATTGCTAGCCTCCTCTTCCTCCTCCTCCTCCTCTTCTAGCATGACTGGGTCCAATCAATCCCGCCCACAGTCCTCTCCAACCCTCTCAGGAACAGCGAAAGCACAGCCAGGGTATGGCTGTAACTGTGCTGTGTCAGAGGATGTGATTTGTTCCATTCAGAAGATGTGTAACTTTTCATTGTGGATTTTAGGGCATGGAGCAGCCGGTCATGGCACGGTCGAGGTAAAGGCTGTTTCAGAGGCTTCCAGAACCTCATGATCTCTGACAGCACAATGAGCTTTGTTGAGTTTGTGGAGCTCTTCAAGTCATTCAGGTAGATAACAAATAGATCGTGTTAATAGCAAAAATTCACAGAACAGATTTATCTGTTCTTTATTTCTTCGTGCTTCAGATTTTTTTTTTTTTTTGCTTAGATGCAATCATCCGACCCAAACAATGACCTGACATATTTATGTATGGTCTCCAGCCGATGCATTGTTTCATCTGTATTTTTGTCATTTCACTCCATTTGGTTATATAATTGTAATATTTGAATCAATAACAGCTGAAAACAGTATGATTAAACTTGCGATTAAACAAACAATTCTTGTTATCACACTTTTCCAATGCATTATCTTTATATATTTATAGATTACAGTATTTCCCTGTTTAGTGAAAGGAAACAGTGTTTTGTCATGATAAGCTGTGGATTATTGTCATACCAGCCCTCCAACATTTTTTAGATTTAAGCATAACCTCTCAACTTCTGTCCAAATTCTGCCCTCAACTACTCAGTGATGTGGGGAACACACAAGTAAAGTCAAATTCCTGTTTTATTTCAATTGATGTGTCAAATATATATCATATTTAAGATTAAAAATGTAAACTGAAAACATTTAATCATACTATATGTTATTTTTAATTTGACCTGCTGAACATTTCATGAAGTTAAAATGGCCCTAAATTCAGATTTGTGTTATTTCTTCTACAGTATCCGAAGCAGGAAGGATCTGAAGGAATTGTTTGACACCTTTGCTGTCCCCTGTAGTCGCTCAAATCCAGAGTCTGCTCCTCTATACACCAATCTCAGGATAGATGACAGAGACACAGGTCTCCAGCCAGACCTCGGTAACAGCTGCAGCCTGTCAGCTTTATTTGGAGGATTTCATCAGTCAAAGAACAGAGGGAGCATCTCACAACCTCTCTGTGTTATCTACTTTGCCCAAAACTTTAGATTTATTAACACGCAATGGTTCAGATCTTGGTCTGTTTATCCGAACGAGGCAGCAGATGTCGGACAACCAGAAGCAGATTTCAGATGCCATTGCAGCAGCCAGCATTGTGACCAATGGGACGGGAGTAGAAAACGCATCCCTGGGTGTTTTGGGCCTGGGCATCCCTCAACTTAACGACTTCTTGGTCAACTGTCAGAGGGAGCATCTGAGCTATGATGAGATTCTCAGCATTATACAGGTGAGGTCTGGATGGAAGGCATGCATGAACACCAGGATGAACTCCATGTCAAACAAACTTAATCCTTTATTTTGCAGAAGTTTGAACCCTCATCAAGCATGAGACAAATGGGGTGGATGTCATTTGAAGGCTTTTCAAGGTAGAGGAAAATAAATACACATCTGTCTTAAATAGTAAGCTAACTTTAAGTGCTCAAATTCTTAATCATCCCATTTGCCTAGGTTCCTGATGGATAAGGATAACTTTGTCTCACGCATTGAGGAATCCCAGATGAACCCAGAGGAACTGCAGTATCCTCTGTCTTATTACTACATTCAGTCCTCTCACAACACCTATCTGACTGGGCACCAGCTTAAAGGGGAGTCCTCTGTTGAACTTTACAGTCAGGTAATGGAACCATTTACCTCATTCTTGTAACGACTTCCTTTTCAAAATCATAACTCTTAATTTTGTGTATCAGGTGCTTTTGCAAGGCTGCAGAAGTGTTGAGCTAGACTGTTGGGATGGAGATGATGGGATGCCAGTCATTTATCATGGACACACTCTTACAACCAAGATACCCTTTAAGGTTTGAAATACACAGAGAGGTTTAACAGTCTGAAATAGTGACCACCTTTATTGTCTTTAACTCAGAATCGAAAGGCCTTTGAGTTGATTTTATTACTATTGAATTCCATAGAATTTTATTGACAGTAATTGGTCCTGCTCTGCTCTCATAACAAATTGAATCTCTCTCATGATCCTCAGGATGTGGTGGAAGCAATTAGCCGCTCTGCATTTGTCAATTCCAACATGCCCGTCATCCTGTCCATAGAGAACCATTGCTCCCTCCCACAGCAGCGCAAGATGGCTGAAATCTTCAAGGTCTGTTCTCATCTTGGGTCTACAACTTTCCCTTTCAACATCTTTTTGACAACATCTTGGTTTCTTTAAAATGCCACACATATCTGGCTATGACAGATTCATCTTGGAATATCAGCATGCTTTCATCTTCCCAGCATCCTTTCCTCCCTGGAGACTTCTTTGTGGCTAGAGGAGAAGTCTTTGATGCTCAGATAGCTCTGTTCTGCTGGTCTGCTGATGTCACCACCGCTTGTTTATGTGAAGTGTTGTTTTGTTTTTGATGAAAGCACTCTTCCTTTTTCCTGTACTCTCTCTTCTTACCCATTTTAATATACCGCATGGCTTTACTTTGCATGACAAATGCACATTTCTTTTCTTTAGACGGTGTTTGGGGAACGTCTGGTGACACGCTTCCTCTTCGAAAGCGACTTCAGCGATGACCCTCACTTGCCGTCTCCGCTGCAGCTGCAGGGAAGGATCCTCCTCAAGAACAAGAAGCTCAAAGCACACCAGGCTCCAGTGGACATACTCAAGCAGAAGGTGGAGCGGCTGGCATATTTAATACCCATTTGAATGGCTGTAAATAATTTTCCACGTTTGTTGTTTGCTTCAGAACGCACATTAGATACGAGTGTGATTATTCACTGTAAATAAGCTGTAAATCACAGTAATGGGGTGGCACAGATTATATGCAGGTATTTACAGATGTGTTTCTGTGCAAACATTAGCATTTATCATGCACTATTATTTTTTTAACCCCCCAATGATCATTTGATCGCAGGCTCACCAGCTTGCCCACATGCAGGCCCAGGTTAGCAACGGCTCACCGGGAGTTTCCTCTCCAGGCAACCACACTAATGAGGATGAGGAAGAGGAAGAAGATGAGTACGACTATGACTATGAGTCTCTTTCAGATGGTAAGGAAATCAAAGAAGAAGAAAAAGTCTAACGGAAAAGATGAGAGACCAAGTAGAATTTCCAATAGCTGATGTAAATGATTTAACTGTAAGACTCTTTTCTGTCCTTTTCCTCTTTAACACTGAACTCTGCCTTCATGTTGACTGTCTGTTCTCACTATTTTTCCTGCCCGTTTTCCTCATAGCTGATGTCCTCACAGCTTCTTCTGCCTCATGTGGCCTGGAAGGTAAATTGCACAGCTGGAATGCTATGTGCTGATGTTTCTGTCTTTTTCATCTATTTTAATAAACCCTTCTGAGTTTATTAAAATGTCCTCTTTACTCCTTACATTTACATTTCATAACAGAAATGTGATCTTTGTGACAATTGAAAAGAAAAATCTGTCTGCTGTTTGGGACATGGATGTACTAGAAATACATCCATCCATTTCTAATAGGGGATCACCCAAACATTCAACATTCTGTCATGTAGAAGTGCTTTGATTTCTCATTTCAGTGTGTTTTTATGAACTCTTGCTTGCATCGTGTGTCTGTGATTGGCTTCTTCTTCAGTATGCTTTGCCTGCTTTACTCACATTACTCACATGGAATGACTATTGGCAGTTGTGAATGCCATCAGGATTAGTGTACACATTCTCTTCAGATTTTCTTTTAACAATGAAGTAGATCTGTATGATTCCTTCTTCTCCCATAAACACATCACCTCCCTTCTTCCTTCCCTTCATACTGAAGTTGCGTATGACCTCACCAGTGGCCAGGCAGGCTCCTCGTGGAAACAAAACAAAGCCATCTGGTTTCTCAGGCCCTATGTTGCCCCCACGCTAAACAACAGACCAGGGGAAACTACCCTGTCCTGCTCTCAGGCCCAGCGCCGCTCTCTCCTTGCTTCTGTCATAAGAACTCACCGGTCAACGACCTTTAAAATAATGACCCTAAACCCCTCAAGTGGTGTTGTTTTTGATGCCATTTTTCATGGAAACACTCAATAAATCAAAGAGTCAGAGTACAGTTGTGTACACATATTTTACCTCTAGTTGATGAGCTGCTTCACCTAATACCGAGCTGACCTGTTGTTCAGTGGTAATTGGCTCTCGTCTCCGTCTGCTCCAGCTCACTTCTCTGGCTTCTGTCTACACTGTGACATTCTGGGTCAGCGCTGCCAAACCTTTTTCAAAAGTCCAAAATTAATCACCTTCTCTGTGATGAATTGCTCTTTCCTCTGACTTTCTCCTCAGATTTTTGGCTGTGAATTTATAGGAGGAATGGAGGCATAAAAAACTCTCTTCTGTTGTTGCTTTTTATCTCTGATTGATAGGATGGGCTTCTGCTCATATTTGCGTAGGTAATATGCTTCTGGGAGTACGTAATCACTGTAACCAGGAATGCTTGCTCTTTTTTCAGGTATTTTAATATTCACGTTTCATTTTCATGGTAATGAGGTGTCTATTATACCCACCGTGAGTCTGAACTGCGTGACAAATGTATCATTGTGATTTGCATGAGGTGGATTCCTACATAATGTCAGTCATTATCGCGGAGATTATATCATTCTTTGTGCTCTCTACACAGACAACATCCTGGATGACAAACCTGAGGTGAAAAGCACAGCTGACAAAGAGGAGCAGCCTGTCGATGAAATACCCAAGAGAATAAAGAAATCTGACAACACTACACAGAGTAAAGGAAAGGTAGGAACCTACAGTAACAATGGCCCAAGAGCCCTGGATTATTTTAATATTCTGAAAAAAGAAGCATTTTCTTCCTCCAGTGTTTTTTTACACCCAATTCATAATTCATTTTTTACAACCTTTCCTTACTTTATGGGTTTCTGGGAAGACCCACTTGAAGACTTTAAAGTACGCTCTGGCCTAATTGCACAGATGTCTCATGAAGCTGACCCATACATTCCAAGGTCTCTGTCTGTCTGTAGGTGTTTGACATGGAGCTGGGTGAGGAGTTCTACCTTCCACAGAACAAAAAGGAAAGTCGACAAATTGCTCAGGAACTGTCGGACCTCATCATCTACTGTCAGGCTGTGAAGTTCCCTGGTAACCCATGTTTTATAACATTTTCCTCCTCTGACTGTCATCCTAGATAGTCATTGCTTGTCCTTCAGAAATTTCTGACTAAAACCCTTTCGTTTAAAAGGTCAATCCATTCCCTATCTCCTTTGCATTTTTTATGGGGATTTAATATCCCACTGCCATTACACTCCCACACAGGACACCCATGAAGATGGTAAATAATTCTCTGCCCCATGGGAAAGATAGGGTTACTCTATTGAGAAATCAGACCTACAGCAACAGGGCTGTGATGTACCTTCCATGGAGGCAGTGGTTTTAGATCTTAGAGTGGTGTCAGATTATCATATTTTTCTTTCTGTTTTTAACAGAAGCTTGAACTCTTCCTAGGCCAAAGGGTCAACACTGAATTTATTCCTCATTTTAACTCATTGGGATCTTTGACTTCCCTTTTCACATTCTGCTCTTTCCTTTTAATGTGGATTGACTTCATTCCACGCTACTACTTATCTCAGTTAGTCCCTCAAATGGAAGCCCCTATCACATTTTTCCTCCCTCAGATGTCATTTTCAAATCTCTTGTTGTCTTTTATTTCTTGACATGTGCCCTTATGAAGCGTCCTGTGTTGCTAGTCAGTATTTTATTTGTTTTCATGCTCCAGAGAGCAGAGAGTTGCAAAGGGAAAGATTTACACAGATGGCAGACTGCATTCCATCACATCATGATTCAGACGTCATGTCCAGCACCAGACTGTTGTTATACAGTATGGCTGCACATTTTTTTTCTGTGAGAGACCTTAAATAAATCAGGACTAGAGTTGTAAACAATATATTTCCAGTCTCAAGCATGTAAATAATACATTTAAAGGCATGAATGTGGTTATACTCGCCCCCATATTTTCATTATAGCCTACAGAGGTCAGAGCCTATAGTGCGTCATTTATTATCAGTGCTCTTAGCTATGCTCATTAAACATAAATACTCTGTGATTTAGGCCTCAGCTCGGTCATTAAGGGACAGCATTATGTGAATGATTTGTGCAGTTTCAACAGCATTATTGACCGCTGGTGTTATTGTCTCTGGTGTGTGTTTGTGGGAAAACAGGTCTGTCTACACTGTCTCCGGCTGGCTCTGGCAGAGGAAAAGACCGTGGAAAGAGCAGGAAGTCCATATTTGGCACAGCTCCAGCTCGCTGCAACACAACAGGAGAGGTCCCAACTCCGAGTCGCACGCCTGGGAAAGGTGTGTGCGTGTTTGTGTGTCTCTGTGCATGTGTGTGCATCTGTGTCTGTGTATCTGTTTGTAAAATGTTAAATATTAAATGTAAAATGTTGAATGTAAAATGTACAATTAATACTGTAAATGTAAAGGCAGCACATATGCTTTACATTAAATAGCATTGAGGGAAAGGACATGAATACAGGAAACACTGTTAGAAGGTTTTCAATATTGCTCATGTCTATGCTAACTGCTGAGCGTTGATCTATTTCCCTCTCCTGTAGGTGGTGCCGAGCGCCTGAGCTGGGAAGAACAGCAGACGTCTCCTGTCCTCAGTCCACCCACCTCCCTCAGCGCCATCATCCGTACACCCAAGTGTTATCACATCTCCTCCGTCAATGAGAACGCTGCCAAGCGCCTGTGCCGGCGTTACTCTCAGAAGCTGATCCAGCACACCGTGTGTCAGCTGCTCCGCACTTACCCAGCAGCCACCAGGATCGACTCCACAAACCCAAACCCCCTGTTGTTCTGGCTGCACGGCATTCAGCTGGTGGCTCTCAACTACCAGACTGATGGTGAGGACAGTGTGGGGAGACACTGGCGGCGTCTTTGGGTCTCCTACAGAATTTTCAGACTCTCCTTGTGCTGACTCCTCACGCTCACTTTTATAGTGAGGTACATCTTTGAGAAATGAGAGCTGAAATGAGGATCCCATTTATTTGAAGATATTCTCTCTCTCTCTTTTTCTGCCCATCTTTCCTTTTCTTTGGGGACTCTATCTTTCTTTGTGCCCTCTCTATATCTCTCTTTCTTAGAATATTTCCCTATATGTCCCTCTGCTTCAAAAGGTTTCCTCCCTATTTGAAATCAAAGTCTGCATGCAGTCATAGGAGCTTTATGGGACACAGTGCAATTATGCAGAAATCCAAACCCACTTTTCTGGTTGGGACCATTTTATTATTATTTTAAAACTGATTTTTCTTTCCTTCACAGACCTGCCCATGCAGTTAAACGCAGCCCTGTTCGAGGCCAACGGCGGCTGCGGCTATGTCCTGAAACCGGCAGTGCTTTGGGACCGAAACTGTCCAATATATCAGCAGTTCTGTCCGATGGAGAGAGATGTGGAAAAAATGAGTCCCGCCGTCTACTCCCTCACTGTGAGTCACCAAGAGGACAGACAGCATCTTGAACGCTGTTTTGAGCTGCTTTTCCCTCTTTCCTCTCCTCATTTGTAGCTTCAGGCTGTACATGAGGCTGCTGTTCCTGAGGTGCTTTATTAGCATATCTGCAGTTGCAGTGTTCATTAGATTTGCTCAGGAGTGAAAGAGGAAGGTTTTAAGGTCACAGACCTCTTTGGCCCCTCTCAGATGATTTGTTACTTACTCATCACCACGGCTCCTCTGCTTTCCCTCAGATTGTTTCTGGGCAGAACGTCTGCCCTGGTAACAGCAGTGGCAGCCCCTGCATCGAGGTGGACGTCCTGGGCATGCCGGTCGACAGCGCCCACTTCCGTACCAAACCCATCCACCGCAACACCCTCAACCCCATGTGGAACGAGCACTTTCAGTTCGCCGTGCACTTTGAAGAGATGTGCTTCTTGCGCGTTGCTGTTGTGGAGAACAACAGCTCTCAGACTACTGCTCAGAGAACTCTGCCTCTGAAAGCCCTCAAGTCAGGTGGGAAAGAAAAAGACCGTGTCTGTCTTTTCTCCTTGCATGCTTGGTTTAAAAATTATGATTTATGTCTCTTCAGTATGTAATTTTGCCTTTTGCGTCTTTTAGGCTACAGACACATCCAACTGAGGACACAACACAACGAATCTTTGGAAGTGTCAAGCTTGTTCATCTACAGCCGCAGGACAGAGGAGTGTCCAACAGGCGGCGATATTCCCTCGTCACTGGTAGGTTTGGATGGCTGAGACTCCTCTGCTTGGTTACTGGTATGAATTTATGTTCTAATGACATTTTAGATGGAATTCGGGTACATTTTAAAGGATTCAATCATAGATAAACTAATTAACATTAAGACAGCCTTTAAATCAACCATAAACATCAGCAAGGTCAGAAGTTGTCTGTTATGCATAAAATAAATCCATAGTCCTCATATTAATGAGTAAACAGACTGTGATGATAACATCGGATTCTCTCTCAGTTGTTCAGCTCTGAAGAGAAGCGTGCGTCACAGCAGCACAGGGTGACGGTGTACGGAGCCCCTGGTCCTGAGCCCTTCACGGTGTTCAGCGTGGCAGAGCAGATCACTGCCAAACAGCTGCTGGACATAGTCAGTTCTTTTCAGAGGCAGTTTTGTTTGCTTTCACTGTCATTATTGTCTCATATGAACCAACCCCTCCCTTACCCCCCACCCCTCAGGTCATAGCTTCTGCTGGTGGAAATCCCTACTTCTTGTGTGAGGAGAGGGTTCCTTTGTCGAAGGAACGCAGCGAAGCCAAACGTTGCGCCCAGCATCGTCCCCTTGCTCCTGAGGAGGAGGTGGTCAGACTGGTGTCCAGCTGGAGCACCGATGAGGGATATGTGGGGAGGATCTGCCTCAAGTTCAGAGAGGAGGTATATGTCTATATGACATAGTGTATTGATATTGATACTGATGTTTTTGTTGGGCCTCCAACCACCTTTCATCTAGGGCTTGGCTCCCCCGTGTGGAGTTCCTGTGTAACTCAAACTTCGATTTATGAGTAATTTTTCCGTTCTGCTTTGTTTTCCCAGAAATTAAATGAGAAAACCGCGGCGCCCGAAGGAGAGGAGGAGTCGAGTGTGGCCGGAGCCCGGGACGGAAGCAGCGTAGAAGGAGGAGCAGCAGTGGAGGATGACGTCTTCCTTGTCCAGATCCATGAAGTTTCTCCGGAGCAGCCTCACACCGTGATCAAGGCCCCGCGGTACAGCACCGCTCAGGACATCATCCAGCAGGTGAGCAGAGGCCGGAGAAGAACCCCGAATCCGGTCAAACTGTGACTAACTGAAGTCCCATCTCAACCCCGAACAGGCGCTATCCAAGGCCAAGTATTCCTACAGCATCGTCTCCAACCCCAATCCGTGCGACTACGTCCTGATGGAGGAAGTGACCAAGGATGTGGGCTCCAAGAAGTCCTCCACCACCAAGCCTCTGCAGCGGGTGCTGCTGGATCACGAGTGCGTCTATCAGGCGCAGAGCCGCTGGCGGGGCGCCGGGAAGTTCATTCTCAAACTGAAAGAGCAGGTAGCTCCCATCTTGGTAACCACTTCACGACAGAAGAGACGTTGTAATGAACCTGCATGTTCTGTATCAAATCGTAACACAGACATTTACTAACACCCTGAATCACGGCTGTATTTTATGTACATGTTGCACCATGGACTGTTGCTTCTGTCTAACTGTTTCCTGCTTATGTGATTGTTCATGTCTCATTTGTCTGTCAGTATTTATTTAGTTTAACCAGGAACGCCTCCCTAAATAAAGTTTTTATGCCTTTTTGACTGGCGTTTCGTTTTCTTTCCTCCTTTCGGAGGCAGTCGTGTGTCAAACTCTTCATGGAAAAGCAACCCCAATCTTGCATCTGATAAAACAGACGTGCGCGTTTGTCTGTAAATAAACGTAACGTTTAAACTCCCCTTTTTGCTTCCAGTTGGTGCGGGAAGACAAAAAGAAAGTCATTTCCTTTGCCAGCGAGCTGAAGAAACTGACGAGCCGTGGCCGCAGCCTGACGACTGGCAGCGGGGGCGGCGTGGACGGCCCTGGCCAGAGTAAGGATGATAGAGCTGCATGTTGTGTGGCTCTGACAGAGCTCCAGGAGTGAGGTCACACTCTGCCTGCTGTCTGTGCATGGAGAGGCAACAGAGGTACCGTATGCTGTTTCTAACACCTGACACCAGTTTACACTGGAAATACATCCCTACTAGCCAACCTACATGTGAAAACATTAATATACAGTTCTGGGAATGCATGGGACCCCCCCCCCAGAGAATCTAACAGTGGGACAGCAGGGAGCTCACCCTGCGGTGCTGTTTAAACCTGTAATGTACGCTCTTCTGCAGGGTGTTGGTCTGCAGCCGCGGGGCTGAAGGTGTGGGTGACAGAAGGAAGGGCAGGGGCAGGTTGGTTCCTCCCGTCTTCCTCTGTGAGACTCCTTCAGCCAGTCCACCTGCCCACCTCCTCTCCGACTGCACCAGCGTCCAAGCTGCACCTCCTCAGGAACTGGAAGATCCACAAATGAGTCGTCCCGGGGACCCCTCGGGACGACTGCTTCTACGCTCAGAAGATTCTGGTGGAGTTCTTCCCTCTCTCAGGTCCTGAAGGAGTCCACCATCTTGTGCTGGCTGAGCAAGCTGAGGACGGTGGGGGGGGGGGCGGACAGAAGGTCGGGAATGTCACGCAGTCTGATCTTTTTGATTGGCGTCCTACCTGGCACCACCTCAGCAGTGGTGTCAAACAGGCGGATGACTGGCTGCTTTATTGGTTGTAGCTGCTGTTATTAGGACAGAAAGCAGGTTCTTCTCCCAAATTAGGGTTTAGTATGGCTAGAAGGGCACAGTAAAGGTTCCACGTCTAATTGGCTCTAAGCAACACCTGGAACTAGAGGAACCAGATGTGTGTTTTGGTGGAGGGCATTGTGCCGGAGGCTAACAAGCTGGCTTGTTCGGGTCTTTTTTTTTACTGTAGTT
The DNA here is from genome assembly GCA_911728415.1 of Lagocephalus sceleratus. Taxonomy (NCBI): domain Eukaryota; kingdom Metazoa; phylum Chordata; class Actinopteri; order Tetraodontiformes; family Tetraodontidae; genus Lagocephalus; species Lagocephalus sceleratus. Next base: position 12,883,347 of record CAJVRN010000231.1, on the reverse strand, counting down.
GGTTCACGGTACTGTAAAGCTGTCGCTCACACACTCTTCATCACCCTCACTGATGCTGGTTTCACTTTGGTTTAATGCAGGACGAACACACGATGCGTTTATTGACAAAAGGAAACATGCTCAAAGTGACTTTTATTTGAGTAAACCCCTGATTGTCCCAGTGCTAAGGGCTCTAGCTGTAAACACTCCTGTAGCATTTTGCACATTTCTTTGATTTCCTTTTCAACACAGTGTTTTCTTTGTGTGCGTTGTCGACATTTTTTCTCATTAGCACCGTCGCTATGATGGTTATTATTTTAACTTCAGCCTGATAATGAAGTGTAAATTCATTCTTTTATCATTTTCTTAAGTCAGAAGTGGATGAGGAATCTGAGCCCAAACATGAAAATATGAACACAATCATTTGGTTTGTGAAATCTGTCTTTTCACTTCAGTTGTCATTCAGGATGTACTAAAACTTGATTAATCTGGGGCCATTTTCCCCATTTTTTTATTTATTTGTGTTTTTAATTTTTGGATAGTTTGGGTTCTTTTACTCTTTAGCACACATGAACTTGTGTCTTATTTGGCATTTCATTGTTTCTTTCTTTGCCTTTCATGGTGCAAAGCCTTGTAAATGAACACTAAAAAAGTTTTTTTTTTAACTCGATGTTGAGAATAAAGTGTCTTCTCTGGTGTGAAATCACAGAGCTGTAAACATTTTAAGAGAAGTTAGAATCGGGAACTGTGGTCAGTAATGATATTATATTTAAAGGGAAAACACATGACCATCACTAAACACAATCTCAAATGTTAACTAACAATCTGATTTTTATTCGATCTTTAGTCTTTAGTGGTTTGATAATCTGGGGATCCTTTAAGCTGAAAGGGACGTGTTCGGTCTCGTCGGACCCCCCCGTGAACGTCCCCAGACTGAGCTACGTCACTCTCTCCTTTCTAACCTGTAAACCTCATGAATGTAAATGTTACTCATGTGTTCAGTCACAGATTATTTATTTGAATGTGAAGCCCTGGTTGGCATTTATTTGTTCTGCTCGTTGATGTCGATTGTCAAGTGTTTTTTATTTATTTAAAGTTGTGAGAACTGCCCTAATTTTACACAAAGCTATTTTAGATCTGTACTTAAATAAATGTGTGAGAGATGTAAATTGTGGGTATTCTGCAGTAACATCAGCCAGGACAGACGCTGACCACCTAAAAACGAACATCCACATCTGCATCACATCTGTCAAGTGGGTTTACTTGAATTGTCAAATGGATGGAAATTGTTGGATTTGTCATTTATCAGATCACAATAAAAATGTGATGTGTTCACTGTCCATGTCTGAGATCTGTCTTTGTTTTTTTTTTTTGTTTTTTTATTTAAATGAACAAGTAAAATTTCGATTTGCAACCGTGCTTTTCCTCTCACTGGCTCTTTAAAAGTTGTCCGATCTTCAGAGACCAATCAGATATCTGTTGTAACCTCACTGTGCTGTACCCTTGGCTGTGCTCCTGAATGCACCATCATGCAGCCACAGGGAGAGTAAGTGTGCAGCCTAAATGCTTCTTCCAGAGTCGTGATGAAGCCATTTGAATGTTGGGCGGTGGGGGTCACAGTTCCTCCATGTTTATCCTGATGAACATTGGAGGGGCTGAAGGATCCCTGCCATCTGCTAACTGGGCCTCCTGGGAGAAATTACAACTAAAACATGATAATGTCTCTGCTAAAAACAGCATGTGGGCAACAAACAAACTTGTTTCATTTATATTGTAGGGTTGTAAGAGCCAAAGCTCTCAGTAGAATCTGTGGGAGTCTGTGGTCACAGTTTGACAAATGTAACATGTAATTAATACTTGTAATTAATACTTCAAAATGAGTTGTTTTTTTTCCCCTGAAAACCATTTTTTTATGGTCAAATGTTGATAAGATGGACCAGCCAGCATCAAAAGCAGGATCATTATTCCAAGAAACATCAGAGTCAGGTTAAGATAGAGCGCAGCACCAGCCGCCTTAGAAAGTGAAGCTGTACAGTTGTGATGTTCAGCCTTCAATCAAACTATTTTACCCCACTTTTCTGGGATCTAAGATCAAAAACTAAAAGCATAAAAACTGGTACTGTCAACCACCAGAGGGCGCTCAACACTGCCTCTCGATCCGTGCATCTCTTTTCATTTGTTCCGACTTTCTGCTATAATTCACAATGTAATGAAACCATTTAGAGCTTCTCCTCCACAAACACAACAGCAGCTTAAACTCTAGTTCAGACTATTTTATTTAGGTGACTTGACAAGGATTTTTTTTTAAAAAAAGCAAATTTTAACAATATTGGACTTCATGAGTCCAAGTAGCAGACAAATCCAAGCTCAGTGTTGGCTTTAATACTGAATCTGACATGTGCAGCTTCAAACTGCCCCAAAGAGCCTGTAAAAAGTTCAAGTGGTCTCTCGTCATCTCTTTAGCAAAGTATAAATATAACAAATCTTCTCCTTCTAGATCAGGTGAAGGTGCAACTCAGTTCAGATTTAGCAGAGACAAACCAGACACTTTCAGATGTTTCTGCTTTAGCTTTCACTCTTGTTGAGCAGATCACGCCACCGTACTAAGTTAATTATGTTCAGTCTGATTGCCAGTATGCTAAATCATCACTTAGATCATCTGCTGACTTTGTTTAACTGGATTAAACCGTCTTTATGATTCCACAGCGAGGTGGCGTCTGAAAGCTGGGATGATCCTGCCACTGAGAGGAGAGCTCCACGTTGGCAGAACCAGTCAGAGTTTGGTCATGGGTATGTGGACGTTGTTCCACGGCCCCATCCACAGTTCCTCCTCGTCTGACTGCGTTCTGTCACCGGGGCACCCCAGGGGCCCCCTCATACTCAGCCCCTGGTCGTCATCGGTGGCGCTGCCGTCTACCTTTGACTCTCTCTCCCCCTCTCTCCCCTCCCCCCTCTCTGGCGTGCTCCGCGGCTGCTCTGCGGCCGCTCTGAGCACCTCCGGTTTGGTGGCCGCGATCTCTGAGCCCACGCCACCGTCGTTGCCGCCTGGGGAAGCGTTGGGTGGTTGTGCGCTGACTCCGCTCAGTGTTTTATTCCTGTCTGCGGATGCTCCCAGGGCAGCGGTTCCCGAACCCTGGAAGGTGCGCAGGGTGTTGCGGCCAGCCTCTCCTGCGGGGCTGTGCAGGGGGACCCTCTCCTCCAGCGTGGCCGCCATCTTGTCCAGTTTTTTAAAGTGCTTGGTCAACCGCGAGCTGAAGACCGGAGAAGGGATCTTGAGGTTGTTGTTGGCGTTGGCGTGTGCGTGGGGGGGGTTGACCGAACGCCGCGTGCGGATGATGGAGCCATTCTGGGCCACATAGATGCTCCCGTTGATGTTGGCGTGGCTGTTGAGGCTGGAGGGGAGGCGACTGCGCTGGGTCTCCGGAACGCTGTCCTCTCCCGTTGAGCTGGTCTCATATTCCCGGTCCACCACCAGCTTGATCCGACGTTTTCTGCCGGCGAGCTGCAAAAACAGGAAGGAGTCACCAAACCTGGAAGACTTACTTCGTAAATCTGATCTCATTTTTTTCCCCCTCGTTTGACCCAGATGCCCCTGAAGTGTGACGCAAACACGTCTCCATCAGAGTTGTTTTTCAGTAACACCACATTCACTTTTACAAAAAAGTTTCTCAATAATTGTAAGAGTTGGATGGAAGTCAAGTTTTCATCAGTATAACGAGATTTTGCTTTCGGGTTTGAGCAGGCTGGACATGACCGGGGCCAACACACACTTCTCCTGTCCTGGTTATCTCTCTCTGCGACCAGAGGAAGTTATAAAGTTGTGGGGATTTTCATTGGTCAAAGTTGCGTTAACTGGAGGTACTGGTCTTACAGGGATTTTTTTTTTGTGGGAATGTGGGCAGTTCAGTTGTGACTTCAGTGGCCCACAGGCCCGAGCTGAGGGAGGTCAGAACTCTGACCAGCAGACTTGTGCCTGCTACTGCTAAAACGTCCTAATGTCCTATTTTACTCTTCAACTTTCCGGCTCGCAGAAGAGCTGGAGTTTGTCCCAGATGAGGGGCTTCAGGCAGACAATGAGACTGACAAAAGCCAAACACTGCAGAAGATTTGAATCAGATATGGAAGAGACAGAGAGGAGGTGGAAGAGCCGTGGAAAGGACAGAGGAGGACAGGGACAGAGGGACAGTTCCACATTCCACTATCACAGCAAACAGAGGAAAAGAGACAGATTCCACCAAGCGGATCACTGCACACCCAAGATCTTACTCAGTGCTGAAAAAGTTAATCTGTAGTGGGACTCATTTCCCAAATCCCCCACTTCTTCATCGCCTCTGTCCTCCTCATCCTCTGTGTCCTCAATGATGGGCGACAAGTCTTTGGTCACAGCGGAGACGATGTCTGGCTGCTGGCTGCTGGAGGCTTGGCTGGCAAATGTCGGTGACAGCACATTTCTGACCTCCTCGTCTTCCTCGGCCTCTTCCTCTGTGGTTTCCTGTGAAGAGCAGTGGGGTGGGGGGCTCTGTCTCATCCGTGCGCACTCTTGGTTGAGCCCAGTGCTTCTGTCCCCGCAGTCCCCGTGAAGATCACTTGACCTCGGTCTTCTGGCCTCACCCTCCGGCCCTGAGTCTCTGCTCGTCGCCTCCTCCTCCTCCTCCACCGTTTCCCAGTCTTGTTTTCCCATCTCTGAACCAGATTCCGTCTCCTCCGGCCTGGTCGTGACTGTCGAGTTGGTGCTGCTCCCCACAGAAGCGTCCTCCGATGACGACGCTCCACTTCCTGTGTCTGAATCGCTGCTGGGAGGCGCGGTGCCCCCCCTCGTCCATCGCGCCTCCAGCTCACCACTCACCCCGCCCCTCCTCCCGGCCGTCCCCACCTTTCTCTGTGACACCCAGGCAGAGACGCTGTTGCCCCCCACAGGACGGGGCGCCCTGCCTGGTGTCTCGCCTCCACCCCGGCCTCGTTCCCCAACCCTCTCTTCCCGTCCCCCCCTGGCAGGTCCCCACAGCTGCCTGGCTCCTGCAATAAGAGCCAGGGCCTCACTCAGCTTTTGTCTTGCCGGGGCTCGGCCTGTGCTGACACGCGTCTGGAAATAGCTCCCGTTAATGAACGCCCCCCCTCTGCCCGGGCTGGTGGTCAACGAGCCGGGGAGCGCGCCCCCGCGCTCCTCCCCTCTTTCACCGTTTCTCTCCTCATGGTTCAGCCCTTTCCTCGTGGTTTTCCCTTCTCTCCCTCCTCGTTCTGGGGCTCTTGTTCCCTCTCTGCTTTCCCTCACCCCTGCCTCCCCATTCTCAAACACCCATACTCCCCCTCCCCCGTTTTTCCCCTGCAGCCCGCCTCCACCCTGGCCCCTGTCGTCAGCCGGCCTGACCCTGGCTTTGTTCCAGGGCAGGTGAATGGCGGGAGCTTTTCCAGGAGCTTTCCTCCCAGAAGGCAGCGGCGTGCTCAGACCCCCCTCCCCATTGTTCCTTGTAGTCCTACCACTGGCCAGTACTTGGCTCCCCTTGGCCTCAGTTCTGGGGGACCCTGGCCTTCTCCTGGCAGCTCCATGAGATGATGGAGGGAAAGGCTGGTGGAGGGCTGGGCCTAATCCAGCTCCTTGAAAGGGTCTCCTTCTCACCTACAGTCATGATCAGTTTAGCAGAAAAGGATAATCACAATGACGGTGATGGAGACAGTATACACGTGCAGGCAATGGCAGAGCGGAGTGCCATTAACCTCCCCCCTGTGAACGACCTTCAGATGTGCAGCTGTGACCAGCTGTGGAGCTGCTGCTCTCACATAAACCCTGGCAAAGGCTAAAAGCCTCACACTGACTGTTTTAGTGTCAGTTCCTGCAAACACAGTGGGCAGATGTGACCTCGTCTTCTACCTTCTAATGTTCTGTGCAGCCCACGGCCGCCTTGCCTGAATGAGAGACTCAGCCTCAACCTTGAAGTCTCTTTTGCTGAAAGCTCACGACTGCATTGGAAGGATTGTGAAGACACGGTTACCTCTCCATCAGACTCCTGGGGGCTGTAGTAGTAGCAGCCGTCATCGTCAACGACGACGTCCCCGTACTCGTCGTAGAGGCCGGAGGGCGAGATCAACTTCCTGCGGCTGCCGTAGTGAGGAAGGTCGTACCTGCAGGGGCACAGATCAGAGAAGACTCACTGCCACAGTCATCTGGGTGCACTCTAACAGAGGCCATCTACATTTTCCTTTATTCGGAGCCCTTCTCAAAGGCAGGAGAGAAAAAGGCGTATTTGCCAAACGCTGATCCACGATGTGGCGGCATCTCTCCATCCAACCATAAACAGCGGCTAATGACCTGTGTCAGCAACACAGCTGTCATCGCAAACCCAATATTTAGTTGCCAGGAGACATTTTGCTGGGCCAAAACACTGGAATCGATTTCCCTGCCTTTTGTCTCAGCGTTGCCCATTGCCGGGAGCAATGACTGCCTCCATGAAGAAAACACGTTGCTGTGCATCGCTCAGTGGGCTCTGTGCCCTGCAGCAAGTGACCCACAAAGAGCCAGGGGCTCCAGATACAAAAATACAAATGCTTTCTTGGAAACAACACTTGCCAGCGCGATTCAAGCAACAAGCTGGTGGAGCTCCTTTGGCTCCATCTCGGGACAGAAAACGTGTCTGGCGTTATCTCCTGGTGCCTGAGAAGATGAGGGTTTGTTCAGTTAAATGCTTACACAGTACACACTATGCTGCCCTATTCTTTGCATTCATTGGAACCCTTTCACCCTTCTGGTTCTATTAGGGCTCAGGAAATAACTAAAAATACCTGTTGATGGCATGGTCCATGGTTTATGTGATTATTGCAGCTTTATTTCTATGAAGAACAGATCGTCAGATATGGCTTCTCGGTTGTGATATTCTCACACTTTCTTCTCATTCATTCTATATATTTCACATCCTCAGTCAAGCTCATCTCTCGAGCGCACCAGCTCCTCGCTCCACGTCAAAGACATTTGTGTGAAAGAAAAAGCAAGCTTTAATCGCTTTTGTTCCCCCACGTCTTGCGCAGGTTGAGCGTTTCCTCCTGACCTGAGGGCGACATTTATTTCGCACCAAAACATCAGTTGTGCAACAAACGGCTGAAGTTATTTCCAGCTTCTGTGTAAATGCGATCTGAACCGTGCCCGTGGCGGATGGCTTCGTTCCCTCATGCAGACAAAATCCCATTTGGATTTCACGTTGTGCTCATCTCCATGTCAGATGAGCAGAAAGGTCAAAGGTCACGACCCAGCCTCCCAAATGACTTCATGCTAAACGCCAGAGCATCCTTTGTCTTCAGAAAAGTCAGGGAGTGTTTCTCTTTTTTTTTTCAAAGCTCTTCTCGTTCTTTGTACCGATGAAAACCTTGACCCTGGGAGGTGAATTATCATTTGTTGTTGCATCAATTTGGAATTACATCCTACAACTTTTATTCAGAGCTGTGACAAATGCAGCAAACGCATCTTAATTCTTTTGGACTACAGACCTTGATTTCCTGCTCCTGCACACCAACAGTCAGACAGGAGATTGTGGTTGTTGCTGGAAGCCAACGGCATGTGGCCCAGTATCTGTCTCCATGGCTGGTCGCTTGATTAACTGCTATGGTATTACCAGGCATGGAATTATCTGTGTGTGTGTGTGTGTGTGTGTGTGGGTAAAATCAAATTCCCCAGAGTCCATAACTCAAATTCAAAAAAGATACAATGTATCTTAGTGCGTGCGCATACACACACACATACACACATGCGCGCACACTCATCCTATAGTTCAAACAGACGGACACCTACACACTGTTGTGGAGTTATACATGAATCAGTCTAATAAAGCAGCCTCGACTCGTGTGGGAGGAATGCCATTTTGATTTATTTTTTGTCAGCCACATCCGTCACTGCCAGAGGATTGTTTGAATTTTATTTACTGCACTTAAGGCACTGTGCACCCAGAGAAGAGAAAATAAAGTCAAATGCACTTTTCATTGAAGCTATTGTCTGTGTGACCTCGCCTACCTGCTGTTGATACAAGAATTTCAAATGTGGCCTTTATTGGCAGGTGAAATGCTGGACAGGTGAAATGCAGCTGCAGTGTCTGGCCTCATGTTACTACCAACACACCAAGGTGAAGGTGCTGTGGTAACTTCAACTGCAGTGGGATGGCGATGCAGCGTGAGTGTGTATGCTGAGTAAACACGAACCCGTGATCACAGCTGTAGTAGTCCTGGGTATAGTAGTCCTGTCCTGGATCGATGCCGGACTCCATCGATAACTCCTGTTGGAGCAACACAAGCACTCAGCATCAGTCAACAGTACTGTGTACACACACACACACACACACACACACACACACACACACACACACACACAATTTTATCCTTGCAGGGACTCTCATAGACACACACACATCCTTGTATGTGTATCTGTGAGGACTTACATAGACATAATATTTTACCCAGCACCTTACCGTAACCATTCCATCTACCCCCACAACCCTAACCCTGACCTTGACCTCAACCCAATTCAAATCTCAACCTTAAAACCACGTCTTAAACTTCTAACAATCCTTTGAGGTTGGCCTTGCTTCACAAACATGACCCCCTGGTAGAATGAGTATTTTTGAACTATGTAGTAATGCGAGGAAACACACACACACACACACACACACACACACACACACACACACACACACACACACACACATGCACACAGAGTCAGGAAGTAGACAGAGTACCTCTGGTCTGAGCAGAGAGGGTCTCAGCAGTTGTTGTGTCTGCCAGAGGACAATGACAAGCATGAGATATGTTCCAAACACAACACTTGTTTTGGTGACATCACCAAACAGCTGAGAACAGCTGACATGCAGGCATTGGCCAGAGTTGTCTGTTTTTGTTTTTGTTTTTATTAATTGCTTTATGTTTGAGTTTGCGTTTCAGAGTCATGCTGCTCTGCCAGACAGAGAAGAACAGGAGGAGGAATCAAGAGCCACTGCAATTTAAAGGGAGGTAATGGGCAGCGGAGCAACGTCCATGCAGACTCCTACCTCGTGCTGCCCGTAGCCCCGTCTGGAAGATCAGAGAGAGAGAGAAAAACTGCTGAGCAACATTCAGAGAAAACACAAAGGGGTCTGATTAATCCGGAGCTGGTGTTCCCGTGCACCCAGCAAGAAAACAGCTGTGTGAAGGTAAGAGCATCGCGGGCAGGAAACACACAGATAAATGAGACTTTCTGAAACCTTCCTGTCGTTCACCATCACCCACCGTCATTTAGCTGTCACAACTGAGGCTGTACGTAACAGCAGTCACATGACTCAGGGCTCTGCATCTCCAGGAATGATGGACTGCACTAATACAACATAACAATTCTGGTTTGAAACCAAAATCTTCCTCTGACCGAGCTGCTTTTGTTTTACTGACATTTTCAAGAGTCACATCTTTGGCATTTTATAGGATGTATCAGTGATTGTGCCTGGCTTCTCTCTTTCACCACCTTTAAACGTAAGTGGTGCAGAAACCCAATCCTGCCCTCTGATTGGTTGGAACACTTTTTTTGGGATGGCAGGTATGTTCACAACAGTTTGTGTATATTTCTCAAAGCTTTTAAGAACAGTGGGGGCTGACTGAAGACCCTTGACACAAGCTGCTAACAGCTGCTAACTTTGTGGGGAAATGTAGGAATGATTATTAATAAAAATTAGGAAATTATTATTTTGGAAAAAAAAAAAACTCTGACAACAACCTTTAATCAACAGAGTTTTGTGCATTTGGAGATGTCTGCAATTAGATTTCCTGTTTGTCTCTGTCACGACTTTTGTGCTGCTCATAACCCTCCACATTTATTTCAAACACAGTTCACCTGTGCAGACAGAAACTGAATTCAAGACAAAGCTGCTGAGACTTGTGAAATCAGGTCCTGGTTTTCTGAGAGAGAAAAACAACAGTAAAAACAGGAAAGGTCACCAGAAGTCTGTGAAAATAAAGCAGGCGAGGAGAAATGGAAAAAAACCCCAAAAAACAAGCAAATGCATGTGAGTGTGGGCATCCAAAACTGTCTTGGCACCAGGAAGATCTGTCACGTGGAACCAATGAGCTGACCAAATGAAGACGTACGACTCAACAAACGAGTGACTTTCAGAGGACACTTCAGGTTCGCCCTTCACTCATCCAGGCACGTGCACACTTAACTATTCCTGCATGTGCTGCTCCATAAAAAGGAGACTTCACATGATCTATACAACACCCTGATCCCTGGTCAGGACCAGCTGTTGGGATGTGTGTCAGGAGAAAAAGTGTCAAGACAGACAGAAGACAAATTTACAGGGCACATCTATTACATCAGATATCTTTTCACATCTGAGCTGCTGTAGCTCCCTCATCAACTCTCGGCTCCTTCCTCACGGCCTCCCACTCCATGTTTATTTCCTCCGTTTCGGCACAATGACTCATTTTGGAAGAGTGCACACCAGAAAACACCAGAGCCTTTTGATTTCTAAAATAAACCATTTGATCACAAGAGGCTGCCTGCAGGGGTCAGAGGTCTCAACCAAACCCAACAGCCATAGAAATATAGCAAAAATCCATCTATCCAGTTTGGTAACCTAGAACACGCAAAACATGTACCCACACACACACACACACACACACACAGACACACACACTTGCATTACAGGTGATACTTGGTTGAACAGAACACGTAAACAGTTCAACCTAGAAATGCCTTTCTGAGAGACAACATTGTTAACTGCGCCATCACTGCTAACTGCATCAGCACGACTAACAGCTTCTTTTCATTTTTCAAATACAGCTCATTTCTTTGTTGAGGCTTTCATCTCTTTGCTGCTTCAGTCGCCTCATTTCCCCATGGCAAAACATTCTAGTGAACATCAAACCAGCAACTCAACAACTGCATGGCTGCCTCTGTCTCGCTGCTGTGTGAGCTTGTGTTTCTCAGTTCAGCATCAGTTAAATGCAGTCTGGTTTGCAGAACGGTGTAAACAATACATCATCCCAAAGATGTCAGGATGTTTGTTCTCTAGCTTAAAAAAAATCACTCAATAAGAACCAAAAAAGAAAAAAAAAGAAATTCATCAGAGAGTCAATCTAGATTGTGGGTTGTGCAGGTTGTGTGTGTGTGTGTGTGTGTGTGTGTGTGTGTGTGTGCGTATGTGTGTGTGTGTTCCATCCCACTCTGGAGCAGGAAGGCTGTCCACACACACAAACTGTAGATGTGGGTATGTAAACTGTCTCCATGCTTAGGTCCAGGGAGTGAGCCTTCAGGATGACTGAGCGTGTGTCTGTGCTACTGGCTGCTGCTAAATCTGAGAAAATGCATATCCATTTCTCCAGTCGAACGCTTACATTTGTTTTGTTTTTTTTAAGAAATACAGAGGACAGGAGGAAAGCAAAGCCAGGGCTCCCCCACATACTTTCATAATATCAGGCTCCAAAACTGAAAACATTTTACTGTAGTACCACACTTGTTTCTATGAAATGTGAAATCTAAAAAAGTGTAGTACAGATGGGTCCAAACAGACTGGAAATGAGATGATGACAGAAACAAGAGGAGGAAGTGAAGATATGAATGAATAGTAGAAGAAAAACAACATCAGGAGCATACAAAAACAACACTTTAATGAGGAAATGCTTTACTGACACAGTTACCAGTGTTCCTGTTCTGCGCTGAGATCAAAGTGATTAAAAAGGAGTGAGCCAATATTCAGCCTTCAAAAGGCTAACACACATTTCTACACTCAGAACCTTAAACGTTCCTGAGAGAACAGCCTGAGCTGCAAGATTGACACCAGAGTTGGTGTTCCACCACCAGTGACTGTTCTGAAGTGTTCCACCATCACCAGATTGGTAACAGAGAAAGCCCCTCCCTTTAGTTTGACTTCATCTCCAAATGTCAGTCACAATTAAAATGATAATAAAATGCAACAAAGTTCACTTTAACTGTAACATAAAGATAAACATAATATAAGCCTTTGGACAACAGATACAGCTAAATATTACATGTTGTCACACTGTAGCTTCAGTTATTTTGTTTTTATTTGTTTTTTACTTTTTACTCATTGACACAATCTGAATTTAACAAGTTTCATCATGATTGGGGGGGGGTTAGAGCAAGGGCAGGGTGGTCCAGTAGGGATGAGCATAACAGCCTGGAAAAGCAGGCTTCGATGTCACCTTTTTGGTTGTCCACTTTCAGAGAGAGACAGAAATGAAAATATGGTCTGTCGGTCCTCATGTTGTCCTTGTGATCCAAATGTGAAGGTGATGCCATTCTAGACCTGCAGGGACTGAACATGGCTAAGCTACAACAGTTTTAGACCCTTCAAGGCTCAGCACTGACGAACACTCCGGCCTGAACGTTCCGGGTCTAGAGCATGGTGGACTGGGAGGGGAAGCGCTTCTCTAGCTCATCCACAATGGAGTTCATGTTTGGGTTGGGCTGAACCTGTGCTGGAGCCTCCTCTGCTCCCCCACCCTGATCGCCCCCGCCACCCTCTGCCCCTGCTCCGCCCCCCGATGCTATATCCAGAGCGTCCAGCAAGTCCAGGGAATCCACCGAGTTCCGGCTCTTCATCGTCTTTTTGATGGGGTTCTGTTTCTGATCAATTTGGCTGAACATGTTCGCCACGGACTTCTCGATGTCTGCTATGTTGTGGATGTTCTTCAGGATCCCTTTCAGCTCCTTCCGGGCCGTTTCAGGCTCCACAGCCAGCATGGGGGGCGGCGTCTGCCGGAGGGACACCGGCCGCAGCGTGGGGGCCTCTAAAAGGGACGGGAGGACGAAGGTGGACGGACGCAGGAGTGAGGGGGACAGTGGGGGAGGTAAAGGAGGAGGTGGGGGTGGTGGTGGGGGGAGGAGGAGGTGGTGTCAATTTTTCTGTGTGGTTGGGGTGAGAAGATGCCTCGGGCGGTGCTGGTGGAGGTGACGAAGGATGTTGCGGAGGAGATGAGGGAGGGATAGGAAGAGGAGGAGGAGAAGAGGTGGGGAGAGGAGCTGCTGTGGGGGGTGGAGGAGGTGGTGTTGTAGGGGGTGGTGGTGGAGGAGGAGGAGTGGATGGAGGATCAGGGATGAGCTCCATTTGGGCGTGAAGTCTGTCTTCTCCCTGGTGTCCTGCTAGGTTGGCCCCGAAGCGCCGCAGCACTGGAGGAGTGGGCTTGTGGCTGGGTGGGGGCGTCCCTTCATCGCTATGGGTGATGATGATACTGGGGGGGCCATCTTTGACCTGAGCAGAGATGCTGGAAGGCGTGAGCTCGGGGAAGACGGACAGGATGATGTCAGGCGACAGTGACCCCTGGGAGCCTCTGCTTCTCCTCTGCATCATCTCCTGGAGCGCCTGCTGCTCGAACTGCCTCGCCTGTTCCTTCACCGTCAGCTTGGGCTCCAGACTCGGGCTCCCCAGCAGGTCTGAGTCCAGGCCCCGGTCGAATCCTGAGTCCAGACCAGCGTCTTTGCTGTCCTTGAACTCGGCCTTGAGGAGCTCGAGCTCCCACTGCACGGGATCCATGACCACCTGCCGCCTCAGAGTATCGTACATGTCCCTGCGGTGCAGCCTGGACGGGAGGGTCCAGCTGTGTCCGCCCCCCGACCCCCACCTGCCCTCACCGCCCACGTAGCCGCCGAAGCCCACATCCCCTCCCTGGGAGCTGAGCCTCAGCCAGGCCTCGCGGAGTCCTTTCCTGGAGGGGGAGAAGTGGCCCAGGAGGTCTTTCTTCCTCTGGCTCTTGCCCCGGATCTCGGGGCTGCTCAGGGCCCCGTCTTCGTGGTAGATGGGGTTTTTGATGGTGAGGGGGTTTTCGTCTGAGAGGAAGGTGATGCTGGACTCCGACTTGGGCATGTTGTGGAGCACGCCGCCGTTAGCAACACACTGGCGGTGAGCAGCGATGGCTCGCGTGGCAACATCTGAGATCAGACGCTGGCGGTCACTTTCTTCCAGGCTGCTGGCTCTCCCGCCACCGCCGCCGTGGTTTGAGCGGCTGGTGCATGGATGAAAGGGAAATGACAAAAGTGATGGAATGAAGAACAAAACAGAGGAAAGGGGCTGTTTTCTGCACTGTGACCTTCTCTTCATATTTCTGCTTCCAACCAACTCCTCTGCTGTCAGCAACAACCAACACTCGACTCCAGGAGTAACAAATCACATTTATAGATGATGGTTCATATTGCTTTTTGATTTTTTGATCTGTGATCAATAATCATGTGTAACCCTTGGAGGGGCTGACTATACAGGGCTACCAGGTATCATTCGGTTTGGATTTTTACATATAAAAGGATGAGGATACAAAGTGTTAAATGCTAATGCAGAAAGCAGAAAACTGCAGAAAGGAAACCCGCACAAATGATTTCTGAAGTCAAAATGCAGAAAATCAAGTGGAGAAAAAAATAAATTGTGACAGATAAAATGATGTGACCGACATCAGACTGTTGAGGAAAGAAAAGAACTCACAGAAGTGCGGAGAACAGTTGGCTGAGACAAAAGTCATGATCCTAACTGATATTGCACTATGCTAAAAAGACAGCTCTAGGGGGGTGTCTGCTCTCTATCAGGGTCAAATCATGGAGCTCAGAGAGTCTGCAGTTTGTTCTGACGGACTCAACTAGTTCATGATCATGGGGGGGGGGCACAAGTAAACTACGAGCATGACTAATCCCACAGTTTAATACAGTTTAGTACCGTTCGGACACAATCATCGGACTCACTTTTGTCTGGAGAGATGACAAATGGATGAACACATCAGACAGCAGGGGACAGAGGGTAGAGATGGGATTACAGATAGTTCAAATGTAATCATTCACACTGCATACTTGATTAGATTTAAAGAAAGTGTCAAAACAGTTTTGGCCAGAACAGGCGTGATGCTCCGTTACACAGCAGATGAGAAGACTGGGGCTGAATTACAGCATAATTAATTACTGCCCGGCTGATATCAAGTCAAGATGTTCAATTTCCCACAGCTAGTTTTATTAAAAAACAAAAAAAAGACAATAAAATCTGAGATGGTCCAGAGAAAAGCTACTGTTCATTAAAAGGATAAAAAAATCCATGAAAATCAGTCTGGTGAGCTCTTTGATAACGGACATTAATTATGAATGTGCAAACTCCAGGTTTGAAGCCCTTCTGGGGTTATTTAGTCATTTCAAGACTGCAGTACCACACATACATACACACAAAGACCATTGAACCACAATTTTATATCTTATCAATCAAACAAATGAAGTAGCTCATTTGGTCTTTATTAGCTGATGGAGCCTTTAGCTCAATTCTGTGATATTTAATTCAGTTTATTTCAATTTGTTTCGAAAGTGTGTAAATTTCTCTCTCTCTCTCTCTCTCTCTCTCTCTCTCTCACACACACACACATTTGTACTTCTATTTTTGTGAGGACTTTCACAGACATAATCCAACCCCTCACCTCTTAAACACCCTCAAATATACATTTGGTGTGCGGACCAGAAAAGATGTCCTCACGACACAAGTCAAATGTTTCTGGTCCTCACTATGTAACATGTATAAGAACACGCACACAGTTTTACAAACTGGAATTTCTCTGGTGTTAATGGGAGTGAGGAGGCAGAACAGGGAGACACGAAATTGCTGATGCATGGAGGGTTGATAAGAATTCCTCCCAACTTTGTTTTAACGCTTCAGTAGGGAATCGCAAAGGAATGGTGTGTGTAGGAGAGAGAGAGAGAGAGGGAGAGAGAGAGAGGGAGGCAGAGAGAGGGGGAGAGATTGGTAAGCTTGAGGAAAATAGTCTTTCTTATTTCAGTCATAAACTGAGGAAATAGCAGAGGATGAGTGAAAAGCTGTTAGATGAAAAAAAATGATAAAGAGTTCAGATGTAAAAACTACTATTTTTTATTCTTCAGGCTAAAAAAAATTACTATTTTTTATCCTTCATGAATAACAACTAATAAGAGGTAAAACTGCATCAGCATAGAGCAACATTTTTTATTCAAATATGAATATCAAGCAGCCTGAGGAGGATGATGATGATGATGGTGATGATGCTGCTGCTGCTGCTGCTGATGATGATGATGGCTGTAGGAAGATATGAAGGACAGACGTAGGAGAAGAAAGTGTTGACGGGGTTTCTGTGAGCTATGGAACTATGTTTGGATGGATGCTCTGGATTGTAGGTTTTAAAAGTTTAACACTCCAGAAACGTGATGGAAACCTACTATAACCTACTATACTGTTTGTAACGCCGCTGCCCTAGAGGTGCTTTATGTGCCGTGACCATCAGCACAAGCTCTCACTGTTTAGCATTTGTTCTCCTTCTGATTTGATCTCTCTGGTCCTGATTTGAAGCTCCGTATTTATGAAACAAACACGCAGTCATCGGGACAACGGGATGGATCCTCAACCTCTACAGTGGGATTAAATCCAACCCAAAGTCAAACGGTGACAAATATTGACGTTGTGATTAAATGCGTTGAACATTCAGGGAGAAGTTACGGTGCTAATGGGGATAATCCTGCCTGGGCTTAGGCTCACTCTTCACTTACATGCTGTTGTCTCCCAATTCCTCATACAGGTTGTTGGTGGTTCCTCCTCCTGGTTTTCCAGTTGGCAGGGCCAGCTGGATACGGGCTGATTTGGCACACTCTGCCTGCCGTCTGGATGGAGGAAACAGAAGGGATGCTCAGAAGTGAACCCACACAGATGAGCATGTGTGTACTACTCCACACTGTACCTGCTTTTTGGTTCAATAATAACATATTTTCAATGTACTATCAAAAGTTTTTCAACGGTTTAACCTTGGCTTATGATAAGCCAAGGTTAAACCATCTCTTTTTAATAATCCTCATTAAGAAGCTGCAGCTTCTAATATCAGAGCTAAAATTACAAATATCATCTCAGAAGTTGGGTTTCTGTGAGGTGAACAAAAGTGTGCCCAAATAATTACTAAAACAGAAAGGTAAAACCAGTTGAAGGAGTAAAGTAGCTGATGATTTATTAATTAACCTTTTGAGAAGGGTTAATTAATAAATGAGATGATGAGAAGGGCTGAGAAGGGAAAATGTTAATTATTTCCCTCTCTTTGACCTGAACTTGAACACGACCACACACAAGTCTTCAGTCTTTTGTCACGTTTCCATGTTTTACCAGACTCACTTATTTGATTGACTTCTGTTTTATTATTACATAGCTAAAGGTAAAGTAATGATGGAGAATATGAAAGCAGTACTCACTCTTTAAATCTGGTCGCCAAGGCAGCAGACGGGAGGAAAGGGAAAGAGATTAGTGAAGATTTGAAACACACCTTTTTCTTCACATGTTTGGGCTTTTCTGTTGGCCCTTAACAACAGGAGCTACGATGCTTCTTCTGATAAGGACCACCCTGCTTTCACCAGATCATATGTCTCTGGATGAGAGGGTCCTCCTAAATGTTTAAGGAGTCCTCATTTCTGTGTTCAGATAAATCGAACAGCCTTTTATCGGGGTAAGAAGTTTCAGAGTGAGACAGGCAGCCGTGCTGACTCATCACAGAGAAGACCTGCAAAAAATACCTACCAGAAAAAAGTAGAGACTGCAAGCGTCATCTGTTTTTATGACTAACCACATTCTGTAAAATGAACTTCATTTATGACAAGGCTTGTTAACTCCCAGGTCCTGCCTTTGAGACACTTTCTGAAGAAAGAAACTCAGTTTGGATCAAACTAGTGCAAACTACAGAATGGATTACATCAGCATGAGACAGTCGCTGATGCAGATATACTGTAGATTTCTGAATTAAAGCGGTGACAGATAATGGATAAAAAAAATAAACTGGAGTGAGTCCTGCAATATATATGCAGCAATGGAGGTCTACAAGAAAAAAACAGTTATCAAACTTCAGGTTCTCTTACATCTTCAGTCTAAAGAACCTGGTCCACAGGGGAACTGGTAACTTATTTTACTTATTTAGTCAGATACTCAGGCTCTGACCATGGCAGCTAGAGTGGTCACAGTTATAGGAATTGAGTTAGCTGGTGTGTCTAAACAGAAACTACCAGAGAAACACAGAATATCAACATGAAATGGTCTGTGTGGATACAGACACAGAGGACAGAGAGCAGACATCAGCTGCAGCCATCCACCCATCCATCAGCTCCACCTTTGGCTCCATGTGAAGGTCAGCGTTTCATCTAAAGCTAATGGGTAGTCTTAGTCTTAGTGTGGGGACAGTGGCTTTACTGTAGTGGACCAACTGTTGCTCACAATAAAAAAACAACCAGAAAAATTAGTTCTTCCTTCAGGCTGCTTACTGCTTGTGGCTAATGAATCATTGACTAACCATTGCGTTATATCATTCACTCCACTTCATTACGTCCTACTCACTGCCTGTAGGTGACGATGACAATCAGGATGGCAGGCACACAGCAGATTATGATGATCACTGCGAGGGTCAGCAGCGCCCCCTCGGTGTAGCCGACAGTCTGGATGGCTTTCTTCACACTTGTCACCACTTCAGGAGTTCGGATCTCCAAAATTCTTCCCCCAGGTGGGAAAAAAGGCTGGAACTCTTTATTGATGTCCAAGAGTTTCCCGTCAAGAAACCTTAACAGAAGAAGCAGATGTAGACTGAGTGGCAACATACTGACACCTCCTTCAAACCAAACACACAGATGAACCGTGTGGTCAAACATTTGTATTCTGCTTTGGGAAACGTGTTTTTCACGAGGCGATATGTTTGTTCCCATTGTCACAGAGTCTGCCCGTACTTGTGGAGCTCCTGTCTTGACACAGCTCGATTTGTCAGCGGGTCGATGGCATAAATCATGAGGTCAGACTTGGTGTAGTCCTCCAGCTCTAATCCATCACCATGGCGATGGGGCCCGATTGTTTCCACGACAACCTTTGCTCCTGGTATCTGCTCCTGGACATACTGCTCCAGAATACTGACAAAAAAAAGAAGAAGAAGAAGATGGGTTTTGAAGAATGTTCCCACTTCCACCGGATACCAAGAGAATGAAAAAAACCCCTCATGTTTGTGGGCTTTCAAGCAGAGAAACAGAAAATCCTAAAGAAAAAAACAGGATGTGACCCTGAACATGGGAGCACACACAAACACTGATTTTAATGGCTGTTACCTCAGAGACTCCTGCTCACAGCAGGAAAGCCCCTGCTAAGCTTTGTGTATGGAGGGAGAGGCAGCAAGAGGCAGGGAAAGTAGGGTAAAAAGCACTAAAACATCACCGCCATGCTGTAGGTTTGAGGCAAAAGAAGCACCATCCGAGAAGGAAAAGATTTAAGAAGGTAAATTTAAGAACCTAAGTTCAGTGTGATTTATAAAGCTAGCTAAAGGGGATGATTCTGGCTTTGTTTGGATGAGCAGTAGTGCTCTGATGCTCCATCTCGTGTCGACAAAGAGCCGGCCTTACAAGGACATTTGATGCCGATAAGAACGCATCTGTGTTTAAACACCAGCATCTTTGTTCTCTTTTAAGTGCTGCTGATTTCCCCACGGTAGCAATTACAGCTTCAGTGTTCTCTGTGAATGCACAAAAGCTGAGTCAAGCTTCAGTTCGTCCGTATTCACAGCGACTACACACCAACTACAATATAAAACTTTCAGTTTTTTAACTATTCTTGACTTTTCAGGTTGGCAGAGCAAATGACTTTTTTACCTTTATGAGAAGGAGCCAGAATGATGGAAGAGGCAGTAAGAATGAACCTTACCTGAGCAACCTGTTCTTGTTTTTCTCCACGTAAGTCGGGGGGACGTTAGATACGACTACCTGCATGTCCAGCTGGTTGACAACAGAAACCTATGGGAAAAAAGGCAGAAAAAAAAAGACTTCAAAAGACCAAAAAACATCAGAGCTGTTAATTTATTAATGAAACCATCTGTATGTGGAAACAGGGAGTGATGTGGGACTGAAAATAAAAGTGATTACAAAAGGAAGAACATCATCCTTACAAAAATAATAAAAAAAACCAAAAACACACCACTATTTCTGCCTTGCTGCTGTGACCTTGACCATAGTTGTCGGTAGCAACCACCTCAAACTTGAAATAAGACCTCCTCATGTTACGGTACATGATAGCTGTCTTCACTATGCCGCTGTACGGCTCGATGACAAAGCCGTCCTTGCTGTCTTTGGTCTCTTTGCCGGCAGGAGGGGGGATGATGAGTCGGTACACCATGGAACTGTAATTACCAGTGTCTCGGTCCAGGGCCTGGAAATAAGACAAAATAAGATTACTGGCATCGTTAATGTGACATATGTGACACGAGTAAGATGATTACATCATAATAATTCCGTGTTGTTTGTGTCTCAAAGTTTGCATTTCAATAAAAGTGTCCATGTTTGTGGCCCACCCCCGACTCCGAATCTTCTTCATCCAGCCATGAATCATTCATGTCTTCTGTGCTCTGTCGGCCTCTCAGCAGGATGCCGGCTCTCTCCGCCTGACATCTCTGCCCTCTCCTCCCTCTAACAAGCACCCAGTCGGTCTGCTGGGGGACATGAAGACGACTCGGAGCCACTTGACAGTAGAGTCGAAGGTAAAGCAGCTCTGAGTGAGATGGAATCATCTCAGGTGTTCTTTCTCCACACCGGTGCAAACTGTGAATTTGCGGTGTCACTCTGTCTGTGTGATCTAATGAAACAGGACTACCCAAGAATCAGTTTTTAAAACGCTGTGATAAAATATTAATGCATATAGCTTTCCTCCTCCTGCCAGAGCCTCTTGAGGCGTCCAGCCTCATTAAAATATCACACTGGCTCTGAGACAGAGACCCCCTCCCTGACCCTCCCTGATGTCTGAATGGTGCGACTAATCTCTTGTTCTGTTTTTATGGGGGTGTGGATTAGAAAGTCAGTTTGGTCTTCGCTGTCCTTTTCATCATGCCACTGTCTTGTGCCAGTCACATGATGAAGCAGACTAGTCTGTCCCCTTTCTGCCGACTGATGACTGTTAATTGTCCCAGGATGAATTTGGCTTTTAGCTTTGTTTAATTGACAACTTCTAACAGCTGCAGTCTGACCACCTAATCTGAGCAGATGTGACTAAAGGGTACAGACAAAGAAACTCTCATTCAATCATGGGGTTTGATCTGATTAAAGTGAGTCACAACAATGCTCTTGATGTAAAAGTGATTTCTTTTGATGGTGTCTGATGTGGGATGGCTCCTAAACACCTGTCGGTGCAGGAAGGCTGTACTGATGCCTTTTGTCTGTCAGTGCCGATGTCTGCAACCACATGTGAGTGAAATTTCACTTTAGTGTCTCTCCACCTGACAGCTGTCACAACACATGGTATTCCACAGAGATGGAACCATTTTCCCCCAAATAATAAGATTCAAAACTCTTGTGCTTCCATCATGGCGGCTGACATCAACAACAGATACATCCCTATAGATAATACGAAGCTAACATGGAGGATGTCAACTATGGTTATCAGAGTGATGATCCACATCTGTGTGTGTGTTTGTGTGTGTGTGTGTGTGTGTGTGTGTGTGAGAGAGAGAGAGAGAGAGAGAGAGAGAGAGAGAGGGAGAGAGCGAGAACGAGAGCGAGCATACCTGCACTTGCAGGACAGATGTGAATGTTTTTGCATCTTCTGCAACTCCTCCGATGTACAGAGATTTGGTGAAAACAGGCTGGTGGTCATTTTCATCCCTGATGTCAATTATCACCTTCGCCGTGTTAGCTAGGGCACACAGATCACAAATTACAGATCACCGATTACAATATGGAATTGCATCAAGCTTCAATCGTGGATTAACCAGAGTCTGTCACAGCGGTTGGTTTTTCTCTTCAGTTTTCAGACATGCTGCTGAAATGTGGTTAATGTGCCGACTTACTTAAATCAATAAAAAAATTAAAAGAGATTTGCTAACAATCACAAAGATTTAAGCTTGTATAATAAAGATTTAATCCAGACTGAATCCTGCAAAAAGCTTCAATGCAAACAGTTGAATAAAAGGAGAGCGGTAATTAAAAGGGGAGACCCCAGGGAGCTGAGCTCGTAATAAAACAGCATGTGGATGTATTCTGGAAGGATGAAAAGATCAGCAGAGACAAGCTGGGCAAAAAAGCAAGAATCATGGAAGACAAAAGTCTGCTCATGGACCTAATTACAGACATTTGCTCACCACTTTAAAACAAACAAACAAACAAACAAAAACAGCGTGACTGAGCCACTGCTGGTCGGACTCACAGTCCTCCCGTGAGTACTCACTCTTGGAGGGAACTCGGAAATTGGACGACACCACTTGGATGGAGTCTGCCTCCACCTTTATAACAAAGCTGGAGCTGCTCTCATAGTCCAGGCCTTTGGCTGTGGAAACCAGCCCCGTCGTCTCATTTAAAGTGAACTCTCCTGGAAATGCACCGAGGACACAAAGCTGTGATCTCAGATTTGCTCTCGTTTCTCAGGCCTTGTTCAGGTCATCATACACCCTCCCCCGCTATGGTGGGAAATACAGCCCGCTCACCTCCCTCGTTGCCTTCGATGATGGAGTAGATGATAGTTTGATTGACAGCGGCTGCCATGATGGTTCCCACTGGAGTCCCAACCTCAGCCTCCTCGCTCACTGGGGGAAACCTGCAAGCAGATCAGTTCATGAATATCATCTTTAAAAGCTGGCGTGGAGTCTGTGGGACCGAGCAGACTCACAAATACGCAACAATTTGACCACTTTAACGCTGACAGATTTCTGCATCCTAGAGAGAAGAAAGAATAAAAACATGTTGACCAGAGCCATCCAGATAAATAAATAAAGATTTGAGCCGGACACGGATCGTTTTCTGTTTCTCCAGGAGACTATGCCTCTTTGCCTCGGGAGGTTGCCTTAGACCCTCAGTTATTGATCACATTTATGATTGGCTACACAACCAGCCTGTTGCTGCTGTCACACTAACATTCTCCACATGGAGCCAGTCTGAATACATGACTGTCATCCAGAGCTGGCTCTGCTGCTCCTCACTGAAGCCAGGAGCCTTCGTGCTAAGATCCTATTCAGACATGACTGCTCCTCTAAACCCCAACAAGTGGTTTAAATGAGGCTGGTTCAGGAGAGACCCCCCCCCCCATTACACAGAACTTACCCAACACCATAGCCTGACTGAGACCTGTAAGAGAGTGGCTCAGACATTAAATGAACCTCGCCACCCAGAACCTGAGGACGCCGCCGTCATTTAAACACAGTCGCCTCAGAAAATGACACTTTCTTCCTCTATTTCTGCAAAATGTCATCTTGAACATCGTCATTAAGGAGTCATTTTAGTTTTTGCCTTTGTTGTCCATAATATGAATTTACTGATTTGCTTTCATTTTCCACTTTATTAAAATACAGTTAAAAAGGATGTGTTCAATTTATTAACCACAGAGCATGCCATTAGTTTAATTCTGATTTTAATGGTTTTACAGCTCTGATAAAAACTGAAAAATATCCACATGGCTTAACACGAGCATGCACCCCCCCCCCACAAACACACACAGACTTATTCTTCTTATTCTGTAATTCCTGACTTCTTTTCCCTCGGTCTAAAATGAAAGCTTTACCTTGTGGTTCTACCATGCTATCAGAGCACACAGGCACCACACCAGCCCACAGTTTCACAAAATCCTCTGTTGCTGTTTTATTTTTGCCTACCTCACATCGTCTAATTATTTTTATACTTTTAGTACTTTTCTCTAAATAACTTTAAAAAAAAAAAACCTTATTCCTTCTCTGTCCTTCATATTTCATTTTCAGAATTCCCTTTGTCTATTATAAAGCACATCACAGCTGAAGCCAACAGTAACAACTGAGGTTATTGATTTTACAGACTGCTTTAATGGGCGGGGCCACCTTGCAGTGGGTGGTTTTGTCTGCTGGTTCACGTCAAGGTTAGCCAAGAAGGGGTGGCACAAACAAGGGGGACTTGGCCTTGGAGGCAGTTATGAACAAATTAGAGAGGACTGCTTCCTTTGTGTTTTCCTGTCCCTGCAGGGTGTGGATCAGGGATTATATCATGCTCTGTGACAGACCTCTTCATAATAAGTGTAACTGCCTGTTCTCTTTCCACATCTTAACAGTCAGCTCTCTGAAAGGGCACTAAAGACCACTGTACAAAGACCAATTGAAAATGTCAACATTTTTCTACACTTTCCACATAATTCACAGTGTGGTCCTGCTTTCTCTCTCCTCAAAGGCAGCTAATTGACTGTAGGGCTTTTATTAAGAGCCTGTTGAGCAACGGTTCCTCGCAGCTCGCCTGCAGTAATAACCTTTATGGGCTGACTGGAATCTTCTCAGCCTGTGTGTATTCAGCATGTGTGAGGATGCAGAACTGCTTTTTTGTGTTTGTTGCTGTTTCTCTTAGAACAAATATTATCCCAGCACTAACCTTGAAGTGCTGGAGACGTGTTTGATTTTTGCATTGTTGGCTCCTTGCACGCACCATCGTCTGAATAATCAGAATTTATTTTTGACAACCTCTGGTGCCCTATCCTCTGTAATCTATCTCCCAAACCCCAGCACTCCAACAGGACCGCTGCATGTTTTCGCTGCACTCGCGCTGCTCTGTGCTTCTCTCCTTTCTTGTCGGTTAGTGTTTCAGCATTTTCAACTACTCTCAGCCCTCTTTTCAGCATTTCCTTTGCAGTCAGTCAAAATTCCTGACTGACAGTCCGAGGTGCGAGCTAGACATGCAGTTTGAGAGTCAGGAAATGAGCACACTGAAAATTGAAAAGGAAAGAAGAAAAGCATTTATGCAGGTTTGAATTAAAATGAAGAAACTGGGTGTAACCTGAGCAGAATTTCTATCTCACACCAGGTCTGTATAAACATTTCGTCCAGCAAGACTGATAGCATCTCTCCATCTTCAAAGACTGACAGAACATATTTCATAGTCACTATAAAGCAGGATGATATTAACACATTTAGGAAGGACAAAACCACCTCCATCTAACTGAATATCAATGTGGATTTCAGATCTGTCACTTCCCTTATTGTAGTCATCACCTACAGCAGAGACCTTTCAATCATTCTAATATTACTCTGTACTGGACAAGCAAAATGATGTGGGTAGTGTATTTATGTATGTATACAACAACTGTATGTATGTATGTATGTATGTATGTATGTATGTATGTATGTATGTATGTATGTATGTATGTATGTACATACCTATACATTAAGTATTAATTAAACAACAATAAATTAATTAAGTAATAAATCACACATGAAATGAAACAGATGGTCAGATTTATCCTTACATGTACAGCCACAATTTAGACTGCTCAGCCTGACATTCAGTAAAGATATGCAGATAATAAAATGACTTCTTTTTTAGGTATAGTCAAAACACTATAAACGTGTTAGCTGTCGGAAGTTCTTGCAGAGATGACGGAAGAATGAATATCTGGATGAGATGCTCCCAGTCCTCAGGTACCACTGGCTCCTCTGTCCCATCCCAACATCTTCCTCACATCCAGACTCCTCCTTCCTCCCCTCTCTTCCTCACTTCACCCCTTTCTGGTGACTTCCACACACTATTGAAAAACACTGTGTTTGTTTGTTGTCACACTGCTGACATTGAACTCTCAACCTGAGCTGCCTGTTCCCATCAGCCGAAGGACGCGTTCGTCAGCTGGATGGTTAGACGTGTTGGACATGTGCAGGGACCTGCTGCCTCTGATCAGGGGCGCCTCTGGATCTTTCATTTGATTTGAAGTTAACACTTTACACTAGAAGAAACACAGTAAGACCTTGTTCTACAAGAACATTATGACCTATAGTTACTTTTTACTATTTTAAATGTTGTGCTGTCAAACAGCTGCTAACTAGTTTGTATGAGAATTCAACAGTTGCCAAAGTTCTGTAGCATTAATAAAGGACTATGAAGTCTGTCTGCAGATTTCATGTTGGAAACATTCCTTCCTTTATTTTCATTATAAAGATATATATTTAACCCACCAGCACCAAT
This sequence comes from Lagocephalus sceleratus, assembly GCA_911728415.1. Taxonomy (NCBI): domain Eukaryota; kingdom Metazoa; phylum Chordata; class Actinopteri; order Tetraodontiformes; family Tetraodontidae; genus Lagocephalus; species Lagocephalus sceleratus. The sequence continues at coordinate 12,857,471 of CAJVRN010000231.1, read as the reverse complement.
ATATTTTAACCCACCAGCAGACTGAATGTATTAATGTTAGAGTCTCAAAATATTGTGTATACAAAATTTCAAGGCTTCAAATCCTACAAAAGATTTTCTGTCATTTTTCACTAAAGCAAAGAAATGACACTGTTGTCTTTCACAGGCAGATTTTACAGCTAAGAGCTTTTTCATTGGTCAGCCTGCTGGATAAGATGAAAGTGTAATCTGACACTACAGGGTGAGTTTATCAGCACAGTAGAGCTGTCGGATGCCAGGATTTATCTCCTTCTACCGTGCAAGACAATTGGAGTTTGTCTCCGTCTTCTTAATGACGCAAGACAACATGGTGATGCTGTCATCGATCAGACAATTTAGCATTTTAAACAGAGCTCTGCTGTGTGGGAGAAGGATCTTCCTCCATGCCTAAAGAGGTAAAAACACAAGTTAAGAGGGCAGGGCAGTGGTAAATTTCTGGCTGCTTGATGATGTCACCAGAGATATCATCTCTCTCTCTCTCACACACACACACACACACACACACACACACGCACACATGCACACACACACATACACACGGAAACACAGGTGGGAGGGGTGTGTAAATGTGAATGGCTTATGATGGCACCGTATTTACCCCCTGTTCACTTAACCCCACGCTGGGGGACACCAGAGGGTGCTGAGGGACACTTGTCTGCTTCCACTGTGGTCTGCATACTAATTCTGCAGGTGCATCCTTTAGGGAGGAGTGAAGGGGAGGAGGGTCTTCTCCTTTCTACTGAGATTTAACAGACTTCCTTTTGCATGTGAACTCTAACCAGTGTGAAGTGTGTGTGTATTTAAGCTCAGTCCTGCTGTGGCCATCCAGTTCAGTATCAGACAGAGGAAGGTTAAACCCTGCAACCTTAGTAGTGACGTATAGTGTAAGACTAAAAACTAAAACTCTCCCCAAAGCTCATGCACTTCCTTAGATTCATACCTGGGAAGTATTTGCTGATTTCCCTAATATATAGCCCAAAGTAAATTAAACATGGGGTCTGTAAAGCCAGGTTGCGATGTGTAAGGGTGAATTTCTAAGTCCTGATCCCAACCATAAAGTAAAGACAAACCACACATAAAGTCCTAAAGCCCTTTTGGTTTTGATTAAATGTGCTAATGAAGTGATAGTGGGAGAATAAATTTATGCACTCGCTCACCATCTCTGTGTAAGAATCACTAGAACAGAGTTGGCCCAACACCTCTGTAAATCACAGAGCTGCATTAATCAGCTCTAAAAACACTGCAACAATTGTTAAATTACTGGAGCTGAGACCACAAAGTGCCAGATGCAATATGAACAGCACATTCTTTTATAATGCAAACATATTCTGAAGCACATAGTTGGTACAATCAACTCCTGTACAGCTAGAAGCTGTTTCCATACTGATGATGGCACAGATACAGCATGCCCCCCAACACTAAAAACTGGAGGAGCTGTGTGAAGACAGCCTGATGGATGAGACCTGACATGTTGAAATTAGGTTCCAGCATAAATATTTAGTCCCGGTGACCCATGTGACCTGCTGTTCCAATAAAAGGCACATCAGCTGCACTATCAATGAACAACACACTCACTCACTCAACACACAATTATTGGCTGAATTTAAGTTCAAACAGAAACATCTGGGTGATCACAATTGGAAGTGAGCTGCATCAAAGCAAACATATCAACGCACCCAAAATCATGCAAAGCTTTAGCATGGCAAAGAGGAGAGAGACCTGGAGAGGAAATCTGTGAAGACGCTAAACTAATGTTATCCTTTTAACAACCTGCCAGACAGACACACAAAAACAAAAAAGCAATACTTTGATAGGCTTGAGTGAGGCGTGGATTCACTTTGAGGCATTTGAGGGGAGAAAAGGTTTATGATCTAATTCGGCTTTTACGTCATTGACATTCCTCCTGCACAACCCAACGGGAGGTTTGAGAAAGATCACGAGAAAAAAAAAGGTGAATCAAGGACAGTGTGAAACAGAGCCGATGATATATATATATAGAGAGAGATGTTGATGTGTTCAGGATCATGTATGAGACAGAAACAGAAGACATGGCTGTGTTACTAACTCTTCATGCTTTAGATTAGGTGCTGATTTGAATCTGAAATAAATAGCCCTCTTTTAGATTAATCACCATAATAACTTAATAAACTACAATTACCTCATTTTTGAGACACTGTGAACACCTTCTCCACTGTTGGGTGCACGTGTGCCCATGGAGACTGGGGACAAATGCACGTGTGCACGCAGGCTGTCCAATCACTCTCAGACGTGACCAATAACTCTGTTGTGTTCTCATCAAGCCAAGAGTGATTTATTAGTTAATCTGATATCAGACAAAGCAGTACACCAAATATCTCACTGAATTTATGAGCTGGATTTTCTCAATATTATTAAAAAAACATCAAAGTCTGTCAACATCTCCAGCATGAGATGACAGGTGGGCTTCTGTTTATCTGCAGTAACCCCTGAACTAATCACAGTTAGAGGATATTTTTGGATTCTTACATGATCGCTGATGTATTTTAGTCTCTCTTTTGAATAAACTATGTTGTAAATGGTTTGAATTGACTTAAATGCTGTAGAATTCCAATTCTGTTGGAAATTCCGCTAATTAACGAGTTAAAATTAATTAATTATTTCACTTTGACACTTCCGTGTCAAAAAAAAGGCTGATGGCTGCCCTACAGTAAGTTTTACAAAGAGACCTATTTTCTCCCCTGCTCGGTAGATCAGAGGACACCTGGACACCTGAGCTAACCCGCCGTTTGTGGGTGTTGCAGGCTGTGGCCGTGTGTGCCTGCACTCTACCTGTACTCCTCCTGAGTGAAGACTGGGATCACAGACGGCTGGAGGACGGTGATCTCCACCAGAGCTGTGGTCTCCTTCGGGGGATCACCGGCATCATAGGCCACCAGCAGCAGCTGCAGCACAAACACAACATTCACCTGACGGCATCACAGAGGTCGGAACACAGACGGAGCAGCAAAGGCAGGAAAACCAAAACCAATGAGCATATCTTCACTCCCCTGGTTCTTATTGGCATGGGAACTGGAGAGCAGGATGAGTGTGCCTCCCAGTGGCATCATAATTGGTTCCTGCTTCTTCTTTCTTCTCCATTTAATTGGGAGGTAACTATGGTTAACTGGCCCCAAAGGACACTTAATGAGGGACAATCTTAAATACCACGATATTAAAGTTGTCGTTATTTATTCTGCATTGACCTTCCTTTAATACATGCAATGATTCACACGTTAACAGCTGACAGTATTGATCAATGGGACTGCAGGAACGAATCTGGAACTCTTTTTGTGCTTTAATAAACCCAACTGGGCACTGGTGATTTGTTTCAGTTGTTTGTTACTCATCTCTCTCTTTGCCACACAAGGATTGTAATGAAAGTTGTTCTGGAAGATTATCTGAGCAGTTCATGAGGTAATGCAAATGAGACATCTGTGAGTGAGTTGTGTCCTTGAAAAGAGATATCTTGGACATTATGTTGCCTAACAGGGATCCCGAAACTAGTGTTGGATTGATTAATTTTGCTTTAACTTATTGGCTGCATATGAGATAGAACCCCCCCCGCCCCCATCCACTGAGTAACATTTTCAGAGGACACCAAATCCTTAGAGTCTTAATTCAAGACCAGTGAACAGATGAAATTAGTGTGACAGCAAGAAAACAATCAGCTGCTCTAGTATACATTGTGTGTGTGTATGTGTGTGTGTGGCAGTCAGAGGTGGTGATGTTGGGGGGGGGGTCAAATTTTAAATCTGTTTTTGGTTTTGGCGCTGAAAACCAACCCTGCATGTCATCCTTAATCATGTTCATGAGCAGTGACTGGTGGGTCGGAGAGCACAGTGAATGTGTTGCAGTCTAGAGCCTCAGATGTCTCCTATCAGAGAGGGCTTCATCTCCAGAATCCAACATGGAACCTTTGAGCTGCTCTGTATTCATTATAACCACTGAGACAACATGAATCACATGGGTGAGAACGATGCTACAACCACCCTTGTAGCATCAATTTTCACTGCTGAATTTGAGATGGTCTTACTTTTGAGGGTGTAACCCCAAATATAAATGAGTTAGCTTATCTACCACAGAGTCATGGGTGCTGAAGGCTATCCCAGACACTCACAACGAACAAACACACATGCACATAGTGACTCTGTTTAGAAACCCACGGGTAATGTGGAGGTTTCCGCTAACGACATAGTTCCTTACATTAAATTTGAGGTTGGGCTCCTCATTGAGGTTTACTCTTGTTACCACGTTTCCTGTCTTTTCATCTACGTCGAATATACTGGCAGAGTATGGATAAGCTTCAGGATCCACTTTATAACGCACCAGACCTGCAGGCGTTCCCTGTGAACAGAACACAGATGGTGTAACAAAAACTTGTGATACGTGTGCTTTTAGCCAATTCTGCCTGCTGCCTGGAATGATGTAAAAATTAGAGGCTTCTCTAGAAAGTTAAAATGAGTCTGTGTTACAGACTGTATCAGCCATGGTCATTAGGTTCAATCTGAATAGTGTTTTAGTCCAGGGACACCTACAACATTGATATAGGACTAATTAGCTTCGAGTGTCAGTTTTCGCGACTGTCGCTCAGGTGGGAGAGCGACGATAATGCTGTTCATTTAGAGGCTTCTCCATCCATATTTAACAAAATATTAATGACCCGGCACTGATTTGACAGTGAAATAATGCAGGAGTGAAGGTTTGAGTCTCTTAAACATGCTGTAAACAACATATGCACTTTCCTCTCACTGAATTGCTGCAACTTTGAATCAATTAAAAGTCTCAGTGACTCAAAGCCACAAAAACTGTTTCCAGTGGAACTTGAGCTAACCTTTGTTTTACAGCTATCAGAATATGGCAGCCTTTAAGAAATTCAGGCTGAAAATCCCAATTCAGGTATTAGAAATGGCAAAACAGCAGTGTCAGAGAACAAAGAGAGCACTCCCACTGGATACACACGTCGTTATCATGCAGCGTTCACATACACTTGATGAAAAACTCACCGTGGGGTCAGAGTCATTGGCCATAACTGTGGTTACAATGGTTCCCTTAACAGCATTGGGAGCAACCATGCCTCTGTACAGAGACTGTCCAAACACTGGAGAAAAGTCATTCAGGTCCTGCAGAGAAAAGATTAAAAAAAAAAAAGAAAAACAAACATGTAGTGGTGTTGAATAAACTCAGTCAATCCAGAAGCCACTTGTGTTTCCTGTTGAGGAGCTAGTTAAAATGAAGGTTTTCTGGTCTCGCTGTCATTGTGAAATTAAAGCCAATCTACATCATTTTCCCGTTCGTTGTTCTGTGGAAAAAAAGACAACAACACTGCTCTACACTTTCAGGAACAATGAATGTTAACACCAGAGAGAAAAAGCTGTTGAGAGTCAGAAGAACCCATTAAAAAAAACACAAATGTGAATGAGGAAAAAAGTGGCGTGAAAAAGGACAGAGGTGAGTAGAAATGGCAGTAATTTCTGATAATCGGTGTTGGAAGTGTAGTAGATATTAGGGTGCGAGAACTAAAGATGCAGAAAACAAATGCAGCAATGGTGGTGGGCTCCTTGGATGTCTGCAGCTGCAAAAACAAGAATAAGAGCTGCTGCTCTAATTCAGACACCAGTCTGATCCAGTCACATCAAAAGGCAAGTTCCGGTCTCCATTCAGAACCTGCCCAAATACCCTCAACCTTCCGGCCATGAGGCAACTGTAACTTTACAATTACGGTACATAAATATTATGTTTCCACTCAGTCATATGATCCACAACGGCCAATCATGTGACCCCCCCCCGAAAGTTCCAGTATGATATATTTGGTGGCCTCTATTGGTGGGAAAGAAGAGTATGAGAACTGAATACCTGTCCTATAGCCCTTCCTGTTTTCAAGTGTCTGAAGAACTACAGGCGCTGCTGAGGGGCAAAAATGTCTTTATATCAGATCTTTGGTACAGCTTGTATCCATAAACTTTGAAGATAGAGATAGCGATCGAGCTAAAACTGTGGAGAAAAACCTAGCTGTAGTACATTTTAAGTATAAAGACACAAGTTGTGCTTCTGTTGGTTTTATGTAACACACACACACACACACACACACATACCCACCGTGATTCTGACAGTGACTGATGCCAATCCAGGAGGCATGGTCCCTCCAGCATCCACGGCCTCCACAGTGAAGGTGTACGTGGGATCTGATTCGCTGAAAGCCTCGTAGTCCAACACTTTGAGAACAGACAGTTCACCGGTCACTGGGTCGAGCCGGAAAAGCTGGAGGATCTCAGGGTCTACGCCTTCGGATCTGATTCGGTATGTGACGTTGGAGCTGAGATCAGCATCGATCGCCTACACAGGAACAGGTAATCATTGCCTTGTTAATATTGTGACAGGCTGAATTCTGCATGTTCACCAGAAGTACAAGCTGGAGCTATCAGCAGACTGTTTCATTGTGCTGAACTGATGTTTGTGTGTGTAATTTTATTACACACACAAGCAGTTCTTGGCAGTGGATGCACCCACCCTCAGCTGAAGAATAGCTGTGTGTTTGGGGCTGTTCTCTGCCAGGCTAACGCTGTAAGACTGTTGGGTGAATATTGGACTGTTGTCGTCTACATCCAGAACTGTAACAGACAGCGTTAATCTGGACCTTCTGGGATCTGTCGCTCCATCTGAGGCTTCAATGATCAGGAAGTAGTGGCCTTTCACCTTTAACAAACACAGGCAGACACTTAGCCTTTATATCTTTTCATCCAGTACATGTTGACTGTGACTGGACCCAACCTTACCTCCCTGTCCAGGGGCACCTCTGTTCGGATCGCTCCAGTGGCATTAATGGAAAACAGCGTCTGGTGGTTGATAAGGCGATAATGAACCTTGCCGCTTGCTCCCAGATCTGGATCTGTGGCCTAAACACAGAATAAATGATCTAATTTAAAATTGAACAGGTCACAATTTTTTCTTGTGCTTTTACTCACTAATATTCTGGAATTGTTGAAAAGAAATGCAATATACCTTACAAGATGTATAGTGAGCAAATGTGTATTACATTAAATTAGATTTTTTTTTGTTATTATTGTAATGTTTGTATATAAAATCAGGTCCTGGACAGTATTTAAGTGGTGAAAATAAATATTTCTCTTTGACCTCACTGCCCGTTAAAGTAAGTATAAGTTGTTGTTTTTTTTAATTATTTTTATTCTTACTTATTCAAACTGAGTTAAACTTCTGTTCAGTACAGATTTTTCAGTGCTGTACAGGCACATGTATTATTTCCTTCATTGAACAACATATTAAATGACTAAAAACTAAACTCAAACTTTTTCTCAAAGAATATAATAGATTTTTCATTTGGCCTTGCTCCAGTGAAGGTGGCTTATATTGTCACTTGAATCTCAAGGTCCACAAGAAAAGTGTTGCAACAAAATGTACTTTTTGATACAAAAGAAAATACATATATTTTGTTCAGTTAATGTCATCTTTTTCCATTTTCACATCAGTATTTGGGAAAAAAAATAATTTCATTTGAGTTTTGATCTGAGGATAAAATGAATTTAAATAAGTGATGAGAGCAACTGCTAGTTATTGAGCATGTTAAAAGCATGACAACCATTGTGAAAATGTTTAGAACCATCATGTTGGTGCAATGTTGCCAGTTTAACTTATCATGAGCACCCAAAAACACTGTCAGTTATCAACAAGCGCAAAGTGTTGCTGCTCCAGAGGGAAAGATGGGACCAAATACACAGAGACAGGCTCCACAAAATAAATGAAACTCAAAAATGTAAACATATTGATGGCCACTATAAAATTCCTCTGCATTTGTCCTGCAGAATAGGTTTTAATACGAGGAGGCATTTTCTCCACTGGTGAGGTTTAACAGATGTAATTTAGTTTTTAAATGATAGCGGCTACTCTGTGATATTCCTAATCAGTCTGTTCTTCAGTGTTTCAGACACTGGATGAAAGTAACTTCCACTTATCTGCACTTCGTGAAGTTATGTTATGTTGTGTGTATCTATCAGTCTTTCTCTCATGCGCTCTAAAATGTGTTGCCCTCCATGGCTGCCTCACAGTCCTCTCAACATAATTATGCTGCCAGACATTGAAAAGCCTACAAACACAGTAGGATTAATGTCTGTGCTGGCCTTCAACACACACTAACAAAGAAGCAGCTTAGAGCCTGAAATACATACTGTCTCTACCGGAGCTGGCTCTGCTGCTCTTGTGTGAGTGCTCACACCTCTTTTCTTGTAATTTCCCTCTTTTCTTCTCTTGCTTCATGAAGTTTCACCCTTCCTCTCTTTTCTTTCCTAGACAGAGTCGGAGATGTAGGTGCATCTGATACTAAATTAATGAGTTTTTTTCCGACCATCGCTGCATTTTTCCTGGAACCGTGAATCCAGAGTCACATATGGATTTTAAAGAGTGTGAGTCTTTCTTCTGAATGCAGACTCACCACCACCTCCTTCCATATTTGGACTCCCCCCAGTTGTGGTCAGAAAGATGCATGTTTGCTATATCTATATCTCACAGGAAGAACTGAAGGGAAGGGAACACATTGGTGTTGTATTTTCTGAGACTTTCAGCATTTGTGACAAAAATGATGGTAAAATGAACCCGAATGCCAATAATTACTTGTACTTGGAACATGTTGAAGTTGTAGCATGTAGACATTTGGGCATCTATACTCGCTAATAAGATGGGTGTTCTGACGGGTTTGTGCACCACACATCTGTCAGATGCTTCTGTGTGTCTAGCATTCAATAAACTGTGTCATCAAATAGGACATCAGTGTGCACATTAACAATGAATGCAGATAGAAGGCTCCTCCATGGCACTACTAGCTCAACACAGCAACACTTCCTACAGTTCCTGCTTCCAAATGAATGCATACGGAAAGAGAGGCTTCTGTTAAATGTAGCATCAATTCAGTGAATGTGTCAAAGTAAATGTAATTATATAAATCTCAGCAGATATACATGTTTTATTGTGGAAAGAGATCTGTGGTGGTGTGGTAGTTAGCACTGTCACCTCACAGCAAGAAGGCCTCGGGTTCAAATCCATGTTGGGATGGAGGCTGAGGACTTTCTGTGTGGAGTATGCATGTTCTCCCTGTGCCTGCGTGGGCTCTCTCCAGGTACTTCAGCTTCCTCCCAGAGTCCAAAGACATGAACAACTGGGGATAAGGCTAATTGGTCACTCCAAATTGCCCATAGGTGTGAATGTGAGTGTGAAGGGTGGTTTGTCTCTGTGTGTCAGTCCTGCGACTTTCAGTCGTCCAGTCCAGGGTGTACGAGGAATACGCAGCAGAAGACAATGTCTGTGTTATCTATCCGCTGACAGCACATGACCATACTGGAATTACCACACAGCCACTGTTTTTCCATCTGACCTGCGGGATGCAATTTCACTGTCTGATTGCAAAGATTGTTGTTGAAGATGCTGAAATCAGACAGAAATCAGAGTTGTGCACAAAACAGCTGCTGTGGGAGTGAAGCAAAAATGCTGGAAAATAAAGTTTAATGGCAACACTCCTGATGCGTCCTGTACCCTCTATCTGAATTTGATGTGTGAGAGGGGAAGAAAAACTCCAAGGAAAAACAGATGGAGGCTTTTTGTGTTCTCCACCGTGAAAATCTAATTTAAAAGTACACGAATTTGTATCTCAGCAGAAAGGTCATCCATATTTCTGCCTGTTTCTCTTCCGTTTTATCTTTTCAAAATGGAAACCGTATTTCCCAAAACTCTGAACGTTAATATGAGAACGCACATGTATTCCCTAAGCTGCTGTCTTATCTTCTTTTTCTCTCCACAACCCTTTACTTTCCCCATGTGTCCCTCTCTGATTTTTCTCTTCCACTCATGCATATCTCACTTCTTTCCCTTGTTTCATTAGCAAACCAAGGTCAGGCCTGTGCCTACTTCCAGGAGGAATGAACCTCTTAATACTCACAGGTATGTAAAGGTTTTGGACAGAGACCCAGACTCATACCTTGCAAAGCCCGCTAAGGGATCAGCCTGGCTGTTTGGGCTTGGAAAATATCCAAGGGTCCTTGAAAAATGGGATGTTTACGATTGGAAATCTTTTGGAACTCATTCAGTGAGCTCATCTGTCTTGGAGCCAAAGGTCTGAGTGGGCTTGACATTTTCAAGCTAAACTTCCATCTTACCTTAAAGGTCTTGGAATTGTGTCATCTGTTTCTGATTGGACCTTTAAACACATCAGAACCTTGAAAAATGCATGTACAAACACTTATGTCCATGCTACAGACAAACACGAAATTTCTAACAGAAGTCAATTGGATACAGATCCCAGCAATTTGGAAAGATATCAGGTCTGAATTGGATCTCCGCTTCCCCACAGGTGTGTCACTGGGAAAGAACCTGTTTGAAAAAGCAGGGCTACTGCAGACAGCTGGAAGTTTTACTCATTTATACTTCATTCCCATAGTGCAGCGCTGCATCACTAACAAGGCAACAGTGGGAACATATCTCACCAAACCAAACAGGTACCACCCAAATGTGGCTTCAGGCTGAGCCATGACTGTGCTGCTGGTGTCTGTATAGCAGACCCATCCGTCACCTTTTAGCTCTGGTTTAATGACTACAGCTCTCCCTGATCCCATCTGACACCATGGTTGAAACCAGACAAAGAAAAAAATAAAGCCTAAAGATGGGGCATGCTTGTATCTGGGGAGCAGGAAAACAGAAGAAGCTCCACTCTAACATTTAGAAAGTATCATCTGATCAACAGCCTTGGTACCGCTGTGTAAAAACTACATGTTAAGCTCGTAGCAAATCCGACCAAGCGTGGAACCCTGGGAGCATCTGAAAAGATCTTAGTCTATCCATGTGTCAGACTACACCAGTGGTACCAGTTAACAGGCATGAATGAATGGCTGTTGAGAACACAGAGCACAAGCTTGCTGATTTTCACATAGTCCTATTTTGGCATTAGCTCTTTAGACCACATTAATTATCCTCTGACCCCTGTGAGTGTTTAGTCAACCGCCCCCTTTTCATTTTCGCTGTACCTGTCAGAATTCTCTAGACCATAACAACATCCCAGCTGCAGTTAAACAGTCCGACTCTGAACAAGAGCCAAAGATCCACCCTTTCAGAAGGGTTCCCTAAATAACCAATACACGGATACTACAATAACAACAATAAAATATCAACAATGCATGCAAGTTCTTTGAAAACCTGTAAAAACTACTTTGTACTTTCTACTGTTCACTCTTCAGTCAGACAGAGTGAAACTACACATGGTGCTGATTACAAAGCTTGACACAATTATGCAGGTGATCTTCAGTCCCTATTGCAAAACACTGGAGGAGCAGAATTTAATTAGAGTCTCGACTCATTGTGTGGTACGAGACCTCCAAAGGACCAGACATGCAGATGAGGCTCAAAGGCAGCTTTGTGGTTTGTGTAATTATATTCCCTCTAAAGGAAGTGATTGTCCTGCTGGGACAGGGAGAAAGCACGGTTTCCGTCACCCTGGCAGAAATCTGCACAAAGGACTGAAACATAATCCAGGTCCATATATTCGATCCATCAGGGTGGCTCACACAATGTGACTTTGACAACACAACATTGATTTTTGTTTGGTTTCGGGAACAGTTTGAGCCTGGAGTCTTGTTGACATTTAAGATGGTTGTAGCCACGGATTGGCCAACCATGATGGTTGAATCCCCAGAACGAGCATGTCAATAAAAGGGGTGTGCTGTGCTTGCTTTGCTCTGCAATCCTCTCAACACACACACACACACACACACACACACACACACACACACACACACACACACACACACAGACTTTTCATTTGGTTTTAAAAATATTTTCAAACTCATCCAGTGTGGATTTTGTAACATATTTCTGGATTTGCTAACCAAGCAAAGTGGTTGATTTTGATCCTGCTATCAGACCTTAGACTAAATCTAAATGTGTGTTTCAAAGCACTGGAGAGGAATAGATTGAATGTAATCTGACGTTACAGACTTGGAGAGATTTAATGAAAGCTTGATTGAGACTAATCAGGTGAGAAATGAAACAAAGCAAGAACATGTTCTTAATTCAAATGTTGAAGGTTATTTTGAAAGCACATGTGTGCTTAGTGCAAATTAACACAGTCTGCATGTCCTTATGGCCTAGAGAATCCAGTGTATCTGCACCTCACACAATTGCTCGAAGGGAGAAATCATCAGCGCACAGATAGGAGTAGCTGTGACATTTGTTGATCGGCCTCCTACCTTGACCTGTCCAACGTAGGCGTGACCCCGCTCCTCTGTGACGGTGAGGTTCACTGGCAGAGAGGGGTCAAACTGAGGGTCGTTGTCATTAACATCTGTCACCATGATGTTCACTGTTGCTGTGGAGGTCTAAACACACACATACACACACACATTACTGAAATGATCATATCACAGACATCACAGTACTGAGCACTGCACTCAATGTGTGTTTTTAAGAATAGCACACAAAAATAAGACTTAACCTTCCCCAACTATGCCATATTTTGTATTATTATAAAATTAATTACTTACAAAATTAGGTAGTTTGTAAGTTAGTTAGTTGGTTAGTTTAACTATATTGTCCATGAAGGAAATGTGATTTACACAAGCAATACATATGCTGCATATAAGAACAGATTGAAATATAGTCACATCATATGTACAACATATACTGTGGATAAATTAATAAAAAAAAAACATGGACCCTCGCAGCATGTAAACAGATTGCAATAACCCTGAGCAGCATTACATTAAGTTCCTAATCAACTAGGAAATAAAAACATGAAGTGATTATGATGAATTTGAGAATGACTGAATTTGAGAATGACTCTCTTCTTTTTTTGTAATATTTCACTACAGCAGTTCTACCCCCCACCCCCCCCCCCCCCCCTAAAACACACAACATTTGAATCTGACTTTCCTGAAGAAAGAAAAGTGAGCAAGAAAGGGGTGTTGAAAAGTGATTGCTAAAAGCTTCACAGCTGCAGGACCATCCAACCAACAGAAAAAAGCAGGAAGGTGACAGAGGGCTGGTTCATCTGTATATATATGAAGTAAAAGGAACTCTGATAAAATCCTGATACAATGAAACACTGGGCTGTGAGCAACTTCACATTCAGAAAAAGTGACATTTTTATTTATCTTTTTATATGTATATTTATATGTATATGTATATATATATATATATATATATATATATATATATATGTGTGTGTGTGTGTGTGTGTGTGACTCTTCACACACATTGCTATGAAAAACTGCATTCCTGTGTTTTGAGGTGTTCATCTAGCCTTTTAAACTGAAAAGGTTCAAATTAATATCTACAAAATGATTTGTTTTGTGATTTTTCCAAAAGGGTGATAGATTGTGCAATCCTCCCTTGTTTATCTGTCTCACATTCATCTAGCTTAGATAACTAAGAGAAATGTCATTCTTTGGTCCATGTGAATCTGAGATTTGTTGACCTTTTTGTAAATTCTGCACTATGCTGACTTTACCTCATTGTGGATGAAAAAGCTTTTGAAAAGCAATTTAAACACACACAGATACACAGTTTGGCTGAGAGAATTTTGCAGATGAAAAATCTTTAGTTGGGCTTTGGAGCTGCCCTGGTGTGCTGACCTTTAGTGAATGAGCTCTTCGGGAATGGAATCACTACTGTATGTTATCGAATATAGAGCAGACTGTATGTTTGAGCAATAACAGATACAACGCTTAATGAGTTGGATTTGCCAACATCAAGAAAATTAGAGGAATGATGGAGTAATTAGTGACTAATATTATTGGTTGCAGCAACAGCAGCAGTAAGGCATTACACTTTTGTGAATTATCAGTTATTCACAAACATTAACACAGTCAATTAAACCTCTCCTGAAGGTCTTGGTGCATCCCAGAATGCCCAGTGTCCTCAGAGTAGAATGGCTTTACCTCACTGGCTTGCAGGGTCTTCAGTTCCCAGCACTATGATGGATTCACTGGCAAAATAGCCAATTAGGCACTTTGTAGTCTGATGCTCTCACAGTGGGACATTTAATAATAGGGAACACGGGTACAGTGTGTGCTAGTGTGTGCTAGTGTTCGCGTATAAAGACAACCCAAGGCCTTTGGAGTGATGCTGATTAATGGGTCTGTATAAGGCAGCTACACCCCAATATTCTCTTCCTCTGTTTCTACTCTCATCTTCCCTTGTGTCTCTGTAGCCTGTGCACCCACCTCCCCCCACCCCCCCCACACACACACACTCACACACACCGACAAACACACACACACACACACAGACAGACACACACACACGCATACACACACACATATTCGCCAGAATATAATGAGAGTGTCATGCAGAAAAATGTCTACAAACTATTTTTACCTGGTTTGCAGCTTAAAGACCTGTGGGGCACAATGATAATTCACAAATTCCCACTGTCTAGAGAGGACATGAGCACACCACACAGAACAAGCTCCTCCCCTTTATGCTGCATTTCAGCCAGATATACGACCTGTTCCAGCCAGTGTGACGGTGCCCCCTACCACATACACTTACTTACACCACTCTATCCCCTTCTGTGCTGTCCGCTGAGCAATATCTGGGTCATCTCATCTACATACCAAACATCTGGCACCCATATTACATGCTGAAGACTAAATGCCTAAGACTTTATAAAACTGGTGGTGTTAATTACATCTTGAAACCATTTAGGCTGTGGTGCCCAAATCCAGGAAACATTTGTTTGATTTTTTTCTCAGTGGGAGAATTTATCACTCATTTTCCATCGGGGAATCATCAACATTACCATTTACCTTTTAATTACAGTGAGAGCTGTAGAGGGCAGTGCTAAAAGAAGCAGTGTGGAAATTCTGAGCACATGGTGTCAAATGTGTCCTCTTTAATGGAAGTTGCTTGAAATGTAGTGAAGTCTTCATCTATGTTGATTTATCTCACACATTTCCATCAACATGTCTCTAGACATCCCCTGAGGAGATGTGAAGATATCAGGAATAAAAAGTGATTTATCAATGAGGTGCATTCAGAAAGGGCCAGACCGTGACAGATGAGCAAGAAAAAATGGGATGTGGTCACTGTGGCCACATACTCTTTTTTTCATTGCATAAGAGGTCTCGCGTCATTTTCATTCATTCATATTACATCCATCTGTCAACAGTGTTTATGTTTGAAAATAGTTTAAAACATGCTTTCAGGTCACTACCCAGCCTGTCTGCACTGCCAACCTAAAATGATGTGGGAAAAAATTTAAATTGGGTGTTTTTCCACCTGTAAATCAGAGTCTCTAACTGGAGCCACTTGAAGGACAAACAGGTCAGATGTATAATAGCTAAAAACATGAGCTTTACTAGCACTAAACTACATTTCATGATTACGGTATGAAAACTTTAGAGTAATACACGTGCTTATTACTCAAGCAGAGTTAGAGTTAACCTCCTTTCCAACACTGATTTGACTAGCTACTAATGCATAAAGTTCATTGCTTTGGATTGATTATGACTGTTGTGATGATTCTTACTTCATGAGAAATAATTTTTCATAAAGTCTCCTCATGCTGCAGTTGGTGAACACTGCATTTAACTACAAAGGGTTTTGTTTCCTTGCAGCCACTTAAATTCCAGCGGGGTCGATAGAACGACTTTAAGTCAGCCAGTTTAAATCTGTGTGGTTCAGCTTTTTCCTTACCCCATCCTGGTGCCCATCTGAAGCTGTGACCTCCAGGGTATAGTGATCCAGAGACTCCCTATCCAGTGGTATGCTCAGAAGCAAATGCCCCGAACTGAGGAAAGAGCAAAGACGGGTTAACTCTTTTATTCTTCCATTAAATTTTATTAGAGCTCAACATGCCCACAGATAAGGGTGGCAGGATCGAGCATCGTTGTTAAGATCTGTCTTTTTGTTTTTCGTCACCCACTACTAACGATGACTATTTTCTTTGCTAACTTCAGCTGCTTGAAAAAACTGTCAGCATACCCCATGCCGCTATGTCAAACCCAGAAGTGTATTTTCACTGTGTTTATGGGTAGGTCAGTACAGACAGAGGCCCGGAGCCATCGGGTCACCCACAGTGTTATTAAGGAATGCCCAGATGGCTCCTGGTACATGGATGGCTCAGATGGTGGACATGTCATCAACAAGCAGCATCTAACTGCATGGTACAACAAGTTTGTGAACTAAACAATGAAGCGAAATGACAATTATTAACTGTGCATATGCAATAAAGAGTGTGTTAGAGTGGGACTCAACGTGCATCTCCTGTATTGCCCCCAGCAGCCAGCCAGCCTCTGGCTGCAGTAAAACCAAAACTGTCGAGGTTTGACTTAATAGCGGACATAGATGGATTAATCGAGCCTGTGTCATGTGAGAGTTGAGGAAAAACACCTATCACATAATTCCCAGGAAAAACTAATTAATAAAAGAATGACCTGATTCTACAAATCCTGTGACAATACTGTTTAAGCAGAGGAGACCGGAGGCTGGTGACAGCGCTGTGTGATAGGATGGAGTGCTTTATATACTCTATAGAGTAATAAAGGGAAGTAATTTTACTTTTGAGAAAGTCACAAGTAACAAGCTGTATTTTATAACCACCCATTCTGAACTCTTATCAATCTTTTAATCCTTTCTTGTCAACCTTCAAGTCCTTCTTCATCCTAAGAATTCCACCCTGTCCTCTACAACCATAGCCTTGTTTTGCTATCTCAGTCTCCCTCTGGAAACGCAGATAGGATCGTCCTCCAGCACAAGAAATGCATTTTTAATGAGCAATAAATGAATAAATACGACTAAAGCCTTCCCAGACTGAGGGATGATTATGCGCACGTGGGGGCCGTTTATGCAAAGACCTTGGAGGAGGTTGAGTCCTGAAATGATATAATTAAAGCTCCTTTTAACTTGTTGCAAACATGTGCACAGTTGTTCCTGCAAAGACATGGTTGTGTTTTACTTTTGTTTTGCCTGTGTGATTCCTTACTTCTGCTGGATTTCAAAATATCCATGAGGGTCTCCGCTTTGGATCTTGTAAGCAATGGGATCCTTTTCGCGGTCCACTGCCTGAAAGGGCAAAGAGCAAACACACACACACACACACTCACTCATAAACTCCATTAAATCCACCAGGACGTAGCGCGTGGGTGCTCCAAGTCTGGGACAGGGTTCATGGTGGATGCAGCTCAGATAATAAACTGTCTGTGACTTGTGGCTGCATCTCACATAAACCTTTCTTGTGGGAAATTATGTTAAGAAAAAGTGCCTTGGAATATAATGGAATATAACTGCATGAATAACAAAGGCAGTGAGAGTGGGCAGAGGAAGTGGTATTTGTCCCTCTGATGTGTGCAAGAGGCTTAAAATGAACACAGTCATGCTGAGCGCTGGCGGGAACGTCCCTGCAGTGAGCAGGAGACTGGTGGAAGTTTGGGATCAGCTGTACCTGCAGATGGAGCAGCGTGGCCCCGGTCCTCATAGCTTCGCTGACTTCCAGGTTGTACTGTTGCCGGGGGAAACGGGGGGGGCTCTGGTTATTGGGCGGCAAAACTTCAATGTAGACTGTAGTAATGGATGACCTGAGGAGAGAGGAAGAGTGTGAGTGGGTGGGCCTCACACAAATGTGGGCAGAGAGTGTGTCAATAAGGATGGACAATGTTTTAAGCATCTTTGCTCAGCTCACCCCGTTTCCTCATTCAATGAGGAATTCAAGTCCACGTCAATATAAAGGAGTGGTCAGCACTGTTGTTGGAGGACTTTGGTAAATGAAAGAGAAGATGGAGGCTTTTTCCTTTTGTATGGCAGTAATTTGTTTCAAGAAAGTATTTGCACAAAGACCCTGATGGTGGAACAATGAAGCTCAGCCAGTTCCTAAAGAACAAGCCTGTGCCATCCAGCAGCAAGTTTAATGCCTTAGTACGCACGTTCTGAACAGAGTTTAGGCTTAAATAAAGTGATTATGCAAATACAGAGCAATAAACGCAGTTATGTAAATAGAATCACATCAACAGGACAATTCATTCAGAAATTCGTCTGAAGGAAACTTCATTAAGAGTGACTGGCAGGAACAGAGGATGAGGTGAATTAAGGTGAAGCCTGAATACCAGAACTCATATCTGATTTGATGATGCAAATGTCTTTGGGGATTATCTGACAGATTGTTTCATGCAGTTAAATGAAGACTTAATTACACGGTGCTTTCTTTTCCTCACAAACAGCCTTGGCTCTGCATTCAGGCTGCACTGCTGACATTCTGCAGTCAGCCTGATACATGAAAAAAGCATATCAAAGTAATAACCGACAATGAAAGCAGCAACACCTACCACCTGATCTGCAATGCACAGGAACCCTTTGACCTCTCCTGGCTACCAGGCTTTTGTCGTGATCTGACTCCAGTAAGGGGCCTTGAAATGAGTACACTAACCTTCATTTTGGCCCCAGAGTCTTCCTGGGCCAAACAGGAAATGCCTCAGCTCACACAATTCACGTTCTCATGTGGTGCCGCCAAATTAGAGTTGTTTAAAAGTGTTGACCAAACTCTATTATCTCTTTATGAGGTGCCCCCCAGCGTAAACACTTTATAATGTTCTGAGATGCAATGAGGTCCTGGAAAACCAAAACAGCAAAACAGCTGAAAAGGAGTTTAGTGGGATAAGACAGCACACGGATGCCAACAAGGATGCAAAGCTTTAGCTAGGTTCTGACCCATGGGATTAATTAACCAGGTAACAGATAGATATTGATTTGCTCCTCAGGGATTGTTTAGTGAAGAGGGTCCTGGGAAATTTAGGTACAACCTGTCAGCCAACCACTTGCAGTCTGATCTGCAGTGGTTCATATTCCGTATTGATTTCAGTGGGAGGGGAGACTGGTGAGAGTTCATGATGTTCCACTGTGACAAAGATTGTCTACCGAATAAAGCATTAGAATAATTCCAGTCCCAACATCATCTGTTTTTAAATGTGGGGTTAATTAATCAGAATGATTTGGTCTGAATCGATCTGCTGGCTTCATTTAGGCTGTCACATATAACTTACACCTCCAGTGACTGATTATACCAAATTGGTCTGATAACAGCTAAAACGAAGTGAGATGAAATACCCTCCCCTTGGGCATTTGTTCATCAGGGGTCGTGCAAATTGCATTGTGGTGTAAATGTGAGTGAAAATTGA
The DNA here is from genome assembly GCA_911728415.1 of Lagocephalus sceleratus. NCBI lineage: Eukaryota > Metazoa > Chordata > Actinopteri > Tetraodontiformes > Tetraodontidae > Lagocephalus > Lagocephalus sceleratus. The sequence continues at coordinate 12,838,275 of CAJVRN010000231.1, read as the reverse complement.
GAGTGAAAGTGGAATAAATGGTGATATTTTTACCAAAGAGCTTTGAATAACATAGTGAGGAATCAGCATTTCTGCTTTAGAACGTTCTCTCACTCTCAGGAAGTTGTTTTCACTCTCAAGTGCATCAAATGTGACATTGCTGCACTTTGATGTTGTCAGGTTAGAGAGGAGGAATTACCAGTGTCACTCATGGACATCACTGGTGATTAGTCTGATATCTGCACGGCTTCCGACCGAGAAAAGTGTAGAAAACACTGCAGCTGCTAACTGAAATAACCTGGTTGACTCGCCTCGCCTTGGTTGATGCTCACAGTCCCTTTAATTCATTGAATGTCCAAGCTGTTCATTTAGTTGCAAAGCAGTGAGTTTATTGCTGTGTGAATAAATTCTCCATAAGCATAGGAACCAAACAAACAGCATCATGATGATCTGTGCACCACAGCACTCAAGAATCAGGTCAAACCCCAAAGAGTATGAACAGAGCTTCCTATATTCACCCGAGGCCCAGATGAGAACATAATGACCCCACACACACACTAAGTGAATTGCACCATTACCTCAGAACACCAGACAACCAATTTAGCTCCTATACCAGTGATCAGGTATTTGACCACAGATGACAGAGTGCCAGCCAGTCCACACTCATTTTGGTCTTTACACTGCCATCATTGGACTTTACATTGCCACAATACCTTGCTCTGCCTTTAGAGATGACCTAAAGATTTACAATCATAACTAACACGTATCCAAAGCTCTACATTCAGCTTCTGCAGCATCAGAGTGTGTTTTAATTGCCAGAGCACAAAATCTTCACAGATCTTCTGTTAATTAAGTAAGGGAAGCAGACAGTTCTTGCCTTTAGAGCATTAATATATCCTTTTTATTCAAATTTCAAGGAGCAAAACAAGCTTTTTAGGCTGCCGCAGTAGCTCCAGTGGTGCAGCTTCTCTGTTAGTTATTTCTTTTATTTACAGTTTTACTTATGTGTTGATTTAATTTAGAGGGAATATATGAACTGGGAACTGGGGGACTAAAACTAGGGGAATAAAAAGTAGGCCATGTGTACCTAAATTAGGTAACATCTTTTGAAGCACGCTGCCTTTATTTTGTGAAAGCTGCTGGAAAAACGTATACACACTTGGGAACATATAATAATGGGTTTCACATATTATGACTGACAGCTGAACACTCCAACTGTATATTCAGTTTTATTGATATGGCACCAACACCCATTCAACACCTGAAAATCAATACACAGGATCAGCTAAGCATGAATAATCTGATTACCTGTGCTGAGGAGTATTCATCAGTATCCCTCAAACACGCTCTGCTTATAGCTTTCTGTCATCTAAAAATTCATCGTCTACACGAGCTTCCTTTGCTGAAACAAATCAGTATAAACTAGATAATTATCAGTGTCAGCAGACAGAAGCTTGCGTTCACCACCTGTTCCATGTTTTAAGTTTTCAGTTATCCACACTATCAGTTATCTGCAGTTATCCTCCATCCACACTGCACAAAAATCACAAGTCAAAAAAAAAAACAACAAAAAAACTGTACAGCCTGAAAAGGGAAAAAGATGATGGGCAAAGGAGAAAGAAAAGATGGACCTGACAGTGACAGGTTCCTGGTTGAGGCAGACAAGAGAAGAATGGTGGAGGGACTTACCGCCTGTGAGGTAGGGCCCCATTGTCTGCCCCCTCTACAGTCAAAGCGTAGCTGCGGCCCACAGCGAGTTCCACACCTGGTGCCACAGTGATGACCCCCGTGCTTTGGAAAAGTTGTGAAATTTTTCAGTCATTCAACTTGTTGATCCTTGTCTCCTAACCGTACTGATCTATTTAAGGTTGATGTTTTGGAAAATTAATCTTTTCTGTTTTTTCGGGGAGAGTTTTGTCTCTGTTGACTTCCTGTCAGCCTGCTCCAACGACTTGTCACTTGTCAGTTGTCTTCCAAACAATATGGAAATCATGTTTTCACATGAAAACAATCATTTTCATTTGCTGGGAGCTGTTTTTTCATCTGACGTGTAGAAAGCCATCTAATTTCCCATCGTTTGACACGTTATGCTAGGCTTAGATAACATGAAAATCTAAACATATCAACATCTTCCTATTATTTCTGTTTACCTGGTTCCAATGAGAAAGTGTCCCTGGTCACCAGCTAAGATCCGATAGGTGACTTGACCATTGGGACCTGCGTCAGAATCAACGGCTGACAACTGAAAGACAAAAATAAACATTGAACCATTCAAGCACAATCCCATTCAGGCATCGCAACGTGCCAAATTAAGCCATGTTTCTCAGTGATGGTGTGTACCTGTATCACGGTTTCTCCAGGTGTGATGTCAGTGAACAGGTTCACATTGTAAGAAACATTAGCGAAGGTCGGGGTGTTGTCATTAGCATCCAACACAGTTATAGTCACGGGAACTGGAATGCTCTGCTGGACGCCATCAGATGCTAGAAGCTGGAAAAATAGACAAGAAAGATAAAATGTTACTGAGGATGTAGCAAGTGATTAGTAAAAAATTAAATACATTTTCAAAAATCAAGTCCACCCTCATGTCACATGTCTACAGTATCATTATAAAATATGTATATAATACAACATCCCATCAGGGCCACCACAACCACACACACACACACACACACACACACACATACTAAGAGCAGATTGGTTGGCATTGATATAAAACTGAACGCAGACAAAACTAGCAGATAAAGTAGTGTTTTAAAGCCAAAATGTAACAAATGAAGGTGACTAAAAGGCGCTGGGGATGTGTGGGCTCTTTCTCTAGCCTTTCTAAAACTCTCCACTCCACCACGGCTTAATACAATGGACAGTGAGACAAATATGTACACAAACTCAAACCAGAGTGCATATCCACTCAAATATCAGACCCTTCCTCTGTGATGGCAAACGCCTCCTGGGTCTCGTCTTTAAATGAAAATCATCCTCCATTTCTCAGATTCTCTCTGCTCATTGCCCACCTTAATTTCTCCTGCAAGGCTTTCATGATGATTGCCATACACCTCTACTTTTCAATCAGTACAACACTGCGTCTGCTTCCATTCTGAAATCCAAATATCTGCGTGGACGCACAAAAGGGAACATTTAACCATAACAATACACTGCGCGACGTGAACAGTGGCACAAGCACAGATGATATGTGACTCGGCTGTTGTGTGCGAAGCAATGTGCGCTGTGGCTGTTTCCTCATAACCAAGCTTTGGGATTAAATTGATATGAAATTAAATAGCACAAAAGGACATAATAGAGTCAGAGGAACAACACAATAAAAGGAGGGGGGGTTCAGTAAGAAAGCAGACAAAAGAGGGGATCTGAGATGGGAAAAGAGATGGTGAGCACAGAGGAACATATCAGCTCATTTCATGTCCTGATTCCTATATTTATTTCTAAGCATTCATGATATCCCTGTCAGATCTTCTAGTCTGTCATACATCCATTATGCCCATTTCATCTTCCCTGCTTGGCTCCCAAAATTGCTGACTTCATAAAGCTCCAGGTTCCTGTCCTCATCCTTTTCTCCTTGCATCCTCTCTTGGACACCTCTTTTGTTTATTTTCTTGCTAATCTCTTTTCACCTTTTCTTTGATGACCAAGGTCAACATAATGAAATGCTTTCAGACTTTCCCACTCCACTCACATACAACACACAGAGACGCCACGGTTCCACAGTACCATGAATGTGTAGGAGTCCTGCGTCTCTCTGTCCAGCGACTGTGCCAGTGTGAGGTATCTTCTGATTCCAGAGGCAGAAACAGAGAACAGGTCAGAGTAGAGGTCCAGGGTCAGCTGGAGCTGAGGATCTCTGGTCTGCAGAGGAACACAGATTACGGTGACATTGCAATCTTCTGTCATCACCTCTCTCTACATAACTATAATTACAGTTTTACAAATCGGATTTCTCCGAAGATGAGATGCACAAATGAAGATGCTACAAAAACAGCTCAGAGACGAGCTCAGAGACAAGAAGCATGACAACTAGTCACCTCAGAGCATTTTCTTCACATTAATATTCTCATAAAAGAACTGTGTGTCTTCTTCTACATGCCACACAGCGGGCACCAAAATACAAATTTAACCTACAAAAAGACAACATTCTGGGAAGTAAGGACATTTTGTCCAGTCCTGACAGCTTGAGAGGTGTGTTTGAGGGGCGAGACATTAAGGTTTTAAAGTTAGAGTTAGGCTTAGGGAATGGCTTATCATTCATTATCATCAGTCATTGACAGTCTTCACAAAGACAGAAGCACAATGATGTGTGTGATTGAGAAAATGATAGGCACAGAGTGAGAGTGTGAGAGGGTGAGTGGCAGTCCTCAAGTGATCTCCTCACATGATGTTTACCCATACATCGTGTGTGTGTGTGTGTGTGTGTGTGTGTGTGTGTGTGTGTGTGTTGTTTTATGTGCATGTGAAGTCTCATTGCAGATAAGGCTGGCTCAGCAGGGAAGAGGGCTGATAATATTGTCGATGTAGCCAGTGAGGATATTGAGTCATAAATAAACACACACACACACACATACAGAGAGAGAGGGGGGGCATTTTTAGCTGTATACTCACAAATAAAAATGATGGAAGCCAATAAAAGCATTTAGGGCTAATCGTCATTGTTGGGGCTTATTTCTGCAGGAAAGACCAGGTTAGCAATATTTAAATGAGCTCAGTAGATAAATCCAGCAGATTCATGCTCTGCATGTTATTACATTCACTAAGCCCTGCTGAGAGGCTCTTTTAGAAATAGCTTGTTTTTGTCAGAACGCCTATGGAACATCTTCAACAAACGAAGCTCTTGGGAGGTGGAGAGCAGTGTTTTGGCCGCTGTAAATTCTTACATTATCACTGAGAGCAAATCTGAAAGCAAAATAGTTTTGTGATGTAGAAGGAGCGGAGACGGGACTCTTCACATGCGGCGAGCACACACAAAGCAGAGGTTAAGTGCAACAAAGAGACGAGCTGAATGAAAGCAGTGGCTGGAATCTTTATTCCCTTTCCACTGAAGCCACTTTACTTGCAGCCACCCGGCTGCTGCTGATGGCTTTACAGCATGAAGAAGACAGTGTTTTTAGCGCTGAAGCCGCACCACTGATTAAAAGCTTGTTTCAAACTCTAATGTTGATTTAAACTGACAGCATGAATGATACAGTAATGGTGAAGAGAATCCGTGAGGATGGATACAAATATTAAAATACACAATGATGCATACAGGCATCTCATTGGTTGTCAGCTATACAGGTATTTTTTGTATGCTATTATTGAATTCATTTCCAGATGTCTAATGAAGGACGTGTCAGTCTGCTTACCTCCTCCACATCGTTATCCAGTGCTACAATGACCAGCGGCGCTGAGAGGCTGGCATTGGTTGATACAGTGGTCCCCACTGGTGATGCCTCATTGACGTAACCATGGTAACTTGTCTCCAGGAAGTAGGGTGCCTGGTTGTTTTCATCCAGAACTTCGATTTGGAGGTTAGCAAAAGCTGGCAAGGGGTGTCCATTGTCCTGCTCTGCCTGAAGGGTGGAGGAGAGCGATCAATGCATCAGCTTTGGTTCTGAGACCACAGCGGCTGTCTTTCTACTGCTGCCAGTAACACATAAATTAGTCAATGTTGCTACATGATGTTGTGAATGTGACTTTGGCTTTTTTTATACTTATATGAAAATTCCTTTTCTGGTTGTGTTGTATTGGCATTGGCTGATATTAATCCAGGCTGTCCCACACACTCACTGTTGTTATTCAATAACACACTCTGGATTCAAAGGTGGTCCAGAATAAGCTCCCAGTTTGGATGATTCTCACCTTGATAACCAGATCAAATTTGCTGTAAAGTTCTCTGTAGATGGGCTTTAGTAGCATGAGCTCTGCTGTTGTTCTGTTCAAGCTGAAATATTCTGCATAGGACTCTGGTTTTCCTGAGAGAGAGAGAGAGAGAGAGAGAGAGAGAGAGAGAGAGAGAGAGAGAGAGAGAGAGAGAGAGAGAGAGAGAGATCAAGTGATGGAAAGAGCAGGACCAAAAGAAAACATCCAGAGGTTTTATACTTGGACTTAAAGGTGAGTCACATGATTGGTTTCAGAATCAGGTGGGTGTCTTGGGGGGGTTATAAAAGATACAGTGAGGGGGAGCAAGGCATGGCTATTGCTCCCAGTTTTCTCATTTCAGCTCTCTACAGGTGGCGATGCACTGAACCACTCATATATAAGGAACTTTGAAATGCAGCAGTGCTCAGCGAGGACATCAGCACAGGAGAATAGCAACACAGCAACTGTGGAGCAGACAGCATGACTCCCCAGTCAGCTGAGGTCTCTGAAGTTTGCATAAAGGTCTTTATCATCTCCCTTTCGAAGTCTCCATTAACGGACGCTGGTCATCAGGTTGTTGCTGCGTGCTTACCAACCACCGCTAACCTTTTGTCCAATGAAGGTCACTTTGTTGATCTTAAGCCATTTTCTTGCTCCCTCAGTCGCTTTGAAATTAATTTTTCAATTTCCTGAATTGTTGCAACAGATATATTTTTTTCCTTCCTACTCCTTTGTGACAATGTCTCTCATAATCCTTTTCACAGAAGGAGATTAGCTTCACAGTAGGGGGCTGGGAAATGTAATCAAGCCTCTGTCAGGTCATGTCGGTGCATTTTTAACAGACCATGCAAATCCTCACAAGTAACAGTAATGGGTTTTCGAGATTGTGTTTCCAAATTTCAAACAGCAATCACGATGTCCTACAGTGATGCTTAAATGCTGTCAGGAATCGTTTTTTGACTTTAGGTACTTGCTGGGGAGTGGGGAAAAGGTTCTGAGGTAGTTAATGTTGCTGGAGGTTCAAAGACAGAGGGATGAATATCTCTGTATCTTATATGTCCAAATGCCTGTCCGGGATACTCTTCCCAGCCTACCTACCAATTAGGATGCTGTATAATATTCCTGGCCTGTCAGATGGAGGCTGTATGTTCCTGTCCTGGTCCTCAGCTTGGATCGGCGGAGTCACGTTCACAGGATTCACCTTATTCTAGAAATGGGACAAAGTGGAACATGATAATAACAGAATATCACAGCTGACCATCATGGGGATGTATCAAGCTGAGCAGAGAGAGGACAAGATGGAGAGGGCAGATTCCCTATGCCACATGTGTCAAACTCACGGCTCACAGGCCACATCTGGCCCACCGTGTAATCATATCAGGCCCGCGAGATCATTAAAGGCCCGTCGATATGAAGTGGGGTGGCATGGTGGTGTGGTGGTTAGCAATGTCTCACAGAAAGAAGGTCCTGGGTTCGAATCCCGGTGATCCCTGGGGATTTTCTGTGTGGAGTTTGCATGTTCTCTCTGTGCCTGCATGGGTTCTCTCCGGGTACTCTGGCTTCCTCCCACAGTCCAAAGACATGCATTTGGGAATTAGGCTAATTGAAAAACTTGAAATTGTCCATAGGTGTGAGAGTGAGAGTGAATGGCTGTTTGTCTATATAGGTACCCTGCCTCCACCCTTTGTGCTGGGATAGGCTCCAGTCCCCCCGCGACCCTCAGTGGAGAAACAAGCGGTAGAAAGCAAGCGATATGAAGCCCTGGTAACACAATTACTGCACAGAACTACAGATCCCATAATGCAATGCTTCAGCTGCCTTGCCACACACTTCCCATGTCAATCAAGTCATTGTGAAGACAGCCCTTAGCTGAAGATAACCCTCATGATGCTGAGAAAGGTTGATTCTAAAAACAGAGCCTTTAATAACTGATGGGAGGCTGAGTGTGTCTGTGTGTCTCATTTGTGGAGCAAATGTGGCTGTAATCAAATAATTCAATCTTAGACGGCACTTTGAGACAAAACATAAGGATAACCTGAAAGACCTGGATCCTGCCTGAGAATCTCCACAACACAGGACTTCACACCAAACATAAACCAACTTGTTGCCAAAAAAAGATGCCAGGTGTCTTGCTGCGATCAAATGTCATAAGAGCAAAGAAAACTGAATGATTTGATTTGTTATTGCTGAAAAGCACATATTTTATGTATATTTCCAGGTGTTGTAGCATGTTCATGTTTCTAACTTGTATAATTTTGACAAGATATTTTAAGGAGATCAAAATCTTTTGGGATATAAGATAATATGAGATAAGTTTATTTTTTATATACATTGACATAGGAGCGAAGGAATTTTAATGTTATTTTAATGTTAAGTTGTTAAAATTTCTAACTTGTATAATAAATATATATAATATAATAAAGATATTTTTATGGAGAGTAAAATTTAAGTTTAAGTTTATTTCAGAGTAATATTCCTGTCTGTTTTTATTCATATTTATGTTCCAAAAACATGTTCATAAATGTTTATCCTGTTCGGCCCACGACCTAAAGTGTGTTTTGAATTTTGGCCCCCTGTGCAATTGAGTTTGACACCCCTGCCCTATGCCCTCTGCTCACTAAAAACATGTTTAGTTATGTTTCCTAAAACTACATAAAGATTTTAAAAGTTTGACAGAGAGTCCAATGCATAATCAAATGCCCTTGTGGTGACTAATGTATTTTAACGAGCTCTGAAAAGGCCAGCAATGCAAGAATATATTAAATTGTGTATTCTCTGTGTCACACACACACACACACACACACACACACACACACACACACACACACACACACACACCTACACACACACCTGTGTGCATGGCCAGTTTTAAATTTTGATTTACAGCTTTAGAACATTCTAAACTCCCCATTGAGAGAAGCACAAACAAGAAAGGTACAGCATCAAGACTTTGCATGAATGCATCCCACAGATATGAACAGTACAGTTACACACTGCCATCTTAGAAACCTGCAAAGACACGAGAGGGAGGGAGGGAGTCACAGGGAGCCACAGCAGAGGTGTTGGGTGTGCATAGGATGGCAGTCAGTGTAGACAGCCTGACAGTTCCAGAAAGAAAAGGATGAATGCACTGCTGAGCAGACACACAAAGCTGCCCCATTCATGCTGTTTGGCTGCTGGACTCTGAAGGCTTCGTGTCAGAAGTCTGTGACAGCAGACAGTGCAGGATCAGGAGGCACGACACCATCAACAGGTAGCAACAAACACCTGGCGAAAGCGGAACTGCTCTGAATGTTTACAGCAAACTCAAGAGCAGATGAGCAGCAACAGCGTGGGCAGATGGCCCATCCCAGAGCAGTCACAAGATGCAGAATAAAGAATGTGAATGCCCTCAAAGGCTTCTGATGCTGCGCTTTGTTACAGTGCTGCAAAGTCACTGAACATTTAGCTGGTACCATTATTTGATTTTAACTGCAATCCATCACTGTATCAGAGCAGAAATATGTATAATGTTTTGTCGTTTTAGGGTTTTTTTTGGATGCAACTTGTGAATCGATTGTCAGTCTGACACAACATCAAACTGAAGGACTGGTCAGGTTTTGGCAGCATTGTTTACTGTGTTCAATAATCCATGCCTCCCTAAGAGGCTGGCATGTTAAGCTGCAGAAGCAGTGATGTAGTGGATATATGAATGAGGCAGCGTGTGTGAAAGTGGGCTTGTCATTTCTTATCAGTCTGATTAGAACTCAAACTATTATGGTGGCTTCACTTTCTCACCTCAGTTCAACCCATCATCTTTTTCTGGGTATCAGTAACGGAATCGAGCCTCCAGTTTTGTTTTCAGTATGAGTCTAAGAGCCTAAAAGAAACTGCACCTGCGTCTGCAAAATGTACCATAGCCCTGACAATAGCCCTGACTTCAAAACATAGTTAATTAATGAAACGGTGCCCTGAGGGAGACATGTGCATAGAATATAGAGGAGTCCCTTCAGGTGAACCTAATAAGTGATATTAGTCTGTTGGCAAACACATGCATCTATTAAATCAGCAGATATTGTTACTGCAATGTCCATGGCGGTCAGCACAGGTATGTGGTGCTGTATTTAATCTGTTAATGAACTTTTCCTTTGACGAGATAGGACCTGCTCAGTCTGATGGGACCCAAAGGAACATTTCATCTATTAGTGGCCCTCCTTAGTAGAGTTAGCATTTGGATTAGCAGAAATTTCTGGCCGAAACATAAAAACACATATTTGAAAAGAAGGTTTTTAATATGTTGACTAAAAGTTATGTGGGGAATTATTAACTTAATCCACCAATGATGGATATTAAGTTCATAAAGTTTTGCCATATTTGTCTCAGTTTAAGCCAGTGGTAGTGTGGTGGTGCAATCTGAATCAGCCAAAAATGTTAGTGTTTTTATCTGTAAATGCAAAATAAAAAGAAGAGAGAGTCTGAAACAGATACGCACTTGGGGTGTGAATATCTTGTCTTAAGAGTCTACACATTCCTCTAAAGTTCAAGTTGATTCACTCCTGCTGTTTTTTTCTTCCACTCATGAATTCAGGGAAGTGTGTGTTTAAAGGTGAACGTTAAAGGCAGATAAAAGAGCTCCCTGAGCGTCTGTGAGTGTGTGTGTGTGTGTGTTTGTGTGTGTGTGTGAGATTGTGAGAGTGACAAAGATCTCCGCAGAAACACAGAGATAAGGCAGTAAGTCCTGTTAAGCATGACTGCTCTGTTGGCTTGAGACTGATAAATGTTGAACGTGGGGGGTGTAAAGGCATGAATGCACTGTTGACTTGTCACCATCAAGTGTGTGTGCATGCGCATGCGCATGCGTGTGTCTGTGTGTGTAGGTGTGTGTGTGTGTGTGTGTGTGTGTGTGTGTGTGTGTGTGGGCGGGAAATGAATACTCTGCTGACTTGTGAGTGCTGAAGATTTTGCCTGCAGCAATATTGTCTCATTTACAAAGTGGTGTGGTAAGTTTCTGGATAACAGCATCAGCTTATTGCTCGAGACTGAAATGCAACGTGACATAAACAGCTGTGTAAACATAAATACACACCAGAGAGCTGTAGACTCACTTGGAAAAGATGCCACGCAACAGATCTGTATCAGGAATGATGCGCAACATTGCTCCACTTTTTTGCCACAAAACAGCATACACCATCTTTCCTCTTAAATATTTACATGAGCACCTTGAGATATGCAGATTTCAGGCTCTGGTATCTGGTTGGCTGAGAGCTTTTACTATAACTATTTCAAAGATTAATGAAATGGCCTAAGCTGCCATTTAAACATTGCCCATGAATCACAGAGGACATCCAGCAGACCTGCCTGTGGGGTTTTGGACAGATGTGCAGGTCATGGAAGTAGTCTTCTGATACAGTCTAGCCTGGCTAGAGATGCTGCATTTGTTTAGATACTGCCATGCACTGGTTTGTCTCTCCATACTCTTTGGTATTTAGCTCAGTCTGGTCTACTTAAGTTGCTTTCCAATTAAAGATGTTTTGAAGGCAACTGTGAATTGCCCATTTTCCCTCCTTTACATTATGCAAAAAACCCTCTTGTTTTCTGTAATGAGAGGTGGTTCTGAGAATAGTAATAAGTGATGAGAATGAAAGGATGGGAAAGTAAATTCCACTATAACTAGGCTACTAGACCGAGCTTTGGGTTTTAGCTCTACTACATTGTTGATTGGCCAGACGGCCACTTGAAATTTATGAGCAAATATCCCATTAAGATGCTAACGTGTTCATTTTAGTACTGTGTTAGTCTGGAAATAAAGCTTGATAAGTGAAACACAAACAACTTTATAACCCTTTGCTGGATTTGAGGCAGCTATTTTAAAGTCATTACTGTAAATAGACATCATGGTACAAAAACCTGAGTAAATAGGCTAAAGATTCCAAACTTGCAGGACTTGAATGTGTTCACACACTTACCGGCTCTGTCAGCTCCAGTACGTTAGCTCTGTACGTAATGGGACTGCAGTCACGGGTGTTTCCCACAAGTGTACATGGTAAAAACATGGGACCCAAGTCATCACCATCCAGCACATCCACAGTCAGCGTGGTAGTGGCTGTACGCCGCTCACTTGGATAGGGGGCACGGTCCTGAAAGAGAAGAGGGGCTTGTTTATTTATTTTTGCATATGATGACGAGGATGTTGCACTTCCTTCCTAGTTTAATTGTGAAACATTCATCTTCGTCTCGTCAGTAAATAGTGACCACAGCATGGACCTGCAGAATATTTTCTGCCTTCAAACGCTGGCGTCTGCTTTATGCTCAATCTTCATCTCTATTTATACATCATGACTGAAAAAAAAGCCTGCTGCACTCACAAGTGGGTCAAAAACAGTTATTTTCTTGCCTTCCACAGTAAATTACTAAAAATATGCATAGAGGCCAGTTGATGTAATTGATTTCTATTTCTAATATACTTTCTAAAATACTTTCAAATTTCATATATATTTCCCATTGATTGTAGTGTTGTCACAATTTTAAATACATCTGTTATTGCAGCAGCACACTCCACCATTATTGACTGAAAGAGCTACTTTAGAGCTACTTGTGTTTGATATTTTGATATATATATATATATCAAAATATCTTCCTCGCCCTCCTGTACACTATGCCAGCCACCTGGTTATGCCGCTCCATGTATGCCTTGCCTGCCAACATCTTGCAACCTGCTGTGATGTGCTGGACGGTCTCAGGGGCATCTCCACACAGCCTGCACCTGGGGTCTTGCCTGGTATGGTAGACCCTGGCCTCTATTGCTCTGGTGCTTAGGGCCTGTTCTTGTGAAGCCATGATATGATATTTGCCATGATATTTGCGCTGTGTTGCGCAATATCATGTCCGTTGCCTCGTCTCTTCTCAATATTTTAATCATCAACGTGAAAATTTAAAGATAATATAAAAACGGCGAAGTTAAATTGATAATTAGTTTATAAAATCACTGGAAAAATACGACCATTTTATTACATTTTTTATTATTTTTGTTTTCTCTCCATGACTCCTCTGACTGCAAAGTCACTGATAAATATGTGTGTGTGCGTGTGTGTGTGTATATATATATATATATATATATATATATATATATATATATATATATATATATATATATATATATATATATATATATGTGTGTGTGTGTGTGTGTGTGTGTGTGTGTGTGTGTGTGTGTGATATACCTACTTGGTATAACAATCAAACAAAACAAAACAATGCACAATATTAATTTACACACTTCCACTCTGGTGCACTGTATAAAGCTGATTAATGGATTAATGTATTTATTAATACGTTTTCACCTTAAAAAGTCCACACATTATATGACACACTACACTGCTGTGGCTCCTTTTCTGCAAGTTAACATGGGTCCTTGATGTCTAAATTAAATGGTAGTAATGGTAGTTCTTTGTTTAAAAAAAAAAAAAACCCCAAAGGATTGAACACAGTGAGACTCTAAATATACCATCTTCACAGCCCTGATCAGAACAGCTGCCTTTGACTCCCCTTCCCTCTAAATCCTAATGAGCTCCACCCACAGATGCTCTTTGCTCTGCCCACAGATGTCAAACTCTTGTGCAACAGTAGGGTGGAAGTACAAAATGGACCATTTTGAAATGAGACACATTTTGAGATTAGTTGCTGAAACTGACATTTACAGGGTGGGGGGACTCCGGATTTGCAAATATATGGACTAAAGCACTGAAATAATGAATTTTGGATAATATGTCCCCTTTAATCAAAAACACAAAAAGCATGCATACAAAATATGTCCGTAATTAAGTATAATTAACTGTGGTAGAACTTTGACAATAACTTTAATGAGAATAGAAAATAAGAAAAAAAGTCATCTGATACCAAATGAGCTGTTAACCAAACAGTAAATAAGAATTTCCCTCATCTATATCCATGATTAACTGGTGTGTGAGAGCATGAGATGAAAGCAGCATCAGTTTGTAATTCTTCCCCTGACCTGGTCCAACGTCACATTCATAGCGTCTTAGATCAAAGCAACAGTTGTTACAGACAGAAGAGGAAAGTGTTTTGAACAACCACCTTGAGCACTCAGCTGGATCCAACAGCGGACAAGGAGCTGCAGAACTAGAGGCAAGCCAGTCCTATCACAGCAGAGGGTTGAGCACAAAACAGCTAGTATGGTTTCTAATAGCACGGCCTATCCTGACTACAGGCACAGTTGAGACACACAAAAACCGAAATGGCACCAACAACCATAACAGAGATATGAAAGCTTTCTTTAATTCTCTTTGCAAACAGCAGTGAGTAAAATATTAGTGTTTCTTGTTTAATGGTTATTTAACCAGACTGAGATTATATTTTTCCATCACAGCATTTGGCTATAAAGAGCACTACCTGGGTGGACTACAAGGAAGCCTATGACTCACTCATGGCTAGAGGAGTTTTGGGAACTAGGCAAGATCAACAGGACATCAGCACAGGCCAGCAGTCAGCCACATCACTACAAAGACGGGCTATAGCTACCTAGCTAACTGTGAAATGCAACTGTCAGCCACCAGCACTATATGGATGACATCAAGCTTCATGCCAAGAGTGAGCAAGACATCGACTCACTGATCCACAGCACCAGGACCAACAGCGACAATATTGGAAAGTCATTCAGTCAGAGAAAAGAGGTAGGTGGGACAGAAGGAGGAGGACTACCTCATGAGATAGCTTGGCATCCTCCAGTTAAATGGCAACCTTGAAAAGGCAAATACCTCCAGAGAGTAAGACAAGCCCTATGGAGTCAGCTGAATGGAAGGAATCAGACAGATGGGAAGCAGGCAGGGAACAGACAGAGACTAGGTGGGACAGAAAGCAGAGTAATTAGCTGGAGCTGGAATGGAGCAGGGTCGAAAACAAGGAAACAGTCTGGGAATAAGCGCTGGAATGTTGGGTATGAAGTAATGGAAAATCTGGCAGAGAGAGGGAAAACAGATGTGCATTTGGGCTGATGACTGGGGGGAGAATGATGGGTGCACTGGACTGGCTGTGGTGGAGCAGATTGTGACAACCAGATATTGATATTGATAGCCATAACTTTGTCATCCCCAAACACTTTTCACTGTTCTTGGTGTGATGGCCAGCTCGAGGGGTTTAGTGCAGCACAAGCAGCAATTATTAGCCTGCTCTCTATGGTGCCTGCCAGGGAGACACAGAAATGGTCACAAAATGCATTATTGCCCACTATTGAGTTCCATCACTGGGATGACAGATCACATGTATACATTTTTTTAAATAACATATTTATGTGCTTGGGGACGCTCGTGAATTCTGAGGCTGCCAACAGTTCAGCCATAACATTGTCATCATCAGTTGCTGGTCAGGCCAGCAACATGGCTACACATGTAAGAAATTATGTCACAAACTGCCTGTTGTTTCAATTGGTTTTTAATCATTGATGGGGTTGTGAGGTAGGGATGTAAAAACCAGATGAAGGGATGATCCATACCACCCCCACCAACAAATGACTCTCAGCCTGCTGGTATAACAAACTGGTCAAAGGAGGAGATGAAACAGGTCATATAAGAACAATACTGCTCCTCACAATGCACACCTTCAAGTCCAGAACCCAGCAGCAAAAAAAGGGACACGAAGGACAAGATAGGGTTCAGAGTTAAGATGACATTTCATCCTACATATGAAGGATGAAATGTCATACATACGTATGAAACAACAGCGATCAGTGTGGATAAGAAATATGGATCCTCAAGACAAGGTGCTAAGTGAATACATCAGGGAGAAGAAACCTGATGAGGCAGGACGGCTGGAACCATCATGGGAGGACAAGTCACTGAATGGCATTTACCACTGCATATTGAGGAATCTGACTTAAATTAGGAATTGCTAAGAATGGCTGGAAAAGGCTTGATGGAAAGAGAAGACATAAGCACTAATCATGGAATTCAAAAACAGCTTCTGAGCGCAACAGCTATATCGGCTGGGATCTAACACACTAGGCAAGATCCAAGGTCCAGGCTATGCAAGGAAGCCACAACCAGGTTGATCACCTGGTGTACAAGAAACAACTGTATGGAGTTTGGACCAGGAGCCCAACAGTCACACCTCTAAAGGTGGTGGAGAATGACCTGTGTACCACTATAAGCAGTGCTATTAGACCACCACCCAGAGTCAGACATGCTACTTCTGCTCTAAATGAGCAGGATCAATAATACTACAAAACATTGTTTAAACGTGTTTAATGATAAAATATAAATTTTGTGGTTATCCATGAATCATTGTTGAGTTTATGTGTGCATAAAAGCTGGCGAACATTTTGCAGCCAGAGTAAAACATGGTAGAAATTCTATTATAGTATTATGGTCTGGGCTTTCACACCCAGTGTAAAGTACATAAAAACAGTGACAGCAAGAATTAAGTTGTTATCAGGGATCAAAGAAGGTTAATGGTTAAAAAGGGTTTGGAGAGGTTTGTTATTCTGAATTACTGTATATTAAAGATGCCATTTCCAAATTCATTACTATGTCTTTAGTGCACCACACTACAGTACAAACACACTTACATTTGCCTGTATGATGACCAGGTAACGCGTTATCTCCTCATAGTTGAGTCTCTCTCTCAGAACGACGGCACCAAACAGCGTCAGCGGAATGTCAAAGGTTCTGTTTGTTGTCTGAAAAACACACACATATATATACACAATACATTACACACACACACACACACACAGTAAAGATCTAACAAGATTTATGATGGTCATTTCAAGGATATTATGAGGGTGGTGCTTTCATTTAAAAAAAAGCCTCAAGTTTCTGCATTTTGTAAGAGACTTTCCAAAGTCTTTCTCCTGCAGTAATCTGAGGAGCGACATGATCATGTCTAACTGTTTAAATTGCAAACTGAAGGGCTACTCAACTGGGTCATTGGGGTTGTACTGGATGGTGTATTCAATCTGTCCATTGGGACCATCATCGATGTCCGTGGCTCCGTTGTTCCCAAAGAATCCAGAAAAAATCGTGGTTCCCACCGGTGTAAGCTGGAACACACAGAGGAACTATTAACAATGCTTATGTTGATGTGGGCTTAAACATATGCAACTTTTGTTTCTATTGGTGGAAAAGAGTCTCAGAGTACTGAGTGGAGATAAATAACAGAATATTTGATTCACTTTTTGTTATTTTAGTATAAGGCTGCAATACAACAAAATGCGAAGCATAAAGGGCATTTATCTTGCCACTAATTTTTTGAGCTATATTTGATACAAAAACCAACATTTTCTTGAAAATAGCTCATAAAGATGAAGCCATCTATATCATACCATACCGCATCATGCAAGATCTGCTACATGTTGTCTTCTGGGGTCTTTTATATTCCATAGAATGTTCCAAAAGGTGCAGACAACAGCAGTTATCCAGATTTCTCTGAACTTCAGTTTTTACAGTATGAGACAGAAACTTCAGTTGCTATATGGTATAAAGAAGATTTAAATATGAGATTTTTGGTTGCTTTTGAAAGACAGAAGCTCTAAAACTCTTAAAGAATAAAATTTGCCATCAATGCCAAGCATCACTCCTGCTGCGTTCTTTCATTGCACGTCAGAGGAGAAGTCTAATCTCCAGATAACAACTGTGTGTATTATTGATTTTCATTTTCATTTTGCTGCTCTAGCAAAGAGTCTACGTTTACAATAATTACGTGTGCCTCACATACCCAGCAGTAGTCCCCAGAAAAGTCTTTCAGAAAGAACTGCACCACTGATAGCTCCACCAAACTATCAGAGTGACAACTTTGTCCTTGGAGAACTCACAACTTCAGTCAAAATCATTCTCAGAAATGTTTGTGTTTCATCTTTCAGTCTGTCTGATTGAACCTCTGGCACTCAGAGCTTCTTAATAACAGAAAACATGCAGGTTTCAAGCAGATGATTCAGGGTGAACTCTGGCCTCTTTAGATTTAATGAACTTTAATGCACTGGTTGGTTGGAGCAAGTTCATCAGACAATAGAGCTGTCCCTTATTTGCAACCTTGCACATTAATCTTACCTACTGCCCAAATCAGAGCAAATTCTTTCACTATTTTAAAATTATTGCTTCCACATTTACTTTGGCTGGGCCCAGAAATTATACTTTATATTGCATGTATATTTTTCTTAAATGTGTCAGGAAGTGAGAGGAAGGAATTATTTCTGTAGGCATAAGGAGAAAGAGAAGGGCTGTGGAGGAGGAGCAAAGACCAAGATATAGCAGAGTAAAGGTGGAGAGGTTGGGGAAAGATGGCCTAATGAATTGCTGGCAGAAGAGAGCTGGTTTGGAAGGATAGAAGAGCTGGCAGGTGTAGAAGGGGGGATGCAAAAACTGAGAGGGAGGGGGCAACTGAGGGGAGGGAGACAGATTAAGCTGGACAGGCTGTGGAAGACTGCATAATGAGATATTCTACTGGAGTTTTCTGCTCTGGCAGCAGGTTGCATGTTTGCTTGTCCATGTTAACTCTGAACTGTGGGACCGTTGTAGAAGACTTTGAAGAACAAATTTAGATCTTTGCTTCAGCTCTTCAAAAATCTTTAAAGCACTGCCCTTCAACTTTATTCTGATAGCAAAGATCCATTTACAATGCTATTTTTATTTAAATTTCAAAGCAATACGCAGCACTGCCATTGGGTATGCAGCGGGGAATGCATGCAATGTTAGCCCCACATGACCCCTAATGGCATCATGGGAAAATCAAGGTGCAGTGAATAAAATATCAGCTCTATGAATGCAGGACAGGAGAGAATATCTGTCTCTGTCAGACCTGCAAGTCCTGAGGAAGTCATGGACAACTAATAACACTAGAAGCAAAATAGCTCTAAACAACAGTTTTTGAGTGCTTTTTTCAGCCTGTATTGATCTAGATCAAGGACAACACAAATCCAAGACCTCAAACCTCTCAACAAATAGTTCCTGCTACTGGTAACAAGCAGCTGCTAACAGCTTTAGTTTTTATCTGAGGACAGGATCTGAGTCCCCAGCTACTCCAGCTGTGTTATTCTGTTCATTGATATGAGGCAGCTCAAGTGTGACTGATTAGCTAAAGTTTACGAGACTTAAGGGCCACACACACACACACACACACACACACACACACACACACACACACACACACACACACACAATTTAAGGTTTCCAGGCAACCTAATGTGCTGGAGGAGAGAGAGAACATGCAAACACAGCTGAGACAGACCCAAACCCAAAACCTGCTAGCAAGGAATGCTAACCACGAACTATCCAAAGATCAAGATTTCAGGAGAAATTTGTCAGAGCAGCAACAGCTTCAGTACCAGGGTGTGTTCTCTAAGTTTTACTTGACACAGTTGGTTTGCCCTGACACAGGGGCAGGAGAGGTGGATGTGATTGGTTTTACCTCGCTCACAGCAACGTAGTATCGTGGCTGTGTGAAACGCGGAGCATTGTCATTACGATCTCGGACGACAATGCGTACTTCATGTAGAATGACAGTGCCAACCAGCTCATTAGTGCACTGAACCTGGACCACAATAGACTGGATGTAAGAGGGAGGCTGGAAAGAAAAAAAACATGTGCGTTAAAATAGCATCAAAGCAAGACAAACAATATAAATAAAGACATTTCACAGATGTCTTTCAGGTGTGGACTCAATGTCAGATGTTTGGGTCAGTCTTACTATACTTTTATTTTGACAAGTAATGGGAAATGTTCTGTGAAACTGCAGAGGTAATTGTCTTTATTAACATGATCAAACAGATTGAGCAAACTGACAGCTAAAGTCCACAGTTTTCATTGTGATATGGTTTCAAAAATGTCCAAAGCTGGAACATGTTGTCTTACGTCTCTGTCCAGAACCCGTCCTGTGCTGTTGAGGTAAAGTGCTTGTTTTGAAGGTTCTAGGATCACCCAGTGGTCATAGTTGTCCCTCAGGGACAGAGAGATGGTGCGTTCTGGACCTTCAGCCACACCATTTATCTGCATGTTTTCCACTAATAAGGTTCCTGAGGCAAAGGAAAGTTCAAAGGTCAACCCAGCAGCGATTCAAAATATCTAAATTAGGATTCAACAAAGCTTGGCAGAGAACTTGATGAGCTAATATTGAAAAAAATTAACTATTTTTCCTGTCTTTGCTCTGCTGTGAATTAGATTTAGATTGCAGTGAAGGTCAAGGACAGTCCAATTAAGGCACAAACCAAAGGACAGAGTTGAAGGCATGTGCAATTAAATTAACACAGCAGATGACTTTGTGGATCCTTTTTCATCAACCATGTTTTGGGACCTGGAAATCCTGGGTATAATTTAAACATAAAATGTTTTAAGCAGTACAAATGAACAACTAATTTTGGAATTTTGTTCAACAAAATAATCAATCACAAATATGTTCACTGGTGTGATTCATCCTGAAAGATGTGAGCAGATGTTTCAGATGCACCTCTGGGTCTCTCTGTTTGCAATGAATGTCCAGCAGAAAAAAACTCAGAGTTGAAAGTTGAGGAAGTAGGGGTCTCTGCTGAGGCTGTGTTAGATGTCGTACTGGCTAACAGCTTAATTCTTGTGACCAAAACAACCTGTCACATAACATTAGTGTCTTTGATAAAAGGACAGAGTTAGTCCTGGACTCTCTTAAGGACACGCATTAAGTCAGGAGGAGGGGTCGTTGGCTATTGATTGATATGGTGAGTGTTGTGTTGCCATGCATCATGTGAGCTGACGGAAGGACTCATGTTTGTAGTTGACATGCCAGTGAGGTGCTGGGGCATGCTTCAAATCGAAATGTAATAATCAAACAAGTGCCTTCCACTTTTTTGTTGCTTTCCTGTAGGACAAAGAGGTGAACAGCCCCTCTCCTCCATGACAGTGTTGTTAATGTTTTGTACAGGTTGTAAGGATGCACAAACATGCGTGCACACACACACACACACACACACACACACGGAGGCACGTAACAATGCTTGGTATAACAGTTAATTGTGGGTCATGGCCTTCTGTACTACCATGGAAACCATGTCAAATAAACTGGGAAATTAAATGAAATTGGCTTCTTTATAT
The DNA here is from genome assembly GCA_911728415.1 of Lagocephalus sceleratus. Taxonomy (NCBI): domain Eukaryota; kingdom Metazoa; phylum Chordata; class Actinopteri; order Tetraodontiformes; family Tetraodontidae; genus Lagocephalus; species Lagocephalus sceleratus. The sequence goes on along the minus strand of CAJVRN010000231.1, from coordinate 12,817,402 downwards.
AGAAGATGGGAGTCGGATTCAAAGTTACTCTGCTCACAAAGCCTTTGTTGATAACTGTTATTGTATACTGCTTCTGCTTTGGCCCTAATAAACCAACAGTAAACCTTGTGTGACGTCCTGTTTCTGATGGAATTTTTTAAAACATCTGATCCGTGTTTCCTTCTAACAGGATTCTAGACTGTCCTTTGCAGTGCCTGATTGAATTGACGCATGTGTGGTGAGTGCAGAGGAGCAGGAGCAGCAAAGACAAACAGTCATCCCACAAAGACAAGCTGAAGGAACAATTGAAGAGCAGGAGGAAAACAAAGACCAGAGAACCATGTCCCATAAGAATGAGAATGATCTTTTGACTGAATCTGGAGTTTCTCTGCCATCTGACCTGATCTAATGGGCGAGCAAATATTTATTCATTAGAATGAAGGAAGGAAATGAGCCCAGAGCATCTTAACAATGGAGGTTCTCCTCCAGGAACATCCAGCTGCCTCATCTAACATTCACATCTCAACATCTGGTATATTTCACAATGAAAAAGGTCTGAAATACAAAACTGAAATAATTAAAATAATTAACTGACTGTAGGATATACTGTATTACACAGTAAACCTCTAGTGGTGGGTTTCTGTATAGTCTTCTTTGTTCTTTATTTCTACCACAAAGACATCATTCATTTTGCAACAGATTTAATTTTCACAGGTCATGTGACCAATCATGTTATCTGATGTTATGTGTTTGAACATGTGAGGACCAAATGCCATGGGCCATCAAAATGTTCATTTTATTTGGAAATCCGAGAGTTTGTGAGTGTGGTGGGCCCAAGTCTCCCTGGTTAAAGAATGATTCTTCAGAAAGAACAGGCAAATTTGAGAATTTAGCACATTTATGACTGATTAAAGCTGAATGAAAGACAATTGCAGGTTGATGCAGGTCCCATGTGCACAAGCAGGTACTCATCCCCTCATTTCAGTCGCCCTTTTACCTGATGATATTTAAATCATCTTCCCCAGAAGAAAGGAACCAAACATTTACTGTATCTTGTTACGCTCTTCTCATCACATGTTTTCTCTCCTCAAGTCTGTCTCTGCCGACCTAAAGATAATCACTCTCCAGCTAGACTCTATTAAATCTGCAACAACATTTCACACAGCATTATTCATACGCAGCAGCAGAACCCTGAATTATTCCTCCGCCGCCCTGTCAGGCAGATTAATCCAGAGGTACAGGAGCATGTTTGTGCTCCTACAGGCACTTCCACAACAAACACCCTGCACACATATTGCCATCTCCTACTTTATGAACACCGAGGAAGGATTTTTCTATAACGCTGTTGTGTGAGATAAAGAAAACGACCTCAGCCAGTCTGCAGAGGTAAAACAAACACAGATTCTACTCAACTGTCTCGAGAAACCCTGCAGCACCAGCTCAAAGCAATACAAGGGTCCAAAGTGCACTAACACATGTAAAATAGAACTGGTTTTAGTGTGATATTTTGATTTCTGATGAAGAGAGGCGGTCTAAACAGTGCTCCATGTTAAAACTCTGGTGCTAATGTCAATTCAAGCTTTTCAAGTGTTGGGAGGGATGAAAAAGTCGCGCATGCTACCAGTACAAGGCGGATGTGAATATCAAGTAAAGAAAATGAGCAATATACTGGAAGACACAAAGTAGAGAACAGGGGAAATAAGTGAATGGACAGCATAATGGGGTGCATTAAGCTATCGACACACGTGGATATGCCAGCCTAACAGATGCAAGGCTCAGCTCTCTTTTCTGTTTGGCAATGCTATGCTAATCTCTTTTTATGTCACTCTGGATTAGAGCAATCAGGTCTCACCGTTTAAACTCTGCAGGAAAATCAACAAGGCAAACACTGTGACAGGTTTCTGTTTCTGAACGTTAAACCACAGGACGGAGATAAGAGGGTGGTTTAATCACATAGACCAACTTCCTGTACACGTTTGTCTGCCCGCATAAAGTTTTAGTAGCCTTCAGTGGAGCCAGCATAAGCCTGAATATACTGTGTCCAAAGGAAGGATTAAACTCAACAATTAAAATGTGATTCCTCTCCAAATAACCTCCTCTGAACTTCATAAGTGCACAACTCTGCACTCTGTTTCTGGCAGAACCATCAAACCAGGAGCCACTAATTAGCCAGGAAGTTCTTACAGGAGGCAAAAATACACTGACAGCTCATCCTTTGGTGTTCGGATGAAAAGGCTCTGAAGATTCTACTGAATTAGTTAATTCTGCTGGGTCAAGCCGTTGAAATGCCAGGAGTTCCTATGTTTACCTCAACTATCCAAGCCTGCTGTCACACAGCTGATCAAACTCAACAATTCCTTGAACAGACAAAAAAAAAAATCAAAAGAACAACAATACAAGAAGAACCCATAACCGTACAAGACCCCATCGAAGAGGAAAGAAGAAATGTTTCCTGGAGATATTCTAGGGAAATGTGTTTATTAGCTTAGCATTTGATAAAAGAACATGTGGGATGCTAAATTGACTGTTTGGTGTTTTGGTGTTGTTCCTGTCACCACTCCAGTCTGTGTTCACCCATTTACACACATTCGTACCCTGGTGGCAAAACTCTCAGGTAGGAATAATTGGACATGGGGAGACACAGCCCCGGGATTGACCCAATGACCTTAGTATCACTTGAGTGAGCACTGAATACCAGCACTCATGTATTTTCTCTCAGGTACAGAGACATTGTTAAATTTCACAAGTACTGGACTTTTAACCTCAAAGTCCAGGTTTGGACTGAAAACCCCTTTTCTCCTGAATGCTATGGGACTGAGAGCAGACTGTGCGACACAGTGAATGTTAATGAGTGAAGGTTGCACCAGGCAGCATGTGTTCAAACGGGCATATCATTGGACAGTGTTTAACACCTGATTAAAGCCAACTAAATAAACTCTGACAGGCTGGAACCACAATGGGATACTTTACCATTAGGGCTTTCTTCATCTATGGCGACGATGGTAGCAGGAGGACCCGACCGAGACAGTTTACATTCTGGGAAATTAGAAAAGAAAGATTTATTATATTAATTCTGAATTTGGCTTTATTCAAAATTCATATGGATGATTTCACTCATTAAGCTTTTATATAGATGTATACAGAAGAGAGTGAGTGCAGAGCAGCAAAAGAGAGGAGAACACAGGAGGAAAGCAGGAGGATGGTAGTAATCTACACCTTATTAAACTCACTCTTTCTACTGTTCAGCGGGAATGAAATGTTGCGGAAAAAGAGGTGAGGGAAGGCGCCATGACTGGACAGTGAGGGGTGAGCTCTGTTCTCTGCAGTAACGACAGGTGTGACCCCCTGCAGCCATCTCAGGGGGGGTCAGCGGGGTTAATAAACTGACACAATGACGGAACACACACCAAACAATGACAAAAGGAAAGAGATGCTTTTTTTTTTTACCCTCGTATTGCCAATCTGCAGAAATATCCACAATCCAGCAGGAAGGTGAGAGGAAAAAAGAGAAGGCAGGAAAAAAGAAGAAGGAAAAGTGTTGAATATCAGACCTGAAAAAGCAGCATAACAGTAGGAATGGGGAGACGAGTGCTGTATAATTACACAGAAACCTTCTAATCTTCATGTACAATCCCCTTCCATTCACAGTACTGCCCACACAGACAGTCCTGCTCGGAAGACACATTATTTTAAACAGAGATGGAGGTTAAGTGGTCCCATATAAAGGAAACTGCAAGCAAAATAAAACATTCTTTATCTTTCTGTCCCGGTCAGGACAAAAAAATGCACCCCCCCCACTTTGAGAATCACAGGGGGAAGCAAAACCTACAGATGACATGTGTGATGGATAACTGCTCACCTAGACAGTGGCATTCAAAGAAGGATAGATCACATCTTCTGTCTTTTTGTTGTTTCTCAGTGTTTGTGATGCCTGACATCATTGATTCATTGGTTTGGGTCTCCATAAGAGACAGTCCTGAATGTTCAGACAGAAAGTGTCCCAGGACTCAGAATTACCTCATCTAGCTGTACAGAATGGTTAGATTTTGAATCTGTTGTGGTGAGGAGGAGGCATAGGGAGGTTCAGTAGCTCCCCATGCTGAGTCCAAGCTAGAAACCAACACACAACAGCTCCACACAATTTGGAAAAAGCCTTGAGTGGATGTCTAGGGACTGTGACGCCACATGGCTAGCAACTTTGACTTAGCTGTGAGCAGTTAACAACTCTTAATATTCATCCACTGAATCAACATTGTCATGTTGCCAGGTTTCCACTAAGAGGTTTAGGTCAGCTGAGTTCATTACGCTCCACATGGGCCTGCTTCCACTGCAGGGTGTGAAGGATAGATGACATAAGCTGGTTACATAGCATGGTATGGTAGCAGCCTGACCCGGTGGAAAACTGACAAAGAAGAACATGACACAAACAATGAAGGCTTGACACTCAATGTTTCATTATCAAGGTGATTGTTGAGTGAGTATTATTCTGCTTTTCAGTCAGAATAACTGACTAAAAAGAATGATATATGCTGAGGTGGGCTGGATCCAAGGCTCTTCTGGCCACCGTTCTAATCCTGCCGAGACCATAAATAATCCACACGTTAGCATCTTTATGAACTTTATAAACTCTACTTCATCAATTTAAACAGTCAGAGAGGGACATCTGTTATCTAAAGAAAGAGGACAAATATTGGTTTAATGAGCATTGATGAATTCAGCCAACGTTTTAATGAAGTTGTCAAATAATGATGCACTGGTCAGATGCTGCCAAAGAAGCACACAGTTCTTCAGGTTTCAACACCACCCTGACAGTGTGTGTGTGTGTGTGTGTGTTTTGTGTGTGTGTGTGCTCGTGTGTGCGCGTGTGTGTGCGCGTGTGTGCGTGCATGTTTCCACCAGCCCAGGTTATTTACGGTTAAGTTTCAATGTCATAAGATGAACCGTATTGTTAAATTGCATCAAAAGGCGATGCTGGGGGGACGAGTTTAAAAGATGATTAAAGTCTGGACAGTGTGTGACCATGCATCTTCATCGGATGAGCTGGGACCTGCCACTGATGGTAATTATCTGATTGCTCCATACCAAGATCTTGGTCGGAACTCATGTCAGCAAACCAGATAAACGAATGAAGCATGGTACAGTAGGTGCGAGTGCACACGTGTGTGTATGGGTGTATCTGTGCATGTTAGCAGCGTGAATAGTTGTGCGTCCCTGCAGTTGCTTTCTTATTCACCGGTGTAAGCCGACCCACCTCGTCTGTTACTCCCTCTTTTGTCTCCTCATCTGTCTCCCTCTTCTGTCCAACTTGTGTGAAACAGTCAACACTCCAGGTTGCAAGTGACAAATGAACACAACGTGTTACCATGACAACATAAAGTCTTTAAAGTTGTGCAGACCCAGAGCAGATGAATAGCCCCAGTCCACCAGTCCACGTTCTGTTGGTGATACGTCTGAAGATTGTTGGGCGAAACCTTAATCCCTCCATGTGTTTGCACTGGGATGAATTAACTTGCCAAATATTGTTAGTGGCCTCTAAATTAAATCATGTGTTAGAGTAATTTCCTTCCTCCGCGTGACTCAAACTTGGCTGCCTTAAAACACACGAGGGAGGAAATTTAAGATGAAGAGGTAATTGCAAATGCAAATGCTCTGCTCATTCTTCACACATGTACTTTTCCTCACTGAAACTTGTTTAGATGTAAAGCCAAATGGCTAGAGGATCCTTCACACCACACACACACACACACACACACACACACACACACACACACACACACACACACACACACACACACACACACACACTCATCCTTGAAAGTTTCTGGAGAAAAAAAATAATAATTACGAAAATGACTTTGTGCATGAGTAATTGAATAAATGTGTCTAATGCCCAGATTCTGTCAGGGTGATGAACAACCTGTTGGAGGAGTGTAATATTAGGATGAAGGTAATTGTGTTGAAGATGTGGACGTCAGAAGAGTGGGATCTCTGATGGTGCTTCAGTCTGACAGCATCAGAACTCCAGAACGAAAGTGTGTGTTTTTATTGTCCAAATGTTGTGTGTTAGGAGGACTGTCTGAAGACCAGAGCAACCATCACACACATGAGGGAACAATTCACACACACTGCTGCATCCACCTGATCCAACCAACCATGCTAGAATTCCCATAAAATATACATACTGTAACCCAGTAGGGCTTTTGGTGAGTGAGTGACTGTGTGTGCATTGGTTGGGAGGGTCCTGTTTGTTTATGTTTGGCTGGTATCCACTGGTTACTGGTTTCTGTGGTGCCACTGGGTCCATGTTACTCCTGATCACAACATCCCAGCCACCTTTGAACTTCCTGATGGTGATCCTGACTGTTTCATTTGTTTGAGATTTCTAACCATTAACAATAAAAAGTTATGGTATTCTGTCCAGAGTTTTGCAAACAGGGAGGAGGGAACACAGATACATGAACTTATCCTGCCCAGGTTGCCTTTATGAAGATGATTGATGATTGAATCACTGTGTGTGTGTGTGTGTGTGTGCGTGCGCGCATGTGTGCAACATATTTAAAAGACAGGTACAATCTGCCCATGCAGATGTTGATCAAGGGAGGAAAAGAACAGAGACACAAAATCAACACCAGATTCAACAATTGTTTTACTTGAATAATCCAAGAAAAAAAAAAAAAAAACCCCCCACAAATTAAGCAATGCAGATGTTCAGCTGTTGCAATAGATTAGCTGCTACTGCAGCATGACATTAGTTCTGCTCCAGGTCTCCTTTCCTCTCCCCTTTTCCTCTCCCCTTCTCTCCTCTTTTTCTCTCCTCCCTTCCTCTCCTCTCCTCTTATCTCCTCTCTTCTCCTCCTCTCCTCTCCTCCACTCCTCTCCTCTTCTCTCTCCTCCTCTCCTCTTCTCTATCCTGAGCTCCTCTCCTTTCCTCCTATTCTCTCCTCCTGAGCTCTTTTGTTCTGTAGAGCATCTTGACAGAATTAGTTCTTATTGACACTACATTAACAAAACAGTAATAAAAATGACTTTATACCAACAACCCAAAACACAAAAAGAGTGATGCATGGTGGTGGTGGTGTGTATGTGTGTGTGTGTGTGTGTGTGTGTATCTGGGGGGGTGTTATAATTATTTAACAGGATGGGTTGAGGAGTGAGTTTTTCACACTCCCCTCAAAAGTGTGGCCAATAGACAAATAGCCTCCATTACTGTTTCTGTGTGATGTTGGAGCAGCAACCACTTGATTCCACCAGTGAGCAGAAGTGGGTGCAGTAGCTAGTTGGTGGTGGGGAAGCAGATCAAAATGTCCTGATTTTCTTCATGACAGAGAGTTATTTAGATGCTTTTTCTGCACATGGTGGAAGTGTGAGACGGAGTGAAGACCCCAGTCCTCATGCATAGATTTCATAGCTGGTAAAAACCAAGCCGGGGCTGATCAGTGGTTTTCTGGTGTTTCAGTCCAATGACTTGAAAATCTTTGAATATGGAGCCCTGCTTTAAATACCCTCCACGGCTCCAGATTTTATAGCTGGGAGTCTGGGATTTCTCACAAGCTGTTAGTATGTCCGTCTGTCTGCCCATCCTCCCGTCAGTCTTCTGGCATGTGAGCTACATCGCCCATCAGCCACTACCTGACACTCCATTCTCTCCATTTCCCTTGGTGTTCGGCGATGCTCTCTAGTTTGTTCATCCAAAACCTTAGGCTCACAACAATTTCGCTCACCGCAGCATGGATATTTCCAAACTGTTCAGCAGCCTCACAGCAGCTGCCAGATTCCCAGTTACTCTAGTTAGCTCCTCAAGCTTATTAATCAAAATGTTATGGTGCCACATTTGTTGTGTTTCGTGCTGCTTGTAACCATCTGTTAGATATTTGCTTGGTTGCTTTGCCAGACTGTAAATAGGAAAACTTAATGATTATTGACTACAAAACATGCTGGAAGTACATTTACTTTTGCTTCAAAGTTGACTTAAACAGAAAAAAACACCAGATTTACCAGCAAGAGATCTAACGTTAGAAAGTCTTTGACTGTCATCATTCTTCAGCATTAAATACATGGTCTGACTTTTTTTTTTCATTTTACCCACTGAACCAAAATAGTTGATATTAAAAAAGAACATTGAGAGTTTGTCTAATATTGTCCAGAACCGCTTGACCATGTTCGGTCCAGTGAGGTAATGAACACTGTTTCAGGGTTTGCAGGTTAATTACAAATTAGTCCTAACTAATGTAGGCTGAGTAACGGGCAGATAATCCATGAGATCATTTTCTTATTATAGGCACATTATGGTGTAAATGAAGATGTTGCGTTGGAGGTTTGAATTATCCAGGATCATTCATAAACATCATTCACCCCTACCACACACACACACGCACGCCGATGCACACACACACACACACACATTACAACTATGACTTAATGCTGTAAAGTCTTTCAAAAAGTAACATTGAGGTAAGTGGTTGTAAAAGGTTGAAATATGGGAGCGAACAGATAGGAGCACTTTTTTTCTAAAAGCGCTCTGGTGTCACGTCCTTTTTAAGCGTCCATCAGCAGGTATGCCAATCTACACCTCTCCCCGAGGTCCTATTGCTCCATGTCTGCCTTTCTCTATCCCAGCAGCCTTACCATTCATCCATCACCCATTCATCTCTTCATCTATCCCTGGCTCAATCCATTCATCCAAAGAGGACGGAGGACAAAACCAGAGACGATGCAGGGGGAGGCTGGAGGGAAGAAGTGATGGGGCGCACTGGCAGAGAAGAAGAGAGAAGGAGATTGTTGCAGAGGAAAGAGTGTGACCTTGTGTTAGATTGATGTATCTCTGGAGAAAAGCGATTGTGGACCCACCTAATACACACCTAATACACACACACACACGCACATGCACACTCACACCCTCGTCTCTGTAAGGATCCCCACTTTGTCACTGTGCAGGCTTATCCATTATCCTGACGCCCTCTCTGTCTGTGTGTCAGGTGTGTTCTCGGAGGGTGCAGGGCTGAATACAGCTGACAGTGCTGCTGCTGGTAATCAGGTGGTTGGGGCTGCAAATCAAACACCTCTGCACTAACCTCAAACGTTGTTATGACTCCTATGGTAGCTAAGCAACACCTGCATCACTGTCGAGGATGGATATGGCTGTTATTTCATAAAAGATAGAACAGAGGGCATGTTTTCAAATATTTCAGATTAGGTCATGTCACTTTTCCTTTTGGTATTCACGTCTTCTCTATCAGGAGTACATATCTTCCTGAGTGTCAGCAAACAATACAAAACTGTTGTAAAGTCAGATTTTTTTTTATTTTGAAGGCACCGTATTGATTGTAGCAGTCTTCTGACAGTATGACGGTCACGTGCTAAAACCTCACACACACACACAAACACACACACACACACACACACAGGGTGACACTCTTGTGTGGAAATGACTCATCTCCTATTTATTTGTTTTGATTTGAATTTGGTGTGATTAATGGCTGTGCTGGAGCTCTTCAAGCCCTCATACTCATTGACGTGCACTATGACTGGATCACTTACTCACTCGCTTCCTCCAACAGAAAAGTGGATTTCCTAAGTCAACTTCCACCTGAATGACTCAGCTGGAGGTAGTGATGACTCACCCAGTTTATTGTCCATGACTCAGAGTTGGACATTGAACATGAGAAATTAATGTTTTGACCACAACACAATTAACTACTCATGCAAATTTGTCAAGGAAACACAATTATATTGCAAGACAAGGAAGGTCCATCACCGGGAGGCAGTAATACTGATGAGATTCTATGCTTGCTGAAAACATATAGTATATGATGTAGTGTAATGATGTTAGTACATCTAATGTAATTAATTACACAAACCGCGTAACTGCTGTCTTTGCTGCATTTATCTTCACACAGTCACAGGCAGCTAACATGTGCATGTGAGTGGTTTGCGAGCTGTATACGTCCAATCTGCACTGATATACCTCAGTTCAACTCATACTAGTGTGAGCACACATGTGACCAGTGCACTATTCCAATAGGGGATTGCAGGTTCTTCAAAATAAACTAATAAATGCATGTGTCAAGTACAGCCTTTCATATAATTTATAACGCCCGGAGCAATAAATAAGCCAAGGAAGACTCAATAAATTGACAATAAACAGGGTTGAGTGATGTTTAGAAGGGTATGAGACAGAAGACAAATAAACTTGGGGAAAAAAGCAGGAGTAAAGGGATGGGTGCAGAAACACCAGTCAACATACATCAGCTGAAGAAAGGTTATCAGGAGAAAAACGATTGGAAAGCGAGAGACATGATGAAGGACAGTAAAAGAACAGGAGGGGGGAGAGCCAGAACCCTCAGCAGCAATAAATATTCAAATCACCTTGAAAATACCAAATCAACCCACGTCCAAACACCATGCATGTACAGACACCTTCACACGTGCTAAAATATGCAATAAATCTGCAGCATCAGGCCGCACAACAGTCATCAGCAGTGTAGCATATCTATCATGTGTCCTCTTCTGTCATGCAGAGAGAGGGAGAGATAGAGGGGGGCACCCATGCAAATAAATGATAGTGAATCTAAAATCAAGTTAACAAAAATGACTGTTTTGCATCAGGGGGAAAAGTTTTTTACTTCCTGTCAGAAAGATATAGTCTCCGGCTGTGCACCAGTCAACTTAATTATAAACACTTGATAAAATAGTTTTATAAGAATAGAAAAGGTGTTTGAGGCTGAAGAGTGAGGAAAAAAAAAGGAATTGAAAGCAAATGGCTCAGGGGTGACATCCAACATCTGCAGTCAGCTGTAGTTCTGGCTTGTTCGCACCTGCTGGTGCAGCAGGTGCAGCTTTAAGTGTCAGACAGGAACACTGAAGGATTTACTGTAGAAGCACTGTAAAGCCCTCAAAGGAATGGGACAGATGATGGCGTTCCAAAGAGATTGGGCAGTGGTGATGGTGAGGCTGGTGTGCACAGGGCATCACTGATCTAAAAACTATATTTAACCTGAGGAATTTTGCCTCATAGGACCGTTTACACCTGGATGATGAGAAGGTGAGATATCATAGTAGAAATACAGATGTGGTGATGGAACACCAAGTAAATATGTATCTATGCACTGAAGCTTCTCTGTCAGAGAGGAAAAAAAGAAAAAATTGAAAAGAAATTTGAAGCCCGTGTAGAATGATAAAGAAAAACTAGAGCCTTCAGGTGGAACTAGTTTGTTTAACCCTGACCTTGAAACCTAAAATAAAACCTCTACAAACTGGATGACCCTCCTATTCACAGCTTTAATCAACGTGGGCATGTTCCTTTAACTTGTATCTGCACAGACATCGTCCTGGTGAGATGAGCTGAGCCTGGGCTCATGTCACGTCTCTGAACAGCTGTGTTTAGACAATCAGCTGTCACCATTTATGTAGCTTCAGTGATTTAGAAGAAAGGAAATATCCCTCCATCACTTCTTCCACCTTTTGACCTTATGGAGCAAGTCACCAAAAGGGAAACAGCTGGAAAATAGAACTGAATCCAGTTTCACTTTCAGCCAAGAACATGAAAAAAGTAATTTAAAAAAAGAAATCCCCAAAAAAAACACAGAAAAAAAAAAAAACAAGCATACCGTGAAAGAACCAAAGTGAGAAATCTGTGAAACCTGAGTGAGGAAATGCGAATCTGGATCAAAAAAACCTTCAAAATAAAAGAGGAAGAAACCCAGAAGAGGAAAAAAAAAGTTTTCATGGTCAAACATCTGAAGAGTAAAAAACTAAAAAGTTTATGAGGACGTCATGAAATATTTTACACTATTCGATTTCAGATGGTTCCTGTTCTACTGAAACCAGTTGTTGTTGCTCTTGGTGTTGTCTTGGTTTAGACCAACTTTGTGGAAACTGTTCCACAAAGGGCCGGTGTAGCTGCAGGTTTTTGTTCCAACCAGTCAAGCTCAACCAGTTTGACCAATCAGCTTTCTGAAGACTCAGATGAGTTGATTAAATGAGTCCAGTCTTGTCCAGTGTGCTGCTGCTAGGTTGGAGCGAAAACCTGCAGCCACACGGCCCTTTGTGGAACAGTTTGGAGACCCCTGGTTGATACAGTAAGGAGACGCTAGTATTGCAGTCATGTGGTCATGTGCATGTGCATTTCAAGTATTATTGATTAGTTAGCCATCACAGAAACCATCTTTCTGCCCTATTAATGATTTAATTCAGCACAGTCACAGCCTTAGCTCTAGACTAAAATCATACCAGGTCATACCAGAAAACCGCCTGTGGATAAAATGAGCAGAGGTGTTGTAAGTTGCTGTGATACAGAAACTTGAGTGGAGGTCAAATGCTGCTGTCACTTCATCCAAAGTGAAACCGAGCCACAGTGTCCCAGTCACATTAACTGCAGGAGCATGTCTGCTGACAATTAAACTTTCACAAATGAGGAAAAAAATGACTGCTGAAGAAACAAAAGACCTGGTTTTCCAGTTGTTATAGTTGCAGTGGAGGTATTACTGGAGCTGTACCACACCAAAAGGGGAAAAAGCGCAAAGTAGAGCAGGACGGACTGCAACTGATAGACAATTACACGGGTGCAAAAGAACAATTTCACACAAGTGCATTCACAGGCATGCATGCATCAACAATGAGCTGTGATAATGCACGCATACACATACCAAACACACAATGTGTAACAGCTCAGGCATGACACTGTTCCTGTCCCTCACTTCTGTCTCCATCTTATTTGCAGATAAGTCACATTCAGTTAAAACAATCATGAAGCGCCACACAAAGCACAGTACACTTCAACTTTTTTTAATTTAGAATCAAAACCACTGGAAAGAGTTCAGACAAGCAAAGTTCACTCCACTGTTTTAACTGCTTGCAACACCAACAGTGTGTGAAACATAATAATTCAACTTTATTGCTCTAAAACTTTAAGAAACATGACTGGCTTTAAATGTGAAAAATAAAACCCTTTCAGTCCAAACACCTTTTATAGAAATTGTATGTCCCCTGAGGACAGCAGAATTTTTAGAATTATCTTAGACTACTTTTGTTGCTGTCCCACAGGAGACAGAACATGAGGTAATAAGGTCTCTATCTCTTATCAACTATCAAAGCTGTTACAGCCTTGATAGTTGTAAGGTGAGGGAACAATGAGAGGTACATCCAGGGATACCTGAGCTGGGCCAGAGCTGCTCCATCCTGATGCTTACACATGCCCTCGTATTTCTACATAAACCCTCATATGATAGGCAAAGACAAAAATGTGCTGAAAGTGTTCAGGTACCAGTCTCTGATATCATCAGTGGGCGTGGCCACCTCTTTAATAGAACATTTCACAGACACAGGGACCTTCCTTACACCTGTCTGTATGCTAACCTTGCAGGCTGCACCACCACCTCACACCTACTGCAACAGTTTTTGCTATATCTGCAAGACTTTTTCTGTAAATCCACCCAAACCCAGTGGAGTGAGGTAAAAATCCCCCAGCAGGAGTGGATTAGCGAAAACATAGGGTGAGTGTGTGTGCATGAGAGCCACAAAACAAGACACATACATTTGTGATCCTATTTTTTCAGGTGACTCCAATGTTTGTCATCATTTTTAGGGTAAATTGTAATGTCCGTTTTTTCCCCTCAAACCTTTTACACAAAAAAAATATTTTTACACTAAAAATCCTGTAAATACTTATCACAATATATACTATACTATATCAGTATCAGGTTCAAGTGGGATTAACAACTCATGGGAATAAAGCTGCAGCTCAACAGAAACATACTAGGTTGATATAAATCACCTTGTTGTGTCAAGTGTTGGTTTCTGAAGACCACTCCAGTGTGAGTTGGTCATTCCATTTGGACACAAATGGTAATATTATTCTACCAGAGTCATAGTCTCTGTAATAAAGTAAGATTATGTGTCTACATACAACCTGTCGACATCTGAAGTCAGCAAAAAGTTGTGGAGAAAACCCCGGATATTGTCAAGAATCCAATAATGTGAGCTGCTACTTAAGACCCTGAGATAAATGTTGTTATTGCTGTCTAGACAAAGCAGTGTTGATCCTCAGCACACAACAGATAACAGGAATAATCAATCAGGAAACTGACTGTGATGCTCCTGACTCAGATAAGCCTGTCATGAAAGTTCTCAGCTCAGTTGTGATATTAAATCCCAGCTCAGCTGGGATTCAGGCTTATCTGACCCTGAATTAGAAGAATGATGGAGACAAGGACTGACTTCGAAAGAAGAATAGGAGGGCCATCCAATGGGAGGATGACTTTACCTTCCGTATCTTGGCCTAGAGAGGTTGATAGCAGCAGCAGATAAAGGAGTCCCCCTCCAAAGGAACAGGGCCATCTGACCCAGGGCCGTGCCAGCCGCCTCGTAAAGTGCCTCCTAACCATCTTCACCACCGTGTTTCACCAGGTATCCAGCTGCGGAGAGAGCAAAGACACAATAACACATCAGTGAGGGTCACTCACCATCGTTCAAGTCATTCCTGGCTGCTCAGCAGGTAACATTCAATGCAGCCATCATTGGCAGCCTTCATTTTAGCAAAGAGCAGAGAGGACACATTATTACGCACGCCAGGGGCCACTGAAAGGAGTGGCACAAGTCCTGCGGAGTGTGACGTAGGATAACTGTGCGCTCTTTTCAGCGCTGTCACTGCAGAATTCAACTTTGGATGAAAATACGGCATGTGTATTGACGGCACACTCCATTACACACCTTAGCTGAGGGGCCATCATGATCTAAGCCTCAGACATAATTTCATATTCATCTGGTGGCTTCCACTTGTGAATGTTGCCAATCTAAAAACTTTGATCAACCATCTTTGTGCTTTAGCATTAAAGTAAATGGAAATGGAATGCATTAGGTGTTTGGGAGCACGGTGCATGGGTTGAGTATAATTACATTTCATAAGCAGAACATGTACAGCTGAAGGCAAAATATGCTGCTTCTTTGAAGTCAGAGACATTTGAACACTGTCTGAGTGTGTACACTTCTGTTTAAATTGTTCTTTTGATTGCTTTGTGGTGAAGCAGCTCACAGCTATCTCACATCAACACTGCTCCATCATTGGTCCAAACCCTAAAAGTCAGCTGTGATGAGATAAAAGAAGGCACATGTACTCAGTGGAAAATGTTCATCTCGATGATGACGGTATTTAACGGAGAGGGAGAGTGAATTTTTCCTTGGTGGGTCTCCTGAAGCGAGTTTCCACTCTCATCTTGTGAAACAATGAAGTCTGGTGAGTGTGAGGTGACAGGTTCCTCTAGTGCTACACCGACTCATGTGGAGCAATTACATGTCTCCCTTTAGGCAATGGAGATCACCTGTACCAGGACGGTCCCAGCTCTGGGTCTTTCTATGTAGAATCAGTTTGTGTGTATGTGTATTTGTGTGTGGATGCTGTTTGTGTGTCTGTCCAGTGATGGACCGGTGGCTGCTGGATGGACTCCTATACCTCTGATGGAAACTATATGATGATGTATGTGTGATGATGTATGGTCACCTAACCTGAACATTCTAGACTTGTCTCATTGATCTGTGTCGAAGAGTCCCTATGCCGAAGCAGGGTCTAGCCTTGTTAGTGGTCTGAATGACATTTGTTATGGTGTGCTTTGGGAGAGCTGTGTCTGTTTAAACATTCATCCTCTTCTACCAACCTTTCAATTTTATATCCATGGCTCTCCAAATTAAATTGGGATTTTAACTTTGGTAAAAAGGCTACACTGTTTTTCTTATTGTTTTGATTGCTCAATCTAGTGTCCTGTAATAGAGTGAGCCTTTAACAAAAGGTTTTTTTTACATTTACAAAGAGTTCTCTTTTATCTGTATTGTACCAATGATGAGTTTGAGGGGACTTCCAAAGACATGCTAGCACTACATCCAAAAAGGATTTTAGTCTGACTGAACCTTTTCATCAACATCTGCCCCTCACTGGTTTATAAGGTTCCCACCATGGAGGTCATTTCACTGTTGTTGTGGCCTCAGTTTGGAGACAAGAAAATGGAATTGTGATATGCTATTAAACCCCAGAGGTGATATCTGAAAGTCTTAGAGGGCAGCTTTATTTGAGGGACACTTTGCACTCCCAATGCTTTTATAGCCCATAACTAAGTTTAAGGTGTTCAACCCAGGTGCTTCAGTATTTCTGTAACAATGGGCAGTGTGATGGGATGAGAAATAAAGCCCAGGGGCAAAGTAACTGACAAAAGTTATTTCTAATAAGCACAAGTCCACAAGGACTGTAACACATATTTTGGTTGTCAAACAATTGGTCAGTAAGCATTTATGTGAATTTATAGGAATTTTTAATTATTTAATAAGCAAAACACAGCAATTAATTCAATCATTATAAATGTATTAGGGCTCTCAAAACTAAGATGATGAAGAAGGATTCTGCTGGGAGTGAATGGGAAAGTCTTGTTATTTACTGTTAAACAAACAGCAAATAACCTATACCTGCCATACAGTAATCTAAGAAGGTGGCATGAAATAAATATTTTTTTCAGGTTGTTAGAAGAATATTAATTCAAGTAACAGGTCTGTGAGGTACGTGTAGACATTAAACCACAGTCATTGGCCTGTCTGTCTTCCAGTTTGACCATTTGTGAACTGAGATGAAGTGAACTGCCTGTCTGATGGGCAGCCTTGTTTGCATCTCTTCAATTCTTAAGTAAAGTTCACAAAGCACTGTGGCACCAGTGAAGGCCACACCGTGAGTGCTTGTAACCACAAAGACGGGCATTAGAGCTGAAAGAATTTCCCTGTTAGAACTTCACTAAGTTTCATACCTCCAGAGAATGAGGGGGGGGTGGGGGTCACACAGACAAAGAAGCACTCAGACAAAGAAAATCAGGACCAAATCAGAGAAAGACTGCAAAGAAAAAAAAGAAAAGAGAGACTCGAGAAAAGGAGAGAAGAAACCAGAGACTATGAATGTATCCCAAAGAGTAGCAAGTAGCCCTGAAAAGCAAAGATGCTGACACATCTGTGACCTGCACCGTAAAGACCCCGAGTTCAAAGAACGTGATCAACCTTGATGATGAGCGGTGATCACAGGATGGAAGAGAGGGAAGAGAAAATTAGAGCAGGGCACGCTCAGGGTGATGGCGTGATAAAAAGGAGCTGAAGAGAAATAACTGTCACCTCAGGAAAGAGCACATCTACAGAGAAAGAACAATCAAAGGAGAGGAAGGAAGCAGGAAGAGTTATTGATAGAGAATCCTCATCTCTGCACAGTAAAAATAGCAAAATAACAACGCTAGAGAACAAAATGAAACCTTGACCCAAGACAATAAGGCAGAGCGAGAAATGTTGACGTCTTGCTTCCACCATGTTTGTCATCAGCTGTCTGTCATTTCACATGAATGATAGCTCGCTCATGGCCGGCTGTGTGCAGAAGAAGACAACAAATAGAGTCGTGTTCTTGTACTGTCACAGTTTCTGTTGCTTTTTTGTCCTTCCTGCTTGTGGCAGGCTCACATGAGTGGGTTTCTGTCAGTATTTCTCATCTGGCATCTTTCTCAGCACCTCTGAACAAGTTCAGTCTTTTATTTTGGCCAGATGGCTCTGCTGTGAATGACATGGTGTGTGGTTTAATATCTTGCTGCAGGGTGTTTCACCAGGATAGACAGCAATATGTACCGGTGTTTCCTACAGGACCGTCTGCGATGGAGGGACACACAAACAAGCAGGGCTAATTATATACATGGGAACTGCTCAGTTGCAGGACTAATGGACTAGAGACTCCCATAATTCCACTTTTGTGTCATCAAAAGTATTTTAAAAGTACGAAAAACTACAATTTCCTACAGTTTCATCCTAACCTGCAGGTGTG
The DNA here is from genome assembly GCA_911728415.1 of Lagocephalus sceleratus. Lineage (NCBI taxonomy): Eukaryota > Metazoa > Chordata > Actinopteri > Tetraodontiformes > Tetraodontidae > Lagocephalus > Lagocephalus sceleratus. Next base: position 12,799,599 of record CAJVRN010000231.1, on the reverse strand, counting down.
AAGAACAGAAAATGCATCAGAGTCACAGCCACAGTCTCAATGTGAAGCGCCGATGGTCAGGGATGTATGGAGCCAGACACTAGTTCCTTTAGTCTCAGGTATGTACAGGATGAAATAGCAGCCCAAACCAGGTTGAAGTTTAACAGGCACACAGCAAACCAGATGATGTGTAGCAGAGAACAGGACCCAGGTGAGTTGTCAAATAATAGAGGTATGGGACTCGTGAGCAGGTAACAGTCCAAAAGTTCATCAAACAGGGTGTTCAGTCAGCGTGACACTGCTGGTGTCACGCTGACTGAACATAGGTTCAGCTGAGAGCTGGCTGAGGATTCAGACCTAAAGATGGAGGCGGAGATGAGCAGAAACAGGCAGAATGCTACCAAGCCACAGGGAGACAAGAGTGAGGAAACAGAAGGCAGTTCTGGTAGTCAGGGCCAGAAGGCTGGTGGTCTTACCGGGACAGAGATGAGACAAAGGTAGGAGGCATCCATCCCTCCCTTCCTAAATATAAAAGTATTTATCATAGATGACCCTTTATAATTATCTTCACAATTCATTATCAACACAATGCGAGTGCTGCAGACATGTAGGCTAGATCTCTACTAATTAATTCTAATTAGCATAAGTTGTTGGGCATGTAAACTCTTAATTAGAACATGAGCCACGAGTCTTTAATTTTGTTACACTATCAAAAGGCTACCTCTCAAATAACCTCATTGTTTTGAGTTTTTCCTCTCGTTTTTATGGTTTCTATTTGTCAGTTTTAACTTTCACTTGGAAAACAAAAAAGGAAAAAATAGGAAATATGGGAAAAGGCTTTAAATACAGCGAGTATGTACAGTAGGCAACATTTGTAAGCGTTTGGCTTGCAGCAGTCTGTTGATATGCAGCAGGGATGTTAGTGGCTGTGTTTGTGTTATAAAACAGCTGCGTTTCATGACACAAAGCTCAATTTTCTGTTTCTGCCTTAAATAAGTTTTCTGAACAGGTGCTAAACCTAATGATTACAGACCCCGCACACACACACACACACACACACACACACACACACACACACACACACACACACACACACCATGCACTGTGATCCAATAACTAATAAGTTAATGGCACATTTTGCTCAGGGTGTTTTCTGGTTGTCAGAGAGGCAGTCATCACCGGAATGTGTGGACAGAACAGGAGCTGACTGCGCTTACCAGCAGAAGACAAGAAGAAAACCTCCATTTTCATTTTCAAGCCTCAGCTTTTACTGCTTCTTGTTTACTTTAACATGTTTCACCAAATAACAAAAAGGGGTCAGGCATAATGATTACTTTTTTCACTGTAGAAATGTTAAAGATGATTTCTGGAATCTTCTGGCTTGTAGGGACATTTTGAATTTATCAAATGTATTATTCAAACTTAAAAACAAATTCAATTGATTTGACCCGCATTTAATAGAATTTGGATTGGGGAAACAGATGAGAGGAGGATTTCAGTCAACTTTCTACACGCTCCACAATGAAGAACATCCCATCATAAATGTCTTGATTGCTTTTCCTGTTTTTGATGGCCATCACCTTGCTAAAATTGATTCACTTGATACTTTATCCTTTGACATTCATAGTCATTTCACTTTCTCATTGTTTGTGGTTTGATCTACTATTTGTTCAACTAAAGCAGCTTTTAAAACCTGGCCAGATGAGACCATTTTCTTTGATCTCTGATTGGCTACTTGTTCACTGAGACATCGTTGTCATATTTTTGCTCTCTCCATATTTTAAATTCAGCATCATAAATCTGTTGGAGCAAATTCCATTAAATATTTGTGACCATGTGACCAGTCTCAGTGTGACAACTTTTGTGGGTAGAAAATCCCAACAACAGAGAATTGAATAGCAGTTTATAATGTTTAATTGATATTTAACTGCAGCTGCAGTTTCTAAATAAATATTTAACTGTACGATTAGATCCTGTGGTTTAACTGTTAGGCATTTAAGTCAGTTAAGAGCTAATAATAACAATGAAGTGCAAATGTAAACTCTACTAATGTAAGCTAACTAATGTAAAGTTTACTAATGTAAATCTAAAATGTAAACTAAAAGCTGCAGACTTATCAAGGATTGCTCGCTGTCCTTGTACCTCCTCTTAGCTGAGATCAACAGAATGCGCATCCAATCCAAAACTGTCCAGTTAGAGCTGATGTAAAAGGGAAATGACGATGTCCTTGTGCATATTTTTTTAAAAGTGTATGATATAATTTTTATCTGTGTCATCATTTTGTACAATAAAGGCTAATCCAATCTTTCAGAAATATACAGTACAGAACAGTATCACGCTGCTCATGTCATAGTTTAACTAAACATTTTCATTTCTCTCTCATAAATATAACTCTCTAAATGTGTTACAGGTATATGAGTTATTGAAGTATGGACACAAAGTTGCATTCACCCTGCTGGAACTATAACATAAATCCATAGATATATATGTATTACAACCAATCTTTGAAAGCAGAAAAATGATTGATCAATACAAAGTGGCTGATTGCGGAATCATTGATAAAGTCGTTTTTTTTTGTGTGTCTAATACAATCAGTTTCCAGGCAGCAGTTCAGGTGCTCAATCCACAGACCCTGTAGACAACGGGAAGCTCTCCAATAGACCCCAGACAGGTTTTCCATCATACCAGGTAGACATGCAATCATAACTAGAATGGTAAAATGGCTGACCACCTGAAGTAGGAAAACCTGGCTGGATCTTGGCCCTTGTGCGACTGGTTGTCCACCCCTGATCTATGGCCACACCCATACTCCATAATTTCAGTAAACTCAAGCTTCTACCAGGGATAAATGCATCCCAGAGTATGGCTCATAGGGTCACCTGGGCACCAACAACACAGGTGACACCAAAATGGTCAACTAAAGTCCATGTTTAGATTTAGCATCAATTAGCTAGGAGGGCTACATCCTAGCTAATAGCAGCCATTGACCAGCTGTCAGATTCCCAAACAAATTTATGGAGTAACATGAACATATCATGCATATTCTGTTTGACTCATATTATACAGTAGTTAGTGGCCCAGGAACACAGGTAAGCCTTGACGATCCATTACCTGTCCTCCATTGAGCCCTATTGATGCTGTTTCCTGTTCTCCTCCTGAGCAGATCTCTCTGCCAGCATAGAGGAGGTACAGACCAGAGGAGGCAGTCTTCAGTACACATATGCATTCATGAATGTCGTGTATTCACATGTTGCCACCAGTGTTAGGGAGTGAATAATGAGACATTGTCTGTGGTTAACGCGGTGTTCGTAGGTGTTAACTATGACAGATTGTGCTGCCTCTGGTGACCACGGTTGATTGGTTAGATGGTCCACTCTTCTCAGTTATCTAATGCACCATTTGAATGGGTGGTAATAAATCTTACATATCATCCATCTGATTCCACCCATAATGCGGTGGTACCACCAGGTCCTTTTTTTTTTTCCTGGAAAAAGTCTTCTACTTCTACTTCTGGTTGCTCCCCTCAAGGGGTCAGTTTTTCCATCTGACCCTGTCCTCTGCATCCTCCTCTCATCAGCTAACTTCATGTCCTCTCTCACTAGATCCATAAATCTCTGGTCTTCCTCTAGGCCTCCTGTCTGACATTCCCAACCTCAGCATCGATCCAATGAGTGAGTTGATATGTGTCAGTGTGATCCCCCACACGGACGGGACACATGTACAGGATTCATGTCTACCCACCTGGATGCTAAGAAAACAACTCACAGTCACCAAGAGTAGATTCATATTAAAGTCATCTGTGCCAGGAGGAATGCAAAGATATCTTCTTTTGCCATTTTCCCTTTGCAGTCCTTCAATTTGTACTTCTTATTGTTAAGTTTATTGTTGAGATAGTGTTAGGACAGATACAGCTAAATTCCACAGCTGTGACCCCTCCTGTCAACCGTCAAATAGAAAATAAACTATTGAATGCCTACAAAAGATGTGCAAACCAACATACATGAGAGGATACTGACATTTGATCTTGTGGTATTCATTATGAAAGACATTTTCGAAAAGATCCATGAAGTTGCCTGTAAATACCAGGAAGGATCATCTGGCCTCCTGAAATAGACACATGAATGTCACATCACACAGATTCAATATCTGACCAGACTTTTAGTTGGAAATTTAAATTCCACATCTAATTTCAGTCAGGCATTTTGCAGAAGGTGGCTGGCATTCTCACACTGCACCTCTCCTTTTTGGACATAGAGAGAGCCCAAAGACCCCCAGAAATGTTGGATGAAACAAGGTGTGACTTGTGAATGTCATCATCCAAAAGTATGAGTTCTACAGACTTCTATGAGATGGTATTAACATGAGACATGACTTATATAACCCACAAAAACCCTAACAACCCTGACGCCATAGCAACTCTTCACATTAATAATAATAATTATATTTATGAGATATAAAATATTATATTATTTTCCCCTCCGTCTACAACTGCATCATATGGGCTCTTTCTGGTCACCGTATTTTAACACGTGTATTCTTACAGATAACGTGAGTCTCCTCTGTCCACTGCTCAGCCGCAGCCAGTTCTCATCCAGAAGATTAAGGTCTTACAAACTAGCAAACAGCAAACTAGCCTGCAGCTGACAGCACCACTGAAATGGGCTCGCGTGACTCTGGCAGCAAACCTGTTGCATGCAAATGTTCCTCTTTAAAACATCAACTGTTGTTTGATAAACCCTGCAAACATATAGTTAGTACGCTCATGAATGATTTATCTGGATTTAGTTACACGATGTAAACAATCACTGTGTCACACTGGGAAACAGAATAAGGGGATAAAGCACGTTAAATCAGTCCATTTGTATGCAGTTAAGTTTAATTTTCAGCTTTTTTGTTTTTTTCCCGTGACCTCAAATTTGAGGCAAATTTTGCTACTTCCAAACACTTTGAAACTGACAGCTTGCTTAAATATTAATAACAGCATTGAGAATGAAAAATGGGAAGGGAGAGAAGAAGGTGGAATAATTGATGTGGGAGTGAAAATAATTTGTCAAACAGTTGTTGCTGAGCAGAGTGCATGAAGGAAAGGACAGGAGTGATTATTAAGTAGGCTTTATTTTGAGCTCTTTTTTTTTATAGTTTTGATCTTGACTAAAGAGATTTTTGGACATTATTTTGTAAGTGGCTCATTCAGACGGTTTTCAAAGATTTCAGCCTTGTCAGGTTGACTGGCATTAGATCCAGTTTACTACAAATGGAAGGTGTTGTGTGTTTTTAAAAAAGAAAAGTAAAACAACGTTAAAAGTTAGTACTAATACAAGACCACAAGTCAGAACATATTTCTGGCTTAATGATTCTGCAGCAATGTGCCCCTAAAATATCTGCTGCAGATATTCATTGGCTGTTCATAATATTGATTATTTCAAAATCAGCCAAGATATTCAAGGATGTTAGCTGAGCATCAAAAACCAGCAGCTGAATATCCTGAATATCCAAATGATGTGAAATCTCCTCACTACTTTCAAATCACATTGGTGGAAATGTGCTACAGAGAAGAAACTCGGGCCGGTCCAGCCTGATATGAATCCATTAGTGCCTTATATTTTGTAGAATAAAAGAGCTCTGTAGTTATTAATTCAAACAGAATCCAAATATTATCTGAAACGCAGGGTTTATCCTGCTGTGACACTTGCCCAGACATGTGTTTCTGGGCCTCCTTACCCCAACGTGCTCACGTGAAGTTTGCCTAATGTATGGTGACATCACATTTTGCCACTTTTGTTTTTTGAAGGGAAAAGGTGTAAACTCTCAACCTTATCTGACGTTCAGTGGCCTGAACATGTTTGAGTAGGAGGGAGGGGTACATCTCATCATTGGGCTCTAAGCTTTATCTTTCCCTGAAGGTTCAGTGACCCAGTAAAACCCTCCCCATCCATATGTGCATGATATCCACAGTTTTAACACCTCCAAATGCCAGGCTGCTCTCCTGTCGGGTATTAGTGTGGCATCTGTGTCACTGTGAGCATAAAATAGACAGGAGGAGTTTCAATTCTCCAGCTTATTCTCTTACTTCTTGCAGAAAAAGGGAGGATATGCTTCACCTCCTTTATAATGTATTTATAACAATACCTCAGTGTTCCTGCATGAAAGTTTTCAGGCTAAAACGCATTTCCAAAAGCACATAATAAAGCACAAGCACGTAATCTTGTCATTATTATTTTATGCTGGGAAGCATGGGAAGGTGCACACAGGACAGGACCACAACGGAACTGCTGAAGCACCTCCTATTTGTTTGTCGTCATGTGTTACCTCACAGTCCATATTCACACTTTTCACTGGTGTGCATTTAATAATACACCAACTGAGCTCAGTTTCCCGCACGCATTCAAGGCTACAGTTCAAAGCCTTCATAATCAACAAAAATATGAGATGACCATGATCCGACTTCATTGATGCAAGACCATGTCTGGCTTTGTTTGGTCTACCTGTGGTGACTGATAAAGCCTAAAAACAACAGGTGGACCTTCAGCGGGATCGTTGTGTAAGATAAAACGGTACCTCGATTAACACATGCTCTCATACAAGGACATGTGTCAGGGACCTTTGAGAGCAGGAGCCATCATCATGACCCAGCAGCATGTGGAGGTGTTCTGAAGTGGAATAAAGACTTGGGCTTTTTCCTTAATTTTCTTAACCTAAATGATCCCAAATTATTTGGTAATATCAGATTGATTGTCCATATATAACAATGTTGTCTGGTCCTCATCTTGAAAATAAGAACATAGATTAAGGTCAGTGTTCCAGTGTGATAGTCAAGGTTAAGGTGAGAGGCTGGGGATGCAATACATCACTGAGGGTCCTTGAATGGTTAAAAGTGTGTGCCTACTGTTCAGTAAGCTGTGCTGAATCTTGTGTTGGCCAACATAAAACAAATCTGTCCCAACATACAGTGTTTTAGTATACAGGGACATTTGACTTGATGATACAACATTTCTCTGCAAATAAAAATAAACTTTGAAAAAGTTAGCAAATCTTTGATGGTGAAACTATTTTTGAGCCTTCACTAAACTGGTTTGAACTTTTCTGGAACAAAATTTAGCTGAGAAATATTTATCAGACAGGATTGTGAGTGCAAGGGACGGAGGAATGAAAGAATAACAGAAAGCACAGAGGGTGGATGAGTAAGAAGAGCGATGGTGGAATCAGTTTGATGCCAAGAGCTGAGTGCTGACCCTGATTAAATGCCTCCCTCAACTCACTGGGACCACTGATAAGACCAGTATGCTCTGGGCAGTGGGTGGGTTATATGTGGGAGTGTGTCCTAAAGAAGAGATAAGGTATGTCTGCACATGTGCGTGTGCGTCTGTGTGTGTGTGTGTATGTGTGTGTGTGTCCCAACATCAATTCTCCTGTGTAAACATGCTGACCTGGCACAACACCCGAAGACACTTTGAAGTTGGCAGTAATAGTTGCTGTAATCCTACCCAACACATGCACACACACACACATGCACACACACACACACACACACACACACACACATACAAACACACACGTACACACAGTGAGCCAGCAGTGATACTTAAACCTGGCAACCTCCTGTGGTTTAGCAAGTGGACACGTGCACGCACACACGCAAACACACACACACACACATGCACACATGCATGCACACACACACAAGCACATATTTAACCAAAGAATGCACTCCTCCTCCTCCGATGTCACAGACAATAGCCTCCTCTGTCTACTGCATACAGATAAAACAGACAAAACACATCCACACACACTGAAGAAAACTCTATCACACAACCAGATTTAGTGTTTGTTCTTCACATTTAGAGAGGAAAAATCTGCATGTGTGCATGTGTGTCAGTGCACATGTGTTTGTGTGTGCAGGCAATTGTGTTTGTGTGTGTGTGTGTGTGTGTGTGTGTGTGTGGGGGGGGGGGGGTGATATGTGGGTGTAGATGTGGATATGTGGGTGTGTATGTGTTTTGCTGCCAGAGCCTCAGAGCATCTTAAATCAGACTTTGTGTCAAAATCATCTGCAGCTCACCAAACGGACGACCCTCAGGAACAGATTGAAGCAGAAAGTTCATGCTGTCCATGAACAAACAGGACTCACACACTGAAGCACAGCAGGGTACACAGTAGGACAATCACAAGAATATTCTGAGTGAACCAAGTCATTTTTAAGATAGTTTTACATTGAGGTAACATTGTAATGTTTTGGACCTTTACTCTCATTTTACTTTTGTTTTATTATTCCAATTTTTTTGACAGGCCTTTGCCACTTTGTTTCAGCCAGGTAAACACGTACTAAAAGAAGCTGCCTGCTGTGGCGGGGGGTATCATAATTAATTCATTCTCAGCAGTCATGATCAACAGTGGAATGATAACTTCTTTTCCCTCTTCTTCATCAGAGTTTTTTCTGCATACAAGAATGCCAATATCCCACATTGAGCCCGACTCTTAATGGTTTATGTTTAAGAGCATGATAACTTGAATGTATATAGCGCTTTTCACAAAAACCCAATCCAACATAGATCGGTCACATCAATACATTGTAGCCTGGATCTTACGTGGACATTTTAAACTTGATGTTGTACCAAAGTTCACCAGTTCCATGTTTTACAATGTACCAATCTTTGGTTGAATGTCTTTGATTGATAAAAGTGCACACCAACCATTAGTATAAATCAAATAAAGTTGATACTTGTGGCCCAAAAAACACCTTGTTTGCCCCTAAACAACCACTGCAGATGCCTCGCCTGCTTTCAGAATGGTTACATAAAACTCCAGTGCCTTAGGTGGCTTCATCGCAGGTGAAAGCCATCGACTCCATTACCTCATCGCCCGCTGGTTATGTCCCACTTTCCCCGTCCCAGCCACATTAAAGAGAGCACCACCGCACCAATGGCTGGCTGTGCATCATTACCCAAATATGTCAAAACATAAGGAAGCGTCCGCACTGGAGATTGAGAGTTCAGCCGCCAAACACGGCGTCGCTTTAAAAGATGGCTGACTGACTAATTCTTTTTTATTTGGGTCCAAGACTGAAGAGGTTCTGGAGCTCCTCATCAGATAGAAAGCTGCTTAGGGTATTAAACTGGGGCGAGGGGAGTTCCTCAGAACTTTTACCACACAGGATTAAAAGTGAGTTTATTTAATCTCACCCTGGGACTCAAACACCAACAAGCCACCACAAACAACCAAAGAAAAGAAGTAATTTGACCCAGTTTCAGAAACTACAACTCTGGATCTGGATAATGAGGGCTGCTGAGACAATGATGATTGAATTTGTAAATTATCCTAAAACCATTTCCTTTACATGCCACCATTACACGTCACTCCTTTCCACCGTTCATTTTTCACTTCCATCTTTTCTTCCACTGTTAATTAACTGTGTAAACAGTGGTCCTCACAGACAGGAATTTGGTTCAAAATTAAATAAGTTGGGCAGCACATGCTAATTTGTCTCTTTGTTTTTTGTTGCCTAGGTTGCCAGAAATGCAAATTCCAGGCAGTGTTTTGGCCAGCAGGCAGATAATCTTGTTAGGAACAATTAACTGGGTTGTATTGTTGAATTTAAACCCAATCCCGCACACTGAAGAGTT